>OW971950.1:4812500-6012500 GCA_943193695.1 Acrobasis suavella
AATGGTCTAGATAACCCTTTTATCTGATAACGGGATCAAGACATTTTTAAATGATATTTCCGTTTCCTTTTAATTGATTTATTTCACATGCGGCAGCACTGGACCCCGAAAAATTCAGGAAGGCCTTTACATACTTGTGATCCATGCTGCTAAGGCAAGAGAAAAGAAAATCCGCGCAATTCGTAAAGCCGATCGAGGGAATGGACGAGAATCTAATTATTGTCAACAGGCGATGCGGCTAGCAGCCCATCACTATTTGATTCCCTTTTCCGACACTGGAGGACCGAGAGTTTTGTATCGACCAAATTTGATTCCCTTTTCCGAACCAAATTTGATTCCCTTTTCCGACACTGGAGGGCCGAGAGTTTGGTATCAACCATATACAGTACTATCTGCATCTAGAAATTGTTAATACTTCAGAAGTTCAAATCAATACACAAAGTATTCACTTGGGTGGACTGCCTGGTGGACCACGAGAACTAAATGTTATAAACGGCTTGATGCACAGCACAGATCAACTTTACTAACTGTCCATTAAATTGTTTACTAAATACGAGTACTTATGGGGGTTTCTTTTAAAGCTAGCGTACACAAACATACCTACTGTTCCATAAAAACTGCCGCTACGGACTGGTGGCCCCACTGCTTATCCCCACCAGTGGGGTCACGAGGACTTTTAAGTGCTGATGTCTCCGTTGTAGTGGGTCAGTGGAGTCACGAGGACTTTCAAGTACTGATGTCTCCATTGCGGTGGGTCAGTGGGGTCACGAGGACTTTCAAGTGCTGATGTCTCCATTGCGGTGGGTCAGTGGGGTCACGAGGACTTTCAAGTACTGATGTCTCCATTGCGGTGGGTCAGTGGGGTCACGAGGACTTTCAAGTGCTGATGTCTCCATTGCGGTGGGTCAGTGGGGTCACGAGGACTTTCAAGTACTGATGTCTCCATTGCGGTGGGTCAGTGGGGTCACGAGGACTTTCAAGTGCTGATGTCTCCATTGCGGTGGGTCAGTGGGGTCACGAGGACTTTCAAGTACTGATGTCTCCATTGCGGTGGGTCAGTGGGGTCACGAGGACTTTCAAGTGCTGATGTCTCCATTGTAGTGGGGCAGTGAGGCTATACAGAATTCGCGTTAATACCTAATAACATTGTCGCCACTCTCTTTCATACGAAAGAGACAAAAATTATGATAAATAGGGAACGGGAACGGCAACAAATTTCGTCGGGTACTCTAGGCCTTTACATCCCTACACTATTAATATAAAGATTGTTATGTTGAATAAGTTATTTAAACATCTTAATTTTTTACATACATAGGTACATACTATCACGCCTGTTTCCCACAGGGGTAGGCAGAGACTATGTACCTCCACTTGCTACGATCCTGACAGACCTCTTTCGCTTCATTTATACTCATCACTCTCTTTGCTAGGATTTAACATACTATAGTTTGGTCTCCAATAGCAAGTTTTTTTTAAAATACTGCTATATAATTTTGTTTTCTTTAAGGCTCTGTTGAGACCTTTTATTCAGCACACGAGTCATATTCCAGAATCCGTGGACCAGCTCCGTGCAATATCCTTTATGTAAATAAATACCTAAGTAAATATCAAATTGTGTATTCACTCGCACTTACACTTTTTTACCTGTCATAAAGTTGTTCGTTTATTGACAACTTCATTATTTTTCAGTAGCAGGGAAAAGGTCTTATGAAAGAGTGGCGACAATGTTACTAGGTATTAACGCGAATTCTGTATAGCCTCACTGCCCCACTACAATGGAGACATCAGCACTTGAAAGTCCGGCTACGGACTGGTGGCACCACTGCTTATCCCCACCAGTGGGCTCACGAGGACTTTTAAGTTACTTGTTATAGTAATTTGAGAATTTATCGCGACGAATATCATTTTTAGCCAGATATTTCTACGACGCTTCTGCCGTCATGGTCGATGGCAGACTGATGCATGACTAGTGACGTGCCGCCGAGAAATTCTCAGTTCTCCGAAATTTCTTTTCTTTAAAATTTCCGGAAATTTCAGAAATTTCTTACGTATCTCGAAAAATTTGTTGAAAAATTTCCTAAAAAAAACGTCTTGCGAGAAATTTCTCTGAAATTTTCTAGAACGGCATATCACTAGGCATGCCCATGACAGCAGAAGGGTCGTGGAAATATCATTGTAAAATGCCTTAAATCAATCGCGGTAAGTCCAAAAATACTAATAACATAATCATCATCATGTTACACATTAGAGACGTGTCCAATGTCCATTGCCCAATAAGATGCAGCGCAGACGATACTTCTTGTACGATCGAATCTGCGACGCACAAAGTCTGAATGGCGCGCAAAAAGTTTTGACTCACAGCACACGACATTTTCGTGAGTTAGTTAAAATCTTTATTGCTCCAAAACAAAGTTACAGAATAATAAACAATATAAAGCAGATATCAAAATCAGAGTCGTTTTTCGAATTGCATACCTAGGCTCTATTTTCACAGAGTAAAAAATGCGTCACGGATAGACTATCCAAACTTTCCGGGATAGTCTGTCGTCTGCGCTGCACCTAAGCTCGCCGATAGTTTATCAAAGCAAAACAAACCACACTAGCATGAAGTTAATTTATTGCCTTTTCCAGATATTACAATGTACAAAAAGGTCTAAATTTTTGAGATATAACTATTTAAAGCGAATAGATTGCTATTCGTGAACAGCATTTATAGCAGGGATGATTTTCTCCCGAATAGTTTCTTATAAGAAAATTACCAGACCACAAAAGTGGCTTAAGGCCCATTTACACACTGCAAGTTTCTTGCTAATATGACAAAGCCCTTCTGGCAAGTAGGCGACCAAAACTGTGAAAATAAGTTTCTTTCGGCGTTTCTTCTCATTTTGGAAATCCTTGGGAGAGGCCTATGTCCTGCAGTGGACGTTATGCGGCTAAAATGATAATGATGATGATGATAAAATTGAAGCAATAGATGCCTGCATGAGTTGCATCTTACATGTTCCCATCACTTATTGCTCCAATAGGGTGCCTGACTTCTGACCCTGTCGTCACGACAGGGTCAGAAAGTGCGTCTTTTAGATTATCCAAAAATAATGAAACCATATTTTCCAGTTAACCAAAGAAGTAAAAATTCGCAAGTTCCAGAGTGGGGGATTGCGACGTCACCGCTAAGTTGACAGGTTCTTTTGCTCCGTCAAATGTACCCCATATTTTGGAAACCCCCGTTGTATGCGACAGGCAAGAACTTGCATAGTGTAAATGAGCCTTTAATTCAGAGGCCAGCGGCAAAAGCACATGATATATTGTTGCTTTTCATAATACACAAACTATCGAAACTAAAGATAGTTATAAAGTATCGATACTATCGATATTTTTTTCTTAGTCGGGTTATAGGCACACTTCAACTAAATGGAATTTGAAATGTGCCTATAACCCGACCATGAACAACTGCTCGGTCGGTAATAAAGACAAAACACGGCACTATTTTCTTTTTCTTCTTTTAGAAAACGCAATAAGACTATCTCGCTCTATCAAAGCGTGTCAGGCCCTTGGTGTGAGACAGCCTGGGAATCCTGACGTCAAGAAGTAAACAAATTCTGAGTAGGTATCACAGTTTACTAGCGACCACGAATCTAACACGTCATCGGTACCCTTAGAACGAATATTTGCGTCAAAGTATTCGTATCGCCTTTTGTCTACTTTTTTTATGCAAAAATGAAAGTTCCTTTTACGTACCATACAGATACCACATTATCACATCTTTATCCCTGACGGGGTAGACAGAGCCCAGAACTGTGGGATCCAAAAGCCACGCGCGAAAGTGGAAAAAGGAATCAAAATAGTGATGGGTTGCTAGCCGCATCGCGTATGAACATGATTTATAATGCCCTTTCCCTCGATCGGCTTTTACAATCTGCGCAAGATGAGAAGCAATAGGTACATTCTATCCCATGTATTCATAAAAATTAATAACCGTTTACAAAACGTTTTATAGTTAAAACATCTTTCGATCTTTCCCTCTTTTGAATATTTGACGTAAGTACGAAACAAAACACGATTTAACTAAAAGAGGTTTATAAAACGGGAGTAAGTTTTTTCTTTAAAGGCATTGGAAGTACGATGGAGGCGCTGTTCATTTTCTCAAACAAAACAAGACGAAAGCGATACGAATACTTTCCTTCATTCCCATTAGTTCCATGTAGTTATACTCCATTTGGTTAGGAACATATTTATATATATGTAAACAATCTTGACGTCTTTTTATTGAAATACACACATTACAAATTAAGTATGTAATCGTAATTTATAATTTTAAATTAATTGATTTGTAATTTGCAAAGGGTTGATTTATAAAGTGTATATTTGAATAAAATACATGTCACGATTGTTTACGTTTATTTAAGTACCTAAACAAATGGAGTATACAATATGTAACAAAAACCCTGTCCGATCCTCGTAGGAGCAACTCAGACTGTCAATATGAACAATTTCTCCTATGGGACAAATGCTTGAAACTCGAAAAAAGACGACATTCTCATACAAAAATGTTCGACCGGCGCGTCAATTTGTATGAAAATATCGTTTTTTTTTTTTTCGAGTTTCATGCATTTGTCCCATAGTAGAAGTTGTTCATATTGTCGGTCTGAGTTGCTCCTACAAGGATCGGACAGGGTTTTGTTACATATTGTATCTAATGTAATTTACGATTTGTAATTTGACGCAAATATTTGTGCTCAGGGTGCGGTAGCAATCTATTCGCCTCTGGAATGAAAAAAAAAACTACTTAAGTCGTTGCAGTAAGGTGGAATTCAGCAGGTTCGCCTGGGCGATAGTGACTGTGGGGTCCGCCAGCTCGGCGCTGGGGAAGGTGGTGAGCAGCGCAAAGTTTTGCAGCTGGTAGCTGGGCTCGGCGCGGGCCACGTACTGCCGTAAGTCCTCCACCGTGTGCGAGTGGTTGAAGCGGCCCGTCAGCCGGCTGCCGTCCGCCAGTCGGAACTGGAAGTTACGTCACAGAATTGATAAGTATGACATACAGAACTGAATCTCCTAAGGTCCCGCGTAATATGCGACCCCGTTCCCTGTCTCCGCACAATAAGGCTTACTGGAAAACATATTATCTGGAACAAGTTTTACGAAATTTCCGCTCCCTATTTTTCTTTCAACAAATTAATAATAATAATAACATCGTTCAATAGAATGCACACCGAGCGCTCATGCGTTATCTCACTCTTTTCGCTTTGCCTGTTTTTCTACCATTGCCCTGGATGAAACAACAAGCTTTTAAATCACGCTCGCGTCAACGATAGAGCGGGCCCCTCTTAAAAGTGGAGTGTCTCGTTGCGTATGAGCAGCAGCAGCAGCACTGTGATCAATGCCTACCCTATAAAATATGGAGCCGTTCTTATAAATAAGGTATGATTACTGTGAGATCAATGACCCCACATTTAATGTTCGAGTCTGAAGCTACGTTACGGATGTTAAGAATGTTAGAAAATAATTTTAAAGGAAACGAGTGACGCGTGTATGTTGTAATACTGATTTATTGCCACTGTTTGAGTAAACAATTTGATGTTGTCAGCGTTACTTTGCAAATGAAGGAGCTCATACAATTACCTGAAATTCAAGAATGTTCCATATCGAAGAAAACGGGTACATTTCTCACTTTGCCGTCATTATTAAGGAGGGTTTCTTAACATACGTTGTTTGTAAAAAACATTGCACGTCCGCTGCAACTTTCAGCCATGTTTAGTAAAAAGTTTTCTAACAAAACTTCACATTAGAAAAAAAATTTATTTTTAATTTTTATTAGAAAATGCGTCCCGAATATCGAATCAGGCGTCGTTCACGTATGAACAGGATTTATAGCAGTGATGTCACGGAATTCCACTCCGCAAGGAACTCCATAATCCCATCAAAACCACTTTCAATTATTCCGAGCAAAATGTCAAAATCTAACAAATCTAATCAAAATAAAATGATAAATTCCCCCCCGTGCAGACGAATACGGGGGATGTTATCCACACACTCCGGCAAATACTTTTAAGTTTTTAACAAACAAAACATTTAGGACATGCCCCCCCTAATGAACGAAATTTCATGTTTTCTAACAATGTACAGGCTTTAGGGTGGTAAGGCACAGGGTAGACAAATTCTATTTGTCTGTATGAAATGCACGGCAGTGATGAGCAGTGGTACCTGTATGGTGGTGAGAGGCGCGCTCTCGTCCAGAGAGACGGCTTGTTGCGCGGCGCGCTGGTTGGCGGCGCGGTCGCCCGCGTCCGCCGCCACCGGCGCCGTCGCGCCCACCGTGGCCGGCGTCGGGCTGCACAATCACATCACAACCACTATAATATTTTAGGCGAATACCAGTGTAATAGCATCACATGAGCGTTTAAATACCTAATTATTACAGTTGCATACAAGACTTTATCTACACTCATGACATAGATTCTCTCCACATTCGTGTTTTAATAGTCCTTATTATATTATAGTAAATACTATTAGGGATCTGGGAATTACATTGGATTCTAAATTACACTTTGATACCCATATAGATAATATTATCAGTAAAGCTTACAAAATGTATGGCTTCGTAATGAGATCAACAACTGAATTCCGAAACCCGTTTTCATACATTTATCTTTTTAAATCTCTTATCAGGCCTCAACTAGAATATGCAGTGTCAATATGGAATCCAATTTATGAAAAATACCATAATAGTATTGAGAAGGTTCAAAAGAAATTCCTGAAGCGAATACAATTCAAGTTCAGTCGTAATAAAATTACCTATGATAATCTCCTAAAGAAATATAATCTTGTAGATTTAAAATCTAGACGCAACCAATTAGAGGCAATGCTTCTTTATGACCTTTGTAATAATAAATATGACAGTCTTAAATTGGTTAATGGAATAAGTTATAATGTGCCCCGTAGACCTCGTTTGCGGATGGTACGTCAGACTCCTGTATTATTTGCAATTAAAAGGGCGCGCACTAATGCAGGGGTAAGATCGCCGCTTAATCGCATGGTTAGAACCTACAATGAAAAATTTAATAACATAGATATTTTTGCAAATAAAGTTGGTTCATTTAGGAAGAAAGTACTGGCTTCTATAATGAGTGATTGATATGGATCATAATCACTCCTTGGAGAAACCCTTTAAGCTACGAGTGGAAGAAACATGTTGATGTGACCGAAGGATATCCCTTGGGTTTGTCTCGCCTTTGGCAGTTTTATAATCCACAAATTTGTATTCACTCTTAAAATGATTGATAAAAACATTTAAATATTATTGTAAAGATAAAATAATTGGATTAATAACATAATTTTTTAAAAACTATAATTCGACTTTACCTCTAACCTACACAACCGATTTTGATAAAATTCCTATGGGATCACCTGAAGTATGCCCTTTCAAACAAAAAAGAATTTTCAAAATCAATCCAGGCCAAGCGTCGTCGAACAACCGGTGAACTACATAGGAAAGAAATCGCGATAAATTGAGAGCCTACTCCTTTTTGCAAGTCGGTTAATAAATATCTGTCAGAGATGTAATATAGTAAATGTATTCAATTTGATGTTATCTAATTACCCATTACGAACAAGTACCTACTAACACTAGCTATGTTTAGTAATAGGTATGTGGGACTAAAATACATAGGTAGTTGTTTTTTGGCTCGTTGGATGGATTTGGATAATCTAGTTGACGAACTAAATAAAATAAAATGATATTATTATTTGTTCACCCAGTCCACATCCCTATTACCGTTATCATCCCTATTATCGCTTGTTAATATAATCTTTAAGTATCGTACCGTCCCGATCTCGAGCCTTTATCAAGTGTGGATATGTACCTACCCTTCGAACTGGTTTAATGGTGCGCTTGCTATTTGCACGTTATAATTATAATGAGCCTTTCTCTGTTCAGGTGGGTAACTATTGACGGACTCGGTTGCTATCATATATGGGACAGCATTTTGTTCTGTTGTGGATGTTGGATACTGAGTGCCGCGTGTAGCCATGTTTTAGTAAAATCTTTGTTTTCTGTTACGTTTTAGTAAGGTGGTGTAGTGTATATATGTGGTCCATTTGTTTGGGTATTTGGGGAAGTGTGGGCGGTCTTGGCATGTCTTTTTATTGGGGTATACGCTTTGTGGATCGATGCCTTTGTAGGTTACAAATTATTTATTTTATAAAATACATATCACACTTTTTGTGACTTGCAGGGTTATTGTTTTGTGGGGTGTGTGTTTCGGTGGGGAGACGTGTCGGGATTGTTTGCATTCTTTGGGGTGCCTAGGCGAATGGACTATGGGTACTTACTAAGACGTAGTCAGTGGTGAGGTTGGTTAGCCGGGATGCAGGTCTCGATTACAGTAAATGACAATGTAGATAATGTATATATAACCTTGTATGATGGTGCCTACGATCGTCACGATCGATCAATGGTCATAGGGGTTTTTTTTTGCCTACAGCCGCATTTCATCTTAACGCTGAATGGTAAATCTTATGTCTATTTTAAGTCAATTAATTAATTGATCGTCATCGAGACCTTTATTTATTGCGAAGTTCTGCCTCTGTGATTGACTGTACTTATTTTTGTAAATTAACACCTTTAGTCTGTTACCACGGCCCATAATGATGGTTTTCTTTTATGTACGGTTTTATTTTGATGACACTTTTGAATGGCGGGTAGATAGTATAATGTTTGTTATAATTATCACTACAATCATACTCGTAAAGAATCTGCGCTTTATAGATTGATAGTGTAAGGCGATGCTGCTGATTAATTAAAAGTTTGGTTTTCTTTTTTTTCTCTGTAAAGGGGGAGGGGCGGGTTCTTTATGAGTATGTGGACTTTAATTTAATTTACTACTTTTATCACGGACAACTATTAATATTGGATGCGTTTGAGTACGGTATGTGCAATTTTTTACAGCCTGTTTCCTTTAACTAAGATAAATAAAGTATACCGTAACTAAGCAATTTAAATATATGCCTAGATAGTGTCTTTAATATTGTAAAATAAAAACCACAAGATACTTATATTAGTACATCATTAGGAAGTATATTTTGTTCCTTGTTTACCTTATTGGTAACATTTAGCTCATGGGGACACCTAAACGAAAGAGGTTAAAATAGATATAGATACTTTATACTATATTGAAGCGTGTTCTTACTATCTAAGTACCTACATGGTATCTGCTTTTTGTTTAGAATTTTGTTTCCGTAATTAGTTGTCGATCACCTCATTCAACTTTGTAAAACTTAAATATAAATGAGGTTAATGTCGTTGGTGTATCTTTTAGTAATATTTAAGATTTATGAATTCTATTACGTTATTTGTAAAGTTACACTGTTTGTTAACCCAATATAAAATAAATAAAAAAAAAAAAAAAAAAAAAAAATTATACTACAGTTGCATAAATAACTATTATTCTACAGATTGGCCCAGAGTAAACGGACGTGAAATTTTCCCAAGAAAAGTCATTTCTCAAAGGGGTAAGTAACATTTGGCTTCATAAAAGCCTTGATTTAAGCCCAGCAGATTATCTCTTGTCTGTATCTACCTCATGAGCTTTGTTTATATAAATAATCCTAAAACTACGGCTCAATTAAAACAAAATATCCGCCAGGAAATTGCAACGATTCCCCAAGCAACCTGCAGGCGTGTACTGGATGGACATTGTATACAAAAACTAAATTTGCATGTTCTTTTAAAATAAATAAAATTTCAAAACTAATCACAGTTACATTACAAAATTTAAAAAAAGAAATACTGAAGGCCAATCTATATTATGAATAAGCTTCTTGACTCTTTTTAGAGTTCCGTAGTCCGTATACAAGGAACCCTTATAGTTCCGCCATCTGTTTGTCTATCATCTTTCCGCGGATCTACTCGAAGACTATAAGTACTAGAAAACTGTAATTTGGCATGGGTATGTATATATATTAATCATGCCGAGAAAGTGGTAAAATAAAATCGTGAAGGTGTAATGTGGGAGTAATTTTTTTTTCTCGACTAGCCCATCATTTTGGTTAGTTGAATAGGTCTTTCAAAAATATTGTAAGCTTGTGAACATCATTTTTCGATTTAGGGACCTGTTTTCAAAATAAATATCTGGGTTTATAGTGCAATTTTTTAGTTAGAGTCAAGTGTCTCCCTCTTTCTACTAAACAGTTGTAAATGGTCACTTGTCTCTGTCGCACGTAGAGTTTGTGACAAAGATAGACTGAACTCGTCGCGTGCGCCTGCGTCTCTTAATGGACACCCTAAGTGTTAAGCAAAAATGTGAACCATGTGTCATACCTGCCCAGCATGTGCCCCTTCCCCGCGAAGGGCTGCGACCTTGAGGCGGGGCGCGGGCACTCGTCGAGGCGGCGGTCCTCCAGGCTCACGCGCACTTCCCCCCCGCCCACGCTGCGCGCCAGCTCGGGGGGGATCTCACTAGTGACAAACAACACCAAAACTCAGAAACTTGTGTCCATACAAGGTGCAAGTATAGACATACTTTAATGACTGCCTGTCGATAACTTGTCTTTTTATATAAAATTCGATGTAGCAGTGTATGATACTGCACATGACTGGTTATTAAAACACCTATGTCACATTATTAAAAAACCACACACTCGTTCTTGAATATCCATCATTATGTGTCAGTATCATAAACTACTTTTATAATACAACTAGCTTTAACCCGCGACTTCATCCGCGTAGAAGTCAAAAATGGTTCTAATAGGATTTTTAACTGTTTTTTTTTACCTTATTAATTTTATTATAACATATGAATTATTATATTTAAATGTTTGAATACTTATAAAATATAACAATTTTTATTAAAATGTAGGAATGTAAAGGCTTAGCAGACCCGGCGAACTTTGTTCCTCCTGTTCCCGTTACAGTTTCCTTTCCCATTCCCTAGTCACCCAATTTCATCCCTCTAGGGGTTGAATTTTGAAAATCCTGAAACACATACTTACTCATTCACCGCCAGAAGTACTCCTGTGAAGTTTCGAATAAAATGGTCTAACTAATCTTGCTTGATTCTCCATACAAACTTTGGACCCCCGTTTCACCCCCGTAGGGGATGAGTTTTGAAAAATCCTTTCTTAGTGCGCCCCTAGACCTTATAATGAACCTATGTGCCAAATGTGGAGTCTCTAGACGAAGCGGTTTGGGCTGTGCATTGATATGTCAGTCAATCAGTTTCTTCTTTTATATATTTAGAAGATGTAGTATAAGGTAGTAGATATGTAAAAAAGAACTCACCCCCGCCTGATGCAGAATAGGAACTCGCTGTTCTCCGGGTCGGTGTACAGCCGCAGCGGGCCGTCGTCCACGGTGAAACCTTCGCGGTACAGTCGCAGACGCACAGACCGGGATTCAGACTACCAATAAGAAAATACTATTTAATGATTGAAGCGGCAAAAAAAAATTTGTGTACAACGTTAGTCAGAAAGGCTAAACATCAAAGGAAGGGCTTATAAACGCTCGTTAACAGCGTCAGTTTATGAATTGGGTACTTACCAGTTACCTGGGTCAAAAATAAATTATTTGTTACTGTTAAGATAATAAAACGTCACAAAATAATGTCATGCTTGTCATGCTTGTCAATGCTTGTCATGATATGATCAATGACAAGCATTGATCATATCCATTTTTAACGTGTTTTGAAATGTATTATTGCAGAAAAATTGATATCAAGAGCGCTATTTGACTCCAAGAAACTATAACATCATCAGCCTGTATTTCATACTAATCCCATGGAAAAAGTTCGTTTCGAAAGTTCGTTTTGTATTTTATTTTTTTGGCATAAACAGCCATTATGTTAAAATTACAATTGATGTATGTTTATGTAATAGACAAACACAGTGCCGAAACTAATTATAAGTAATACAATTTCTGAAACATCCTGACAAAAACAATTGTTTAAATTAATATATGATAAAATTTTGGTATTCTTTTCTGTCGCTCAGAACCGTCATTAGCCAGAGCGAGAGAGCGACGAAACGATTCAGCATGGCCGCTGTTGAAGCGTTCCGTCGCTCTCTTAAGCGATAAAAAGGATAGCAGCATAGAAAAGTGCTATTCCGTCCAGATGTAGCCCTACCCCAAACTAACCAAGCCTCGCAGGCGCAAGGTTGATTTCTGTGGGTTGTAATCTTTAACTAACCTGTGGCTGTGCAGCATTCGTTGGTGTCACTGGTTCATGATCATCTGATGTTTGACCTGCAACCATACAGTCACACTATCACAGCTTAGCCCCCGACGCAGTATTAGAATCTCCTTAGATCCCGCGCAATATGCGTCCCCGTCCCCCATCCTCGCACCTCTACCGCGTTCGCTTCCCCTTGCTGTGGAGATGTTGAGCGAGCTGCAGGCGCCTGCGGCTGACTCCGCAAGGCGAGAACGGGGGAGAGGTGCGGGGACGGGGACGCATATTGCGCAGGACCTTAGGGGATTCCGTTTTGTATTTAGTACTTATGTAGACAGCGTAGGGGAGTACGTAAAATCAAACACACGTCTAAATAAAACGGTGGTTTTAAACTGCCTTAAAGAGATAAGGGTGTACTTAACTAAGCTCAGAAAAATATTATCCAAAAAGTAATGGGCATTTGATTTGTGACGTCACGTCTCAGTTAAAATTTGTTCAGTTAGAAATGGGACCCTAGTACTAAGACTTCGCTGTCCGTCTGTCTTTCTGTCTCCAGGCTGTATCTCATGAACCGTGATAGCTAGACAGTTGAAATTTTCACAGATGACGTATTTATATTGCCGCTATAACAACAAATACTAAAAACATCATAAAATAAATATTTATAAGTCCCACAACAAACGTGATTTTTTATAGATAATGGTATGGTCGTTCCGTACCATTATCTATAAAAAATCACATTCGTGCGCGAGTCCGACTTGCACTTAACCGGTTATTTATATTATAAAACATCTGATGGGCCAATAAGGGCTCTATCAGACGAGCGACAGTATGCCCGCGACAGATCGCGACATGAGTCGGCAACCATCATCGCGCGATGGTTCGTGACAGATGGATAGATGATAGATAAATAATAAATTTACTAACGAAAACTGCATCACATACACACACATGAAGTAGGTACCAGAACCGAGCAATATATAAACAATACTTGACAGCTGTGGTGATCGTGACGCTTGTCTGTTAGAAGTTCAGTCATCACGCCTATTTCTCAACAGATAGTTACCTAGTCTGTATCCAACCCCAGAGAATAATCCACCGCGCCCTCTGCTGGTAGACGACGGCTCGTCTTCGAACACCACGGCGCCGCGTCTAAAAATTAAATAGGCACATATTTATACTAAAGTGTGTTTGCCGAATTGATAAATATTAAAATTTGTCTCTGACAAACAACTGTCGCTTAATTATCGCAAACTGTATGGCGACCATCACTTGTCTACCGCTTTCGTAGTTTGCGTGGTACAAGGCACGCTGTTGTTTTCAATAGGGGCCCGAACGGGCGAGCGACCGTGGTAGCCACATATTGCCATTCAGTTCTGGAATACGCTTCGAATGATTAGTTTGAATGTTTGTGTATTGTTTTCTGTTTAATTCAGTTAATAATTGTTTAAAATTGTATGAATAAAATTTTATTCTATCTATTATATATATATTATAGCTATCTCAGCTTTTCGGTTGCAAAATAACAAAAAAATCTTTTGTGGGTCTTGGCTTACGCCTCTATAATAAGATTCCAGATAATGTAGTAGCGTTACCATTATCTAAGTTTAAGACTGCCATTAAAAATCATTTAATATAAAATGTGTATTATCATGTAAATGACTATTTATCATCGTCTGATCACAATTCTTGGAAATAGATGACTGCAAATTTTAATTGTATTGTTTAAATATATAGTATAATGTATACCTAGCTAAAGTGTAAATCTGTATTGAAACTGTAATATAGCCCATCAGGCTGGGTAGGGACCAATACTGAACTGGGTTTCTTTCGGCGTAATCTTCCCAGCAGTGGTCGTTCCGAAACGCTAGTAGTTTTTAGCTTTTGCACTAAAATAATATTTAAAAAAAATGAACTTCAATAAGAGATAAATTTATCCTACATTGAATAAAAAAAATTGACTTTGACTTTGACTTATTCTTTTAATAATTAGCGGGTCCCAATTTGTAACGAGTTAACAAGCCCTGAAGTTATCAACTCTCCACGAAAAGACTGTAATTTGTGTTAACAAGTAGCCAGAAACTGTGAACTCACTAACTGGTGAACTCATGAACTGGCTATCTGTGAACTCCCATAAACACGAACTCGCAAACTCGACAACAGCCCGCAAACTTATTTCACCTGTTTCTATGGGCTTTTTCTTCTCCCGAGCCCCTGGCACGTGGAGGAAGCAGGGACGTTCTTTTGTTATCTACCCTTTTGTGGACTTGAGTAGTTTTTATTATTCCAGCCAGCCCAGCTCGTAAGTAGCGGATCAGAGCTGAGGGTGAGCCACATGAGGTTTTCATGTTCACAGTTCGATCGATTCGGATCATGATAGTCCCAGTTGATCCTTGGTCCGTCGTCCGTGACAATGTTCTTGTGAGCATATAAGTAGCCAAAATTTGCATCTTGTGTATTTTGTTTTCGAGATTCAAATTTTTTTTAAATTACGTCACTAATTTGTACTTACTCTCTGACACTCTTGAACATCTCCGATACAATATCTTTCCTACTCTTCCCAGGTCCAAGAATCTGTTGTCCCGAACGTTCAGAGCCTCCAGCGTAAAATGCCTGACCTGCAACAAATGAAAACTATAAGTAAATTTAAATTATCAATTGCAACATCCAGTGGTGTCCACTGGGATAATCTTATTCTATCCTTTCTGTTCAAGTTGTATCAGTTCTGTGATTGTGAATGGGTTTCTTGATTCTGGATGAAAATTGTTTATGTAAGATGTAAGAATCTTAGATTACAATACTGTGTGTAGCACAAATCAGGTGACAAATTCAGAGGAAGACAAAATTAAAGTGTGGTAGATCAAGCACCACACATTAAGACTATGTAACAAGCTTTTCACAGCTTGGTAACCTGGGGCTTGGGTTACTCCGGTAAACAGTATGTAAGACCGTCTTTACTGCGTAACCACGTTTCAGTGTCAAGCAAAATTGATCACTAACATATGATAATAAAGTCTAATTTGATTTGACATACAAAATAGGATGTCACTATAGCAAGGACAACATATGAGGTTGGGGAAAAAGTCTTTTCGCATGTATGAACTTGTAATAAAACCACTTTGGCTATACTATTTGTACCAGGCTGGTTTTGGTATCATTTAAAAGTTTAAATTTTAAAGAAGATAATTCCAAATTCAAATCAGGAAAATACGTGATTTTCATTTGTTTTTCTTACCGTCAAGATGAGTGAATCTAATGAAGAAATTAGATACATTTTAAAATTTTACTACCAAAAAGGTAAAAATGCAACGCAAGCCGCGAATAAAATTTGCGATGTTTATGGACCCAGTGCAGTGTCTGTGAGAGTAGCACAAATTTGGTTTAAGCGTTTTCAATCCTGAAATTTTGATGTCAAAGATGCACGTCGCTCTGGTCGCCCTGTTACGGATAAAATGGATGCTATTTTTGAAAAAATGGAGCAAGATCGGCATGTCAGTAGTTACGACGTAGCTGAAGAACTGGGAATTGTCCACAAAACAGTTTTGGCGCATTTGAAAAAAAATGGGTACACAAAAAAGCTCGATATTTGGGTACCTCACGAGCTCTCTGAAAGAAACCTAATGAACCATGTACTCATTTGTGATTCTTTATTACGGCGTAATGAGACCGAACCATTTTCGAAGAAATTGATAACTGGTGATGAAAAGTGGGTCACGTACGACAAGAACGTGCGAAAAAGGTCATGGTCAAAGGCCGGTTCACAGACTGTGGCGAAACCCGGGTTAACTCGCAACAAGGTGATGCTGTGTGTGGTGGGATTGGAAGGGCATTATTCATTATGAGCTGTTACCACCAGGCAGGACCATCGATTTAGAACTCTACAGCGAACAACTGATAAGATTAAAGCAAGAAGTTGAGAGAAAGCGGCCGGAATTAATCACCAGAAGGGGTGTGGTTTTCACATCTTTAACCACTCAACAAAAATTAAGAGAGTTTGACTGGGAGGTGTTAATGCATCCGCCTTATAGTCCTGACCTGGCGCCTTCAGATTTCCACCTGTTTCGGTCTCTTCAGAATTCTTTAGGCAGTGTCAGGTTAACATCACGAGAGGACTGCCTACTTGACGCAGTTTTTTGATCAGAAGCCCCAAAATTTCTATAGCAATTGGATCATGTCCCTACCTATAAGATGGCAAAAAGTTATCGAACAAAATGGTACCTACATACTTTAGTTAAATGTAAATAAACTATAATAAAAAATGTTTTGAATTTTCATATAAAATGTGAAAAGACTTTTTCCCCAACCTATTATTATTTTATGGAGTAAGCCCACTGATCCAGAATGCTTTGCCACGATGAAGACAACCACAATTTTCTTTAATTGTGAGATACTGTAAATATATTTTAATAAAATTCTAACTATTTGTACTTAGGTACCTAATCTATATCTTACAGACCTTGATCATTATCATCATTACGAGGTTTGTCATAAATTTTCAATGTCTTCCCTTTCAGTCTTGCAATCTCTGTTTTAAGCTGGTCATTCTCATTTTTCAATATCTCTATCTCTTGTACCAAATTGCTTTTCTCTTTCAACACATTTTGCAATTCATTTTCTACTTCTTTTAATTGCTCAGCAATTGCCAATTTAAAACCACTTGAACTTTCGGGTTCTTTACAGCTTTCAAAGCATTGAGTGGCAGTACATTGCTTTGTGTTTAATGCTTGTCTATGAAAACATTCTTGGATTTCTTTAACTCTTTTTATGATCCAATAGTGGTCTGGAGTTTTTACAATTTCGTTTTTATTTACTTACTGTGTGTGTAACAATTTCATTTTAACTACAGAATGATAATTTCTACAAAGTATTTACTATTTCAATGAATAAATATGATTAAACCATCAAGCATTCAGTTGATTGGCGAAAATCAACTTCACTGTAGATAGAGCTTCTGAACTGGACACATGATGGGTTAAAGGTTTTATACAATTATACATATACCCTTAATACATTTTAAGTAATGAAATTATTAATTATCATACTTTGAATCTTAACTATTATCTAAATAGGGATGATGAGATTTATGGATTTTATTACTTGAAATGCATTTGATTATTTAGACATAAGTGGATAGTTACTTTGCCACAAAAATTTATAAAAAATATTTATTATTATATTTAGAAACATAGAAACTTTGTGTACATTTAAGGTATTTTCAAAATACTAGGATATAAGCAAAGCATGTCCACAATGTAATTTGGAAAGCCTTGAGCTATCATGCCCCATGAGCAATGCTCTTTTTCCAGAAAACTTAAGATGTTTACATGCATTAGCAAAATATTTTTTCTTTGATAAAGTAAAATAAATAAAAAATATAAAACTTGCCTTCTTCCTCATCACTGGAGCTTTCTTGCTGCAGAGAATCTAGCGTAGCAAACTTAGAACTCGGTTTTTTCTTGTCTTTTTTCTGAGGCCTCTCGGGAGACCCTGGAGGTGACTCCATATCACTATCAATTAATGTGGGCAAGGGAGCTGGAACTGCAGCGTTTGTTGGGGCCTCCTCTACATTACCTCCGTGTTCATAGAAGGATGATAATGCTACCTGAAATATTGTCATTGCTGCTTAATTTTGGATATCAAAACAAACAGTTTATTTCAGTCAATGAGTTGTGTTTTCATTAGACAAATTGTTTTATCCTACTCAAATGAAAAAAAGAAATTAAAATTACTAAATAGAACACTTATAAGGCACAATGTTTCTCTTAGATAAACAATGGAATACCTCATTTGAATGTAGTTATACAAATCAAGCAGAGAAAACTGAGATTGCGATGCACATAGGTACATAAAGAAGCAATTACCTTTACTTGCTAACCTTATTTTTCAGTATATTTCGTATTAACACCAGATGAAACGTTCAACAACTCGACGAAATAATATAAAAGCAAAACATTTGCAACAAAAACACTGAAAATATAAAATGACAAGGAAATCACTCACTTCCAGCTGCCAATTGGAAGATTCTAAAAAGAACCTACTCCGAGTTTCGTCGGCGCCGGTCACGTCACAAAACTGCCGTAAAGTATCTTCTTTATTAGCTGACATAGTTGGAATAGTTTATTTATAACCAATACATACAATTATGCCTTGAGATCGCCGATGACTTGCTTTCTTTTCGTTTTGTTTCGTTTTCCGTGATTATTTTAGTTCTTTCCGTGAATCGTAAAATCTTGAGTTGTCTATGACAGTTTGCATTTTTTAAACTTTTTCTACCAAGTAAATCTACAACATTACAATACATTTTACCCGACTGCCGAAGAAAAGTAATAGTTTTAACTATTACAATTTCGCTTGCTTGTATTATTTTTTATGAGTAGTTTTGTTTTGTGTATCTATAATTCTTTGGCGCAGTGTAAAAATAAGCCATGTTTGTAAATAAAAAATGGAGCCGTCACGGGACGCCTGGTAGATGTGAAACATCGACGTTATTTCGTAAAAGTAGTATGCAGAAAAGAACAGATTGTGGTAGGAACTAAAAATGTCAATGAGTACTGTAATAAACAGAGTATACATTATAGGTATCCGAGCTCAGTGGAGCGAAAGAGATGGCTTAACGCCGGATCGAGTGAGAGAGAAACGCACAGTCGATTGCGCGTGGCGACGCGTCGCCACGCCAGAAATCGGTCTCACGTGCGCCTATAGATGTTTCACATCAAAACTGATGCGCCGTTGTCCATTGGTATTTGGGAATTTTACTTAATAGTTTTACTTAATAGTTAATAGTTTTATTTTCTCACTCTGCAGTACTCTGCACAGTTGACAGTCCGGACTCCGGTCTATTTACTCTCTTTCGAGTCGTAAAACTCGTAAAAGCGGTTGTGTGCCTTCGCACCACCACGTGTGAGTTAATGCGTCTTTGTCCTTTGACGGACATATTTGGACACAAGCAAAGTAATCCTTCTAATTTATTATAATGAATCAATTTCGAATGTGAGATTGTTCTTGTTCGCCAAAATTGAGGTCATTGTTCTTCTTTCGGTCATTGCCTTTTGTCTATTGCCTCGCAACTGCAGCTCATCTGCATTGTTTTGACATTGACAGACAGATGACAATTTATATCATGTCGTTATCGTATTCTTGTCGTATTCTCGAGCTCACTGTTTTAATTTATTTTAGTTTAGTGATTTTGTTTGTTATTATTATGTTGCATTAAATACGCGTAAGTTTTAAATGTAACTTTGGTTATCGTTTTTTGTAAGATCGACGGACGTGACGTGTGGAATTCACCCGTAAAAATTGACTTACAGAGCCCGGTGAATAAATCTAAGAAATAAATGAAGACCAAGCTCACGACCCGCCGTAAATCACCAGACATAATGAGGAAGTACTATCAGCTGATACTAGTGATCGTGTGCTGCGTGAGCATCGTCACGCTGCTCATCTATCGGCACGAGTACTATAGACTGCGGTATGTGCTAGAGGTGCTCAATTTCTTCGGCAAGCCGGGGCTCTCTGAGATAGAGTTCTGCGGCCCGGGATTTAATGCCACCCTGCTTTCCGAGATACTGCGAAACTCTTCCATGGAGGTCCGCGAAACCCCGCCTCTATTTCAAGAAATTGATGACAATTTTTATTCTTACTCATCATTTTTGAGGTCCTATCAAAAGTATGAGAAGCTGACACGGACTCACGTGCACAATGTCGACACTATTGTTATAGGCAAGGCGCACGTGCGGCCTAATTTCCGCTGTAATTTATGGCTCGAGAACAATTCTAAGCCAAAAGCTGGTAGATTCACATACAAAATTATGTCTGAGCCAATAAACGACTTTAGATTATATATATTCCATTGTTCTTTGAACAGAGATTTAGGTAAGCCTATAGGTGTGAGTTTTTACATTAATGATTATAATATTAATCCAATACATGCACCTATTAACAGGCTTATACAAGTAAATACGAAACGAAAGCCTCCAGAGAAGAGTAGCATAAGGTTTGTTAATAGGGTAGAACCAACTATCTGTGTGATACCCAACCAGGTGCCATTGGTGTCCCGGGATGCCTTCATAGAGTTCTTAGTTTTCCATCACATGATGGGTGTGAATACTTTCACTATTTACGATAGTATGATATCTGAAGATATTATAAGAAGACTGAATTTGATACCAGCTGATATCACTCAGTGGAACATACAGTTCTTCCCACTAAACTACCCGTTCATATTTGCTAAATCTTATGATATTGTCAGGAATGCTATAGAGCTTGACTGTTTGTTAAGACACTTTAGATATGATAGAGATGAGGCCAACAGGGCAAGCCATGTCATAGTTTTACCTTGGGATGAGTTTTTGGTGCCTCGAGTTAACACCAATCTCAAAGGATTGTTTGATGACATGGACCCACAGAGAGGAGTAAGAACGCTTGAGGTTAAACCTCTCCTTTTCTGCTTAAATCAGAAAGATGATGACAATGCTGAAGTTGGCTACCCTGATATTATGAAGAAAACACATTATTACAAAATACCTCTAAGCAATAACTCCGTTTATGTAAGAGTTTTAGATACCATGTCGTCGTTTGATGATATGTTTCACTTGAATTCTAGCTATAAGTTTATACCGGTAGATAGATTAGGAGCTCATAAGTATACAGAATGTAGGGACCCGAAAACATACCATCCATATGGTGCTGGATACAATGAGACGCAGATGGAAATGTTCCAACATCAGTTTGAAGGAGCCATGTTGAAGTTCGGAGAGAGTTTATTGAGCAATAAAGTATACAGGTTATATACTTCGGGCCAGATTTGGGAAAAGCCAGTTAATGAGCATGTAAGGGATATTTTATAAAATCTGGAGTTCGTCAGAGCCCAGCTAGAGAGTAATAAATGAGATATGCAATATCTGCTCCCTAGAAACTCACTACAACTCACTTTTGTCATAACCATGTGGCACAGACAGGACTTTTCTATGAAACTGAATGCAGCAGAAATTACACAACTCCTTTTCTGCTAGATACAACATCAAAATTTGTTACTGCATCAGAGTTCTTATGATTACAACCTTTGACGCAGTAACAACAATCTTTATGGATACACAATACACATATGAACATAGAGTTTGGGGGGTTGAGGTTGCATCAGAAGTTGTAAACTCTAACAAAAATTATGCTCTTTTTGTTTGTCTGGGCCCTAGGACTTAGATCCATAGGATTTGGCACAATTTTTTTTTATAAATTTGTAAATTAATTAATTGACAGTTCAGAGTAGAAACATTTTTGTACAATTTGTTGTTTTATTTACTCAAAAGACTGTTTGCCATAGTTACGGAAAGAGTGCCTTGATTGTATTGTGGGTGGTGGATAGTTAATAGTGCAATACTCCATTTAGTACAGTATAACCAAATTCCCAAATTGTATGCAACTAATACTTTTATGTTGTGAATTATTTTTAGGGCGTACGCTGCATTCGGTGAGACCACGCGATGTGTTCAGTCTATCTCTGTCACAAACTCTACGTGCAAAATATCTCATCTCATGCACAAAACGTCTCTTTCGCAGAATGTCCCCTAATCGTAAAACGTCTCTTTTTCGCAGAATGTCTGTGTCGCAAAGGTCTCTTTCGCAGAATGTCTCTTTCGCAAAATGTCGCGACAGAGACTTAGACTAAAATTTCGTTAAAATGAAATGTTTAATGTGACAGTATTGATTTCTTTTTATCTAAATTTAGGCCAATTTTTTTTAAATTGACACCTGTCGTTATTTTTTTACTTGGAAAACATTTTAAGTACTAAACTTATGATATCTACTACTTTAATAAGTGATGTTTCTTTAAAAATCGAAATTTTGTTTTAAGTCCCTGTTGCGACATTTTGCGAAAGGGACATTGTGTACAGATATTCTGCAAAAGAGACGTTCTGCGAAAGAAACATTATGAGAAAGAGACGTTTGATGATTAGGGGACATTTTACGCATGAGCCCATGTCGCGTGATGCCGTGTCTCTGTCCTGTCCTGTGTGACATAGAGTTTATGATAGAGATAGACTGAACACGTAGCGTGGTTCCGCTTAACGCAACGTACGCCGCTATGCATCAAGGAAGGACACGGGTTCGTGCTGTGAAAGACAGTTGCCAGCATTACGTATTTGCGTTTAGTAACTAAACAAACCAAAAAAAAAAAAAAATTTTATTGGTTCATGTCCACTTGAAAAGTTAAAGTAAACATAGTACATAGGTGCTACTTATTAGTATAGAAATTTATTCCAGCAGACCCGCTACCACTTGGAAAAACTTACAGGAGACAATCGGTGGGGGAAATCGCATACTGCTGCCGCTCGTGTCACTAGGATTAGGTATATAATTTTTTAAAAGTTATAATTTAAGAAGAGTTTTTGATCATTATTTAATATTATTGTTGAAATATTATACTCCTTTTTCCTATTCCCAAAAGTGATGAATTAGTTGGGAATAGGAAAGTATAGTTTTAAGCTGCTTGTTCGAATTATCAACATTAATAATGTTGAACTAATGTTAAGTTTGTTTTATTGTTACTTTGCTAAACCTTTTATGATATTACAATTTTAAACAATTGTTTGACAATTCATATCTTCTGGGCTTAAGAATTCTAAGTCATACAAGTAACATTAATATCCTTACAAAAGGATCTAGGAATTTTCTTTTTAGGGTTCCGTAGTAAACAAGGAACCCTTATAGTTTCGCCATGTCTGTCTGTCTGTCTGTCCGTCCGCGGTTTTACTCAGCGACTATAAGTACTAGAAAGCATTGTACTGTAATTTAATATAGGTACGTATATTAACTATGTGGAAAAAGTGGTAAAATAAAATATTGAATAAAATTATTTTTTAGGGTAGCTTCCATACAAGTAAAGTCAAAAGTCAATTTTATTTTGACGAATAACCAATCATGTGAGGTATCGTTGAATGTCTTTCAAAAATATTATGAGCTTGTGAAAACCGTTTTTCGATTTAATGATCCGTTTCTGAAATATTTGGTGTTAAAGTGAAATTTTTTGTTAGAGTTAAGTGTCGTCGTCGTCGTCGTCCCTCTATCTGCTAAACGGTTTTATATGGACACGTGAAAAAATTCACAGCTATGGTAAATATAACGAAATTTAAAGGAAAACTATCAGAGCTAAGTAGGGTTAACAAATCAAAAAGTTATAGGCCAGAGGTTCCCAAACTTATTTTGTCAAACGCCCACTTTAAAAAATCTGTTATTTTGTAGCGCCTCCCATTTTTTTCACCATAAAAACCTGAATCACATATTTGTCTTGCCTGAGTTTAATTCAACCTATATTCTAAACTAGACTTTTTTACAAGAGAGAGCAATAATAATACATACACCAGTACATTAGAGTATCTTTTATAAAAAATAACAATAATCAACATTGTTAATTTTAAATAAAAAAAAAGCAATAATAATACAATTTTACAATAATAAAGAGTATCGGAAGTGGGGACCTCACCTGCGAAACTTTAAAACACGAAATTTTTTCAGTGTTTGATTCCTTTTACGATATAAATAGCGTTGTGAACGCATTAAAATAATAAATATTAATTACATTTTTAGTTTATATTTGTATTTGTAGTAAGAGGATTTTAATTTCAGTTAATTTTAAAATATGAAATATCTGAAGTTATAAATCACTGATTGTTTAAATCACATCAGCGCCCCCCAACTTTATTCTGGGCCCGTTACCTTAAAGCCCTTAAAGGCCCTTAAAGCCTCCAGCGCCCACAAGGGGGCGTTATCGCCCACTTTGGGAAAGACTGTTATAGGCGATCAACTTATAAAATGTACTCGGAAACGTACTTTTAGTGGCATGAACTCAAAGTTGGCATTCGTAACTACGGAACCCTACACTGCGCGTGGCCCGACACGCACTTGGCCAATTATTTAAATTAAAATTTTGGCTAGAATGATGACTTTCAAATTATATAACATCTAAAAATTAAACTAGTTTCAGTATATTTTGTTACACTATATTCTTATTAAATTGTATTCATTTGAAAATAGCAATGTGGATTGAGCAAATAACTAGTCCTTATTTTTTAGTATTTTATAAATAGTCTACAGTGAAAGACTTGCGTGATATTCCTTCTTATTATAAAACCCAGACTAACTTTGTTACTAGGTTTAAACCATCATCCGACTAAATCAAGTTGACATTTACTAATATCACACCATCTCACCTGTCAATGTCAACTTCATTTTGGGCGGATAATGGTTTAAACCTTGTAACAAAGTAAGTCTTGGTTTTATAATAAGACGGGTTTTTTTACGGTTGACGGTTTTGATTGGTATCACACTATATTAACTAGTTACCTAGTTTGAAACAATAGGTTGTATCATATCCTTGAAATGTTTGTAACTATTTGCTTCCATTGAAATTATAGCTATCACTATAGTTCGTGGTTTTATTCCCATACTTTTTACATTCCCTTTTCCATCTTTACGCCCGTCATCTCAGTAAATGTATTATACATTTAAACTATCTGCACAACCCAAAGGTTGCCTGGTAGATAACGCTTTTAGCGTCGCCTATTGTTCTGTACAATTTGTATTTGATGAACAATAAAGATTTAATAAAAAAGTAAGAGTAGACCCTGTTTCCCCATTGGAAACAGGCGTGTAAATATGTATTATGTTACAAATGAATCTGCTTCATTCTGTTCGTGTGAGCGACAGAGGGCGTAAATTACGTCAAGCGGAATTAAGCGACGAGTTCAGTCTATCTCTGTGACAAACTAAGTGCGAAAGAGAGGTATATCCCATTCGTCCCCAGAATTGCAATTATATTCATTCCTATGTGTCCCCATTGGGGACGAGCGATGCAGTGTGGACAATCGAAACTGACCCATTTGTCCCCAATGGGGACGTCTCCACTGGGGAAGAACGGGATTATGTCGGGTTATGCCGTGATGCCGTAACGCAGTTTGCATCCAGAGATGTCTGCTTCCGTGCTTATGCCATGTTATATGTTGTATCTTGTATTCTTCAAGCACCGCATATTTGCAAACCATACCCAACCAGTTCTTTGTGTGTTTAAAGAATTAAATAAAAAAAAGCCAAAATGATACTAAGTAAATGTTTATTTCATTTTTCCTATTCTAAATATAACAGGCACCGCCTGCAATGTCACAGATCAAACGACAAACAAATACCTATACTGAACCATCTGCATGAACAAATAAACACAATTTATAATATCAATGAAACTACATTAGGATAAAATGAGCGATATTGAGCAATACAAGGTCGTATTGTCGTTTCCACAAATAATAAAATAAAACGTAGGGAATTCGCCAAGTTAGACACTAAACGAGAAATTATAGTAGATTAAAGCTTAACTTACATATTGTTAACATATTGCCACGAAACTTATTTTATGCTACGATTTTTAAGTACTGACATCTGACTAAATAATAAATTAAAGGCGTGTATTCGATAAGGGATAAATGCAGTTTGAAACGTCATGCCATCTCACTCTTGACGATGATGATGATAAAAATGGCATTAGCAAGGAAAGTATTTTACTCTATTTTTTTAATGAAAATGTCGCTACGTTTGTCCCCTATAAATATACGCCAAAGTGCCCACGGATTTTTGGGGCAAAAGAACGGGACAGACCTATATGAGAGAGAGAAAGATTAACATTCAAACGATAGCTTTGTCCTTTTCTTTGGCCCCAAAACTCGTTCGTAAACACCGTAATCTTACGTCGAGTGGTCAAAATACTGAAATTAGTGAAACAATCGTGATAATTATGAACTAACGACATTGTGGGAAAGGTTTGAAAATAAAATTAATTTATTTTAGAAAGGCACGGATGTAAGTTATAAAAGTGTATAACAACAAAATCCGCATTGCTTTACAGCACTTTATTTTTGAAATGGAGCATGCGGTGGCTCTGAATATATATTTTAGTTCGTATACGGTTCACATTTTAAGATAATATATCGATTATATATATATATACCATAGAAATCAAAAACTTGCCGGATCTATGTAGCACTTTTATATACAGAAATCGAAAAAAAAAATCAGTAATATTGGGGGACGTAATGCGCGAGTTTACGGCCCGTATAATTTATTTTACTTATAATCTTAGAGCAGAGAAAAAATTGGATGACTTAAGGTGTAAACCGTATGGGAACTTTGTTTAAAATTCATATTTTTGTCACTTTGTAGCCACTTTTACTTTATCACAAGCATAATATCACATCTATCTTGGTGAGATTTCTAGTTACATTGCAACATAGATTTGATTGAATGAGCGAACGAAGCAAGGCAAGCTCTCCAAATCTAATTGAACGATCCAGTAATTGGGTAGATTCCTGGGTCAAAAATAAATTATTTGGTACTGTTATGAAAAAATAATACGTCACAAAATAATGTCACTTGTCATGATCAGATCCATCTTAAAACGTGATTTTAGATTTATATTTGTAGAAAAACTGATATCAAGAGCGCCATTGGACTCCCAAGTCACTGTGCCTGCCTGTATTTCATCCCTGATCCCATAGAAAATGTTTGTTTTGACGTTTAGAAAATGATTTGAGTTGTTGGGAAGTAGTAAATCCGCTAGTTTCCAACAAGTCAAATCAGATACTTTTTTCTAAACGTCAAAACAAACATCGTCTCTGGGATTTGTATGAAATAGCACGGTATGACGTCATAATGTCTTAGAGTCAAATAGCGCTCCTATTACGGGTTTATCTGCAATAATAAATCTAAAATCACGTTGATATTGGATATGATAAATGACAAGTGACATTATTTTTTGGCGTTTTATTCTCTTATCAGTGCAAAATAATTTAATTTATGTTTGTGGGTATGATTTGTTCAAAGATAAGTCGAGTATCATTTGATCGGAGGTACATGAAATTTAGTAGGCATGTAGATTTAGTTAATGGTTTTTTTAAAATTCGAACATGAGCTAAATCGGTCAAGGGGTTGCCGAAGCTTACTTCGCCCCGTTCGGCGTTACTAACTACTGGTTTACATCAAATCTATATTTCATTTCAATGTAACTAGACATTTCACCATCGTGGCTTCCATCCATCACGCTCTCTAAGTAACTCGGGCGCACGCGGCGGGTTTAAGTCCCTGTCACAAACTCTAAGTGCGAAAGAGAAAGCAGAATCCGTTGCGGGTCACCTGTCTCTGTCGCATGGAGAGTTTGTAACAGAGATAGACTGAACCCGCAGCTTTCGCCCGCGTCACTTAGCAGATGCCTTAATAATTAGGGCATGTAGTCTGGCATGATGCTAAATGTAATTGAATTTGAATCGTCGACTATTGCCCCTTTTTTACCCGACTGCACCAGAAGGAGGGTTATGTTTTCCAAGAGTATGTTTGTATGTATGTATAATTGTTTGGCACGCTCTGCAGCCTGAACGGCTCGATGGATTTTAGCTTGAGAGGTGTCGTTAGATTCGTATTTACTGTGAAAGTGACACTAGTAAGTATATCGAAGTAAAATAAAAAACAAAAAAGGCACTCGGGTTTTTTTGTTTTTGTAATAATTGTTTCATATCATTACCGCGTTAAGGAATACGTGCGCGTTTGCAGATAGTACATCGATAGAAGAAAAAGTGGGGAGAGCAACGATCATGTATATTTCCAATGATATCAAACCAGACTTAACAGCCGCATCTTCAGGTCTAAAGTGGCCGAAACTAGGTGGCATAGAATATTTTTTCTGTTGTGATGTTAAACATTTATAAAACTTTATAACGTTAAATGCGATGCTTAGACTTAGCAAATATCGAGTGAACAATAAAAATATACATTACAAGGAACAATTTTAAATGCAACATGTCTGGCCATCGATTGAGAGTGACATTTCATCGAATTTAAACTTAGAAATATTACCTATTTATACAACGATCAATGACCTTACTTTAAAGAACTCCGTAAGAGCCTCCGCACATTGTGCCAATAAGCGCTAAATGGTCGTCGGGCAACTTTATAATGGCCGAGTCAAAATTAGTAAGGTCGCCTTAGCAAAGTGTAGCTACGATCATTAGTGATAGCGTCACTTTTAGTAGTTGCAACTAGTGAACCAATGTGCGGAGTTCCTAAGTATTTAGAGCGAGATTGTTCAATCGCAAATCATTAAGTATTTATTAGGTGCGTTTCGTTCATAAAATAATAACCGAATTTCAATTCAAAAACAATGTTCTTCAATTTTGGGACGAGTACATAGTTTATAGAAAGAAGTTTATTATTTTATCAGCCAAACACCATTGTAGTGCTAATTCGTACGTAACAAATGAACTAGGGATGGAAAATATAATTTATATTATTTCATTTTAAAATAATTAAGGTTTTAAAATAGACTTAATGTTCTTGTAATACAGACTAGTTTTGAAAATACGATCACCAAAAGCCAGTCGCGTACGAATTTGCCTACTCTTAATAACATGTTAACGCCAGCATTCGTGCTACTACGAATGTCATGCAGCGATGTGACAAACCCCACTTTAAGGTGCATTAAATATTCATTATTATAAATAGGAATTCTGGGCGTGTCACAATCATTTAGAGGAAATATAATATTATTGTCATGATGTTCTGAAGATCGACGATACCAATGTTCATTATAGATTTTTTCAACCCATATTTACGCACTCCGTTACGTACGTGTGATGTTAGTACACACACAGAGACAGTTCTCGTCACAAGACATGCTGAAGCCTCGTATTTACAAGCATTTACAAACAGTGTGGTTAGCGGCAGTTGCGTTTCATTACCAACTTATTGCATATTTTGAGAATATGACGAGCAATATATCAAGAAATCCGCCGTGTTCAGGCAGAGCAAGCAAATTTTGCTTAACCTTGGAGACACCCACAACTAGTTACCATTGTAAACTTTTAAGTACCCAATTAACATTTTATTTTAAACATTTTTTTATTTTAGAGTAGAATAGGTCCACTCCAAGTCTTCCCGTGGATGTCGTAGCAGGCGACTTAGGAGGTACAAGCTAAACATAGCTTATGAACTACGATGAGAACTCTCCAACCCGTCTGACCAGCGTGGATAGTGTAGGCTAAATCCTATGATAGTTCTGGCCAAGTAGAGATCTAGTAGTACAGAGGAGGTTGTGCTACGGTTTTTGATTGATTTTTTTTATTTGATTGATGACTTGATTTGATTTGATGATATCAATAAAACGCATACTTAAACCGCGTGCCACGGTTTTTCGTGCCTATCATATAATTTATTTTTTCTAAACCTTATATGGTGCCTGTTGTGATCATACGCACGTAACGCCGTACGTAAAGATAGGTAGAAAAATAAAATTTATCTTTTTTAATTAATTTTCAAACGCGAATCTTCCAAAACGATTATCGTCTATGATTGCCATGATTCCATAGATTTGCTTCCAATAAATTTTATTGCAAGATATATTTGTTTACATAAAATCTGATTAATTCATTAGACATAATTTTTATAGTATATCTTACAGTCATATATTAAAACATCAACTTCAATATATACAGTACAGTATGAAAGATATCCTAAACGAGAAAATAGTTTAAAATATCACCTTCTCTAAAGACTAAATAGTAAAAAGTATTACAGTAAATGCACGAAAAATAGTTACATAGTCTTATAAGGTCTTTAACAACAGTATTCTATAGAGCTAAACAACTGTTGTGTGCAAGTATTTATAGCAAAATATTTTTAGGAAACGTAAATGACCTCTAAAATAATATTGAACGAACTATAATAGTATGAAAGCATAACCAAGCGCAAATAATTACCCCATCAAAAGTACATTCAAGTGAAGTCTGTTTGTCAAGAATTGATAAATATTATATTTCGTCTCTGACTAGCAACTGTCGCTTAATTATCGCAAACTGTATGGCGGTTGTCTCCCGCTTTCGCCGTTTGCGTGGATCTAGGCACGCGGTTGATCTCAACCGCGGCCCTAAAGGGCCTATTTTTAAAAATTGTAAAAATAAAATTGTATAAGTTTTTAAATAAATTAGCGGGCCGTTATTTGCAAAGACCTAAGCCCTGAATTTATGACTTTACTTCACGCCAATCGATGGACCCATCAGTGGCTGCTATACGTCAGTTGACGCTGCATCATGCGACAGTCATTTTATGTAAATAACGCAGGGCAAATTTGCACGGTGATAATGTTTGGAGTTACTCTTCCATAGTATTATTGTTCGCTGACTGAAACGTCTACAAACGGTGCGTACACACTACAGAGAACAAAACCTAAGTGAGACAATTCTATTGCACTGGCAGCATACCAGACCATGGGCCCTGATTCGAGTTCAATATAAAATCAATATGTGATGTCAAACAAACCAAAGATTACAATAATTAAAAATCCTTCAATAAAAAATATATTAAACTTTTTTTAAATGTTGTTTTCAGGTATATTTGTCTATATTGCACATAATACTTGCACACAAACCTATAATAAATGCATATCAGCCGAAAACACAGACGCAGTCAAACACCATTATTTATTTCTGATTTATTATTCTGAGCAGATTGTTTGACTTGTATGTGTGGATCCGGCCGCTAGAATGGCAATTGCTATTGTAAATCTCAATTTTTGAAGAAAATTGTATTTGCGTGTTTATAAAATTTATCTTTTATTTATTTTTGTTTCATATATTTTCAAGAACAGGACACTTAACATGCGTCAAAAAAAATACTTCTTATGGATTTTGTACCGTCATAGTCATCACTCATTCATAATCATTAAAAAAATTTTTTTTTTTGAAAATGATAAATAACCAATTTTTGGCACACAAAAAAGGCTTCGTTCAAAAATTAAAAATACAGTATTAGAGATATTTTAATCTTATAATAAGTAATCATACAATTGCCATTCTAATATATATTTAAATGTTCAATATTAACCTGATATTCGCGAATATAACATTCCTATTACATTTAATAAACATTTTCAACATATTTACACCGATAACAGTTATTCTTTGATTCTACATTTTGACAAGTGTACACTTTTTTATTACACCTGATAGTCAATGTAAAGATAAAATTGAAGCCAATATCATTCGTGCTGTCTCTCTTTTTACATATATATAAAAGAGAGATAGCATGTCACATATTGTCAAAATGTATAGCTACATGCCAGTGAAGTTGACAACACTATATTTATTATATATTTTAAATTTTAACAATAGGATGACAAAAATATATAAGCTTTATATATTATTGTTTTTTTTTTTGAAAAATAGCGTGCTTTTATTTTGTATATGTTTGAGTGTATTGTACAGATTAGATATGTGTATATTAACTATCTCACTTATATTCACTTTCCCATTAATTCGAATGCTATTGTCACTACGATTAGTATACTTATTAGGTATAATTAATATACACATAATCTGGCATAGTGAAGGAATCGTAGTATAAAAATGTATAATAACAACAGGTTTTTAATATTTCCAAAACAGTTGACAACTAACTAGATTTAATCGTAGGTAAGCAACTGTTTCACTGTCGTTGCACACTGCACAAGAACAAACTTCAAAATTGTTTTCTTGAGGTACAGGAAAGAAATTATGTTTCGACGCTTCATTTTCAATATACAACATGTAGTTTCCTTTTTTTCTTACTGAATCACAACTTGAATTGGCGTAGCTAGTAAATAAAAATATGTGTTGTGTTCTTGAAACTATATCTTATATAGATTCGACGTCATTTTGGTACTAAAATTGTTTCAAAGTAAAGTCTGGTCTCTAAGAGTTGATAAATATTATAGTTAGTCTCCGATTAGCGACTGTCGCTTTATTATCGCTAACTGTATGGCGGCCGTCACTTGTTTCCCGCTTTCGCCGTCTTGGTAGTACGAGGCACGCAGTTGACGTAAACCGCGGTCCGAACGTTCAAGCGGACTCGGCAACTATGTATTGCCATTTCGAGTCATTTGGGTTTTTGTGTTGATTTCTGTTTCATACAGTAATAATAGTATAAAATTTTATAAATAAAATTGTATAAGCATTTAAATAATTAGCGGGCCGCAATTTGGAATAAGTTAAGAGGCTGTGAAAGTCTAAATTTATCAACTCTCCGCGACAGACCTTAGTACATATACTCTTTACTAATGCAGTGGAAATCGACACCGTGAAACAGCTACAGTATAAACAACAAGACAATGTTTTACCAAACAACTAGTGTAACAATACCTATTCTAGACCGCTAATTTTTTAAATAGTCCTTAATAGTATCTCGCCCGCCCTTCATCAGTATTTTTAAATACGCTTCAAAATCGTTCCTATGCAATAGTGTTTTTTTTTTCGAGTAGCATAGTGTTTGTAGCATTTTTATTAGGTGCACTAGGAAATAGGGATGCGTGTTTGCGATAGAGATATACTGAATCTTTCTTCTTCCTCTAACGCTTAGTGTGTGATTAAAACGGGCTTCCGTAGATGGCATCCACGTAAAGCAAGGCAAGGCTTAAAAATTGTCAAGGAAGGTTTTAAGTCAATATTAGGACTTTGGGTAAGAATTTAATATAAAAATAACTATTAAAGTGTGTATTGATTTGTTTAATTCTTTAGGTTGGTTTCACAGCTGTGCGAGAGACCCGTACGTTTCGGTACGATTGAGAGGAAAGCGTTATAAGCGTGTTTCCGTACGGAACAATCCGCGTCGCTGCGAAACGATGTTCTAGAACATCGCGTGTGTCTCCACACCGGGAGCCCGTACGGGCGACTCGCACGGATCGCCCGCATAGCTGTGAAACCAGCCTTATAGGAATCTCTTGAATTTGTATTATTTATTTCTTTTTCTTTTTTTTTAATGCACACATTTATTACTTAAAACTTTAACATTTTTAATGTATCTTCTTAGGGTATCTTATAAATCTTATAAGATATTATGAAATAAATATGAGTTAATGATTAAAGTTATATCAGTGCTATTAAAATACTGTTAAATATAAATTAAAGTACACTTAAGAAGACGAGAAAAGAGATCATTTTCGTTTGACTGGAATGTCATGAAAATTGAAATGTATAGGTTTGTACTATACGTAAAATAATATACTTTTTTCTAATTTTTCATGGTCCCAATTAAGTACATCAAAGAAATACTGTAAAATTGTATAGTTAAAAGCATTTCTAATATCGATAGTAAGAATTCAGAAAAATATATTCAATATAATAATTAACTTTTTTTTTCTACAAGTTTATTATGTATGAAAAATCTTTTTACAATTGAACAATTGTTAATTTTATTGCTGTTTAAAATTTTCACTTAAAAGTATAGGTAATAATAATAAGTACTAATGATTAATAATTCGCATTTATACAAAAATATGTTTAAAATGAAACAATGGAATGTAAAAATTATGCAGTAACATTCTGCGACCCCAGTAAGAAGTATAGGGCAACAGACTTGATATTTGAGCACCGATTCATACTGTAACGGCACCGGTAGGCAGTGCACTTTTACTGTCAAACCATTATCACCTTTATTTTTATCTACGAAATACATAGTATAGCTTGAAAAAACAAAAGTAGCGTGGCCGCTAGCGCGCCACGCGCCCTTAAGCATGAGCTAGTTCGGAACTCGAACTCGTCGGCGCACGTGGCTAATTTGCGTGCTATTTCACTGAGAAAGGGATAGACTCGGTTATGAACAGTGCGGAACTATTTACACCGATTTATACGCACATTGGAACTACAGTCTAGTGTGTCGTATCCGACTTATCGCACAAATACGTTACGTTACACGTCTAAAAATTCACGAGTATGCGTATGGGAGTAGTGTTATTGTGATAAAACAGCTGAATGTTTTAATTCTAAGTTAAGTTATTTAAATTTTTTAGTAACCAAACTATGCTTGTACGAATTTTGTTTTAGAGATTTCATACTCCTTCCGGTATTTAATTGTCCCCAAAGTTGCGTTAAAATTACGTGTTGAAACGGAATGTTTGAGACTCATAACTTTTAAAGTACTTATCATTTTACAATTATGATTCCATACAAGCATAGATAACGACAAGACAAATCGATAGAATTAAAAACTTTAAACAGACAATACCGGACAACGGAGTCATCACTCTACAGAATTTGTATGGCGAAACACCTGACTAGCGTACCCTTAAGAGGCCGAATCTCTTTTTAGTTAGCTTATACTATGCCTTTCTTAGATAAACCATAAAGGTAAATATGGTGTAACAGTAAATATTGTGAACTGGGTAAAAAAATATACATTTTTATTTATTCCGTCAATAAGATTAGGTATGCAAAAATAAAGGACTAATATTTTTTCGTTTAGCAAAGTGGTAAAAATTCACAAAGATACAGCGCTTTAAATTTTCGGAAGTTTGTGAGAGTGATTTACGTCACCTTTGGTTAAAAACCGTACCTGATAATGGCGTCACTCGAAATTTAAATGCGCTGTATCTTCGCGATTATTTGCTAATCACAGAAAAGAAAAAATACGTATAATATTTTATGCTACTTGATAATAATCTATACAATAGCCAAAAAAAAATTTTTTTCCACGTCAGTGTTGTGCTGCCAGCCGCTACCATTCTAATGTTAATCGGCGCTACCAGAAATTGCGTCATAGGACAACGTTCGTCGATGCATTAAAATGGAGTAAACAGTAGTTACCAGCGAACTATATTATACTATGGAAGTATGATCAAGAAAATGAACCCATCATAAGCATATTCGAGTAGGCGCTATTAAAACTGATGTTACCTCACGCCGATTGCGGGGCCAATCGGATATTGGCCGGACAGTTGACGCTGCGTCATGCAACAGTCATTTCATATAAATTTCGTGGGTCGATCTGCTCTATGATAATGTTTGGAGTACCTCTTCCATAGTTATAGTTCGCTGGTAATCACAGAATAAAGTTTATCAACAGCATACAAACGATGCCAGTTTAACATCTAAAATAGCTTATAGTTTTTTTTAAGGATTTAAGGACTATATAGTCAGTTTACAGAATTGTGACCCACATGGAGTCCCTAGTATAGGTCGATAATTAAGTTAGTAATCCTCCTGGTTTTATCCTTAACTGTGCTGCTTTGGAGCCCGGGGTGTGCTTTCCCGCTTTTTCTTCTCCAAATATAATATCATGGTCACCGGAAGGCGAAGACCATGCGACATCGAGTAAGAAATAATCGGAACATTTTAAACGACTTTGCTTTTATTCAGGTCTACTAACTCCGTTTACAAACTTTAAATGAAAAGACAATGCCCAAAAACGCACTTACATTGATATTCAAAGAGTTCCTAGTGAAAATTAAAGGGCAATGCCCGAAAACGCACTCACAGTGACATTCAAAGAGTTCCTAGTGAAAATGAAAGGACAATGCCTGTTTCCGCAGTGCGAGGCCGCCTTACGAGAGGCGGCAGTCTCAGGAGCGGGTGTGGGCGGTGGGCGGCGCCGCGTGTCAGAAGTAGATCACTTCCTCTTCCGGCGGCGGGGGTGCCTCTGGCGAGCGCACGCGGAACTTATCCGGCAGTTTTGGGTATGTGTTTGTTCTGGACAAAAAAGTAATTACCAATTTCATATACTCTTACAAAAAAAATAATGCCAATATAAAAAAAATCCTAAATGAATTTATAGTTGTTACGGAATTAATAAAAGTGTTGCATGTAGATCCTCGTCCCCCGTCTTTTCACCTCTCTATTAGCGTTCACCCCGTGGATCGTGTGGAGGGTTTTAGCGGGCGGGTGCAGGCGCCTGCAGCCGCCTCCGCGAGGCGACAACGGGGGAGGGGGGAGATGCGGGGGCGGAGGACGCATATTGCACGGGATCTTAGGAAATTCCGTTCTGTATGTAATACTTATACTAAATCCGTGGTTATGTACCTAACTCCTGTAAATTTGCACCAAATAAAACATTTTTCTTTCTTTCTCTTATTGCGTCGCTACAGAGTGTTAGATTGAGTCCACACGGCGCGTTGCGACGAGATAACGCCGTCGCTGCGTCGTTTAACATTCAAATAACCATATCGTACACATGATGCGTCAACGACACGCACATACGACTGACTGCAGCCCCCAAATTAAAGCGGGAGGGCACTCATTGCGACTACCTTGTAGCAACGCTGCGATGACGCAGAGCGTCGTGTCAAAATGTTTGCGTTGCGATGACGCGAAGTCCGTGTAGACTCGTTCTAAGTACGATCGATGGAAACAACGGCATCGACTACTATCTAAATATTAGAGGTATATAAAAAAAGAAACTGAATGAATGATTAACTGACTGACATATCAACGCATAGATCAGACCGCTGGGTCTAGAGACTCCAAATTTGGCACGTAAGTTCCTTATGAGGTCTAGGGGTGCTTTAAGAAAGGATTTTCTAAAACTCACCCCCTTAATAGGTGAAACGGGGTCCAAAGTTTGATTACTACGACCTTTTTATTTGAAACGCAGGAGTACTCCTGGCGGTAAATAAGTAAGTACGTGTTTTAGGATTTTCCAAAATTCAACCCCTAAAGAGGTGAAACGGGGCTCAAAAAATTGTATGAAGAAACAAGATAAGTTTGAACATTTTGAAGCGTTTTGTCTCACTCTCTGGGTCTAGCAAATGATGGGAACGGGAACGGGACGGGGACCGGGAGAGCCTACCTCTTAAACATTTACTTTTCCCTCTACCCAAAGGATGACTGGAAGAGATTGCTATGCGATCAGTCCGCCTTTGTGTCATAATTCTATCTTTTTTCGTTTTTTTTTTATTTCCTTTTATTTATAGTGCAATAAAGATGATTGTAATGCATAGTTACTATATGAGTGATTTAGGAGGCCATAATTTTTTTATGAACACGAGGTTTGGAATTTACCTGGTGGCTCTGTTGTTGAGTTGTTGTTGTTGCTGCGAAGGCAGCGGGGCGGGCGAGCTCCCTGTACGAGTGTGCTGTATCACTAAGCCTTGGTTATGCTGAAAACAAGGAGGTTCTCAATCATCATACTGGCGGCATCATCACCTTAGCGCGTACTTGTTGCATCCGGGCGAGTCCACACGACGCGGCGCATTGCGACAGCGTTGCGTTGCACCGACGTAGCGCTTTCGATGCGTCTTTTTAAAAACAAATAACCACAGTGTACACGATACGCTGAGTCGACGCAACGCACGCCGACAGATTGCAGCCCCCGAGATGAAGTAGAGGGATGTAATATTGCGACTACGTTGCGGTGATGCAGCGTCGTTGCAACGACTCGACACCCGTGTGGACCCGCCCCTAGATTCTTAGTCATGCAATTTCGAGTTTGTGTTCTGTCATACATCTGACATAGCTTGTTATTCCGGCCTCTTCTTCTCTAAAGATGATATGCATACAATGGTCACCCGAGGAAGCCGAAGACCGTGTTAAGTGGAGAAGAAAGAGTCACCACTTGGGACACATCTGTCAGCATAGAGCGGAAGTTCGCATGCTGCTATCTTTTTCAGTCGCTCAGACGCGACTTTTGCTAGAGCGACGGTACTCATCAGCATAGCCGGTCCGTGGCGTTCCGTCGTCCTTTCTCGCTCTAGCAAATGACGGTTCTGAGCGACTGAAAAGGATAGCAGCATACGAAAGTGCTGTTTTGTGCTGATAAATGCAGCCCAACCATTAAACGATTGGCTGGTTTAATGACCGGCTGTCTGTTTGAGTTCTAACAAAAAGCTTAGTCCTTTAGTTGGCTTTTACGAAATCCACGGGAAGAGATGTAGTTATTTTCGAGTTGAAGACCTATTTTATCATATCACACTAATATTATAATGTGTATATGTTTGTTACTTCTTCACGCGCAAACGGCAGGACCAATTTTGATAAAATTTGGTATGCAGGAAGCTGACACCCTAGGCTACTTTTTCCGCGGGTAACAACTGCAGGGCGCGGCAACTTTAGTTAAAATAAAATTAAACAGTGTTTCTAAAACGACCTATTGCAAGTGGCCTGCAGCCAGCGTTTTCCTGCAAGCGGTCAGCCGTTTTGGAAATCCTTGGGGGAGGCCTATGTTTAGCAGTGGACTTCCTTCGGCTGGTGAATAGTGACTTCCTGGTCATTTGCTTCATTAAGGTCTTGTATTGTTCAGGATGTGGGGCATTTGATGAGTAAACCTATTATTGCACGGTATATCGTGATAAACACCCAGAGGTTCTGAGTTCGATCCCCGGTCAGGGAAAGTTAAAAATTGCTTTTTTCATTTTGTCCTGAGTCTTGAATGTTAATCTTTGTTTATTTTATAAAATATAGAATCGTTATGTCAGTATCCCATAACTCAAGTCTCTAACTTACTTTGGGACTAGCTCAATCAGTGTAATTTGTGTCCCCATTTTTTTATTTTTTTAACCTTTATTGTCCCACTGCTGGGCAAAAATAATATATATATATATATATATATATATATATATATATATATATATAAAATATCACCTTGTAAAAAGCTTTGAATACATATGTATAACTATGCTGCGCTAAATTTTAAGTAAAGGCTGTGGCAACAGAACATACATGCTATGATTTACATCATCTATTGCAAAACAGACGAAATGGTTGTTAAAACTGGACTATTTCATAACATTCTTTACTTAAAAAACATCAATCTTAATAAAAGAATTTTCATGAAAAATTACATAAGTACACGTTCTTTCTTTAATAAAAATTAATGACGAAGTTTCTTTTAGTTATTTTTAGTTAAGTTTTATAAAAACGTCATGTTTTATGTGACATCAATAAATGCATTTTAAAATCACCATGAAACATGGTAAACCTTCACAAATAAGTGAGTGGAACTCGTCATATTACAAAATTAATCGGGACTAAATTTAAGATGGGACTGGGATTACTTCTATAATAACTATGTGAAAACTAAAGAAAAAGTCAGTCAGCCTTAAGAATATATTTTTGTACAAATAAAATACTAAATGCAAACTGGAACAGATATTTACTTTTCTTTTAAAACTATGGGAAAACTCCAGAAAAAAAAAATCATGGTTACATTTATTCATTCTAATAAAAAGCGAACAGCCAGTGCGGTGCAAGAAATATGCATATTTGAAGAAAAAAATGGTACAAGCCCTCCAAACATTGTTGTCATATACCGTTACTCATTCCACGTTACATGGTTAGTGATTATTAGAGAAAAAAAAGAGATAAAGGGGACTTTATAAGTGTTTGAATAGGTAAAGTACCAGATAGTTCGTAATTTTTTTACGTCTGCATATGCCACAATTGGCATATAGGTCCAACTACGAGTACTGAACCTATTTTGATAAAATTTCTATAGAACTAATCTGGCAGTAAGTATATTCTTTTAAACAAAAACATATTTAAATCGGTTAAAATGACGAATAGATGACGTTCCGAGGTAAGAAACATAAAAAAAAACGAATTAATAACTTTTTCTAAACAAGAAGTCTCCTAAAAAGGATCTAATTCCTAAATCAAAGTTTTAACTAGCCAATATTACATAAAAAAATCTCGGGTTTCTCCGTGCCTCGAAATACACGTTAAGTCGTTGGTATCTGCTTCCATCATTGTATGGCAGTCGTTAACCTATATCAGACGCCTTAAGGCAGCTTGAAAAATCTCTTCAAACACACGAAAATCGAAGGGTATTTGCAGTAAAAACCAGAATCATCAAATAAAAGTAAGAAAAAATCTATTCGTTTTTGGATGACAGGTATAAAAAGTATTATCACTATGAGTACAGTTTGCTATATAATATATCAATCTTTGGATAGTGTTGCAAGATGTCCCGCTTTTGGCGGGACGTCCCGTTTTCTAAGCTCTCACTCGGACCCCTGAGCGAGACGCCCGAAATCCCGCTTTTTCATGAAAGTAGCCAATTACGTACCACACTTTGTTGAACGTCTGCTGACTGTGCGCGGCGCAGGAGTGTAAGTATAATTATCTTCATTTATTAATCTTTCTTAAACCCGATTTTTATCCCACTACCGCTTTTTACGTTCAAATCCCAATACTTAGAAATACGGATCTGGCAACGCTATCTGTGGAGTACATATGTAAACAATGTTTAACAGGGCGTCAAGTACACATCAAGAGCACAACAGCAAAATTTGGACGATCTACTGCACATCAATTACATTACTTACAGAATACTAATTTGGCCAATTAAAATACGTTCGGATACTCGACGTCCTGGAAGCAACCATTTTATCTGTTTTACCGAACTAAAGTAATAATTTATCTAACATCAACAAGTAATTGTTTAAAAACAAGCTTTTATGTATAACAATGCCTTAAAAGTAAAAACACTCCTCAAGACGAATCAATCGAGCCCAACCTCGGTTGGGTTATTTTGTATTCAAAGATTTAATCCATCATCAGATCAGCTCCGTGTCAATCATAATATCTCATTGTCACGCGATATATGTACAGTCTAATACCCTGACTGTATGTATGCGTGTAAAATTTAACTTCCAAGATTTGATTACAGACAGACAGACAGACAGACAATAACGTAAAAGCTTGTAAAATAAAACAAGAATGACGTTCATGGATGAAGTAATTGAATAGACAGAAGTTGTGTCGCATATAGGGTTTCATTCTGTCATGTTTGGCTTTTCCGGTTTGTGTCCAGCCAAATTTTAATGTGGCTTTTTGGCAAAGCGCATGACCATTTTTAGGCCTCGTCAAAACTATCTTACAATTTGATCTTGCTCCACCGTTGTGTCAACGTCCGGATTTTAGGACTTGTGTCCGTCCTTATTCAGCGCAAAGTCAGGCTTGTTTATTTTAGGAAATGGCAACCCAGGATGGCAGTCGCATAGGAATGTCAAACTTATAGCCGAAAATAGGGTTTTGAACTTCGTCCAGATTGTTAATAAAAATACAAAGATAAGATTTGCATTCAAGAAGTCTTTTTGGTGGCTTATTTACTTAGATTCCGTTGCATCTCCTAAAAATGTTGTAAATAGAGTGTGAAGGTGTGACGTTATAAGTCCGTGAGGTTTGTGCTCACCGTGTAACCTATACTTAAGACAGCTGCAAGCGAGTCTGACCCATAAACAGTTAGTCGATTAACACAGTCTAACAAATAACAAATGATATAACAAATGTGACAACTCACCTCACTAGGCGACTCATGTAGTCTATGGTACCCGGGCGGCGGTTGCTGCTGACTTTTACCACTCGCCAACTTGAGAGGTAACTGCTGTTTTACCATCTGCTGATATAGATAAGATAAAGGTTAAAACTTGATTAAATCGATATATTGATTCAAACTTACGCTCTAAGTTACTCTACTTTGGTCGTGATAGTGCATAAAAATTTGAAATTTACTGAGGTGGCAGACGTACGAACTGTCGCTATACATTGTTCGTGATACTGTTTAAAAATGTGAACATTTACCGCGATGACAGACGCGCGAACTGTAACTCTACTTTCTCCGTGATAGTGCATTAAAAATGTGAACATTTACCGAGATGACAGGCGCGCAAACTGTTGCTCTACTTTTTCCGTGATAGTGCATAAAAATGAGAACATTTACCGAGATGGCAGGCGCGCGAACTGTTGCTCTACTTTCTCCGTAATAGTGCATAAAAATGAGAACATTTACCGATTTGGCAGGCACGCGAACTATTGCTCTTCTTTCTTTGTTATAGTGCATAAAAATGTAAACATTTACCGAGATGGCAGGCACGTGAACTGTTGCCCTACTTTCTTTGTGATAGTGCATAAAAGTGTAATCATTTACCGAGATGGCAGGCGCGCGCACTGTTGCTCTACTTTCGTTTTGAGCAGACAGCAACTGCTGAGGTAGCACCGCACTCCTCACGCTGCAAGCAGACACAGACGCCGACGACTCCGAACCAGTTGAACCTCGGTTATCTAAAACAATTGGCGTGATGACAGAAAATTTGTAACTAGCAATTATTATAATTATTTAATGCAGAGTTTTTAAGCTATGACAGCTCCTCTTCAAAGGGTGCTGTAAATGCAACTAATGGAAATATAGGTAACAGTGAACAGGCAGCAAATCCAATCCAACTAATATTATAAATGTGAAAGTGAGTTTCTATATTTGTTTTCTTGTTACCTCTTTAAGTTTCAACCACTGAACCTATTTGGATGAAATTTGGTATAGATGTAGTTTGGGACACAGGGAAGGACAAAGGATAGCTTATATCCCAAAATTCCCACGGGGAGCAAGCTCGCGGGCACAGCTAGTTCTCTATATACATTACTGCAAGTTAGGTGGCGTCACGCTGATAACGACCTTTGCGACTGCGGTGCCATTCAGTCGATGGACCACCTTATATCGTGTCCGAACTGCCCTACGGCATTTACCATAGAGGACCTTGATGAGGTTAATAACAGAGCGATCGCACACTCGACTCGATAAGAGACCGCCATATATATAAATAGATAGGCGATACATTAATTTATCGGGGTGCCCCGTTTAAAAAACAATTGAAAGAAAACGGAGATATCGTTTAAAATGTTGTGTCATACGGCTCTAGATAACCCTTTAAACTATTTTATGAACTACTGTTTACAGTTTGAAGTGAGAACGTGAAGCTTTTTATGGCATTTTTGTGAAAAACTGTCAATTATGGCAAAAGTGCTAAGAATGTTTTCAGTATTTCATAAAATAGTCCGAAGGGTTATCTAGAGTGACATGAGACAACATTTTAAATAATATCTCCGTTTCCTTTCAAACAATTTATTTCAAATGGGAGCAGCACTGGACCCCGATAAAATCATAAATCCCCTTTATGTTACTGATTTGAATTCGCTTGTCAAGTAATTTGAAAAAAGATCTAATTCGCAAACCTTTTCGAGGAATAACCTCTAGGAGAAGCTTTCTCTTCATCAGATTTTAAAATAAGGTCTTATTTATTTCGATATTTGCAAAAATCCAAATGACTTTCATTTTCAAGCAAGGTCAAGCTATTTGAGGAAGTGGAGTCACGATGAAGATTGGCTATTTCCGCTTTGAGTACTGTACTGTCACTGTCACTGTCATCTCCCTACAACAATATATGTCAAACGACTACGACCAACATAATAAAAGTAATTAAAACAGGTGACATTGACAGATGACCGTTTTAAGGCATAGGCGTGCAGGCATAGGCGTGCAGGCATAGGAAAAATGTAAACTTCGATTGCTGTGTGTCGTCACTTCCGGTGATTTTTTTTTATTCAAATTACCTTCTTAAAATGGTCTATATTTTCGATTAAAACCATCTACAAAAATTTTATATGATTTAGTTGACAAGCCAATTCCGAGTAATTGATGAGAACTACTTATAACTATATATTTTTGGAATATTCTGTTTTGAAATTGAATTTGTTTTTCTTGAAAATTGTCAGTTTGAATTTGAGTCTTGGTCTGTAGTCGTGTTTGGTAAAATATATGTTATAAAATGGTTGAAGCGTAATTATTTTATAAAATAACCAGTGCATTATTCGGTTGGTAATAATATACTTACTTCGCCACTTGGGTTCTTTCCGACGCGTGGTGTCGCTTACGTTCGAGTCCGGTGACAACGCTGCTATTTCTTCCTGAGATCCACCTGAAAGTAATATATGGTGAAATAAACAAGAAGAACGGATTTTTTACCTTATTTTAATAGGAAGACCAACACCACAATATTTAAATTAGGACAGAAAAAGTGTACATACATTTACACATTATACATATTACATTACAGATGATTACTTTCTCAGCATTATTTGTTGGTTGCCTGGTAAAAAAGGCCCCTGGCCTTAAGAGCAGCCTTCCTGTCTTACTTTATGTACAAACGCTCGTATGTGATTATGGCGTTGTAAGTGATTTTTTCTTGAAAACTTTTGAACTAACAGGTATCTTGTGTGCTTTTTCTAGATTTCTATCAAATAAAAAAATAAAATTAAGAAAAACTTATTTAGTATAAGCCTCCAAAAATTTGCTTTTTTGCACAAATTTTAGCTGAACTTCGACCGTTCATAACGTATTCATAAATTGTATAGGTTAAGAAAATATTACGATACAAACCTCGCAAATGTAATGACAATTTTAAATAATAAACATTTATTTCACACACTTGTAAGGCTTACCTATAACCACGTAACACCGGGAACAAGAGATATGAAATTTCCGCGCTGTATGAATAGTTATTATTCGTTAAATTGATAGTTAATAATAATACTAAATTCGTTCAATAAAATGCAAACCAAGCCCTCGGGCGCTATCTCTCTCTCTTTTATTTGCCTCTTTTTCTAGCATTGCCCTCGATGAAACAACAAGCTTTTCAAACTATGCTCATGTTGACGACAGAGCGGCCGGGAAGCTCCGCCTTAAGTCCGCTATTTACATGTAATGAATTTAATATATAAATAAAAAATTGTTTATTCTGAATGCCGACATATTATTATGTGTTGAATATAATAAGCTTCTACTACTTGTCTGCTCACAGCTGAGCTCCGGCTCTCTCACTCACCAAACGAAGCATAGAAGCGGTGACGCTACTACTCAGACGTCGATTTTCTGTGAGAGTGTGGTACTTCCCCGGACGAGCTGGCCCATTCATGCTACTAACAAAACAGAGTTTTGCCGGTAGCGTGGCTCTACCACAGTAAAAAATATATTAGGTGTTCTTTTATTTGGTAAGTAAAAGATTGATTTGGTAAGACCATCGTATCGGGTTAAAACCCCTTGTTTTTTTCCTTCCATTCTACCGGTTACTATTAGTTTCTCAAGGTTATCGAATGGATTCTGGCTATATGACCAAAGTATTGAAGCACTCTCTGGAAACAGGTACTGAGAAGCCTCTGGTCAATGTTAAATTCCTTGAGGATGGAAACGTTTTTCTTGCGCGCCGTCTATTGTATTCGCAACATATCGCGTTACTACACCAATTGTACGTGACGTCAAAGTGTATGTTTGTATGTATGTTTACCATGCTGCTGTAGCCGCTCCAGCCGCCGATACAACCGGTCCCGTTGCTGCTCAACGTCCTTCTGCAACTCCATCAGCTCCTCTCGAGCTACCTCCAACTCCCGTTTTTCTGTAACAATAATAATTACATCACTAAGAGAATTTAAGTTTTCAAGAGTTTACGCGGGGTACTTAAACACGCCTTGAGTGTGGTGTCAGATTTTTCTTCCTTCGATCTGAGTGTTCAATATCTCACGCCTCCAGCCATTATCTGAACTTTTTTGGAGCTCAAATTAAAAGATTTCAAGAACTCCTCGCTCATCCACTGTTTCAAGGCATCTGACGCAGCTCAATAACTCAGGTTTCCTTACCATGTTTCTCGACCTCCAGCCTATAATTGGGTACTTTCTTGGGTAAAAAATAAATGATTTGGCACCGTTAAGAAAAAACATCGTCATAAAATATCGTCACTTGTCATGATCATAATTATCCATTTTCAACGTGATTTTAGATTTATTATTGCAGAATGCGCTATTTGACTCCAAGCAACAATGACGTCGTCAACGTATATTTCATACAAATCCCAAAGAAAATGCTTGTTTTGACGATTAGAAATGTACCTGATTTGAGTTGTTGGAAGGTAGCAAAAATTAAAGACTAAAGTCACAGATCGCAGCGGCCAGGAACGGGATAGCGCAGACAAAAGGAGAGTATGCCAGCAGTGAGTTTTTGAAAGCTGATGATAAGAGTCACCTAAAGTGTAACACTGCGTGTCGTGCGAGCGGGCCGCGTTCCTAGTCAGTATAGTCACCTAAAGCTATAGCCTCTCTGTCGGCGTTCCGCTGCGCCTCCCACGAGGCGCGGTCGGCGGTGAGCCGCGCCTGCGCGTGCCGCAGCTCCTCCAGCTGCGTGTCGTGCGAGCGGGCCGCGTTCCCGCCGTGCGAGCGCCACGCGCACACCTGGGCCTCTAAACTGAAATACAATCATCGGTGGTCAAATGCAAGTACATATATCTCGTATAAAAGTTACATATTTGAACAGTTACTTAATGTTAAATACCTAACCTATATGTGACGAACATTTTTCGATACAATTGAAATTCGAAGTCTGTACACCCTGACAAATTTCTTCATAACATATTATCTACTCACGCATTTCAAGCATACGTAATTCTTCAACATAACTTCAGATCAATTTAAAGTCTATTAGAGAAAAAAAAATACATATTAATCTAGATCATGTTCTGAGAATTGTAAATATTGTAATGTAGCATTGTAAAGTATAGAACTTTACATTTTAGGGCATAAACTGCATCGTGCGTGTTTACGCGACGTATTCAGTCTATCTGTCACAAACTCGACGTGCGAAAGAGAAAGCAGAATACGTCGCGTGGTGCCATATTTCTATCGCATATAATTTATGACAGAAAAAAATTGAACACGTCGCGTGGCCACGCAAAGGGAAGGTAGCAGGATTTTACCTGTGTATAGACGTCATCTGCTGCCACACGATGCACGTGAGCGTGTATATCGCGTGCTGCAGCCGCAGCGCGGCATCCCCGCCCACGGTCTCCAGCAGCCGCGGCTCGTCGATGACGTCACCGGCTTCGGCCGTCTCAATCGCGTCTCCCTCGGTGGGCGTGTCGGTTGACATTCGGAGCGTTACACCTGGGCACAGAAAGTAAAGAATAGTAGATTGTTAAACAAGGGTTGTAAGTGTTCGATTGCGCCCGAGATATTTAGGCGCAGGAGCGAGCGAAGCGAGTGAGGATGCTTATAATTCGAGAGTGTAATTGATACTTACACTCGACTTGAACACTCTACTTTTCATCATAATAGCGAGGAAATAATGGAAAACAGATTTGATGTTTTTAGAAGTACCTACTTAAAATTAAATGAAAATTCTTTTGAAATCGGAGTTAATAAGTTTTCTATGACTGCCTTAATAATTTGGATTTAATGCCTAAATCGGTAAAATGGGGGATTTTACCGATTTAGGCATTAAATCCAAATTATCACTTGAACTCGTAGTTTTTTGTAAAAAAAAAATATATATATAAAGATTTAAACAAAAAAAATAGCACACCAAGCCGAATTTTTGTTATGGCATTGCGTTCATGGCAAATTCAGCCTTCGTGGTGGCCAGAGCACTTGTTTTAAAATTAAATCCAAATTTTGCAACTTTTACAACAAAGATTTCAACTAGAAAATTTTGCACGTCAAGTATAAGTGAATTTGAAAGTCGAAGGCGACTGGGCGGCCTCCAAGGCTCCTATATTAAAAGCATGAATTCAATTTTTTTTAAAACAAGCGTAGTGGCACCCACGAACGGCTGAATGCGCTAAGAGCGCTGGGCCATAACAAAAAATACTGCTAGGCGCGCTAAATTTTCTTGTTGAAATCTTTGTTGCAAAAAATTCAAAATATATTTTTCTAAAAGAATAAGAGTTCAAGTGAAGATTTGGATTTGAAGCCTGAATCGGTAAAAATAGAGGCAAAGACAGTCATAGAAAACTTATTACCTCCGATTTAAAAGTAATTATCATTTAATTGTAAGTAGATACTTCATAACAAAATCAGTTATAACAGTTTTTCATTATTTCCTTGGTATCATGATGAAAAGAAGAGTGTATAACTCGAATGTAAGTGATCAATTACAACCTCGAACTAAAAGCATCCTACGCCTAAATATGTCGGGTGTAATTACAACCTTTGTTTAACAATCTACAATTTTTCTGAACTACAATTTTTTGTACAAGCTTTTATTGTGAGGACCGCTGCACGTGCTGTTGGTAGTTGCAGTTGGCAGTTGTAATAGTACCTTAAGAGCGAACTAGTCGATACTTTTTCTATACAAATTTCGGAGGGGATTACTTCCACTGTTTGACATAGTACATTCAAAGTTTAACATGATATCGATTTGTCTAATAACAAATTTTGTTTGTATGGATTGGATAACGAATAGTAAAATAAAAAGCCATTAAAAAGTTATGAGCTATCAAAGATTCGTTAAATTTGCTTTATTTTACCCAATTTTCGGCGTAAATAAGTAATAAAAAGTGTAAAATCTCCGAAACAACGTCCACACCGATACGGTTTATTTATCGAAGATATTAATAAACTTCATTTGTAATCGCTTAATGCAGTCGTTTTTGCATAAAACCCCTTTTCCCAAAGGACTTTACGTATGTTTTTACGCGCTTTGTTTACTATGAATTTATCGTGCATTTCACCTCATTGCTTCGCCCGAACACAGTGTTCCGCGCCCACTGAGTTCGGGCCCGCGACTAGTTCAACCTAAATATGTGAAAATAGTCACCTCTGTGCTTGTTAGCGTCGAAGCCGGCGAAGGTGTCGGCCCGGCGCGGCAGCGCGGGGCTCTCGTACGCGCTGGAGTGGCGCTCGCCCGCCGAGCTCGTGCTGCGGCCCAGCCCGCCGCTGCCCGTCCAGCCCGCGCTCGACACCTCCAACGCCGACTGGGAGCCAAAAAATAACAAATAAAATTATTGGATGTATCTGATCGAAAATCCATGAGACAGAACTAATAACAATAAGCCCTTTTTTCTGATTTTTAAAAGTTTGGCACTGCAACAGATAGTTTTTTTCCTATAATCCATTTGTTTAGGTATTTAAATAAAGGTGATGTCTTTTTATTAAAATATACACTTTGATCCATACCTTTGCAAATTACAATGTAATTTATTTATAAATCACAAATTACATACTTTATTTGAATTGTGTGCAGAGATTGATTTTTAAAGTGAATATTTCAATAAAAAGACATGTCAAGATTGTTTACATTTATTGAAATACCTAACCAAATGGAATATAGATGATGCCGAGTGTGCCTCTCGACTTGGGCCTCCTCTAGCATTTTCTATTGTTTTCTGTCTCGCGCTACCCTCCTCCAGTGATGTCTTGCCGTGAGATTCAGGTCATTTGTTCACCTCGTTATTGAACGACCTATGTTGCGGTTCCCATCTCTGGGGTACCAATCTGAGACGGCTGTACTCATTTGTGTTGCTTGTCTCTAATCATGTGGCCGGACCCAAATGGTTCTTTCTAATTTTTTAAAAAGGGGATTACTTTCTAATTTTTTAAAATCGATAGACAAAAATATTCCACAAAATCCGTTTAGCTGAGCGCCTGCTTGTATAGGAAGGCGAAATTTTTGTTTCGCTTTTCATCAATCCGCTAGATGGCAACAACTCAAATCGGATACTTTTTTCTAAACGTCAAAACAAGCATTTTCACTCAATACAAAAGTGTGACGTCATGCTATTTTGGAGTCAGAAAGCGCTTTTAATATCAGTTTTTCTGCATTTATAAACATAAAACCATGGTGAAAACGGATATTATCTGACTTCAAAGTCATTTTCATTGAATTTTAAGTACCTAGATACCTTCCAAATCTGTTACAACAGGTTTTCATTATTTCCTCGCTATCACGATGAAAAGTTTAGTGTTCAACTCGAGTTATACAAAATGAAATAAAATAAATTTATTTGCAAGCAAACACGGTAAAAAAAAGATTTTACAGGTCATGCATACCTGATTCTATTGTACAGGCGTGTTGCACAAACAATTGGCATACAAATTTCTTATGTAAGTGATCAATATACACCCTATAACTACAAGCGCCTTCGCTAGTTTCGCTCGCTCGTGCGCCCAAAAATCTCGGGTGTAATAAATCACTTAAAACCCTTGTTTTTCCCTCACCTTGACGACTCGGCAGACCTCCTGCCATACGGCGTGCGTGTCGGAGGGCGCGGCCAGCCGCACGTAGTCCGGGAACACCAGCCCGCCCGGGAACACTGTGTTCACGCCTTACAAAACACCAATCGATTAGGACAATATACACAGATTGAACTAGCGCCGAATATAAATTTTTACTTGTGCTAGGGAATACTAGCTTAAATATACTATATTTTAAGACATGTAATATCCTCGGTCTTGGGTGTTTGATTTTTACAGGTATTTCCCATCCACGTTGTATAGACAACGTGGAAATGAAATACCTGTGAAAATCAAACCACGGGCTATATTAGATCACTTAGTATAAAGAAATCAAAATAACAGTGAAAACTTATAAAAAAAAATCGACATTCCATACGAAAGCGTGCAGCCGCCCGGGAAATTTGTATCGGAATGTCGAATTTTTTTACTGTTATTTTATTATCATTATACTGAAGTGATCTAGTATAGTCCTTGGTTCGATTTATTACGTTTATATCCCTTCCACGTTGTTTATGTTTTTATCAAATTCAAATATGACTTTCTTACCATGAAGATTTATTAACAGATATTATAAATATGCTACTCGTATGATAATAAAGACATTTTAATTTGATAAAAACATATATAAACAAACACCCAAGACCTAGGACAATTTGAATAAGTTTATTGCCAGGCAGATTAAAATAACCCCCGACTTTCAAGCGTTCACCCCCAATAACTATTGAACGGCTAAACCGATTTTCATTAAACATGATTAAGAACCTCCGCAAAGAAACTTGCTTTTACGTAAAAAAACTGCATCGAAATTGGTTCACTGGTTAATAAATAAGGAACTCCTTGGCTCGGTGGAAGTACGGGGTTAACAAATAAGGAGCTCGTCGGCCCAGTGGGTGTGGTCCACACTTGTATGGGTGACCACAAGTGTCATAAAATTTATCGAGCTTCTTCGTGCTTCGGAACTTTTTGTTTAACCATCTATGTAAAATAAAAAAATATATTTAAAAAAAAGCATTTGACCTAACGTGTCGCTAAATAAAGAATTTTAAAAAGAAAAAATATTACCTGTGTTAGGCACATCCAGCGTGTAGTTGCCCGTGTGCCCCACCATCTTCATGTGTAAAGCCATCTTCTCTTCCAACAACGTCGCGTGTTCTTTGTCTTTGGCTCGCAGCGCCTCTGTAGAGACAAAAAAATAGTCCATAAAAGCGGGCGCGGCCCTTGTTGCGCGCAGACGACGTGCACACTAATCCAATAAATGAAGTATACTATACTGGTTTCAATGATTTTATTTTCTTCTCAACTTAGCCATGCCTCCCCATCGCTTTATAAACATAATTATTTCTCTTCCCTTGTACTAGATGGCGCTATTTGTATACATTAAAATATTTTATTACTTTTATTTAAACAAAGTAGTACTGTTATTAATTTAGTATGACTTATATGAAATGCAATAAATATTTTTAAAGCATATTCAACACTTGCTTTCTCACTTTTTTGCTAGTCGTGCGCGCTGCCATCTCGTGAGAGCAGCTGGTACTAATTTCGCCTACTTACGGGCCCTTCAATAGTTTCTATGACGTTGGATATCTGTTACGTTAGTAATGATATTATCTTTGACTTGGAACTTGCTTCGACTCCTCGGGTGACAATGACATGCACTTAAAGAACGAAAAAGAAACCCCGGGCTCCGAAGCAGCAAGGCTTAGGATGCAAACAGGAATGCGCTAAGAAAGGCAAAGCTTACTGTATCTACTCTAATTTCATTGTGGCTTTGTCTTACTATTAATAACTATGAACTGATATTTTCTAATGCCTTTTTCTTTTTGTAAGTGAACAGTTATAACGAAATACTAAACTAACTTTTGTATACGACTAAGTAAAAAACTATGGCCTGAGCTGTGTGTGACTTATGTCATTCTGACTAAACTAATTTATTCTGTTAAAATGTATGCATCGAGTACTTTTTACCGATACATAAGTATTTCAAAATAATGAAAACATGCTGTGAAAAAAGAGAATCTCTTAAAAATCGTGAAAATTCGGCCTTCTCCTTCCAAGCTCTAAGCGTGTTTTTTTTTTATTAATTTGCCAAAATGGCCGGCAAAAGTCGAATGTATCCTAATTGAATGAAATTAAGTATCCAAAAGTTTCCGGAATCCAAATCTAAACTTCTTTTGGAATCCAAGATGGCGTCCGGATTTTAGAATTTTAGCTTAATACGTTCATAACGTCCTACTGGAACTTAGAGTAAAGTACCCCGCGGAACTCGAAACTGGAATTTGGATAAATTGTTTTGATGTTTCCTTTGCTGACAGCAGTTCTTCACCCAACTTCAGCAAATGCATGAAAAGCTAGTAAGTATGAAATAATAATAAAAAACATGCTCTCGAAATCAAGAATCTCTTCTTTTCTTGTTAGGTTGCTTAAAAGGGTACGGTCTTGCCATATTTTGGTCATTATTTGCTTTAAAATGAATAAAAATACTGGCATCTTCATTCATAAAAAAAAAGATGAAATGATAAAAAAAACTTGCATGCCCATGCAATATCTAAGAAAGTCCATTACGTTAGTCACCTTCTATTTGCCACCATGGAGTGTCGTCTGTTCAACCACAAAAGCTTTGATTACTCTAATACTTAAGTGAAGTATGAAGTAAAGTATCAAATCAATGTTTAGATCTAAAGACTTCGGCGCGTGTTATACTGAGTCCAACAAAATATAGTGAAGCAATTTTAAGGGTGGATTCAGTTATTTCTCATATTTACCCGACTGCACCAGAAGTAGGGTTATGTTATTTTCGAGAGTATGTGTGTATGTATAAATTTTTGGCACGCTCTGCAGCCTAAACGGCTTGATGGATTTTAGCTTGAGAGGTGTCGTTAGATTCATATTTACTGTGAAAGTAACACTGGGTATATCAAAATAAAATAAAAAATGGCGGATTTTTGGCGCTAAATTTGAATGTTTGGCACGCTTTGCAGCCTGAACGGCTCGATGGATTCTAACTTGAGAGGTGACGTAAAAAATATAAAAAAAGGCACATCGGATTTTTTGTTTTTGTAATAATTACTTGTTCGATATGTTTCTTGAGGAAAGTTCTCAGTACTATGAATTCACCCATAAAATAGTTTCAGAATATTTTGTAGACCCTGTATACAATGTCAAAGGGATAAAAATAATAAATTGAACCACGGGCTATACTACATCACTTTAGTACAATAAAATTAAAATAACAGCAAAAAAAAAAAAAAAAATCGACATTTCCATGTACAACTTACAATGCATGTACTTTATAGTGCACACTTTTGTATGGATGTGCCCAATTTTATTCAAGTGTTTTGACTTTTATTATAATTTCATTATACTATAGTGATCGAGTATAGTCCGTGGTTTGATCCGTATATATTTATATAATTTTAAGTAAAAGGAAATAAGTTAGTACTTCACACTCACCAGTGATTAGCCGGATGTTCTCATGCTGCGCTGACAGCTGTCTCTGTCTCTCTTCCGCTGAGATAGCGGCCGCGCCCGCCTCTGCTTCCGAAGCCGCGGATGGACAGCGAGCCACCGCCGCTCTAAATAAGATTTTTTTATCTATAATGTCTCTATATTTTTTTTGAACCTAAACAAGGATAAATAATTAAAAGTGACTGACCACAGAAAAGGTAACAAGTGATTATTCATTAAAACCGGCCAAGTGCGAGTCGGACTCGCGCACGTAGGGTTCCGTACCATTATCTATAATTAATCACCCGTTTGTTACATGGGTGACCCACTTAAATATTTATTTTGTTTTTAGTATTTTTTGTTATAGTGGCAATAGAAATTCATCATCTGTGAATATTCAACTGTCTATTCCATCGTTTCATTCAGTCCATTTGTTTAGGTAGGTATTTAAAAGAATGTAAACAATCTTGTCATGTATTTTTATTGAAATTTACACCTTATAAATCAATACCTTTGCAAATTACAAATAAATTAAGTATGTAATTAATAATTTATAAAATAAATAATTTGTTTACAAAGGTATTGATTTATAAAGTGTATATTTCAATAAAAAGACATGCCAAGATTGTTAACATTCTTTTAAATACCTAAACAAGTGGACTATAGCTATCACGGTTCATGAGATGAGATACAGTCTGTACCAAATAGTTTATTTTTGACCCAATCAAATCCTAAGTATCCTAATCCTAACTAACTAATATTATAAATAACTGAGTTTGCATATTTGTTTGTTTGTTACCTCTTCACGCGTCAACCACTGGACCTATTTAGCTGAAATTTAGTAAGCATATAGTTTGAGACCCAGGGATGGGTGTAGAAGATTACCAGAAGGACATAAAATAGTTTTTACCCCGAAATTCCCAAGGGGTGGAAAGCCCACTACTACAGCTAGTTGGAATATAAACGCACCGGATGGCCTGTATCCACTGGTGTATGTCCTTGGGCCGGTGGACCCTTAACTCGAACATCTCCGGCTCGGCTGGTCCGCTGCAGATGAGGTACAGCCCACGGCCCTCAGCGCCGGCCTTTTCACGGACTAGAAGCTTCAGTAGGGGAACCACGCCAGTCTGTGAACAATAATATAGATACATTATCATGGTTCTGTCCCTATTAGGGCAAACGGAGAATTTTGAATCTTTCTCTGACTTTAAAGCTTTTATACCCAATACCTTTTGAACGGTGGAACCGATTTTCACCAAACATAGTTAATGGGCTACCTGAATTATTCGGGGTCCAGTGCTGCCCCCATTTGAAATATAAATCATGTAAGAGGAAACAGAGACATCATTTAAAATTTTGTCTTGACCAGACCCTATATAACCCTTCAAACTATTTTATCAACTACTGTTTACAGTTTAAAGTGAGAACGTGAAGCTTTTCTACGCACAATTGCGAAAAACGGTCACTTTTGGCGGATGTGCATAGAAAAGCTTCACGTTCTCACTTTAAACTGTAAACAGTAGTTCATAAAATAGTTTAAAGGGTTATCTAGGGTCTGATTAAGGCCAAATTTTAAATGATACTTCCTTTTCCTTTTAAATGATTTATTTCAAATGGGGGCAGCCCGGAAAATTCAGGTAGCCCCTTAAGAACCACCGCTAACAATAACTTGCTGTCACGTATAAAAACCGTGAAATCGGTCCATCCGGTTGAGAGCTACGATGCTACAAACAAACACACAGACAGACATTGGCCTCACTTATAACACCCCTTTTTGTCGGGGGTTAAAAAATGAGTTTGAAGAAAAGATCGAAAATCACAAAACTATACGTACCTTGTTGTCGGGCGTGAAGAAGGTATACTTGTTATTGTTGTCGTGCAGGAAGAACAGCAGGTCGGTCAGCACCACCACCAGCAAGGTCTGCATCTTGCTGCGGCCCTGCATCAGCGTCGCGACGCCTTCGAACCTACAAAAACAAAGTTTAACCACTTTATACTTCGCGTCGCATCATCAGTAAATGAATGCAGTTGACGTTTCATTCGGTTTGCACCGAACTTTAGGCTGAGACCACTTTCGGTGCAACCTTAACGAAACGTCAGCGCAAATTGGTAAAAAGGCGTGTTCCGCGTTAATTCTCGTACGCATTAATTTGGTAACGTTATTGAACTTTACTAAATTAATACACACGAGAAATAACGCAACGCGCTTAAAACTAACTTATTAACGCTAAGGAGACTTTCGCTGTGTAACTCATTGGAGTTACACAGCGAAATTAACCGAAGCCTATGAAGAAAGATCGGAATAAGTTTGGTCTTGTAGGAACTCCTAGTAGGTAGGTAGCCACGCACTAGCTGGGGCAGTTGGAGCTCCTACATTAAGAGGTAGGTAAGGTACGTAGTGGACAGCTTGAGAGAAATAGCAAAAAGTTATTTTATTTATTATAACTTTACAATACTGATATATATAAATTTACAATACTGATATAGATGTTATCAGTTCGAGAGATGGTCGTGGAATCAATCTGAATGATGAGGAAGGAATCTAAAACTTAAAAATTGAATTTGAAAATAAAATTATTTTATAGAAAACGGAAAAGGAGGTAAACGGGAACATGAAGGATGTGGTTTATTGTAACATTGTTACAGTCTTAACCAACGTACTAAACGTTTTTAACCCCCGACGGAAAAAGAGGGGTGTTATAAGTTTGACGTTAACATCAATATAAATAAAATAAAATTAAAAAAAATTGTTCTATGGTTTTGGAGTATCCGTAAAAATTAGTTTTTTAGGTCAAAAATTAGTTTTTCAAAATTTAAACTAATGTTAACCGCCGATAAAAGAAGAGAGGTTATTATAAGATTGACGCTAAAAATGTCCGTCTGTCTGTTTGGTTAGATTATTATGCATTTCCGCCACTTATTACTTGATGGTGTCGTCGGTCGGAGTTTTTTATAATTTGCCTAGCAAATAAACTTGTTCCATTTTATTTATGTCGCAGTGGCCTACAAATGTCGTTTCATGCCCATGTGCAAAAAAAAACGTTTTCTGCTGGTTGTAACTGCGGCACGCAAAGCGGGCGAGGAACAACACTTGTATCCTGTAACGTAAAAAGACTCACATGAGACTCCTGTTCCCCTGCAGTATGTCACTCTTCTTGAACTTGTTTCCGCGGAACATGGCAAACGACTTGGCGTCTATACGGTGGTATATCTCAAGCTTCCTGTCTTCTCGCTCTTTGGCCGCCACTTGGTTGTCCACGTCTACTAGGATTTCCTGTGTAAAAGCATTTAAGTTACTTTTTTCCCTAGCCATTTATTGGAAAAAGACGTTTCTGTATCCCTCTCTCTCTGTATCCAAGCATCTCAATGCATTTAAAGATACTAAAATAGAAATATCTTATAATAATACCTCGCTCCCGCTACAACATTGCTCACCTTGTGAGCTTTACACAGCGCCCTCTGCAGTAGCTCTCGCTCATTAGTGTCGTCGCCGGCGGTCTTGAGCAGTGGCTCCAGCAGCAGCGGATACTTTGTCAGCCTCTGTGCTACGAACAGCACATATTCTGGTACGCCATGTCGAGAAGATCTCAGTCCCGCTACAACATTGCTCACCTTGACTCCACACAGCGCCCTCTGCAGTAGCTCTCGCTCATTAGTGTCGTCGCCGGCAGTCTTGGGCAATGGCTCCAGTAACAGCGGATAATTTGTCAGCCTCTGTGCTACGAACAGCCCGCATTTTGGTCCGCCCTGTCGGGAAGATCTTCCCTTTGTGGCGGTCGAGCAATTCGAGCATATAACCTCGCTCCCGCTACAACATTGCTCACCTTGACTCTACACAGCGCCTCCTGCAGTAGCTCCCGCTCATTAGTGTCGTCGATGGCAGTCCTGAGCAGTGGCTCCCGTAACAGTGGATACTTCTAAGTCTCTGTGCTACAAACAGCACGCATTCTGGTACGCCATGTCGGGAAGATCTTCCCTTTGTGGCGGTCGAGCATATCACTTCGGTCCCGTTACGACATTGCTCACCTTGACTCCACACAGCGCCCTCTGCAGCAGCTCTCGCTCATTAGTGTCGTCGCCGGCAGTCTTGAGCAGTGGCTCCAGTAACAGCGGATACTTTGTCAGTCTCTGTGCTACGAACAGCACGCATTCTGGTACGCCCTGTTAATTAAAAAAAAGGGTTTTTAAAAATATGGGACAACAGATGGCAGCACAGTAGAATCAGGTCCAATACGCTCGAGTGGTTTCTACGATTTGCGTGGGAAGGGAGCTAGCCAGTAAATTTAAAGTTTTTTCTTTTCTCCAAGACCAGCATGGCCGGTGAGAAGTGTGTTGCCAGCATGGCCTGTTTCTCCTTACCTTTTTCCTGAGCAGTGGATTCTGTTGACACTTCCTTATAAACCTAGCGAGTCTGGGTTCCCGCGTGCAACACTCCTTGAACACCTCAACCGCGTCGCGATGGCGGGCACAAAACTCGCCTATAAACAAAAAAACAATCTCGAAAAACGATGTTTTTATCCCAAAACATTTGGAGTTAAAGTTACTGGTTATTCTCTCGGGATTAAAAAGTGAAAAAAGAAGATCTTAAGATCTTAAAACAAATTTTATAACTGAACACGAGTGTATTCTATGTATAATCATAAATAATGTTGGCAGTCCAGAAAAAAAAATATTTTTTATAAATAAAAAATAAATGTACGTAATATAGTAGCACAATCTACTATAACGTCACTTTTTAAAGGAAAAAAAATCAAATTGGACCCGCAGTCAAAAAGCCGGCCGGAAGACGGCAACGATTTACATTGTTAGCACTAATAATGGTAAGCAATTGTCAGTGCCGGATCTTTAACTTTTTGCATCAAATCTGAATTTGGCGCCCCAGAGCGTCCCAGTTATTTCTGGCGCTGAGGGGAGGGCTTAATAGGAAATGAGTCGACTCTCTAAATTCGCCCCATGTCCAGTTATTCCCAAGTCCAAAATGAGTTTTTTTTTATACTATTTTATCAAAGTGCATTTATATAGTAAGAAGTTGCATTGTTTAAGAGTACTTATAGCATGAAACCTGTAGGGTTATTCTACAATTTTTTATCGACAGTTATAGTTCTGTTTTTTATGGATTTTTAGTATTTTTTCAAGAAAGTAGATCAGTATTATGCGCCGAATTTAAAACTTACCATAAGCAGACTTGAGCTTGATCATGGCCGGCGGTGCAAAAGTCTCAGCTAATATATCAGCAACAGAAGTGACGGTGGTCGACACCCTTTGCCTGTTCCTCAGCTTGCCCAGCAAGTCCGCGTGTAGCGACCACAATTCGTCCACGCGTGGGAACATCCGGGACACTTGCGAGGCTGACACGCCTGTGAAACGCAGCATGCCGGCGACGAACATCTGTGGAAGATTGTATTTAGCACAGATCTGTATATTGGTCTGAGGTTTTTAGTGTGAGAATTGGGTAACTTATAACACAATTAAGCAATAAACCAGTGTATTATTTAAAAAAAAACCGACAGTGTGAAAAATTTGCAAAATATAAATGTAGTTTTTTTTTTCATTCCAAATTACACTGAAAATTTACTATGTTATATATTTTTGTTATCCTCTTTCAAAATCCTTGATTTTGGTACCCCACACGATCGAACTAGAAATAATAAAAAATTAAGACATAATTTGCCACTTTTTTTACTGCCATTTTTGGCAGAAAAAAAAGTGGCAAATTATGCAAAAAATCTGCCATTTTTTTTTATATTGTAGATATACCGAGTTTACTCTGACAATTGGGACAAATGTAACGACACCTCTCAAGCTCAAATTCATCAAGCCGATAAGGCTGCAGAGCGTACAAAAAATACACATACATACACTTGAAAAACATAACCCTCGTTCTAGCGCTGAAAGGAAAGTTATTTTACCTTCTGCATAAGTCGTATAGTGAGGCAGTGGTGCTTCTCCGTCAGTATAAGTTCGTAAATGTGCTCCTGACGTTTAGTCTCTCGCTCTCCTAATGATCTGCAGGAAAAACACGACATGACACTAAAGATCGACGATTAATAAATAAACAATGAAAAAATATATAAAATAATATATAGAGAACAGTCACACAGATTGAGTTAGCCCCAAAGTAAGTTTATAGGATACCAACCCAATGATACAATATTTTATAATAAAAACATATATAGAAAACATCCAAGACCCAGACCAATAAAAAAAAAACATTCTATCTTGACCTGAGCGGGGATCGAACCCGGGACCTCCTGAGTAGCGGAGGCATATTAACTATTACGCTATAGAGGTCGTCATAACTGATTTGTTACTGTTAATAATAAAATGTCATGATGATATCCATTTACAATGTGATTTTAGATTTACTAACGCAGAAGATTTATCAGGACCGCTATTTGACTCCAAGAAACGAAGACGTCATTAGTCTACATTTCATACAAATCCTATAGTCAATGTTAGTTTTGAAGTTTAAAAAAAGTATCTGATTTGAATTGAAAAGTAGCAAATTAAGTTTGTAGACCTAAAATGATGGCGTCACCTTATATTATTTAGTATATAAGTGCGTTTACACATAATGTCTCAAGCTTGAATTTCGTAAGTAATTTGTATTGAAGTTCTTATTGGCGATGCCAAAGAAAAATGAGTAAATACTGGCAGGATCCCAATGTTCCGCCGTATTCAGGTTAATGACGTGGCTGCCATTAACAAAAAAAGAGCACAAATAATTAAAACAAGCTTTTAAAAATGTATTGTATCTGTTTTTTTTTTAATCCTCAATAAAATCGGTCCATCAGACAGACATTAGCATCAAACGTCCCTCTTCTTTTTCTCGGGGGCTTAAAAACAATAGTTGTTTTTTAACCCCCTACGATACCCATTGTTTCGAAAGAATCCCCCATATTCATAAAAAGTTACGCACGTTTGCTCAACCTATTTGAGTTAAAACATGTTTGGTCTTATTCTTTCAATGTCAAATATTGGAAACAGGGAAAGGGACAAAACATGATTTAACTAAAATAGGTTAAGCAAACGGTGAATAATGGGGATTCTGTCAAAATAATGGGTACGAACTATCGTTTTTCAACCCCCGACAAAGACTGTTATACGTTTGACGCTGTCTGTCAGTGTGTCTGTCTATGGCATCGTAGCGCTCGAACGCATGTACCGATTTAAATGCGTCTTTTTACGTGAAAGCAACTTCCCTTGCGGTGGTTCTTAGCCATGTTTGATGAAAATCGGTTCAGTAGTTTATAAGTTATTGGGCGTTAACGCAAAGTTGGGTTTTCATGAATATGAGGGTGTTCAACTTACTTGGCCAGCCCCTTGGGCGCACCGGCGGCCCACGTGTCGGGCTCGGAGGCCCCCAGCCCCAGCAGTATGGCCGCCTCCCCCAGCTGGTCGGGCGTTAAGTACACCTCGGGCCACTCCGTCACCAGAGCGTCGTCGGATGCGCTGAAATTCAATGCACTTTTAACCGACTTCAAAAAAGGAGTTTATCAATTTAAATCTATATATATATATATATATATATATATATATATATATATATATATATTTATTTATATATAAAATCACTCACTCACTCATCACGAAATCTCGAAAACTACTTAGCCAATGAAGATTAAATTTGGCAGGAAGGTAGATTGTGAGTAGAGATGTCCGCTAAGAAAGGGTTTTTGGAAATTCCATCTCTAAGGGGGTGAAATAGGGATTGCCAGTTTGTATGGAACTTCGTAATTTTTAAAGTGAGACACATGAAATTTTTAATTATTTTTAACAGTTAGTTGAAAATATTCCTTCTGCTCCCAGTTACATGACATCTAAATTTCAGCCCCTTAGCTCAACTCACGATAGAAATCTACGCTTCTCTAACACAATGCAACTCGATATTCCTTCTCACCCTACTGGTTTCTTTTCCAATTCTTTTGCCGTTACGGCTGTACGGCTCTGGAATGCCCTTCCTGATAGCATTGCGAGATCACAGAATCGTGATACTTTTAAAATGCAGGTGAAGAAATTTTATTTGGAATCGGAATAAACCCTCTGCTGTAATATTTAGGTATTTGTATGTATTTTATGTAGTAAGTTATGTATATTATATTTATGTGTATATTTATATATTATGTATATGTATATGTATCAGTATTTATTTCAAAGGTATGTTTTATTTTATTATAACAATCAATATTTGTATTATATTAGAAGTAATATTATATAGGTATTGTATTGAAAATATCACAAGTTGGCTTGCCACACTTGCACCCTTATTCCAATCTCTCACCATGTCCCAAAGGCAAACTGGTAGATAATGCATTAGCATTAAGTTTGACCCATTGTAATCAATCCGTCCATTTAAATAAAATAATAATAATAATGCATTTATAAGATTTTGAAAATTACATCCCTGTAGGGGTGAAATAGGGGTTGCAAGTTTGTATGAATCTTCGTCATTTTTGAAGCGAGACACATGACATTTTTGAATAAGTGGTCAATAAAAAATAATACCAAACGGGAACGGGATATTATAACATAATTTATAACGTAAAAAACCAATTAAAGAACCTATTAGAACCATTGTCGACTTCTACGCGGACGAAGTCGCGGGTTACTGCTAGTGAAATTCCTTTCTTATTCCCAAATTAATTTTGATCGCATATAAATTTAATCCAAACGTGGCCTTTGAGTCTTATGGCCCTAGGCTCTGTCAGCCCGGTAAGGAATAACGACGTGGTAATGTATCAGTATCCGTGAACCTATCCCCCCGCCCCTGAAAGATCAATCCAAGAGGAAGAACACTACAGATCACTAATTATTCAAAAAAATGCTTACTTGCTCTGATCATGTTTGTGGTCCGATCCGTCTTTGTCGTCATTATACACGTGACTCGTGCTGTAACAGACAAACAAACATTAACATGAACTCACACACAAACGCTCAGACAGGGATACGACAAATCAAGATGCATTTACGAAAAAAAATCCAAGTTGGCATAGTTGCCATATACAAAAAATCCTGAAACAATTATTGCACTGTTACAATTCTGGTGATGCCATATAGAATAAATTGACGGGGCCATCTTCAACCGACGTGACAAATGATGTGTGAGACAGATTACAGAAAAATCGTACATTTAAAGTTGCGGACCAACCAAGAGCACATTTTGAGCCAATTCGTGCCAATTCATTTAGTTTGTGTTTTTTGCGAATGTACAATCTGCAGATGACCGAAAAAATGTAAACACAATTTTTATTTAAATAGATTTAAAACGAGGCAGTTCGATCTATCATATAATATATGCTGGCATAAACATCAATAAATGTAATACTTTTTTATAATTATTATATGAATGAATTCGTTCTTGAGACATTCATGCAGTTACGAGAAGTTATTGTCGATATCGGAAAAAAATGTTGTCTGTAAAGTCGGTTTATGGACGATAATTTCACGAGATAACGTCATGATAGACGCGTAACAAGCCGAACGCTTAGGCCAACCGTGCCTCTCTATTGCTCTTTCCACGCTTGCACGCTCGGCTCAGGCAGAACGTGACAATTTTTCGTGTGTGCAGCCGGCGTTCATCGATTTAAAAGATGTTATCATATCAAAATATAACATACTTAACCATTTTAGAATGTAAAAGGACGCGACGCAACGCGATAGTGATAAAATCTCAAATGCAACATTAATGCACCAACCGGCACAAACGAATGTATTAAAAAATGGAATGCTCTTGGTCAGTCCTTAGTTCAACAATTTATAATAAAAACATACATTACTTAATCAGCAAAGCCTAAATAATTAAAAGAAGCCAATACTGAACGTCACTTCACAAAATCGTATAAAACAGCATGCAGAAACCATTCAGAAATTTTTTAACCAAACTTCAGATAGAAATTTATACCTAATAGTAATTCTAAAATATCATTGTTAAAATACTGTCCATTCAAAAATTGGATATTATCCGAAATGCTAATAAAATATAGAATATGGGTTCCAGTTAATAAGCTATATATACACTATATGGAAAACTATATGCTAAATAATGCTTCATACCAATCCATTTCGCAGTTTTGAAGGTATTGTATATCTTCAAAAGCTATATTATTTAGCATATAGTCTACTATATGGTAGACTATATGGTAGACTATATGCTAAATAATGCTTCATACCAATCCATTCCGCAGTTTTGTAGGTATTATATTGTAACCCGAGTAACAGTCACTTGTCAGAATAGTAAGTATTTAAGATATTTTATTATTTGAAGTTTCGTAAAAGATCGTTTTGCAGAACATCTTCTCGCTTATTCTAACTAGCTGGTGCCCGCGACTTAGTCCGCGTGTAATACATAAATACTATCACATCTTTATCCCTAATGGGGTAGACAGAGTACTTTGGGTCCTGTTCTAATATGCCATAGGCTAGCAACCACTAAAGGTCTCCCTATTTCTGAAATACGTTTTCAGCGCTATATCCGCTATATTTCGGAGATGATAAGACATGTATATTATATTTATATACCTATTTTATTTCTACTTTTTTTTAGATAGCGAGGTTGCCTGGAAGATAGTGCTTAGGGTTTTTTAGGCCTTTTGCACATTTCCTAGTTTTTACGATAATTATGTTCTGTATTTATTTATTTTATGCAATAAATGGTATTGTATTGTATATTTATACTATATGATATATATTATATTTTTCAATTATTTATATGCTATCCAAGACTAGTGTCTTGGATAGCATATAAATAAGCATGTAACTTTTAAAACAAAATTAATACATTATAGTACTTGCCAAAGATACATGTCAAAAGAGGTCATTGAATCATGTGTGTGTGTTTACACTCATATACCTTTAAAACGCTATCCGAGGCTGCTCAGTTGGACCACGATTAATATTTGTATGCGAACTTTAAGCATATGATGAATATTTTTATCAGTTTTTTGTGTTATTTAAACTGTTTACCTGCGACTGAGAAACTCATTTATAGGCCATCGACATTATTGTCACGTATCCTGGCATCAACTATAGAAAAACTCTTAAGCATTATAGTACTGGTAGGTACACAAGATTTTCTCAAAATACATTTTCTTATATCCAAAATTGAACAGACAATTTACAAATCAGCGAAAAAACTCATCACATAACCAAGTGCTACGACATCGAATGTCAAGAGTATAACTACCTACGTTCATAAGATAGAAAGATACACAAGTAAGGCGTCGTGGATGATTCGAGAACGAACTAGAAGATTCTGCGATGTGTGATGAGACGACGTGACGGAAATGGCGATAGAGGTGTTGTTTGTGAAATAAAAGGATTTGTGTGTACAATTCATTATTACTGACGAGATCGCCTTTTGATCTTGTCATTCGAACGTGTACCTAAGTAGGAAACTACTTAGTTTCTGCATCCCTTAGCATAGACAAGACAGAATCTTAGTCTCACAGCATGGGTATGACAGAGATAGCTACTCGCAATAGAATCATCTCATCTTTGTCGCACGCATGATTTATAACTCTTTCAAGACTGAATCCGTGGCTTGCTACGTCTAAAGCTGTGTCCTCTGCGCCAGATTTTGAACATAACATTGTTAGAAAACATTAATGAGGGGCGTGGGCTATGTTTTGTTGACGTGTTTGCCGGAGTTTATGGAATATATTCCCGCGGGAGAAATCGTTCATTCATGTTTAGTTCATTCTATGTTTAAGAACAATGTTTGTTAAAAAAAATCTGACGCAGCAGACTCGCCTATATACGTAGCTTTAGGGTTTTCTAAACTAAAAAAAATACATTCGATAATTGACTTTTTTTTGTATGGATCGGATTTTATATAAATAAGACACATTAGAATAGTACTTACTATTCTAATGTGTAAATGTGTATGTGTTGTGTACATTTCTTGGAATAATGTGTTACGTTTTATAACAAAGGTTTATATAATGTAAAATGTTTCCAAATTAAATAAAACCAAACCTAATAAGAGTTTTATTTCATAAACAAAATCACCTCTAAAGCTGTCGACTTCAACTCATAGAACTGAATAGAACTGCCAATAAATTACTACAACTCAATCTAAATTCAAAAACCTATGCCTAATAGATTTTTCCAACGCGGGTAACAACAAGGAGTTCAGAGACGCGTCGGAGGTGACACGTAACAGAGAGAGACAGAACGATGGCGGTGATGTATGTATGATGAGAGAGTAAGAAAGAGGCAGCTGTATATCGCAGCATTCGCGCAACTTACTGCACGCCGAGCTTGGTCGCGACGCGGCGCCACGGCGAATAGCATCCACTCTGCTTCTTGCTGTGTGCGTACGGAAACGAATGCGAACACACGTTTACATATGTGTGCTTGGTTGCTTTTTGGTTTTTAATTTTGCAGCGGTCACGTGACGCGGGCGGACGGATCGAGGTGATTTTTTTTTTCTTTTTTATCTAACTAGTCACGTTTTGACACACTTTTTAAATAATGTAAATGGAAGATCGACGTGTGTGGTGTATGAATTAAATAAATGTCTGACAACCCACTTCAATACGTCCGCAACAATGATTTCCTTTATAAGAAGACAACCGTTTACCGAAACCAATCAGAAATAAAACACGAAAATAGCTTACAGAAAATTAAAGAAGCGAGCCGAAAGTTTGGAAAACTTAAAACAAACGAAAAGTGGGAGCAATGATACAAAGCAAAAGACAGTGTTATATATAGTCAATTAATATTGAAGGTGTAAGTATAGAATAATTCACAAAAATCACAGTGTCACATACTTGTGTATCTTCTTATAATTAAATCATAAATACAAACTCACGACTGACACTGAATATTGGGACTTCACACCTAAAACCTAAAGCTAAAAATCCCATTTCCAGTTATTGTTAAGACCTTCAGGGATACATATAAAACTCCGCACATTTGCACGCAAAACAAATCCAAAATGCAATAGCGTAAAACTGCATCATTCGTTGGCATTATATCGGTCGTCCTTTTACCAGCCTTGCGACAATGAAAAAATAAAGCAGCAAAATATATGCCATACAAAATTCAAAAATCCTCTACGCTGACGTTTTAAAAAGTTGAATTCTATTTTTAAATTTATTTTGATTGAACGTGCTAATCGCTAGAGCTGCGTTCATGTTAAGTTTGAAATAAGTTTCTTTTTTAATTCATAGTGCCAGTGCCTTAGGTAGATACTTACCTATTTGAGTTTTGTGACTGGCCGGAGACAGAGCTTCTCTTACTGCTTTTTCCGCTGTTGGCACTCAATGATTTTCCCACCGAAGTCTGAAATCACACACAAGTATTATTTAATGACGAATAAAAATATCGATTAAGAAAATAGAACCTAAGGAAAATGCCAAATCAGCACATTTTTGTGAGTAGTAGTAGCTGAAAATGAGATGCGTAATTTTGCTGCATTCGGTTTCATACAAAAGTCCAGTTTGTGAACTGAAATTGCGCAAATCATTTTCTGCGACTCTCAACTCAAAAATAGCTTATTTGACTGCGCTTTAAAGATATCTTACCTTTGATGATTTAGGTTTGTTGCATTCAACTATGTAGTCTTTGCATACATTTTGATGTACGGTCATCGTACAATCTGGAAATGTAAAACAATCTTTAGTTAACAATAATATTGATAATGAAGGATCACTCACAAAACATTTGTAGCGCAAAAAAGCAAAATACACTTAGTCCTTAAGGGACACAATATTATTTCGGGGTCCAGTGCATTTGAAATAAATTATTTGAAAGGAAACGGAGATATCATTAAAATGTTGTCTTGACGAAGACCTAGATAACCCTTCAAACTATTTTATGAATTACTGTTTAAAGAGAGAAATTAAAGAGAGAACGAGAGACGTTTTATTATTTCATCAGTACAAAATAATTTATTGTTGACCCAGGAAAATACTCAATTATATTAGAATAATACGACAAGGTACAATGCGACATAAATAAGTTGAACAAAATAGGCGGACTTCAAAGCACTTTTGTACAAATTCCTGACACGTAAATTGAACCAAAATGCCGCCATTTTGGTTCAACGTACGTGCCGGGAATTTGTACCTACAAAAATGCTTTGAAGTCCGCCATTTTCGTTCAAGTTATTTGTGTCACATTGTAGAACTATGTGTACACTCACTGTCGCAGGAAAGCGCAGGTTTGTCGCTGAGCGGTCGCCCGCACCAGTCGCAGTCTGCGCCGGCGCTGGCCGCCGACCACGCGTGCGCCGCCTTGCGGGACTTGTCCTGCAGATATAACACGTGTTCTTCTTCTTCTTCTTCTTAGCGAGTCGGAATGGACTTATATATATATATATATAGGGCAGTTGGGACACATCAGAGGTGGGCCATGGTTTTAACAGCTCCACAGTCACAACACGTGTTGGCAACGCAATAATAAAATAAATATATAGGGACAAATTACATTGATTAAGCTAGCCCCAAAGTAAGTTCAAGACTTGTGGTATGGGATACTTACTCAACGATACTATATTTTACTAGCTGACCCGGCAAACGTTGTTTTGCCATAAAAAAATTTAGGGGTGGACTACCCCTAACATTTAGGGGGATGAAAAATAGATGTTGGCCGATTCTCATAGATACCGGATAAGCACAAAAAATTTCATCAAAATCGGTCAAGCCGTTTCGGAGGAGTATGAACGAAAACTGTGACACAAAAATTTTATATATTAGATAACAAATACATATATAAATAAACGTCCAAGACCCAGGACAATTTGAAAAAGGCCATTTTCCAACTTGCTCTGACCGGGGATCGAACCCGGGACCTCTGGGTGGCGGACTAGTATGGTGACTACTACGCCACGGAGGTCGTCAGCCTGACATACATACATACTCATCACCATCCGAGCGTATTTTCCCGGTTGCATCCTCAGCAGTAACGCTTCAGAGCCCGGGGTCCGCTACCTAACCAAGAATATTTGACGAGGTTACTGGTTTCTACTCTGACCTCTGCAACCCCAAGGGTAAACCAGAACCAATCCTTCGATAGTTTGATGATCAAACGCTAGATGGCGTTAGGGACCCAAAGTTTATACGTGCCTTCCGATCTTTCTTTTCGGATAATCAGGTGATTTAAGCCTGCCACATCCTAACCAGCCTAGAAACAACTTTTCGCAAAGTATGCTTCCCAGTGGGATTCGAACCCATGACCTCCGGGTCACTAGGCGAACACCTTGACCAAGAAGGCAGTCGAAGCAATACACACATATGTACATACTATCACGTCTTGATCTCTAATGGAGCAGACGGAACATTTTGGGTCTTGCGCCTCAATGCAGACACAGCCAAAGGCCGCAAGACTCAATTTTAGCGTGATAGCTGGCGAGGAGTAGAAAAGTTAACGTAATAACGTACAACAAATATAACGTACGTAAATAAAATACTAAATTGCTGTTTTATAAAAATTAAAAAAAAAAAAAAACAAACAAAACAGAACAAGAAAACTGTTGAGATTAAAAACCTCATTTCATGTTTTATATTTGAATGTAAAAAAATATTGTTCCTTCGAGCCGGATAATATACAATATGTAACAAAAACCGTGTCCGATCCTTGTAGGAGCAACTCAGACCGTCAATATGAACAACTTTTCCTATGGAACCAATGCTTGAAACTCGAAGAAAAAAATCGTCATTTTCATACAAATGCCGGACCGGCCGAACACTTTTGTATGAAAATGACGGTTTTTTTTTCGAGTTTCTAGCATTGGTCCGATAGGAAAAGTTGTTCATATTGACGGTCTGAGTTTCTCCTACGAGGATAAGACAGAAGTTTTGTTACATATTGTATAACATGGAATCATGTTTTGGCTTTGGCGTAGTTGGGTAAAAGTATGGAAAATCCTTCTGAAGTGTAGCATTGTTGTTATGCACATAATTTATAAGAATGGTATACAAAATGGTCACTTTTCAAAGAATGAATATGAAAAAAGTAATTAAAAATCTTAAAGTGGGGTAAGTATACCTTTTTCTTCCTAAAGAACAAACTTCCCCGTTTTCGTCTCTTCTCAGCATGATGATCAAAAGCCGCTCTGTAAGAAAAAAGAATTTCCTCATAACTATAACATTTAAGTGTCACTAATTTTCAATACTTTAATGTTTTTCATGCAAATGACAAACGTGAAAACACAACAAACACAAGTAAGCATGTGCTATTTTTAAAGCATGCTAAATTAAACAAAAAATGTATTGAAAAGTGGTTATCAAATTTATTGTTATATAAAATTGAATTAATGTTCTAAGGAATACTTACAATATTCACGTTGTTTCGAACGCAAAAAGTATTTATGTACTTTTCGTGACTTTTTCCTAAAAGGGTTGCTATACATATACATACAAGTACAGTAGGACTATACATATAACAAATATCTCTACTCCAAATGAGGAAGGGGCAGTATGAAGCTACAAGATACTACACGTATGGGATATATTAAAAAAAGATTAAGTTTTAGAAGACTTCAAACTACTTTACAGATAAAAATAATTTTTCAAAACCAAAAAATAAGGCACTCCACATCTGATTTTGATAAAATTTCTATGGGACCACCTGATAAAGCCCTTTTTAACAAAAAAGAAGTTTCCTAATCGGTCCAGGCGTCTTCGAATAAAAAAAGATTCCGACGAATTGATAATCTCCTTCTCCTCCTTCGGTTATGGTAAATATGATTGGACGAAACTGAATGTAATATCTTGTAACACATGTTTGGCAAATAAATTATCTTTATCTCCTTTTTGGAAGGCGGTTAAAAAATGCATTATATTTTTGAATAAGGTACGTTGTCATAAATAGAGCACACGAAAATTCTAACAACATCTTCATTTTGATGATTTTATACCTTATTCTAACTTATGAACCCGAGACACTTTTACATCCATTATCCCACTTTTACACTCCTCGACCGTTTTACACTCTTATCGAACTAAAAATCCTATAGGCATCAGCTTTAATAGTCTACCAAATTATCCTAAGCTCTAATCGAAGATACTCAAGTTAACGTACATAATTATAGACACCGGATTGACGGTTCGAAAAATCAACAGATCAAATATATGTATAGCAACCCTAAACCCTTTTTGACACGCTCAAGACAAAAGCTGCGTAAAATGTCGTGTTGATCAGAAAGTGTATAAAACCGAAATTCTTCAGATTTGGTAAAGGTAATGGGCCCAGAACCAGTCAACTACATATTTAGCCATAACATAGGTTTGATTCAAACTGGCGTTGTACTTCATACATTGACTAGACACGACATGGCCCAGAGCGTGTAAAAAGAGGATTTTCTTAAGATGATACTTGAATTTTTCGGGGACCGATGTTGCCCCCATTTGAAATAAATTATTTGAAAGGAAACGGAGATATCATTTAACATTTTGTCTTGACCAATCCCTAATGCTAGAAAAGTTTCAGTATTTCGTAAAATAGTTCGAAAGTTTATCTAGAGCCACATGAGACAAAAATTTAAATGATATCACTGTTTCCTTTCAAATAATTTATTTCAAATGTGGGAAGCACTGGACCCTAAAAAATTCAAATATCCTCTGAACTTACTGTTCTAAGAACGCCAGTCGATGAAGCCCTAGATGCTCCTGATGTGTGTTGTTCCTGCGGCCGGGCAGCTGCGGCGTGGCGCCCACGGTCGCCGCGGACGCGTCCTCGTCGCTCTCCGTCTCTGTCGCACCTCCCGTCGACAAGCTAACATCGAGCGGGACGTACAGAAAGCAGCTCTCACGGTGTTCAATGGATATTTGGGGCTAGCTCAATCGCCGATTTCGTCCTTATATATTATTTTTATTTTGATCTCATTTGACTTTTTGCAGATGAAATGGAATGGTTGGAAGTTCTCTTCTCCATTTGACACATCAATAAATTTTAAATCAAAAAAAGAAGTACGCGGTTTTTCTCCATATGCAATTATATGTATTCTATAGATAGTTTACCGCATGGAATTAATTAATGCTACGTCCATTGTTTTACTATAGTGCCTGGTATTGGCAGTAATGGAACGATTAATTTACTGTTAAATATATTCATTCAATTACGCATAGGAAGGATAGAAATCGTGCCTCGACAGATGCAAGTATAAGTTTGCAGTCTCGAATTTCGAGAGCATATTATGTAAGTACCCTAATTACGTATTTTCAAAAATACAAATGATTTTTACTCGTATAGAATAAGTTATGTTTGATTTTCCTTTATTTTGAAAGTCCATTGAATAACGTCAGTTCTACAAATTAGTGCAAAAAAATCATAACCGGGCTTAACCGGTTTTGCAGATTTTAACGAGAGCAAAGCGAATAGTGCACAGTAAAAAATCAGACATGCACATAAAAATCTTGCATGCACATTTATGCTTAGATAACACAATGCTAGTACATGTAAAAACTGATCAGGATTCAGATTAAAATTGATGAGAAAAAAAACTAATTTCGATTAAATTTTGTATATGCTGATTTGTTACGTCTTCTATACTTTATAAAATAAAGACATTATACAGTTGCCATTATCTATGCCAAATTAAAATTAGTTACTCAATTTTGACGGTAGTTGTATGCCAAATTGAGGTGTTGCCATTTAAGTTCCATTTCTAGACTTCGTAGTCATCTTGTAAGGATAACTTTAATCAATTAAATATATACTTTAAAAAAGCAGACGATCGCATTGTGTACACAAAGCATTAATGATTAAAAAGTTGAATAGTATGCAATACTTATTAAAATTGAAATGCTTAAATCATCGTCAGTAAAATGAAGTGCGTAAACAAAGTTTTGTGTAGTTGAAATTTGATGACTAAAAAGTAAAACAAAAAAATAACTATATTATAAAATCTAATCATGTTAAGGAGCAAATTCACTGCTTAACTTATTCAATCCTTCAGCAGCCCGCTTCTAGTTACACCTTTTCGATCGATATCAAAGCCAGTTCGGTAAACTAATACCAGGACATTATGAGAATAGTGGTAGAAACTATTCTCATGTTATTAAGGGGCTAACACAATTGCCAAAAACGGCCACTTTTGGCGTATCTGCGTAGAAAAGCTTCACGTTCTTACTTTAAACTGTAAACAGTGGTTCATAAAATAGTTTAAAGGGTTATCTACAACCTGGCCAAGACAAAATTTTAATTCAAAATTTTATTAAATGATTTAATACAAATGGGGGCAGCACTGGACCCCGAAAAATTCAGGTAGCCCCTTTACTAGCTTTTCAGTATAACAGGACTATTATTCTGTATCATCGTTTGACTATCATTCAATATAATGTATCAAAGAAGTACATACGGAGGAAGGGGCCGACGGAGCATTTTGGGTCTTGCGGCTCTTAGCAATTAGAGCCTAGGGCCAGACTCAAAGGCCACTTTTAACGTGATGGGCTAGGTGAAAGAAGGAATCATAATGATGGGTTGCTAGCCGCATCGCCTAATAACATGATTTGCATTTTCGCCCATTCCCTCGATTGGCTAACATCTGCGCGGGAAGAGAAGCAGCTGGTACATCCTAAGTTTTTTTTTCTTCAGGACCAGCATATAACAAAATAAAAAAGTAGGCTATCATAAACACTCACGCGTTGGGAGGCGGCTGTGGCTGAGGCGGCTGCACCGCAGCGACTATGCTGGGTGTGGACACAGATTTCTGTAGCGGCAGTCTTGCCATGAGGCGCGCGCCTTCAGCCGCGGCGGCATTGGCGCGGAGTGTTGCTGTAACTTTCTCAAAATCCTTCTGTTGAAAACAAACACAAATTTGATCCAAAACCGAATTATTGACTAAAAGATATCCGGTTTATTTGACATGATGTAGGTCGCAGATATATTCAGAATTGTACATATGAAAACGACGAATTACCATATTGAGTGTTACGGACTAATAGAAAGGTTCCATATAAAATGGCAACGTTTTTAGAAAGGGTGGATCGATATATTCTGGTAATTACTAAAAATCACGATGAAGGTATAATGAGACAATAGAAAGATATTCGGTTTAGTCGACATCATGTAGGTCGCAGAGATTTTCAGAATTGTAAATATGAAACGACTCCTTACCATCTTGAGTGTAAGGGACTAATAGAAAGGTTCCATAGAAAATGGCAGCATTTTCCAAAAGGGTGGATTGTCATATTTTGGCAATTACTAAAAATCATGATTAAGATATTATGAGACAATAAAAAGATATTTGGTTTAGTTGACATTCTGTAAGTCACAGATATTTTCGGAATTGTTAATATGAAAACGACGCCTTACCATCTTGAGTATTACAGACTAATAGAAAGGTTCCATAGAAAATGGCATCATTTTTCGAAAGGGTGGATCGTCATATTCTGGTTATTACTAAAAATCATGATGAAGATATTATGAGACAATAAAAAGATATTCGGTTTAGTTGACATCATGTACGTCGCAGAGATTTTCAGAATTGTATATGGAACGACGCCTTACCATCTTGAGTGTAACGGACTAATAGAAAGGTTCCATAGAAAATAGGAACATTTTTCGAAAGGGTGGATTGTCATATTACTTAAAATCATGATGAAGATATTATGAGACAATATGTTTACTTACCGCCAGATCATTGTCGTTGAGCGAGTGTGTGGAATGTCGAACTGGCCGTGGCACTTCGCCCTCTGACTCCATCGACGACAGTGACGCGCTGTGTCCATTTAGAGTGCTGTAATAAAGACAATGTTTAGAAAGAAGAAAAGTATTATAATATGTTTTATTCGAATCAATTATTAATAAGGTCAATAAACACAAATTGTATCTCCATAGGAACCATCATCGTATGCATCATATAAAACAGAAGCTTCTGCTTAAACACTTCTTTTTGGTATTTCTTCCGAGAAGTTCCGAACAATGTCTGTTACGTTGTAAAACGTAAATTGCTGTTAAAAAGTGCCTACAAAGACGTTTCTTAAAGAAAATTTGATTCTTTATTTAAGTATCTATCTATACTTAACGTAACTATATCTACAATCTAAATCTAAATCAAGGCGATGTCACAGTCTGAAGGACTTAATGTTAAACGATGTCGAAGTAAGTATTTGGAGGCTATAAGCTCCCAGCCTATTACATTAGAGCTCTCGCCGCGTATTATTCGATTAATTACGATATAATTTTATAAAGTTAGGAAATTCGAGGCGCTACGTATTAGCTCTGAGCTAGACTCTATTATCTTCGTAGGCATTTGAGGTTAAAATGTGAAACCGAGTGTGTAGATATATGATGTGTTATATAAGTTACAATCTAGCAACCAGATTGTTAATAAAAGCCTATAAGGATTGAAGATTGTATTGATGCTTAGAAGAAACATTTCTTTACTTTAGGAAATGAAGAAGAAATTCATTCAAATATTTTTAATGATTCCATCGTGTGCATAGGCATTTCGAGCGTATCTATATTCAAAAATATGGTAATTTTCACAAGTAATAAATAAAAAACACCCTAAGAAGCTAAGAACACGCTCGATTTCAAACAAAAAAATTATTCATCTCAATTCTCATACACAGACATGTTCAACTTATAACTAGTGGTCGGATAATCGGGCGGTTATTTGCCTAAACTTGACGCGGGTACATAACATAGCGTTGATGCAACCACCAACCTGATAAAAATAAATGTGAATCTCCCTTAATTCAACTTTGCTATTGTGGTTTATCTAAACGCTAGATACTATCTAGTTGTACATGGAATTGCTATAAGGACCTAGGGCTGACTTTTAAAAAATGTTTCCTACTTATATATTTTTTTAGACCCATTGCGACTAAATAATTTTATTTTAATTGAATACTGTTTACGTACTTCCAACGGCGCTTTTACCAAACTAGTTTATAACCATAATAGCAAAGTTGCATAAAGAGATATTGATATTTATTTTTATTAGGTTGGTGGTTGTATCAATATAACCATAATAGAATAGTTGCATTAAGAGATATTGATATTTATTTTTATCGGGTTGGTGGTTGTATCAACGCTGTGCTATATACCCGTGTGAAGTTTAGGCAAATAAGTGCCCGATTATCCGACCGTTACTTACAACACCCATATATATGCATTGGGGGTTAAAAATAAACGCCACTGTTTGCTGTACCAACCATGTAACATGCCTGCAACCTATCGAGGGCTTTGGAACATAAATGCTTGATTTGATGTGTGTTCTAAAATGTGTGTGTTTGTGTAGTAAGATTAAAATATTAATTTAAATTGTAAAAAAGGTTAAGTTAGTGTAGTATAACTCACCTTCTTTGCCTATGAGGGTCATGGATTCTGGGGCCAGGCTCGAGCGCCGCCCAGGAACTCCGTCGACCTTCATCGCGGCGTTCCCCCCACAGGCTCCATTGCCGGGACTCGCCTGTTGATATAACATCTATATCGTTACTATAATGACATGTCCACTTATCCAATATGACACTGCTATGAGGGATGGACATATTATTATAGTAACGATATTACATCAGCATAAAATATCAAAGTCGTCTGAGTGTGACGACTGCATGCACTTTTTCTCCTTCTTCTCGTGTCGAAAGCTCATATGAATTTATAAGAATGCCATTTGGTAAAGGTCGGCCTTACCGCTGCCTTTCCTACTCTGGGCGTAGAAGTCCAGATGTGTCGGGGACGAGCAATCCGGCTCGGGAGCGCCATCCTTGCACAGCGATGGACATGACGTGCTGAGACGACTGCTGCCAGTTGCCTGATAAATAAAATAGCTTATATATATAATATAATAACATAGCTTTAATCTATAATTATAATTTGAACCAATAAGATAGAGAAGCAATTAATTTTATTGTAACTCATAACATACAAAGCCCTTATTATTAATTTGCTCAGAAAACAGGCCTACTCTGTTGGCATTTATTTTTAAACTAAGAAGTTTTTGAGTCTTCAGACTACTTGCGATTGCCGCATTCAGGCTGTCAATTTCAGCATTTCAGCCTCATGATGTCATAATATAAAAACACATTTTCATAAATGAATTAATTATTCGCAATCTTGAAACTTTTTTAAAATGTTTTCAATTTTATGGAACACTAGCTATAGCCCGCGTCTTTGTCCGTGTAGAAGTCAAAAAATAATAAAAATGTGTTGTCAAGAATTGTTCTAATACAATTTTTTTGTTACGTTTTCAATGTTTAAATGTTTGAATACTTATAAAATATAACAATCTTTATTAAAGTGTAGTTTTAAAGGCTTAACTGATCCGACTTTCCCGATTCCGTTCAAATCATTTACTAGAGCGAAAGAGAGTCATCCCATTTCATCCCTCTAGGGGTTGTATTTTGAAAAATCCTGAATCACGTAATTCTCTCATACTATACTCATTTACCGCCAGGAGTACTCTTGCGAAGTTTCAAACTAATCTTGTTTCTCCATACAAACTTTGGACCCCCGGTTAAACCCCTTAGGGATGAGGTTTGAAAAATTCTTTCTTAGTGCACACCTCGACCTCATAAGAAACCTTTGTGCTAAATTTGAAGCCTCTAGACCCAGCGATTTGGGCTGTGCGTTGATAAGTCACTAAGTTGTCACCAATCAGTCAGTCATTCATTCAGTTTCTTCTTTTATATATTTAAATGTTCACGTACCAACAATGGCAGCGGAGCGGCTCGCATGCGCTGCACGACCGCATGCAGCCGTCGCAGCTGCTGCAAGCTGTCATCGAGCACGCCAGGACTGTGAGGCGTCACACTGATGGTAGGCACCTGAGGATGTGGAAAATAGTAAAAACAAACCAGAAAGTTTAGACCTGGGGAACACGGATTCTAAATTACAATTTACAAGACTGTATTCTATACTCTTGGCTTCTTGGCTCAGTTACATTGTAGAGGGTTACAATTCATTAACAACAATATTACAGCTTATTGCTTTATATAAACTGTTTTGAGATATCTAAAACAAGCGTCATAATAACTGCTACAAACGTTACTCGCGAATCGCTGCATTTTAAATAAGCAGAAGAATTGCGCATTTTCAGTCACACGCAGTTAGTCTGCATAGACCATCCATCAATCATACAGCAGTCTTTATGTTATCCTTTCAGGACTTAGGCCTTCATATCTTTCCATCTTTGTCTTTCCCTTGCCACCTGCATCCAGTTGCAGCCTGCGTTAATATCGTCCACCCAACGCATTGCTGGGTGTGTTCTGCCTCGCTTGTTGACCCATGGTCGCCACTCCATTACCCTTCTGCTCCATCGAATTGAGTCCATTTCATTCTTGCTTTGTGTCCTGCCTGCCCACTTCCATTTTTGTCTTTTTATTGTTTGCGACGGAATCTGCATAGACACATCTTTTCAATTTATTGTTATTTAAGCAACGAGTTGGAAAGTTACCTGCGCCCTGGCGGCGGCCATGTTGTCTGGCGGCGTGGAGCGGGTCACGTGCTCCGTCACCTCGTCCTCGCTGCTGTCCGAGCTTAGGTCCGAGCCGCCGCCGTCGTCATCTGCAACAAAATATGCATTATTTTATATAAAAAAAAACACAGAATCAATAATCAGAGCCTGGGTTCGATCCCCGGTCAGGTCAAAATGTAAAATGATCTTTTTCAGATTGGCCTGGGTCTTGGATATTTATCTATACAATGTGGAAGGAACATACCCGTTATCAATCGAACCATGGGCTATACTATATATAACTATAGTATAACGAAATTTAAATAACAATCAAAAAGCCAAAACAAAATCTTTTATACTATAGTGATCTAGTTTAGCCCGTAGTTCGATTTATAACGATCATGTCCCTTGCACGTTGTATATGTTTTTGTTATAAAATATAGTAACATTGAGTAAGTATCCCATAATAAAAGTCTCGAACTTACTTTGGGGCTAGCTCAATCTATGTGATTTGTCCGTATATATTTATTTATGTTATTATTAATATATTATTTATTTAGTTATTTTTATGATTAAAACCCGCTGATGTTATTGGTGAACCCGCGCGACTCACCACTAACATCAGCGTGTCGCGGAGCGGGCTTTGTGCACAAGCGCGTCACATTCGCCCCGATGAAGACCTCCGGATGAGGTCGAAACATGTCGGCCAGTAGCTGACTCTCTACGTGAGTAACCCGTGCTGTATTAATAATTATTTTTTGTCTAAAAAAACATCAACATTTTCGTTGAAGATTATCTTTCATACCCATCTCCCAAGTTCTTTGTCATGTCTTTTCCAAATAATATAGGCTTTCTAAACTCAATTTCAATAAGGCTTGCAAATAAATAAGAAAAGGATCATCGTAATCGGTACACAATTGGCAAAGATGTCGCGTAACATACAACCAGTTGCTTGACTGCCTCCTCCTTTTTTAAAGTCGGTTAAAAATCTATCGCCACCGAGCTCCTCTACCTGTAGCTAAATTATGATAATAATGACTTGATACTCCTTCCAATTCCTCTTTTTTTCAGCAACTCAAACAATAAAACATATTCGTAAAAAGTACAAAGTACAAAATTCAACGCCCCTTTGTTCCCTCGTATTCCCCATCTCGGAAACGTCCATTGCCGCGTTTGCCGAACTTTGCACAATGCGCCGCGCATAAACGTATCTCGCCGTTATTGTTGCTTTAAATTAAACTTTTGTGCTACTACAATAACAGGTTCAGTTTAAGTAGGTACGTGGTTTATTGATTCGATAGTGTTGGCTACTAACACACACGAAAGAACATTTGTTGTTTGTTCGTAAAATAATTTCTAGGGGCTATCTTAATACACGTGTTTGGAGTATTTTAATTATCTCATTGTTTACAATTATTATTTTCTCATATTCGACCCGTATGTTTTTATTTTTTTATTTTATGCGATATCTTTGCCCTTTGTGAACCAATTTAGATGAATCTTTTTTTATTTGAAAACCTTTAGTACCTATAAGTTAATTTGGTGGATATATGATGAAGAACTTTGTGTTATTCCGGTCTGATCCACCAAACAGATCCACGGTGAATTATTGTTATTACTTTTGTCCGGTCGGATCCACTATAAAATTGACTAGTCCGGTCTGATACCCTAGCTTTTTTTCATGGGTAAGTGCAGTTAAGAGAAAAACAGTTGTCGAAAAAAACAAAGTTTTTATTAGTTATAATCTTTACATATAATCATATATTCGCACCTTCGATTTAGATAACATGAAATAAAATTGAAAATATTTAACCAATAATAAATCAAAACTTAAAGAAAACGAATAACAATTTTCTGTTGTATATCACGCCCTAAGATTATAAACTTAAGTTAGCCGACAATTTATATACCAGATCAAAAAATGTTTTCCAGAAGATCAACAAACATTTTGTTTCTGACTGTACCAAAAATATGTTTGGGGATCCGACCGGAATACAATATTAAATTAATACAATATTAAATTATTATCTCTGATACCCTGGACGGGGGATCAGACCGAAATAATTAAAATAAAACGGATCCACTAGGGTATCCAATTTGGACCGGATCCAAAACCGGAATAACTCAAAACTTTGAATAAAGTATAAATGTAATAAACTCCTAAAAGAAAATGAAGACAGTTGTTTTTATTTTGTTAAAAATTAAATTAATACTACCCATTTAGGTCCCATATTTGGGCAAAGGCCTCCTCTTGTTGTTTTCAGCAGCTTAAATCTTTGGCTACTTCTCACCAAATATCCAACACGTTTACACTTGGACCTACTCTTCGCCTATGAAACTTTAACTTCAATGAAATGGTCAATAAAACTGCCGGCAGTGATCAGCCATCGCAGGCCGGATATTGGCGAAGGCCGGATAAGCGGAAGCGATCGGATAAGAGCTGGTTGTGCGAAGTTGCAGTTTTAAACCTGTGATATTGCTGGCTCACATTTGTTTGACTCAAATTTTATATTTTCCGAAGCCGAGTTAATTAACATTATGACGTCAAAGTTTAGCTTTACGCCCTCAACCACTTGTTTCGTATGTAATATTGGCAAAGATGAATATACAAGTGTTAGTAAATGGCCAACACTGGCGTCAAATTTTTCAAGCTACCTTACGGAATGTGACATACCTTACATCTAATGATGACAACAAGAACTATAATCGGCTTGATGTGCCTTTTAAAGCGCGGAGAGATAGCTCGGGATGTTTTATCTATTGGTCACTAATACAAGACGTATGGACAACGCCTCGAGTTACTTGTTTATATTTAAGTGGCAACCATGGAGTTCGATTTTTCAAGCTGCCTATAGGCATCTGGCATAGCTTGACGATCGCCATACGATGATGACAATCGGAACCACCGGCTTATACAGGTAGCGGCACGAAACTCTAGCGCTGACCTTGCCTGCGCAGAAGTCAAAAATTAATACCGTGCCCGTGCGCAGTATCCCCTCCACATGTCGCTCATCGCTAAACTTACGTGCCGCAACGTGTACGTGCCGAATGTTCTCGAAAAATCTGACACCAGTGTTAGTTATTTATTAACACGCTCGATAAGAAAGAAGACTTATTTAACTCTCTTAATCAATAAATGTCAGATACCTATCTACAAATATCTAGGAGTAGCCGGATACGGATAAGCCGCGTTCAGTAATCCCTCATATACGCAGCGATAGGGATTACTGGAGACGTGGCCTTTAGGAAATTGCAGCGTTAAATCTCGGAAGGTAACTTTTGAAATTGCATCTTTAAATCTCGGAAGGTAAAACTTTTATAATAATTTTTCAAAGCTTAAAACCGACTTCGTCCCCAAACTACACAACCGATTCTAATAAAATTTCCATGAGACTACCTGACTAGTATGCCCTTTCAAATAAAAGAAAGAATTTTCCAAATCGGTTCAGGCGTTTTCGAATAATCGGTGAACATACTTACATAAAAAAAAGATGCCGACGAATTAATAACCTTCTTTTTTCGGAAGTCAATAATTTTTTTTTTTTTTAGGATTTAAATATCGCTTCTGAAAAAAAAGACAATACATGCAGGTAGAAAATTACGCCTTAATCTTTAACAGAAGTCATAGGAGTACTGGAGTAGGGTCCACAGACTACATTTAGGAAAACTACAACTACTTTACGTTGTTAGGCAAAATAAAATTAAAAAATAAGTTACATATGAAAATAAATACAACAGCGAATGGAGCATCAAAAAAGACTGAGGGAATTGGAAACGATAGAGGGTTTTGCCTAACTTTGAGACATAAATGGCTCGTAATAGTTACTTTATATACATACCTTCGTTTGGTGAAGGCAGAGTACAATAAGATCTCTCCTTTTAGAGAGGCCTTTAGCCCAGCAGTGGACTGATATAAGCTGGTAAGGAAATAATAAATTATATAGAACATAATCGACTGAAATTTTGCAGGTATAGCGTCTTTAAAAAATAAGTCGTTTTTTTTACACTATAAAATAATAACATGCGACAATAAAATAATTTCGAAATAAGTTGATAATAGAAAACACGGAAATATTAAAGCTCATTTTAGCAAGTGTACCATAAAGATCCCTTCGTTTTAGGGATATGTTCCTTATAATTTCGACATAACAGCTGAGGCGGCCTACCAAAACGATTAATTGACCTCCAGACAAACCACACATGGAGGAAACAGACGGGCCGCCGCGACCCATATCTACATTCAGGTCAAGGTTGGAACCCTAGCAAACCATTTAGCGTAGACCCCCGGAATGCGGCTATAGCATAAACGACATAAAAAGAGTACAGATGTAAATATTTGTACTCGAATTACTTTGTTTACCCCTCCCTTGTCACAAAATAAATATAAGTACAAACGTACAGAATCAACAGCCGTAAGATGAAGTAAATGAATGTTTCCCGCAAATCGATATTAAATAAGGCGAATGCCGTGGAGAAGTGGAGCCTTCATTTGAAAGAAAAAAAAAACACTGACACTCCGGAAATGCCGACAGAAGTAAAAACTTTTTGTCGGTTACGGTAAAAGTCTCGGGATTACATTGGTTTTTCCTATCTCAAAAAATGCTCTCCGTGCAGGCCCATCACGCCTAAAGAAATTTTCACTTCAAAAAAATATCGTAAATAGGGGAATAATTATCATTTTACAAATTTATAGGCATTAGATAGCCCTTTAAATTATTTCATGAATAGCCGTTGAAAGTATTATTAGAAAACCGTGTAGCTTCCTAACGAGTTTCTGCTAAAGTGTCCACTTTCGGAGAAAATATTTTTTTAAACTAGACGGGCTAACGTAATATTTTTAACGGCCATTAAAAAAAATTAAAGACCTATTTAGCAAAATGTAAGAGCTGCTAATTCCATAATATTTTTATTTTGTAACAGAACAATGTACATCAGAATCGAGTCCTGTCAGGTGGCTCTTGATGTTCAAAAAACACCCTCGGCCTGATGTCACCCTATCTCGTTTGAATGATATGGAGACGACCTCGGCCGCGGTTTGGAAACCTGAGCCTTTCACAACGTTCCGGAAAAGGTCGCTATTTGTTATCACTTTGCACGCCTTTTTAACAGACTTCCAAAAAGGAGGTTATAATTCGTCGCTCTTTTTTTACGTATGTTCACCGATTATACGAAAACGCCTGGACCGATTTGATTTTTTTTTGTTTAATGCTATTTTTGTCAGGTGGTCACAAAAAATTTATCAAAATCGGTTGTGTAGTTTGTGGGTGAAGACGGTCTTTATAGTTTTGAAAAAATATTTATTTCAATTTAGTAATTTGGGACCTAATTTTTTTTGTGTATATCCTTTATGTGTACTATCTTGTAGCTACATAACTCCCCTTCCTCATTTGGAGTAGAGATATTTTTACATGTTTTAGTTTTATAGATTTTTTATCAAACTCAGTTGTTTAGTTTGGTAAATACAATATTAAAATATATTTTCTAATTTTGGATGCTAAGCATTAGCATATGTAAGCGCAGACAGGAAATAAAGTGCCTGTTGCTGATTTCTTTAAGTGATAACAACGTCGTCTGATCCCTTTCCAAGCCCTTCCATGATGATATCAGTGACGTTTATAAAATTACTTTCTATTAACATGGCAAAATAATTCATTATTAATCAGTATTTCCTACACTATTCAACTGTTGATATACGTACCGAATAAAAAGCAATAACTAAAACACCAAACTGGGAAAAGCGATCTGCACTGCAGTGCTAATTAATAAACCGCAAAAAATATGTAATGCAGCTCAAGATAGATAGATATGTAAATAGCTTTTTTAACACACTTGCTAGTAAAGTAAATCTAATTTCACCGGTTTTAGATATAAACAGCATAGCAAGACATAAAAAACGCGTGTGTTTAAAACGCAAATAGTGAAGTTATATTCTGAAACCGCACTATTTGCTAAAATTGTTTTTTCTTTTTTTTTTTCAAGTATCGTCCGGCTACCGCCGCGTGACCCCAGCCAGTACTGTAGGCCGCGCGCCGCGCTGATTTAAAAAATTAAAACGGCGGATAAGCAACATTGTGCATTACAGTGGTCGAGTTTATTAGTCTATAGGTATAAAGAATTCACTTTATAAGGTATTTTTCCTTGCAAGTGTGTTGAAAAACGTAGTACGATATACGTGCGTATATTGGTTTAACATACTCGGCTTTATTACGCCTTCGCCTGCGGCTCGGGCTGAAATTACACCTCGTGTGTTATAATCACCATAAAGCACTTATATCGTAATGTACTTATTTGTCACTACCGACACAAACACAAGAAAATAAACTATACATATGTATAGTTACACTTACAGAGGCTTAAAAATAAAGACACTACAACAAATTAGTTATGTGTGCTGCAGCAAGAAAAATTAAACGAGTGTTAAAGAAAATATTGATAATTACGTGAACATGAATATTAAACTACTTATGGCTTTAAGGGGATACCTGAATTTTTCAGGGTCCAAGTGCTGCCCCCATTTGATCAGTTGAAGCTTTTCTACGCATATACGCCAAAAGTGGCCGTTTTTCGCAATGGGCAAGGGAAGAAAATTTTAAAAATCCTGAAACTTTTTCTATTGTTAGGTATAATATTCCTATTTATCGTAAATAAATATCAGATTTTTCGGTCCAGTCAATAAATGATAAAAAATAAAAATATTTTTAATCACAATTTCGTACACCATTCATCTTAACGCCGCCATTTCTTTTGCCTTTTCCCATTTGACATATAAAAATAATAATTTCATGACTGTTGACAACTTATCTGCCACTGTCATATGACAGTTGACAGCTTAACTGTCATGTAACTGTTACAGTTGTCAAAATGGTGTCCCTATTTTACCGCAATGGCAGTTAAGTTGTCAACTGTCATGAAATTATGATTTTAACACGTCAGACGAGACGAGCAAAAGATATGGTGGCGTTAAGCTGATTGGTGAACGAAATCTCGATATATTTTTTTATAATTTATTGACTGGATCGAAAAATCGGATATTTATTTACGATAAATAGGAATGTTATTCCTAACAATAGAAAAAGTTTCAGGCGTTGTTAAAAAAAATTTTATCCCTTACCCATTGTGCGAAAGAAAAGCTTCACGTTCTCACTTTAAACTGTAAATAGAAGTTCATAAAATAGTTTGAAGGGTTATCTAGTGCCTGGTCAAGACAAAATTTTAAATGATGTCTCCGTTTCCTATCAAATGATTTATTTCAAATGCGGGCAGCACTGGACCCCGGAAAATGCAGGTATGCTTAAGTCTGCCTATCACATTTGAAATAAAGTTAAATAAATTAACTAGTGACTCTGTGACCTGTAAACCTCGCGACTCACCCCGTCCCGTTGAAGTTTATCGGATAAAAATGCGTGAGTGTCTTGGAACACTCAGTTGGAACGAAGTTAACTTAATGTTTTTGATTGAATATTTTTTTTATCAAATTAATAAAAGAAATTAAAATATATCAAAATCAGTCCAGCCGTTTAGAAATTTAATTACAAACACACGCAAAATCATCTAATTGTAAATCTAAACCATTTTCAAATCCACTTAAACACACACAAAAAATTTCATCAATCGTTCCAGCCCTTAAGTAGGAGTTTTATTACAAACACACGCAAAATCATCTAATTGACAACATTTCAAAAATTTTATATTCATATTTTATATTTTTTCCTTAAAGAACTTCAAAAAAAAGGACATACGTATTTTTTCTTTTTCATTTCTTTTGATTATTTCTCCTAAAATTAAATTGTTTAAAATCTCTCCATTCTAAAAGAGCGTAAGTACAAGAGTTAGGATGTAACGAGTTTACATCTTTGCCATACATTATAATTAAAAAATAAAACTTTTACTGAAGTCTATAGAGTTGTGTTTTGTAGCAGTAAGATATCGATATCGATACAAAAACTTATGTATCGTAAAATAGGGTTACTTTGATTAATTTAAAAATTCAAACGCTTCTATCTCAGCTATTTTTGGCATAAAAATATTATATTGACGACTTGGTATGTGGAAAACAAATGGCATAAAAATTACGCTTGTAATACTCGACAAAAAAATTTGCCCTATCATCTCTGTACTTGAAATGGGGGTTTTTGGGTAACCCACGTTTTTTAACGGATTCTCATAGTCGCCCCTTACAGAAATTAAGAACACAAAGAAAAATGTTTCACTTTTTAAGTTACTGCGTTTTAAAGTTAATTGGGTTAATTTGACTGAAAATAAAAACAAGGGCTCCGGCGTACACGCGTTCAGAAATTTGGAAGATTTAATTAAAAAACCAAAAAAAAGCTATCATAAATGTCACCTTGTGTTTTGAAATTAACCCATTTTAGGGTAGCATTTTTCCTTACTTCATTTTTTTATAGTTTTTAAGACCTGGATGTCAATATTATTTTTATTTAACCTGAAATATCAATCATATAAAGGAAATATTAGCATTTCGTCACCAAACTATGTAATCATTTTAATGCATGTGTATTTTTTCCAGTCCTAATTCTACTTTACTGAAAGAACTATCGATATTAGATGGTCTTCCTATCGAACTAATACTTCTATGGACAACACTACTATTATCTCTCTCTCACTCGTGATTTCAGTTGTCAGATTGACGCACACTTCAATTGACAGCTGACAGCTTGACATAATTTTTTCACTTTTAGATGTTCAAGCAAAGGCGTAACCTGTTAAATGCCTATATCCTTGTACTTTTGAGTTTTTTTCATTTATCTCTAAAAATATAACTCAAAAAAATCTAAAAAAATATTTTACGTGTTCAGAATTGCTAAATCTCGAAATGATTCTCGATTTTTCATACCTTTTAGAAAATGAAATGTTGTCAATTGTAAAACTAAACTATTTTCAAATCCACTTAAACACACACAAAAAATTTCATCAAAATTGGTCCAGCCATTTAATCACAAACACATGCACAGAAGATTTAAAAATCTTACACTTTTTTTCGCCTAGCCCCCGTCCGTACCGCCGAAAAGGATCTTCATTCCAAAAAGTTGTTCAAACAAAAACGTTGCGCCTTAATAAAGGTAACAAAAAAGTATTACGAAAATTTTTCGAAATGGCTGATATATGATGTTTTTAAAGTTTCCAACCCCCATATTACTGCCATTTTGAAAAATTTGGAAAAGCTGTATCGGCAACAAAATTCTATATCATTTTCGAACTTTCTCACAAAATTTCACGAGATTCGGTCGGAGAAATGTCAGTCTGTAAGGCTGTTCTCACCTACAGGGCGAGAACAGCCTTACAGACTGACAGACAACCGGACAAAAGCATTTTTGGTCAATCTCGAAACTGAGACGCTTCGCTCGCTCGGTCAATAAGAAAAGGTATTAACATATTATACAGGTTCCGGGTTCGATCCCCAGGGCAAGTTGGAAAAGGGCCTTTTTCAAATTGTTCTGAGTCTTGGATTAACACAAGTCTCGAACTTACGTTGGGACTAGCTCAATCAGTGTAAATTGTCTCTATATTTTTATTTATTTTAAGTAATAATAATTTTTGGAAAATCCAATGAAATCAAATTGTTAACTTGTTGGAGCCACTGGACTCTAAATTTTAAAACCGAATATTTCACAAACCGATCCAAAAATTTAAAAACTTGACACAAACAGATCCAAAAATTTAAAAATTGTGAACTTGTGAACACCACACAAGTTCACAATATTTTTAAAAGACATATCCATCGATACTCCTCCTCTCACTATGGATTAGTCGAGAAAAATAAATTGATTACCACTTTACATGAATGAGAGATAGACACAATTTTGTGTTCAAGATTTTTTTTTACCAATTTTTCGGCGTGATGACACAAATTACAGCTTTCTAGTACTAATAGTCTCTGCACAAAACCGCGGACAAACCGACAGACAGACATAGCAAAACTATAAGGATTCTATATGGTTGTAAAACTATTTTCAGTGATTATGTTATGTAACTCCTGTTTGCACCAAATATTTTTCTTTCTTTCTTTCCCTGTTTACTACGGAACCCTAAAAAAGTTTCAAACTAAAAATTCGAAATTTATGATTATCATCTCAATACCGAGAAAATATAATGCGATTACCGTTCAAAGGGAAGAAGGTCGTGAAGCAACGTCTTATAGCGCAAACTACGAAAATAGCCATGATGAGGACAATAGACTTCTGCCATTGAAGACTGTGAAGATGTCCGAAGGAGGCCCTATTGTCCTAAATGTCATCTGTCCATCAGCTCGCACCTTTGTCAGGCAAAGTAGAAACAATTCACAATCGAACAGCTATGTTTACTTTAAAAATATTTCAGGAAAAACATTTGCGTCAACATCGATTGTTCTAAGGGAAGTATAAGTGTTGAAGAGAAGGCAAAATACATTAAATTATGATGTAATCGCCTAGAAACTAGATCTATAGTTATAGATATTGCAGGAAATTGTCAAGAAAAGTGGATTAGTTTTTAGGCCTAGTTTTACGGTCCGAAAGTTTCAGATTAACAAGATATAAGTTTAAAAAACCGGCACCAAGGATTTCGTACCATTATCTATAAAAAAATCACGTTTGTTGTATGGGAGCCCCACTTAAAGTAGGTATCTACTATTAAGACGCCAACTTTCTTATCTGTTTATCTTTTCCTAAAGGTTGACAGGGAGAGAATGCTTTAGCATTAAGTCCACCTATTGTAGCTTTTGGCTCAATAAAGTTTTTAAATAAATAATAAATTAAATGTTTATATTTTATTTTAATTATATATTTTTAAAGTATGTATCTTGCCCATCCTAACCTACGGTGCTCAAACTTGGTCACTGACAAAAGGTCAAAGGTTCAAACTGAAGGTTTGACAAAGAGCAATGGAGCGCAGCATTTTAGGCATTAAACGTACCGACCGCGTAAGGAACACCACGCTACGCTCCATCACAAAAGCCGTGGATGTTGGAAAGGAAGCAGCAAGACTGAAGTGGGATTGGGCGAGTCACGTCTGCCGCATGCAACCAGAAAAATGGGCCCACCATCTAACTAACTGGATTCCAACTGATGGCTATAGGAAGAGAGGAAGGCCTAGAACAAGATGGTCAGACGACTCTAAAAGTTACGACAGGGACTGGAGAGAAAAGACCCAGGATAGAGAATTGTGAAAGGAAAGAGAGGAGGCTTTTGCCCAGCAGTGCTATAACAAATAGCTAAGAAAAAAGATATTTTTTTTGCAAAGTGAATATACAACTAAATAATTTGTGAATAATAAGTAACGGTTGAAATCAACCGTTACCGTTATTAATAAAGACCAAAAAAAAATCAAGTTTCCTGTAAGGGAGCGCCTCTTATATATTTATTTTATTCTTAGTGTTTGTTGTAATCAGAAGTACATCATCTGTGAAAATTTCAACTGTCTAGCTATCATGGTTCATGAGATACATCCTAGTGACAGACAGACAGCCGGGTGTACAGAGGAGTCTTAGTAATAAAGGTCCCGTTTTTAGGGTTCCGTAGTAAACAAGGAACCCTTATAGTTTCGACATGTCTGTCTGTCCGTCCGTTCGCAGTTTTACACAGACACTATAAGTACTAAAAAGCTGTAATTTGGTATAGGTATGTTTATTAATCATGTCAAAAAGGTGGTAAAATTAAAAAATATTAAAATAAATGTTTTTAGGGTAGCTCCCATACGTGTAAAGTAGGAGTCAATTTATTTTTTCTTCTCTAACCCCTCGTGTGGGGTATCGTTAAATAGGTCTTTGGTTTTATATTGCAAATTTTTGTTAAAGTCAAGTGTCCCCCCCCCCTCCCCCCCTCCCTTCTCTATCTATTAAACGGTTATATATATATATGGACATGTGAATAAAATCACAGCAGAAGTATATATAACGAAGATTAAAGGAAAACTATCAGAGCTAAGTAGGGTTTCCAAATTAAAAAGTAATAAGCGACCAACTTATAAAATGTACTCGTAAAAGGAAAAGTTCATACAAATTAAATAGAAAATTAGTTATTACGACGTTTTTAGTGGCGTGAACACAAAGTGGGTATTCGCAACTACGGAACCCTACACTTTTATTACCCTTCGGCGATCGAACCCGGGACCTCTGGGGTGGCGAACTAGCATGGAGACCACTACGCCACGGTCGTCATAGATATTTGTCATTAGTCAAATGTCGCTAGAGTACGATCACAGAGGCGTCTATTTCCTACTGGCTATTTGGATAGAGTTAAAAAAATTGTGTCGCACTTCTTGGCACAACCATTGAAATTTTTTTACTTCTTTTCTGTAAATACCTTAATCAACAAACAGTACGTGTTTCTACAATCGCAGAATGCGTGTTGCGTGGGAAAATAATATAATCGAGATATCAAACACACTTGATATCATTGAACGTGTCGTTATCTAACAATCTGAAGCAATATCTGATTTTAGTCGAAAGCGCTGATGCAATGCTTAGTCGATTCTAAGTGTGGATATTAGGAAACGCATATAACAAACATATGTATGCATAATATCACGTCTTTATTCCTAAGCATGTTCAGTCTCTTGTGGCTCTAAGCAAACAGAGCCCAGGGCCGCAAGACTCGAAGACCACTTTGTGGGCGAGAAGGGCAAAAAAGAATCAAAAATGCCTATTATTCTGTAGATGAATACTTAAACGAAAAATTTTGTAAATAAGTAAAATAAATTAGCTTGTAGCGTGTGTTACCTCAATCTCACGTCCAACGATAAAAATAATAAGTAATGCATGTTGCGAATAAATGTTCTTATGAATTATGACTTGAATAGTGATGGATTGCTAGCCGCATCGCCTATTAACATGATTCGCGATTGCGGCTTCTACGATCCAAGTTTTTATCTTTTCTCCCAGACCAGCATGAAAGAACACCGCACATAAGGCTTAATAAATTACTCCCAACCAGTAAGATACAGGCAATAACACTGACTGTACATTACATCAGGTCGGCCATTGAGCAGGGCTGTGAGAGTTGTGGCACAAATCAAATGTTAATTTAGCAAAGCTTTTGCACCGCCAGAAGAGCTCTGTCATATGAAGTGTTATCACATATCTCGGAAATTTCTTCCTTTGAAATTTTTCGGAAATTTTCAATCATTTTTCGAGAATTTTAGTTGAAAATTTTCCTGAGGAAATATCTTGCTGGAAAATTTTCGGAAATTTTCCAGTACGTAAATGTACCATAAATTTTCATTAACGACACATCATTAGTCATATATCTGTCAGTTCACAAAAACAATATAATGCAATGTTAAGGGGCTACCTGAATTTTCCGGGGTCCAGTGCTGCCCCATTTGAAATAAATTATTTGATAGGAAACAGAGGCATCATTTAAAATTTTGTCTTGACCAGGTTCTAGATAACCCTTTAAACTATTTTATGAACTACTGTTTACAGTTTTAAGTGAGAACGCGAAGCTTTTCTACGCACAATTGCGAAAAACGGCCACTTTTGACGTATGTGCGTAGTAAAAGCTTCACGTTCTTACTTTAAACTGTAAAGTAGTTCATAGAATAGTTTAAAAGGTTATCTAGGACCTGGTCAAGACAAAATTTTAATTGATGTCTGCGTTTCCTATCAAATGATTTATTTCAAATGGGGGCAGCACCGGACCCCGAAAAATTCAGGTATCCCCTTAAGGGGAAACACGAATTTTTCGGGGTCTGTCTCCATTTGAAATAAAGTATTGGACTATAACGGAGTTATTATTTAAAATTTTGTCGTGAGTAAGCCCCAGTTAACCCTTCAAACTATTGTATGAGCAATAGTTTACAATTTGAAGTGAGAACGTGAAGCTTTTTTCGCATTTGCGAAAAACAGCCTCTTTTGGCAAACGTGCGAACATGTGCTACACGTTCTCACTTTAAACTACAGGTATGAGTCGCAAGAAGTAAGGATCAGAGTAAGAGCTGATAGACCTTTTAAAGTACTGACAGAAATCCTACTCAGTGTTTAACCTAAAAAACACGTGATTTACTTTGACGTTAAGACATTCAGTTGTTTTCTCCAAACTGTACATGTAGTATTACAGACTATGACGCCATTTTAGATCCAACTTCAGACATTCCACCTTATTTATGTCCAATAATCGCTTTACGAGGTGTAAATAAAACGTTATGACCATTAGTGGTGTATTACGCGATAAAACGGAATAACGTTTTAGCGTAAGGGTATATTCACACTTACAATAAAAGACAATTGATCGATACCTCGATTTTTGATACTGAATTGGATATTAACTATACTAAATATTCCTACTAGTGGCTCTGTGAGCTGTAAGACCTTGCTAATCACCCCAACCCGATGAAGTCGGAGAAAAATGTTGCGTCTTAATAAGGTTAGCAAAAAAGGTTTATGATATTTTTGAAAATTTCTCAAAATGGCTGAAATATTTTTAAAGTTATCACATATCAACCCCAATAATTCCGCCATTTTGAAAATTTTTGGATAACTGAATCGACAATTTTTTTTTCTAATTTTGAACTATATTACACAATTTAACGAGAATCGGTTGAGAAATGCGACTTGTAGGCGAGAACATCCGGACAGACAGACAGCCGGACAAAAGCATTTTTGGCCAATCTGGATACTGAGTCGCTTCGCTCGCTCGGTCAATTAAACCCCAATGAAGTATAAACAGTTTTAACATTATCTCTGCATTTGTAATACTTTCAACCGGAAAGGTGACCTTTTTTGTGGCACATCACGTTTTATGACAAGCGTTTGAGAATGTCAAATTCCTAAATTTCATAACAAAGTAGCCGCTTTCAATAAAAATATTGACGAATTTATCTTATGCAAATTAGGCGTTTTTCTTTTATTTCATTATTTAAGTTCGATTTAACAGCTATATAAAAAGTACCTATTTTTCGAAATCTACTTCAAATACTCAACACCTTCGCGTTGAGAAATAATAAAAGCAGGATTTATAGGTACATAATAGGTATTGTCTTATAATTATAATAAAATGCATTCAAGTGGTAGTATTCCCGAATACTACCAACTATAATATAATACACCCAAAATAAGCTACGTTAAAAATATAGAAAAATTTCGAGTTTTGCTAAAGGGGGATAAAAGATTAAACCAATTACGAATGTTAGCCCGCACTTAATCACAAGTACAGTTAATGAAAGAAGACTGTATATTAACCCAACTGCACGGAATAATGGCAGAAAATTGCCAATAGCATCAGAAGGGACTACACCATATTTTTTTAATAGTCTATTTAATTTATTTTTTAATGTAGGAATCCTATCCTCGTGTTACCGGACGTTTATCGTGGCCGTGTCGAGTGAATGTTTCTGCCTCATTAACTCGCCATGTGAAGCCATACGTTATCGTACACTACGAATACTAAGTATTGACGTATTTTTGTGTTTTAATTATGATCGGCCAGTTTAAAGTGAATATCGCTTTTAACCATTTTGTTTTAAATTTAATGACATTCATGTTTATTATTTTTAATGAGAATTATTTTTAATGTTAATCTTCTATGCTGGTTTAGGCGATACATGCGATAGAGTAAACGATGCGGCTAAAGCAATCGGTATTAATATACCGATTGCTTTAGCCGCATCGGTTACTCTCCGTTGCGGCTAAAGCAATCATCCGTTTTTCCACCACCCATCCACGTTAAATATGGCCTTGACTTATGTCATGACCCTTGGCTTTTTCTAGTCCATTAAGGATAGAGACGTGATATAAAGTATGTATCTATGCTGGTTTTGGAGTAAATGAAAAACGTACTTTCACCCGCGCACATCATAGAAGTCGATGAAACACAAGGCTAGTTTAAAAAAATATATATAATACGAATCTTAAGAGTCCCCTTACCCTGGGACAGAATCAGACTTTCCCATACAAACGTAGTTGACATTTTATTTTGAAACGACTTGTTGGATATGGGACAAAATTATGTAATTTTAAAGAGATTGCAATTATCTAGGGTTACAATTGGTTTCCGACACTAAAATTATGAACTGAAAAAAGAATATAGTGTATTATTATATCATATTTGACCATCAGTATGGAAAACTTCTACACACTTATATTTTCTTTCCAGTTCATAATTTGACTTAGGAAACCAATTATAACCCTAGATAATTGCAATTTCTTTAAAATTACAAATTTTTACCGAAATCTAACATGTCGTTTCAAACTAAAACGTAGACTACGTTTGTATGGAAATGTCCAGGGAAAGGGAATTCTTAAGACGTCTATCTGCTACCATTTAACATCCATTCCATCTACATATTGCACATTTACTTTGGTCCCGGAACATGGACTTAATTTGTATTTTTATTTATAATAGGGAAGGGATGTGGACTAGGTAAAAAATTTAGTCTGTCAACTAGATTATCCAAAAATAATGGACCCATACTTTTTTGTTAAGCAAAGTAGTAATAAGATACAGCGCATCGAAGTTTCGAAGTTGGGGTGACTTAGGTCACCTTTTGGTGAAAATCGTACCTGATCGTGACGTCACGCGAAATTTAAATGTTATATCTTTATCATCATATATCAGGCAGGAAGCAGCCTGCATCCAACGTTTTCCACTGCTGGACACAGGCCTTCTCCAAGGTTTTTCAAAACGAACGATTGGAAGGGCCTGCAGCGCTTTCCTGCAACGTTGCTAAGGTCGTCCGACCACCCAGTTGGTGGGTGACCTGAGCTGCACTTGCCGGTAGGTGGCCGCCATTCAAGAACCCTTTTGCATTATCGGCCATCGGTTCTTCGTCATCTTCATCATTATTCGCTAATTAGAAAAAAAGTAAAAATACGTATACCATATCTTTAAATAAAATCTACCTTATAAACAAAAAAAAATTAAGTCCAAATCCGTATTTCGATGAAAGAAAGAATGTCGTTGTGCAAAAATAGACATGCCTGTAAAATGAAAAAATAATGAAAGCAGGGAAATCATTACGTCCGTCATAAAAGGTCACCACAGCTTTTACGGTGCAAATATAAAACTAAGTGGTATTTGATTGAGCTCTAATGTGGTTACGGCCAAATCGCTGCCAGCCAAAAACGTTTTGTCAGCGGCCAGTATCTTTTTACGACTCGGATTTTACTTTCCGAACGATGTAATTCGCCATTTGTAGACAGAAAAAAAGGTTACTGCTCTTCTTTTTTTAAATTCGATAATGGCCGTTTTACGATTTGTTAATTTTTTTACAATTAAGTAATGGGTTTAAGACAATTCGACTGCATAAATTGTATAAGAAAAAGTAACTTTCTTAATTGGCGCCCAACATGTAACAAAGTCGAAATAGGAAAATTTTGTGTCCATGTGAAAGGAAAACCTACTTACATAACAGAGCATGTGTTTTACATTTATGATAACTATGTACACTACATAATATATCCAGCTTAATATGTAATTACGTTAGAAAAGGGAATGTTTAGTAAAAACATAATAATTTAGCAATCATAAAAAAATCAATCCATTATTTCCAGCGATAGATAAAATGGAGATAAAGTCAATATAATAATATGTCCTGATATCCTCCAAATGGTATTTATTTTTCACGTAACTAGTTTTCACGGATATTATTGGTATTCTCGGGGTCGAAAATGATTAATTCTTTTAGTACGTCGCGTTACGTAATCTAGACATTAAAATGGGACGCAACAAGTAAGTGAATGCTACAAGTATTCCATACATACCTATAAAGAAACAGCGCCGCTACATCTTGACGCCACTAATTCAAGAAATAATACTGGCCACAAAACCACTAACACATTTTTTAATTACTATACAAAACTCATTACTTTAAAGAAAAATTATAAGTAAAAAAAAAAAACAACAAATCGATATTTTAATTTTAGAACACTAGTGTCCGTTTGATTTAATCGGAAAGAATGTCATTTTATGGCGTATTTTTTCACGAGCGCGGGTTTTAAGAATATTTCTCTATGACATGGAAAATTGGTGAAAATCACGTATTATTTTGACAGGGCCAGCCCGTAAGGGAGCAGCCTTGCCTTTGTACGGGCTAGGGGGAGTGCGCGTGCGCGAAATCGATCCGTTGAAGCCTTCCACGGAGGCTAAAACAACACATTAACAGATGCACACTACTTTAGATGTGCATTCGGCTAATTTGTGTTCAGTGCATCTGTTGCTTCCCCGGCTGAGTGGTGAGCAATGAATGTGCCGAGTACATCATTGATATTAAATAAGTTAGAATGAGCAATTTTCGTTTTTATTATATTATAATAAATTTGAAACCCGCCGATTGTGATCATTATTTAGGAAATTTACAAATCGTTTGAAAGCAGGATTGCTTAACCCTATTCCACCGTGGTTTAATACGTCCAAGAGAGAAGAGTCTTTTAACAAACGATTTAATATCGTAAGCTAGTCCTAAACTTCGCCGTGGTTCGGAAGGCACGTTAAGTCGTTGGGCTCGATTATTATCGTTAATATGACAGTCAGTAAGCTAATGTCAGATGCCTTAAGAACGGCCTACCCGTCTTACTTTTCATACAAACGCTCGCACGTGATTATGGCGTTGTAACTGATCTTACTTGAAAACTTTTGAACTAACAGGTATCTTGTGCCCTATTACTAGGTTTCTAAAGAAATAAAAAATCTAAATTTGGCAAAAAATGTAGCATAAGTTTCATAAAATCTGATTTTTTGCACAAAATTTACCTGAACTTCGACCGTTCATAAATTGTAAAGGTAAAAAAACCGATATAATCCTCGCAAATGTAATGATAATTTTAAATAAGAAAAACATTTATTTCACACACTTGTAAGGCTTATTGAAAAACACGTATTACCTAAACTTTTTATGAAATTTCCGCACCCTGTGAATAGTTAATATTAGTCAATAATAATACTTATTTCATTCAATAGAATGCAAACCGAACCTCTCTTTTTGCTTGGCCTCTTTTTCTAGCATTTCCCTGAATGAAACAACAAGCTTTTCAAACTATGCTCGCCTTGACGATAGAGCGGCCTGGAAGGGCCGCCCTAAGACACATTGCCACAGTGCAAGTTTCTTGCCTATAGCATACAATTTAATTGAAGCAATAAATTATTTATTTGGTCCAAGTTTTGTTTAGAAAATGCAAGCCATTTATTATTTCAATTTAATTTTATGCAGCAGGCAAGGAACTTGCAATGTGTAAATAGGCCATAATAGAGGAATGTAGTCAATGTTACGCACCAAACAATTGCAGGCCTAAAGCGACATTTCATATGCCTGTTGATTTCGGCCAAGAAGCACACAGGCTATTGTAATTAAAATGTACACTCCAAACCCTAGAGCGTTTTGGACGGTTTCCCTACAGGCAATTGGAGTAAGTATTATCAATCAAGTGAGATTACAAATACATGTTGATTTCGGCCAGAAAGCACACAGGCTTTTATAGTTTAAACACACAATCCAAACCCCAGAGCGTTTCGGCCGGGCCGAGCCCTACAAGTTGTTAGAGTAGGAAAATAGCATTAATGCAACTACCAATCGCCTGGTAGCTCATCCAGTACAAACATGACATGTAGCTTTCATAAGTACCTATCTACTTTAACACTCGGAACTCATCGTTTTGCGTATGGTCTAATGCAAACAGCAAAGAACCACGTTACAAAATTTATTCAAAGAGATATTCTTCCATTTTCTATTTTCTTTGCTTTACTTTTTATATTTGTATTATTTTGTAATACGTGACTTATGTTAGATTTATAAAAAAAATACTATTTTAAGTGTGTGTAAGTGGTGATCACTGATGAAAGAGTTTTCAAGGTACCTAAAGGCATCTGACGACTTCTCGACTGCCATACAATGATGACATGCGAAATGGACAGGTAGTTGATATCTCAAATTTTATTTTTCAATAACTTGTAGGTCTCGGCCCGACCGAAACACTCTGGGGTTTGGACTTGGTTTCAACTACAAAAGCCTGTGTGCTTCCTGGCCGAAATCAACATGCATTTGTAATCTCAATTCAATAGCCGGTAAGGTTTGGCCGTCGGACCGGCCGAAACGCTCTGGGGTTTGGAGTACCAATTACAACTTCAAAAGCCTGTGTGCTTCTTGGCCGAAATCAACAGGCTTATGGAATATCGCAGGCCTAAACCAAAGTAGAAGCACAATTTATTTATTGTACTTTTTTACAAATGTTTTTAAATAAAACTTTTTTTAATTCGAATATAGGGAGATATGGAAAATACTCCACCGAAAAGAACCTCGTTCTTATTGACGATGATTACAAATGTTAAAGGCGGACTTAAAGCCATAGCCATAGGTTTTTTTATAGCCAGTGCGAAACCGTCGCGTTGCCGTCCCAATTAACAACACTCGCCCTGATGATGATCGTCGAAACCGATCGAAACTAGTCGGCATTTTCCGCCTACACTACGTGAGTAATACCGTTTTTAAATATTTAGTTAGGCCATGGGCTTTATTACAATCTGGATTTTTACTTTTAGTCCTGTAGATCGCAAGGGACATTTTATGGCCTGCACTATTTCCTTTCACTAATGACCAATTCAGTTTACTAGCGTGTGAACTAATGAAGATGGCAATGGAAAATCACTTTATTTTCTCTGTCGAAAATCGTCATTGCATGCATCTCTTTCCATAGAATGACACCGACAAGAGCTGGACTCTGAAATGTAGTCAGTACCATTCCTGGTTAGAGGAAGGCCCCATTGGGTTCTTTGTTGGGTCAAAAATAAATTATTAGGTACTGTTAAGAAAATAAAACGTCACAAAGTACCTAATGTCACTTGTGATGATCATATCCATTTTAATCGTAATTTTAAGATTATTTATTGAAGAAAAACTTATATAAGGAGCGTTATTTGACTCCAAGGAACTATGCCGTCATTAGTCTATTTTTCATACAAATACTATAGATTTTTTTTTGTTCTGACGTTTAGAAATAACCGGCTAAGTGCGAGTCGGACTCGCGCATGAAGGATTCCGTACATTTTATAAACAATCACGTTTATTGTATGGGAGCATCACTAAAATATTTATTTTATTCTGTTTTTAGTATTCGTTGTTAAGGCGGCAACAGAAATACGGACATTACGGTTCATGAGATACAGCCTGGTGACAGATAAACAGACAGACAGATGGACGGACGGACAACGGAGCCTTTGTAATAGCGTCCCGTTTTTACCCTTTGGGTACGGAACCCTAAAAAGTATATGATTTGAGTTGTTAGAAAGTAGCGATTAATTGGTCTCGAAGCGCATATTTTTATAACCGTTTATAAATGTTTCCTCAAAACAGAATTAGCACATTCAGGGAAACTAACGGCCCTGGACGTAATTCAATTGTTATTTCTATTATCTGCCTGAGTGTCCCGAAATGTGTTAAATTGTACGAAAATACAAACGTTACAGTTATTTAGGTACCGAACTCCGTGAATTACCTAAATACCATTTTCTATTGTAAAAAGCTGTAGAATGGCATTCTCCAAATATCTCGTTTATCTACACACGTCAATATAATCACGCTAATATAAACTTTATGCCTTTAACATAAGAGTTAAAATATGCAGTGTGTTTTAATTACCTTGGGAACTGTGTCGACGACAATACGTGTTGACGATAATAAATAACGTACTTGTATGGTTAAAATTTGTTAAAACTGTTACAATAATTATTGCGTTGTTCAAGCAACATCGTTATTTTATAGCAACAAGTTCACATACACACAAACACATATCTTAATCCAGACTAAAGGAAACCTTTTATTTTCTCTTACCCCGATGTACACCCGCAGTTCTAACATTGTAATGTTGGGTGTACTACATATTTTATACACCTTTTATCAAAAGAAGTACAGTGGGCTAACGACTACGAGATAACAGGGCCGGCTTCCTGCCTACATTTTGAAAAAAAAAATTGAATTCAAAATTGAATTGACGTAAAAATGTAAATTCTGAATTTAATGAAGTCTTTCTAAATATACATATTTTGAAAGTAATATCATTCTTAATTTAAAGAAATTTGTAAGATATAGGTAGAGGGAAGATTCAGGTTATTTGTTGGCCCACTGTTCATTGGATTTCATAAGGGTACACTAAGGTACACTACAGGGTACTTATTCTGTGCTACAGGTACTACCTTCCTGCAGAAAAGCAACTCAGTTCTGTGATGTACACCCGTTGACCTAACGCACACGATTTTCCACTTTCACACGTATCAATACGCTAAACACAGCCTTTTAAAACTACCTGGGCCTAGTATCTGTCTACTCTTTAGGGATAAAGACGTGAGAGTGTGTCTGTATCCATAGGAACTAAGGTGAAGCAGACCCATTCAATGTAAGTAGGTAAGTAACTACGAAACTTTCATCAACAGTTTAGACGACCTCCGTGGCGTAGTGGTCTCCATGCTAGTCCGCCAGACGTTCCGGGTTCGATCCCCGGTCATGGTAAGTTGGAAAATGGCCTTTTTTAAATTGTCCTGGGTCTTGGATGTTTATATTTATGTGTATTTGTTATATAATATAGTATTGTTGAGTAAGCATCCCATAACACAAGTCTCGAACATACCTTGGGGCCAGCTCAATCAGTGTAATTTGTCTTTATATTATTTAAAAAAATACAGTTGCAGACAACTTTTAGTAAAGGTAGGACAAACTAATTAATTGTGCCATTAATTTTGCTGTTACTGGTACATATAATATAAATTTATTAATGATACAGCTAATAACAATCCCATACAAAAATCATCCATATTGATGAGTTCCAATGACCTTCTATAGTAATAGCCTATAGAAGGTTAGCCTAAAAAAGGAAAATTACTTGATAACAGGTAAGTTGTTACTTGTTACAGTTAGATACATATAGTTCGCAACACCCTGTCAGGGTTCATGACCCTATTTATCTACTAACCATGTAATGTATAATGTAAGTAAATAAAAAAAAAGGAAGTACCTATTTATATTTTTAAGGTTCATCTACCATATTCCACATATTATGTCACAGCCACAGGGAAATTGTGGGTATGCATGTGTTAAAGATGTCGGAAAAACATAAAAGGGGGGTTTAAAATACAAAATTCTGCATAAATTAATATGTGGATGACCCCTTAAGTGGTACAATGCTACAAGCAGACTTATCAATGTATGTAGGCTACTTACTTCTTTACCTTCCTAGAGGAAATTTATTCTACATGTAACATTATTTTTATGTGTTTTGGTGCAATAAATTGTTTTCAGAAACTTACATATAGGCCCACATTTCCTAGACCCATCTTGCTAGGAAGAAAGGAAGTAAGTAAGAAGTAAGTATATGTAGGCTAACTATTCAACTTATGGCTTTGGCTGCACCTGCTACTGAATAATGAATAAAGTAAAGAAGTCCCATGCACACAAAATATTTATATGTCATCATCATCCGAGCGTATTCCCGGTTGCATCCTCAGCAGTAACGCTTCAGAGCCCGGGGTCCGCTACCTAACCAAGGAGATTTGACGAGGTTACTGGTTTTTACACAGAGCGACTGCCGTCTGACCTCCACAACCCAAAGGGCAAACCAGAAACCAATCCTTGGATAGTTTGATGTTCAAACGCTAGGTGGCGTTTGGGACCCACAGTTTTACGTGCCTTCCGAAACACGGAATCATCTTTCTTTTCGGATAATCAAAAACAATTTTCAAACCTGCAATATCCTATCCAGACTGGAAACAACTTTTCACAAAGTATGCTTCCCAGTGGGAATCGAACCCATGACCTCCGTCTGACAAGGCGAACGCCTTGACCACTGGACCACTGAGGCAGTCACGAAATAATTATATGTATTGATAAATAAATAAATATATAAATGATAACACAAATCACAATTATTGAGCTTACTCCAAACTAAGTTTAGTCTTGAATTATAGGATACTAACTCCATGATACTATATTTTACAATGAACATTATATAGAGAAACACCCAAGACCTAAGGCAATTTGAAAAAGGCCACTTTCCAGCTTGCCCTGATGGGGTCGAACCCAGAACCTCCAAAGTGGCAGACTGGCATGTTAATCACTACACCATGGATACCATCACATGATGAGCTGCTACATTGTTCATCTTTATGCTTCACATTAAGAATTGTAAATTGAAACAAAAAGGATAATTACCTGATAACAAGAAGTATTTATTCCAATTAATTCCCTGATTGGTCCCATATAAAAAGTTGTTCATCTGTATTGATGAGTTATATTGACCTACTTTCAGCTTTGTTTTTAGTCTAAAATTGTAAATTAAAACAAAAGGATAATTTACCTGATGATGAGTATTTATACTCCTTAGGTGGTGCACTCATTTCAGCTGCCTGGGATGTCAAGCCTCTGAAAACATAAAAATTTAAACCGTGAGGCTGGTTTCATACAGATGTTGACTGTATATGATTTTAGAGTTTCGCGGTCACAATAACTGTTATTGGTACTACGGGAGTTTTTGCAATTGTTAATTTTTTTAGCCAGATATTTCGACAACTCTTTTGCCATCATGGTCGCTGGCAGACTAATAATAGTAATAATTGCAGTAAGTCCCATAATACCAATAACAGGTGATGACTGGGTAAAAAAGGAATAATCTATTATGATTTATTTCGAGAAAATGACACAGTGCAGTTTGTTGCCTCTTCTTCTGCACTTGAGCTTAGGATGACAGCTTAGCTTACAGCAAAGTTTATTTGCGGCAACCAACTTAGCTGTAAGTTAATGATCTGTCGTGTAAATGATGATGATCTCACATATATAACTATTATGAAATCGAAAGAAAAATTGACAATTAAACAGTGATACAAAAATCCTAATATAAATGATTTTTGAGTTTTGAAGACAGTCAGTAAGATTATCTAAAATTAATGGACCGAGGGCAGTGTCAATCTCTTAATCAATTTATATTAAGTGGATAAACTGTAAATCAATAAAACCTACTTAAAGGTTAAAAATAATTGGGATTATTGTTAACTTACATTCATTGGTAAAATCTAGTTTATAGATTGTTTAACTAGGGTCACTTTACTCTCACAGGTACAAAAATTGCCACATCTGATACAAGTCCTGGCCTTTAGCTACACTGTGTTTGGACCCAAAAGCTAATGGATAAGGTAACACAGAAGAGTTAAAAAAAAGTATTGTTTACAGATATAATATATTAACCCTAATAAGGAAGCACTACAGAGTCAGTGCATTAGCTTATCTAGAAAAGTACCTAATCTCGATATGTACCTACAGTAGTTTTATAGTACATGACAACAAAATAAACAATGGTTGAGTTTGGTTAACTGACAAGCTACTTTATACGTTCAAAAGTGAAAACCTAAAATAATGTATCTTATATGGGTCTGCACTTTATTTTTTCCTTTTCAAGATTATAATTTACGAGTTTAAAGGTGCAAAGCTTGGAGGATGAAAATAAAACAATATAAACATAGTACAAATGGGTTATCTTACCACACTCAGTTATTTCCATGGACTATACGATGAAATCCTTTGCAACACATTGCCGACAGACAATAACTTGCGCAAGACACAATTAAACACTATTTTCCCAAGTAACACGGACGAATTCGAACAATAGTATCTAAATTTTATGCGAAACACTTTCACATCGGCCTATACAAGAGCCACCTACACGAAACATAAACAGTTATATTACAAGATCCATTACAAAAATAAACTTGCACACAGTTGCTAACGAGTCAATCCATCATAATTTCTCTGATAAACGTTGGAAAACACTTATCTTTAACTATAGAGTAACTTTTCTGATTAAATCAAAAAACTTTAAAAACTTCACTTGCTGCATAAATGTCGACGATTACAATCAGTGTTGCCATTGCATGACATGTAAAATTGTAAATATCATGTTGTAAAAATAGTGTTGGACAGTGGATATTTTACCGCCGCCACGCCACCGGTATTTTTTTATTAATCTGTGCTATGGGCGGCGCCATGATAAAATTAGTTTCGATTTTTTCACAATATGGAGAAGATCACTAACTTATTCGTTAACCTTAATCCATTATATATACAAAACCTGTGGCTTACCTTCCCATAGGCTAAGCTTCCTTGCTTATCTTACCTTTAAAGGCAACAGGTATAACTTTTAAAGGTGTAAGTATTTTGATTATGCTGTAGAAATGGAGTCACGAAGTAATTATTTTTACAAGATATACATACATACAGATACAATAATTTTAACAACCAATTGATCGGTTTGGCTTAAAAGTTGTTTTTCAGTTTCATAATGAGGATGATGAAAGTAAGACTCTTCTATTCGCCTATTAAAATATAAGTTGCAAAGATTTCTTAAAATGTACTTTGAACACGTTCTGCTATTTGCTGCGTTATATTTGACAAATATTCAGCGAATCGAATGTTGCATGTTGCATTGCGTTTCGTTGCGTGCGTATAGCATATTGTAATTTTTTTTTTGTTATTTCAATCTTGTCAACTCCTGCCAGAATGTTTGTAATGTGAATGAAATTATCAACTATCATTTACTATGTATATCACTACGAACAAACATACATACATCGCAAGCGTTATACAACGTGGAAGGGACACCCCCTCAATAAATCGAACCATGAGCTTATACTTCATCACATCACAATAGTATATTAAAATAGAAAAAAGGCAAAAATAAAAAAAATCGGCATTTCCATACAAAAGTGTGCAGCAGCCCGGGTAATTTGTATGGGAATGACGACTTTTTTGTTTTTTGACTGTTATTTTAGTACTATTATACTTTAGCAATGTAGTATAGTTCGTAGTTCCATTTATTACGGGTAGAACATTTTCTGTAGTTACCTTAGAATAATAAGAAGCGTGTGAAAAATTAAAACCATTGTTGGCTTGGCCATAAGCTTACCTATGGTGCCATTTTTCAAACAAAGACTCACTAAACGAACAGTTTCAGAATATTTTTTTTTTAATTAAAAACGCACTTCACTCCTAAACTACACAACCGATTATGATAAAATTTCTATGGTCTAACAAGACCACCTGACAAGTTTTATTATTCAAAATAAAATCTAAATCGGGCCAGGTGTCTTCAAATAATCAGTGAACATACATAAAAAAAAAGATCGCTATGAATTGATAACCTCCTCCTTTTTGGAAGTCAGTTAAAAACCATGCGATTAAGTATCTCCGAGTTTCAAAAATGGCACTTCCAGATATAAACAGTGGTGCCGGTGCCGGCCGTTTGTTTCACGGCAGGCTAATCAGGTGCGTACGTTTCGCGTCACTAGTGTTGATTTTCCAACCTGGCAACATTGACATATCCTGATCTGTCATATTTGACATCCCTGTTGTTTTCTCAAAATGGCGGCACTGGTAGGCGCCAATTTTGAATTATGGTTGGCAGAGTCGTTCTTCCATTTTACCCGACTGCGCCAGAAGAAGGGTTTCCTCAAACGGTGTGCCGTGTGCCAGTGCCAAACCAACCCTAATGACCCCATTAGGTAGTAACATTGAGTACTGTAATATGGTTGAAAGCACTTGCTGTCGTCTATCCGTATCCCTCCCATAAATTAAATCTATAAAGGAAATAGAATATAAGAAAAACAACAGAAGAATTTTATTTCAATTTATTTATATCAAAAATATTTATGTAATAGTGACTCCAATTCGATTTTCGTTATACTTAATTAAATTATTTCTTAAAACTTTGGTTATTAGGTAACCTAAATTTACAATTTTAATTATTAAAGCCAAGTTACATATTATGGCTAAAGAACCTTAATGTATTATCAGCTTAGCTTTTAATAACTGTAAAATATAAAGCACCGAGTACATACAACAGTTCATTTCATAATAAACAAGTATTCATAAGTAGGTCTAGGTACAAAATAATACAGTAAAAAAAAAAAAACTCTATGTCTGTGTATTACCTACCCCAGTAGCACCTAGATGCGTCAGTGGTTTCTTATGAGCAAGAACAGTAGAGATCAAGAAGTGCAAGTAGTGTCTTTATGGAATAAGATGTATTTAGTCGCAACGCAATACCTACGTTCTCGTACAGTACACAGCCTAAAAGGTTTTCATTTCTGACTCTAAAGATAAATTCAAAATAAAGAAATGCGTAGACAAGAAGATTTTGTTATAGAGACTTTATAAAACTGTTCTGAGTGCAAACATTAGAACTTTTATTACAGTGCCACATCTTTATACTTTCCTAAATCATCAGATTCGTTGCCTACAGACGTATGACTATTTCTAATTCCATAGAACACTCTTTCTCTAGAGCCACTAAATCTGTAAGGTTCATGTCTTAATAAATTAACACCATACGATGAGTCTTCACGTTTGTAATCTGGGTAGAATCGGGGATCGTAATCTGGTGGGTACATTCTCTGATCGTAAGGGTAATGGCGATAATATGGATATGCCATTTCGCTCTTGCAATCTGCCCTGTCTTCGTACATATCATATTTGGCTGGGTATTCATCAGTGAACGCGCCGACTATGGAGTGTCTTCTCTTGTAAGGGTGATCGTAAGGTCCGGACCTAGGACCGACCCATGTGCCGTACATTTGCGGGGCAGGGAGGGATTTAGGGTAGCCTCTGAGGCTGGCCGCGTATTGCCGCTCAGCAAGGTGTTGCCAGTACGCTGGCGGGGGTTGTGGCAGCATCATCGGAGGGTAGCCCATGCTCATGGATTGGCGACTCGCCAGATGGCGCCGAAGGTCTGGCATGGATCCTGATTTTCCTGAAAACATATAAATTTTGTTTATTATGGTTACAATTTTTCTTCGCAGAACTGCAACCGGCGGTAACACGTTTAGATAAACAAAAAAAGGATTCAGGCAAACTATATACTTCGCCCATAAAGTTATTTGAAATATTAATTTGGACTTAGAACAGTCCGGAAGAGTACCTAATAAGTAAATAACTAGAATTAGAAAGTATATTTAGTAACAGTGAACTCCTACTGGAATGAAAGGAGGAATCTTATCGGGGCCGTTAGCTTCATTATCAATTGAAATTAAAGTCGGAATAAAAAAATGAAGAAGACCATTCAATTACAAAAAATGCAAAGAAAAGGTTCTTACCACAATCAGGCATAAAGCCATCGTTAGCAAAGGCAGTGGGCGCGTCAGGCACGAAGTGGCTCGCGTCGAACTCGCTGCCGCTGCCGACGGCCGCGCCGTTGCTGTAGCCAGCTTTTCTGGAAAACATAACACATAATAACTTAGCTTGAAAGAGCTTTTCCGCCCCTAATCTGTGAGTACACTGAGGTATTAAGAGTCCCCTTACCCTGGACAGAATCAGACTTTCTCATACAAACGTAGTCTACGTTTTATTTTGAATCGACATGTCGGATATGGGCAAAATTATGTAATTTTAAAGAAATTGCGATTATCTAGGGTTGTAATTGGTTTCGAAACTAAAATTGTGAACTTAAAAGAGAATAGGTATAGTGAATTATTTCATATTTGACCATCAGTATGGAAAACTTCAACACCCTTTTATTTTCTTTCAAGTTTATAATTTTACCGTCGGAAACCAATTATAATTGCAATTAATTCAAAATTACAATTTTTTACCAAATATAATTGCAATTTCTTCAAAATTACAATTTTTTACCAAATCTGACATGTCGTTTCAAAATAAAACGTAGACTACGTTTGTATGGAAAGGTTTAGGGTAGGGGGATGCAATCAGGAATTGGTTGACTTTGCCGCTTCCCTATGAAGTAGAATAGGCTGCCCTGTATCCAACATAGAGGGCTATCCCCCCCTAATTTTGTATATGTCAGGAATTTCATGAATAATTACCTACTTAAAACTAAATAATTACCTACTTTAAACTAGTCCTAGATACAAGTAAAAAAGAATTACATAAATTAAAAGTGCTCTAACAAATCGTAATGCAGTGAAAATTAAAACCTAATTTAATGTCTAAAGTAATAATTACAGGTAACATTCAAACTAAAAACTAAATTAAAAATTTTGTTTTTAGTTTAGTTTTTAACTAAATTAAAAATTAAACTAAAAACTAAATAAATAAAAATAAACAACTGACAAATAAAAAATGTCATGCAGATCAATGCCCTGCGGTAAAGTGTTAAGTTAACCTATTATATATATGCGTTATATGTTTTTAACCTATTTACAAAAAGGAGGAGGTTATTAATTCATTGCGATCTTTTTTTATGTACCAATTACTCGAAGACATCTGGATCGATTTGAAAAAATCTTTTTTTGATTGGAAGGGTCAGGTGGTCCCAAAGACATTTTATCAATATCGGTTGTGTAGTTTGGGGGTGAAGTTGGTTTTTAGATTTGAAAAATTATATTGTACTAGCTGCGCCCGCGGTGTTACCAGCGGTATATATAAAAAGTAACCTATGTGTGAATCCAGCTTCCTGCATACCAAATTTTGAAGTAACAAACATACACACTCACAAACTCTCGCCTTTATAATATTAGTGCATTGAGGCGGCGCGAGTTCAAAGTTCCGGAAAACAAATTATACTCGCATGAAGAACTTACCTTGCTTCTCTGAGAGCGTAGGCCGACTGCACTAGCACGACTCCGCACACTACCGCCGGCAGCCGCGCCACGTAGCACGCCAGCTCTGCCCCGCCGTACACTCCTTGAAGACCCTAGAATATTCGAAATTTCAGTTTATCGTTTTATTGTCATACATATATATGTATATATATATATATATATATATATATATATATATATATATATATATATATATATATATATATATACATACATACATACATATATATATACATACATACAGGGTTACTGGTAACTAACGCAAAACCTTTTAACATCGGAATCAAAATACATAATATAGATTTGCAAGAAAAAAATAAAAAAATCTAAGGAAAAAAATTGGAATCCCCATAGAAACTCGACCAGATGATCAGTGAATTTGTATGGGTGGCCCATTTTATTTTCTGCAATTTTTGCCTTTTTTCTTGCAGATCTATAATGTGTTGGGGAGTTTGATTCTGATGTTAAGAGGTTTTGCATTAGTTACCAGTAACCCTGTATATATACTGACATATCACACAGATTGAGCCAGCCCCAAAGTAAAAACGCCCATGCAGTATCTAAGAAAGTCCATTACGTTAGTCACCTTCTATTTGCCACCATGGAATGTCGTCTGTTCAACCACAAAAGTTACACTTTGATTACTTTTTGCTATACTTACGTGAAGTATTACGTAAACTATCACATCAATGTTTAAGTAATAAATAAATAATAAATATATAGGGACAAATAACACTGATTAAACTAGCCCCAAAGTAAGTTCGAGACTTGTGTTATGGGATACTAACTCAACGATACTATATTTTATAACAAATACATATATAGATAAACACCCAAGACCCAGGACAATTTGAAAAAGGCCATTTTCCAACTGGTCCTGGCTGGGGATCGAACCCAGAACCTCCAGATTGGCGGTCTAGCGTGTTGACCATTACGCCACGGAGGTCGTCACTGCCTTTGTAACAGTGTATCTGTAGGTATTGAAGATGAAAAGGTAGACAAAGTTTATGGTTTGACGCTGTCTAGCGTAGTAATGCAGCTCTGTACGGAATCTCGAAACGAACATGATTACTAGTTGTCCCAAAGAAAATAGGCAATGATGATCCTTACTGTGTAAGTATGTAGTATTGTGAGTGTAATAGGTATATAGTAGAAGGAAGCTTTATATGTCTTCTCTAGCCCATCTGTGGCCGTAAGCAATCAGTCAATCACGAGCGGTAGGATAAGGTGGGCAGGTGTGGCTTTGAACTGGTAATATGATACATTACATAATACAAGGCACGAAAGTAGAATAAATAAAGTTGAAATGAGAGCGTTGAGGAGTATGTGTGGTGTTACTCTGAAAGATCGGATAAGAAATGATGTCGTCAGGGAGCGGTGTGAACTCAAAGAAGATGTAGTAACAAATATTAAGAAAGGAATGTTGAGATGGTTCGGAAATGTAGAAAGGATGGATGAAAGGAGATTTACTAAAAGAGTCTACAAAGCGAACGTGAGTGGAAGACTGGGTCAGGGTCGTCCTCGACGAACGTACCGCGATCAGATTGCAGACTTTCTTAAAAAAGGAGAGATCAGAAGTATCTGTAACCGACGGGCATGCATGAAGAGAGTGATGAGTGTAGATGAAGCCAAAGAGGACTGTCAGGATCGTAGCAAGTGGAGGTCCTTAGTTTCCCACAGGGGTAAGCAGAGCCTACCCCTGTGGGAAACAAGCGTGATGATATGTATGTATGTATGTATGATACATTTTGGCGACGATGATGGGAAAAAAGCTATTTAGGTATTAGTGGTACCAAAGTAAGCAACGCCGCCTGTCCGTCCTGTTAGAAAATAGTACTTATAAAAGAGTGTTTACCCAATGGCAAATAGACATGTAGAAGACTAGCCCGCACTCCGGGATGAGCACCAGTATGACTGTAATGAGCCACGCCAGCAGGCAGCGGTTGTTCTTCTGCAAATTAAAAATATGTGTTAGATTAAGTATAGGCATATGTCTAGCAGTGGAGTCCCTGTGGTTGAGAAGACGATGGGTCAAAAGTAGTTTTCCACTAAGGTCAATGAAAGTGGAAAAGACGTAGATCACAGGAATTAAGTAACCTTACTTATATGTGATCTGAGGCTTTGTTCATCATTGTACGAGATGTGTAGGGTCATTCATCAGGTCCAATGCAGCCGACTCACCGACGTTCCTGGACTTCCTGGTCGTGATACCAAGCACAAAAACTCACTCGATGACTGGCAGGATATCATACCGGCGCCAACAAGTCGACAACGCTCAAGACTATATTATTTATTAATTACATCTGACCGTAAAACCCCATTTTTGGCCCGGAGATACGAAAAATATTATTTTGAAGCTATTCAGAAATTAGAATGCGTTATTAGCTAAATTAGATTTATCGAAGTAATGACGATTTGATAAAAAGGTCAAATTATTTGTCATGCTCTTCGACTGTATCCCATATTCGTACTAACCGAGATCAGGCCGTGCACGAGGATGACCGTGGCCGCGATGACGATGACGTAGCACAGCATCAGCATGACAGAGGGAATCGGCAGCCCGTTCTGGGACTCCACCACCCATACTATTTCGTAGATCAGGGCTATCGCGTACGCCACCTGGAGATTGAGGAAAACTTATGTTAATTTCTCAATATACGCTTGACCGCCTAACGATCAACAACTGATTTGGTGTCTGAGGATGCCCCGTGGAGAGGCAAAACACGTGTCGCGTATGCGGTGTTCGATGTTGCTGAAGCCACAGCGAATGCAGCGGCATGGGAGGGAATATGCATCAGCTGTTGGTGGCAGGTATGCTGGGACTAACAGTGGTGGGTGGGCGCCGGCCGGCAATAGTTTGCATGAAATGACTGGTGGCGGAATCGCTCAAAGTAATTCAAATCACATAGTATGTTCTCAAAATACATTTATTTTATTTTTTTAATCTTCATTGTTCGTCAAATACAAATTGTACAGAACAATAGGCGAACTTAATGCTAAAAGCATTGTCTATGTCTACCAGTCAACCTTTGGGTTATACAGATGTCTAAATGTGGGTTGCAAGACTTAAGGGGCTACCTGAATTTTCCGGGGTCCAGTGCTGCCCCCATTTGAAATATATCTATTAAAAGGAAACGGAGATTTCATTTAAAATTTTGTCTTGATCAGACTCTAGATAACCCTTCAAACTATTTTATGAACTATTGTTTACAGTTTAAAGTGAGAACGTAAAGCGTTTCTACGCACAATTGCGAAAAACGGCCACTTTTGGCGTATGTGCGTAGAAAAGCTTCACGTTCTCACTTAAAAATGTAAACAGTAGTTCATAAAATAGTTTGAATAGGTCTGATCAAGACAAAATTTTAAATGATATCTCCGTTTTCTTGCAAATGATTTATTTAAAATGGGGGCAGCACTGGACCCCGGAAAATTCATGTAGCCCCTTAAGTTAAGATACTGTTTAAGCACTTCTTGGCCGATTCTTGGCCGGCCAAGAAGTGCTTAAACACGAGTCTGAAAATTAGCGCGATTAAGAGCGGTTCGAATGGACTCGGGAAGCGCGTTCCAGAGTCTTACTGCCGTAATGGCGAAAGAGTTAGTTGAGTTAGATAGTACATTAGGACTCACACGATATATTTCAAACAGTACTTAATCTGTACCTCTACGCAAGATACTTAAGAGTCCCCTTACCTTGGACAGAAACAGACTTTCCCATACAAACGTAGTCTAACTACGTTTTATTTTGAAATGACATGTCGGATATGGGAAAAATTATGTGATTTTAAAGAAATTGCAATTATCTAGGGTTGGTTTTCGACACTAAAATTATGAACTTAAAAGAGAATATAGTATACTGTATATTATATCATATTTGACCATCAGTATGGAAAACTTCTACACCCTTATTTTATCTTTCCAGTTCATAATTTACTGTCGGAAACGAATTGTAACCCTAGATAATTGCAATTTCTTTAAAATTATAATTTTTTATCGAAGTCTGACATGTCGTTTCAAAATAAAACGTAGACTACGTTTGTATGGAAAAGTCTAGGGTAAGGCGATTCTTAAGTCTATAATTTTGATTGTACTAAAAATATTACTTCCCATACCAAATTTAATCAGCTGAACTTAGGTACGTTTTAAGGGCAAGTAAAAATTTAGAAAGGTAATGTATGTGTCGTAGCCATATCGTAAATTTAATCTCTTCATTAAATGATCGAGAATTTCATGAAATGGTCGCATTTCATGAAATGTTGCACTGGCTACTGGCCACATCGGGATGTGGATTGGGCGGATCAATGATAAGAAATTGTTTCAAGTGTTTGTGTTGGTTGATCAAATAATTTCGACCATTTCATGAATTTACCGTGTCACTTCATGAAATGGTTGATTATATCGTAAAATTGTTATATTTTTAGTTTACACTATACATTCATATTGTGCCGCAACCTTAACCTACCTATAGCGCTCTGTCACAAGTTTTTGTTTTTGTTTGCTTTTTTCAGCCTGTTTATACGATCCGGCCAAACGTGGATGACAAAATCGTGAAACGTTGACGATATCATGATCTGGTCAAATTAAGTTGGCCGTTTCATGAAATGCGACCATTTCATGAAATGTTCGATCATTTCATAAAGTGATCAAATCTACGATATGGCCACGATATATGTATCAATACGTAGAAAGCTATAATAGCTAGATTCTAATTCTAATCATGAAATAAATACTTAGACCTTCCTATCGAGTCTGTTCATAATAACCCTAGTGTCAAAACAATCGAAGGCATGGCATCTGACGTAGCTCAATGACCGTCATCTAGTGAACAGGTTTCCTCACGGTGTTTTACTTGAATACCAAACTGATATAGATTTATTCTTCTAAAGCGCTGATTTGTCGCTACAGATAACGAAATGGTCTGACAGATCTGCTAGGGTTAGGGTAAATACAGGTGTAAATACAACGAGGTTGCAGCTGCATAAGTACAAATAGTGCATGTCTATAGTTCACTAGACACACTTTACTTCACTCTCACTTTTACGCCCAGTTTCGTAGGTTAATGACATAACTGCGTGCGGAATGGCCTTAAAGCACGAGTAGTCTGGAAACTGGTTTCTGTAGAGCCCTTGGAGGTGGAAGAGGTCAGGTTAGGTTGGTTCAGTGTTTTATGGTTGTGTTGTAAATTCTTTGTCTCGGCTGACAAATAAAATAGAGCTTATTTACTATCATAGCATAGGCTCTCTCTGCTTAGAATCACAAGACCCAGAATACTTTTTCTGCCCGATTGACTATACTTGATAGTATGTATGCATGTAGACGTCAGTACCTACCTGTGTGTGTGACGTTTTATCTACCTACCAGTAATTTTTTTTCAGCAAGTTAAATCCATGAAACTTAAGAATCCCCTTACCCTAGAGCCTAGACTTTTCCATACAAACATAGTCTACGTTTTATTTTGAAACGACATGTCAGATATGGGCAAAATTACGTAATTTTAAAGAAATTGCAATTATCTAGGGTTATAATTGGTGTATAATTGGTTGTATGAACTGGAAAGAAAATATAAGGGTGTAGAAGTTTTCCATACTGATGGTCAAATATGATATAATACATTATATTCTCTTTTAAGTCATAATTTTAGTGTCGGACACCAATTATAACCCTAGATAATTGCAATTTCTTTAAAATTACGTAATTTTATCCGATCACCGACACGTCGATCCCATATCCGACACGTCGTTTTAAAATAAAACGTAGACTACGTTTGTATGGGCTTAGTTTGATTCTGTCCAGGGTAAGGGGACTCTTAACTGCGACGTATAACTTGATAGTACACATTCATACAGTGATATCAAATTATAAGTCGTTTACATTAAAATGATTTTCTTGTCTAGGTACTGATTTACTCTATTTTTTTTCTGCACTCAATCTCATATAACTCAAAGCAACAATATTGAAATGACGTGATCCCGTTGAGTTTAGACTCGTTTGATTTCTCTAGATATGACGATGCCGGTTATCATTTACTTACTTATGTAATAGAGAATTGTCAAGAAAAACTAAAAAGCTAAAACTCGAGTTTGGTTCTTTTTGTCATTGAGTTCTGTAACCACCTTCCTGCTCTCTCATCAGGACAGTTCTATAGCATATAAGGTAGACGCACCGTATTTCAACATAGTGCAGAACTTCGTCACTTTTGTTATGAATTTTTAGAAAAATATTTTAAATTTACTTATCAAAATTAAAAAAAAAATCCTGCAAAATCTACACCATGTACACAAAACACCTACTCCCAAAATTTTGGTGACTATATTCGGGTCAGGAAAGTTACCTAAAATTCTATTTTACTATGAAAAATTTGCATAATTATTAACAAGTCACATTTGTTTGTTATAGTTTTCGCTTAGACTTTTCGTAAATGTGATCGACAATAGTTTTTGATGTACAGAAAAACAAAGATTATGTCTTATGGAGCTAAGTGGCCCGATGGAAGTAGGTACGCATTATTAGTGTTTGCGCTAGTTAAGTGATATCGGTCTACAGTGTGGTCTGCACTTGGATGGGTGACCAATAAAGTTTATCCAGCAAGTTCAGTCCTTATTCAGTAATAATATTGATTTCGTTCGGTGCACAAGGCTTTTTAATAATCATATTTATTTTTTTGGACAAATTAATAGATAAATAAATTAATATATAGGGACAAATAACACTGATTTAGCTAGCCCAAAAGTAAGTTTGAGACTTCTGTTTAACTAAATGATACTATATTTTATAACAAATACTATAGATAAACATCCAAGACCCAGGACAATTTGAAAAAGGCCATTTTTAACTTGCCCTGACCGGGGATCGAACCCGGAACGTCTGGGTGACCACTACGCCACGGAGATCGATAAATTGAATATAAATTCAGATTTTTCTTTATATTTATCAAACGGCTTTTTATTTTTAAAATATTTTTATTTATATAACTAATCGTAACGGTCCTTTTAAATATGCATTTATATTTGTATTTGTGCAAAAAAAAATCGTAAATAATATAAAGCGAAATAAGATGCCAAAATTCACGAATTTACAAACAGCAATTAAAGTGCAACAGGACGTTTAAATATGTATTAATTAAAAATTAAATACGACCGAAAAAAATATAATAAATGAATATCGTTAATGAGAAAAAACCAATATGTATGTAAAAATACTTGAGAAGCGGTATCTTCTTTAAATTTTTTCTTGCAAATTTTCAAAGTCGTACCGTCCTTAAACTCACGAAGTGTGATGATGCTCTTGCCTTAGTCATCACATTTACATGTGTGCAAAATTTTGCCCGCAAGTGGTTTGCAAATTTAGAAACGGGCAAATAAACAGGTAGGTGTATATCATTATATAGCACACGATGTTGATTATATCTTTTACATTTCTTATAACTAACATAAAGAAATGTAGAAATTTCACCGCGGAAACGATCGATCTTCTCGACAACTCGACATAACAGCTTTTAGAAAAAATACCATTTACGGTGCATTCGGTTGCAACAACCAACCACTGCTAACCATATTGGCTCGCGCTGTGGCTCTTCCTAGGCAATTACGTACAATACGAAATACCTCGAATCACAAACCATGTAAAGTAGAGAAGGAGATTAAGAATTCTAATCAGTATAAAGTGAGAGAAGTGTTAAATTTTCAGATTAGAATTCCTACTATTGTTTAACATGTTAATCCTCCCGAAATATGCCAGTGCCAAATTCTAGTTCTCTATTTAAACTACGGAAAACGAAAAACTTAGATTAGTACCTAATTTAAGAAGGTACTTTGTACTAGACTTACTTTATTTACGTATTTAGATTAGTAAATTAAGAAAAGTACCTATCAGGTAAAGGCAAGGGGCTGTCTGAGTAAAAAAATATAAGTGTGGTGGCGCATTAGAGCATGGGGAGCGCTATAGATTCAGGCAAAAGTTGTATGTGTACAAGCAACAATTTTAAGTAAATATATACTTAGCATATATTTATGTTCTTGTGACCAGTCTAATGCAGAAAACTTTACTTGATGCACACGATGAACTACTATCTGTTAGGCATTTTTCAATTAAATTTATATGAGTATTTATGTTTAGGAGTGTCGTCTGTTTTATTTGTGCTCGTTTTATAATTTAACAGAATTCTACGTCTGGGTAATTTTTTTCTAAATTAAAAGGAACAAATGTAATATCTAACGAATTTAGTGGTAGGAACTAATTGTCCATCATTACATCTTTACAGCAATGTGTTAAGCGCGTTGGTTTTTGTATTCCATTGTATTTTATACGTTTAGCTTCTCTCAATATTTTGTTTTTTTTTCTTCTTTGGACTGTTTGCTGTTATACTAATAAGCGGTAGACCGTAGACTTACAATTACAATAGACTATCCTGGTCACGGCTCCATGATCTTACAATAGTACTTATTATATGATATTAGTATAATACTAATAAATATTTTAGTGACTTTCTTAAGAACACTTACCAAAGCATATGCCGCTATGAATCCTGCTGCAGCAGTCACACTACAGCAGAATATCCTGGTCACCGCCGGCTTCATTCTAATCTTCGGATTGGCTTCCAAGTCACTCAACTCGTTACTAGTCGACATAATGACGTTTTTCCCAAACTTATTGTAAAGATAATCTAATTGTGTATAGGAACATCACTGAATGATATTTTTCATAGCCAACGTTGTTGTAAAATGTTTTGAGATTGCGTCTTCATTGTGTTTTTATTTTATTTTCTATGGATGTCTTCAATATTTATGTAAAGTGTGGTGGTATTCTTTCGTGGTTTATTTGGATTCAAATGGAAGTTTAAAAACTACATCTTCTCAATGAAGTCGAGGAGTTAGTTTTCTCGGCCAATGCACCATGTGATCTGAAATGAAAAGAAAATTATATTTTAGAAAAAGGATCTAAAAATAATAATATTTTGAAAGTTAAAACATAGTTAATCCATTTTAATACTGTCAAATTTACACGAATTAATCGGAGAAAGGCAGAAAGACAGTTTCAGAACTAATAGCAAATTAGCGAGTTTAAGACGAAGTGGTAGCTAAAGTGGCGCCCTCATTTGAAATAAATTGTTTAAAACTAAATACGGTGATAATTAAAAATTTGATGTGTATAAATGTCTAGAAAGGCCTTTAAGCTATTTTATGAGTAACATTTGAAAGTAATATTGGTAGTCCGTCTAGTTTTAAAACTGTTTTTCGCCTAAAGTGGCCACTTTTGGCGAAAAACAGTTTTAAATCCAGACGGACTATTAGTAATAATATCAAAGGTTATTCATAAAATAGTTTAAATGTCTTTCTAGACATTTATACAAATCAAATGTTTAATTATCACCGTATTTAGTTTTAAACAATTTATTTCAAATGAGGGCGCCACTTTAGCTACCACTTCATCTTAAAGGTCGCCATGAAATTGTAACTCAGAGTACGCCGCGCCGTAAGCTTTTCTAGAGCATTGCTTTATTAGTGATGTTATACGTAGTGGCCGTTCATAAAGTCAAACCTGTTTTTTTATAACTAAGTAGTTATACGTCAAAACAAACATTTTTTTTAGGGATTTGCATGATATACTTAACACACTATATAGTTTTCAGGTGTCAGTAACGCTCTTTATAAAAATTTATAAGCCTGAAAACGACGAAGATGAATACGATCAATCAAATGTGTTAATTTTTAAATTTATTGTAACATTTTATTTTTCTGATAGTTACTAATTTACTAAAATTGCACATGGAAACAAAGAAAAAAAACTACTAACGCCAATTAATTAACAAATATAAACCTACGTCAAAAATGAATGATTATGACCCGGTCAACGGAAAATAACATTACTTAGGGATACGCAATAAACATTTATACGTTTATTTCATTTATGCAATACTGGAAACTTTTTTAAGTAGTTGAAAGTGATTAACTATAAAATGGAAACAAAAGAAAAAACTGCGAACACACAACATCCGCGCTTGCATACCAAACAAATCGTCAATTAAAGCTTTTGTTATCGGCTTCTTGTCTAGCCCATGGGAACATAGCTCAATGCTGAGAACTGAATGTAATTAATTGTTAGCATTGGAATAAGCAAAGACAAGGCAGTGACCTCGGTGAGGAAAATGTTTTGAGTGTAACGTTATTAAGTTATTATGTCGAGTAGGCGTATAATTAAATAAGTAATATGAATATTTTAAACGGTTAACTTAAGAACTCATGTATTGTAGTTGGAAAAGGCCTACTAGTTTCAATCGATCGGCCTTTTCGTCTACACTACGTGAATAAAAGCAAATTTATCTCACATGTGTTTTAATAATATCAAGTTCCAATTCAGTCTATCTGTTGAAACTGCCGACAGGTAATGTATATGCTTCATGTTATGTAAGGAAAACTTCAGGTGGAAATAAACGTGTCTCGTCAGTGTAGCCACATGATTATGAGTGCTATGTTTTCTGAGACCAAATGTTGTGACAAGTAGTTACATTACAAAATATTAACCTCCGTTTTCATGAAGCACTGCTTTAATCACTTTCTTTGATAGATAGATAACTCTTTATTGTACACCAAAAGAAAAATCATCATCATCATTTCAGCCGCATAATGTCCACTGCAGAACATAGGCCTCTCCCAAGGATTTCCAAAATGACCGATCTAGAGCGGCCTGCATCCAGCGCTTTCGAGCGACCTTATTCAAATCGTCAGACGACCTTGTGGGTCGGTGTCCTACGCTTCGCTTTCCAGTACGTGGTCGCCATTCGAGAATCTTTTTGCCCCATCGGCCATCGGTTCGTCGCGCTATGTGTCCCACTGCCACTTCAACGAACTAATCCGCTGGGCTATGTCAGTGGCTTTTGTTCTCCTACGAATTTCCTCATTTCTGATTCGATCACGTAGGGAAACACCGAGCATAGCCCTCTCCATAGCGCGTTGAGTGACCTTGAGCCTTCTTATGAGACCCATGGTAAAGGACCACGTTTCAGAGCCATAAGTCATCACTGGTAAAACACATTGATTGAACACTTTCGTCTTGAGGCACTGAGATATTTTGGACGAGAAGACACTGCGTAGTTTTTCAAACGCTGCCTAGCTGAGTCGGATTCGTCGAAAGACCTCTTCCTCGAAGCTAGAACTTCCTGCCTGGATCAATTGACCAAGGTAGATAAACTGGTCTACAACTTCGAGGGTGGAGCTCTAAACACATACAGGTAGAGGCGCGACATGGACATTCGACATTACTTTCGTTTTATCCATGTACAATCCATGTAAAAGAAAAATGTAACACAAAAAATAATTTATCATTAAATGAGGACAATGCACGATCTTAATACTTAAGGCGATCTCTTCCAGACAGCCAGTGGATGGAGAGGAATGTGAGAAAGACTAAGACGGTAGTGCAACTGACTTAGAAGGAAAAATACAGAGGTACCTGAAGTATGTTACCAATTTTTAAACTTAGTAAGTATCCATTTGACGTCAACAATTGTGCAAATAAATAAAGTGACTATTATTAAGAGATATCTATTATAAATATCCTATGACAAAAAAATATTTGAATTGAATTTAATTTAGGAGCATCTATGTTTTTGACGTATTCTTGAAAAGCTTCAGTTCATAATCTGTTCAGATATTATACAAATACAGCGGAAATATAAAAAAAGAAACATTAGCCATACAAAGACTCGTTTATGTCTTTCACATTAACAGAATTGCCGTAAAATAAAATAGGGTACACCACCTTTTTTCTCGTTCTTTGCAACTGTTTATCTTAATGTGGAAATAAGCGTCGATTTACAGTACAGTGATAATTTGATTTTGACAGGTGTCATCAACCTCTAACGACCACGAAATAGCCCAGTGGCCGCCAGACCCGGCTTAGTGGCCAAAAAAATATAAACACATAAAACATCAGTTTCATTGGCTCGAAAAAAGTGGGCCAATGTTGCAATTTCGTTTAGAATATGCAATTTCATGGTTAAAATAAAAATTATTAGTAGGTCTGAACAGAATAAGTGTCAAACTGTGAAAACCATTGATACCTAGTTCTCAATTATATAAAACTATTTTCAAACTGTCGTCAGAACGGAGGGTTACTTATGAAAAATCCTGAAAAAGCTTATTAGGGGCATTAAAATAGGAAAGAAACATATTTCAATAATTAACAAATGTAAGAGTAACCTTAATCTAGTCTTAACACCAAATAATTAAATCATCAAAATAGAGATTGATGTAAATAAAGGGAAAAGCAGTTTTTGTGGTCTAAGTGCTGGTCCATGGTATCTGCCTACTACCCCTGTGGGAAACAAGCGTGATATTTTTGTTCGTACCTATTATGTATTAAATTAGCAGATAAATCTCTAGGAATATGCGATTTTAGTTATTCAACGGAATAGATAAAGAACGAAAACTAGGTTGCGGATGAAATTTAACCGGTTTTTGTCTGGAACATAAGAGGGTGGCGTAGACAGAGATGAGAGGAGAAATAGAGCCTTTGCCACAGAATGAATACATGTATTACACACAAAAAGGTATCTCCTAAGGTCCCGCGCAATATGCGGCCCCTATTCCCCGTCCCCGCACCTCTCCCCCGTTCTCGCTTTGTGGAGACGGCTGCAGGCGTCTGCAGCCAGCAGACAGGAGGGCTGGCTGCTTTTTCGCTCAACGGAGATCCAGCGAGAAAACGCAGCCAGCGTTCTTGCGATTTTTTAATTTAGTATAGTATAGGTTTATTTTATAGTTTAGTTTTCCTTTTTTAGTTTAGTTAAGTTTTTATTCATGTATTTATTTCTTTTTTCTCAATTAATTATAAGCTACACGGTATTATGACTTCTAGACCAATAATCAGTGAGACACGCGTGCATTAATTACGATTTTGCTGAGTAACGCGCAGGTGTAGCATCAGGTGGGCGGGCAGACGACCTCCATGGTGAGAAACCTTGGCCCAGAATATATCTCAACCCAATACTCATCAGATAACTCGTCAATCATAGCTTTGTGTAGGAATCCGCCTGCATCGTGAGCTTCTTACCTACAGGGTTGCTTTTTAAACACCATTTTTTGTGTAAGTTCAGTCTATTATTCTAAACTATTTTCTGTAAAACAATATATTGAAAATCGATAAAAAAATCGTCCTACCATACAAATCCATTTGGCTGAGCGCTGATTTGTATGGCTAACAGTTTTTTTTGTTTTTCAATCATTATGTTTATGGAAAGTAAAGCTCCATACATTTTGGCACGGTAGGTATTTAATTTTGTATGGAGGTGAATTTCTTTTTACGATTTCATGGACTTTTATTATGGGACCACCCATAGTAAAAGTTGTTCACATTGATTAGTATGTTAACTCCCTTTCGGGTTAATACCCTTTCCGTTACACGTTGTAGAAACTCGATATAAAAAACAAAATATATGTTTTTACTCTCACTTTTTACGAATTCGTTTTTGCATACAAATTGTAGCCAATGTCACCCGGACAAAATGACAAATCGATCGACATATCATTTGTAAAAATTCGACAAGCGGTCCGGATGCTACCGTGGAACAGACACATACACCACATACATATATACATAAGACTGCTAAAATCATTACCCTTCCTTGTGGCTTTACGGTAGTCGGGTAAAAACGATATAAAACACGTACGAAACCGACTTCAAACTGCCAATCCAACTATGTAGTAAATAATGAGTAAGTAATTACAAAATTAGTCACATCATAAATTATCATGGTTAATAAGTCGCCAGACCAGACATTCAAGCCAACAATACACAATGCAAGGGCAAGAGCATCGGCCTGTCACCACAAGTTTACAGCCCGTCCGATCAAATATGGACTTCCGAATAGCTGTAATTTGGCCATTAATGAGTTCGACGGCTAAGCGAGGTGCGACTACGCGTTTTGACCAAATCGTATAAATGGTAGCAGGGACTGTAATACCAATATTCTGTATCGATATATCGATATCCGATTCCAGTATTTTATCGTTAATTTATACGATACAAAATACTGGTATTATATCGATATTTTGTAAAAAATACTGGTATTTTACCGATATATCGATACAAAATATCGTTATTACAGTTCCTGAATTTTATCATCTTTATTTCTTTCTTTTCTAGCTTTTCCTTCTAGATATAGTGTCCCACGGCTGGGCAAAGGCCTCCTCCATATCCTTCCACACGTCCCAATCTGGTATCATCCCCAAATTAAAAAATCAAAGGTATAGTTTACAACACTAAAAGCCCACTATGGAAGATTCTTGCTGAAAAGTACGTGTATTCAGTAAATGCAAGCACAGCAGGGAGAAGCAGCTAGTAATGTATAGATTCTGAAATATGCTAATTGGACCATTTAATGTGTACCCTACACGGTATGATTAAAGTTATTTTATTTTTAGTTACTTACTTTTTGGGCTATAGAGGGCGCCGTATTAAAATTATTGTGACGTCACATAGCCTATAACCCGCATACAGTCAAAACGCTTCGAAGAATAGGTACTTCATTTGTTAAGGTACCATGTAAATTATAGAAGATACGAGGGAATAGATGAACAAACATACATACTTACTTACCTACATACTTACATAGCGAAGAAACACATAATCCTCCTTTTGGCTTCGCCGGAGTTGAGTTATAAATATCTGATCCACTATACAATCCCAATGATACTTTGAATTTTATAAAGATAAATAAAATCATCACAGACTTAAAGTCTGTGGGTATTCCGTTATTCAATAAAACAATAATATATCGTAGGAACTTATCACGTAGGTATTAATATATGGTCGGAAGGGCTGACCAGGTTTCGATCGGTTTAGACGATCATCAAAAGGGCGAGTGCTGGGACCGGCGACCCGACGGTTTCTCAGCAGTCCCTGCACACAAGTTGGACATTTATTTTATGTCAGTTTTAATAAAATATAGCAACTTGTTAGTTGGAAAGCTGTTGGGGGGATGGATATAGATTGTCGCTTAGTCCTTCTTAGTCCAACAAGCAAGTGGTACCTAGTCTACTGTGGCAATCGTGTATAAAATACAGCATATATTCTTCTTCTATTTATATACAACGTCGAAGGGACATACCCGTAATAAATCAAACCACGAGCTATACTGGATTACTATAGTATAATGAAACTAAAATAACAGCCAAAACACAAAAAAAAATTGGCATTTCCATACAAAAGGGTGCAGCCGCCCGGGCAATTTATATGGGACTGTCGAATTTTTTTTTTATCGGATTTTTGGTTATACTTTCCCAAATCAGTCCAGGCGTCTTCGATTAATCGGTGGATATACATAAAAAAAGATTCCGACGAATTTGATAACCTCCTCCTTTTTTGAAGTTGGTTAAAATCAAGAAACTTACTGCCTGACAGACTGATCGATCAACGCACAGCCGAAACCGCGGAGCTAGAAGCATGAAATTTGCACAAATCTTACATGACGTAAGTGAGCAATAGGAAGGGACTTGTGGAAATTCATCCCCTAAGGGTTTAAAGTTTGTATGGAACTTTGCTCTAAACGGATAAACGGCGGGAAAATCTGCGGTACTCCTTGGATTGTAAAAAAAGTTATCACACGAGCAAGGGGCTTCAGCTAGTTTTAGATAATCTATTGTACTACTAGAAAATCCACCTCAATCCAGGTATTCGTTTCTTGTCACGGCTCAAACTATCCATCGCAATTAGATGCACACTTTTTGCCATCACGTTTCGTTACTCTGATCAATTAAATAATGATCATTAGCCTAATGCCGTTGCAACGATCGTTTCTAAATTTCCGGTTATCAAGGTCTATTGTTATGAATAAACTAAATAGTTACTGGGTTAAAAAAAAACAATGATTAAAATTTTGAGATATTCTATTCTTAATCATAATGTTTTTTTTTAACTTATGTTATAAGCGGTCGACATGTTTAATTGAGTGCATTAACGACTCAGAAACATACCGAATTTGTATAGTAATAGTCTGAAGTGTAAAATTTGGCCCTCCCGTTGTTTTTGACATATCGGCCAAAAACGTTTTCTGCTCGGGTAATGTTACTCGAGCAGAACGTTGTGATATATGAAGAAATTAATTAGTACAATGATTAGACGATGACGTAAGGTAAATGTCCATGATTAAATGGAATTTTTGCAAGACTCCATACATATTCAAAATTTTGCTGGGGTAACGTTTGGCTATTTACTGGATATCATTATCGGTAAGCTGTATAGTTATAATATTTTTTATCTAGTACATTGCTATGAATTTTTCGGTAACGTCTATAAAAACAGAAATCCCTATAACTATCCTTTAGGAGTAGGAGTAATAAATACCAGGCCACTCAGAAAGTTGCAAAAAAAATTTTTATGTATGTGAGACTGGCCAGTTACAATCTATTTTAAAAATATAATTATTTATAAGTAAAAATAGGTACGTTCCACTTTTAAAATTTCCCTCCTAATTTTTTGCGGACTAATTTACATTATCGTGTCTCATTGAAAAATGGATCTGAGCCGAGAGCATTTTTGCGCTATGATTTTTTACGATATCAAGTGTCTCCTGATTCCGGATGAATAGTACGATAGGCTTCTAATGGCATTTATGATGGGTGAAGACCCTTCCAAGGCAACCGTGTATCGTTGGTATAACGAATTCAAGCGCGGTCGACTAACTTTGGGGGATGAGGAAAGAAGTGGTCGCCCTTTGACGGCTTTTACGGAAGAAAACGTGCTAGCAGTGAAAAAAATTTAATCCATGACAATAAGCGAGTTACTTTATCTATATTAGATCAGGAAGCGTTCACGAGATTCTACACGTGCATCTTCGCGTGAGGAGGATAGTTTTACGATGGGTACCGCACAACCTTACAGATGCTTAGAAGCAAACCTGGGTGGAATAGTGCCGCGATATGATAAACAAATTTGAAGCAGGCTCGTCTCAGCTTGTTTACGACATCATTACATGTGATGAGTCCTGGATTTATCAATACGATCCAGAAACGAAGCGCCAGTCGACGGTTTGGGTGTTTCAAAACGAATTAACGCCTACCAAAGTGAAGCGATCTAGAAGCGGAACGAATCAAAGAAGCTACTACCAAATGCTTGCCAGAAGTTTTCTCTGTTGTGAGCAACAAGCGACCAAACACAGGGCTCCATGGGCTACTGCTCCACCACGACAACGCGTCCGCCCGCGCTCAAAACGTAGAACTTCCTGGACAGCACGCCGGTCAAACTCCTGGGTCACCCTCCTTGCAGCCCTGACCTAGCACTATGTGACTTCTTTTTATTCCCGAAAATAAAAAATCTGCTCAAAGGGATACAATTTTCGTCGCCGGAAGATGCGCCTGTGACGAGGTGCCTGTAGCGGACTGAAAAAAGTGTTTCAAAAATAGGTTCAGACGGATGAAACTTTTTATAGAGGCTGGTGAAGAGTACTTTGAAAAATTGTAATAAAAGAAAATTACCCTTAGAACCCTATTCTTTATTCTCGCAATTTTTTCTAAGTGTCCCACGTATATAGCACATAGACGTAAGTTTAGTAATATTCATGTAGTTTTAAGCTTTTTAATATTTTAGTAAAAAAAACAGACTCTTTTATACGATAAATGCACAATGCAATGAAAACATAGCAAAGGCAAATTTAATACTAAAGTGCGACCAAGTAAAGTATACCTATAGCGAAACTAGAAGGACGTAAGGTTATTACTTGACGTCAAATTTTGAAAAATCGCCACCGGATTACTGTGATTTCCCAAATGATCTAATCATGTCCAAAACGATTTGGAGTATTTAATCCATTTGTACAACGTAACAAGCGGAAGATGCTATAATTAACAGTTAACTAACAGAACACATGCCACGCAACTGATGTAAGATTTCTATATTGTTACTTGAATGGTTTTGTACAATACGTTTGTAGAATTTCTTAGAAAGTCAAATACTCATACTTCGGTTGGTTTTCAGTCCTATGTGTTGGTCCCCAAAATCATTAAGGCTTTGCAAACAAAGTGACCTGTTTGCAAAATATTAAAAGTAAATTCGAGACTTGTGTTATGGGATACCTACTAACTCAAACGATACTATATTGTATAACAAATACATATAAAAATAACATCCAAGTTCCATTATTACGGAAAATTTATACCGAGAAAGTTCAATTTAATTGTGATTTAGTTTCATTTGTTTTTTGTAATTTTCGGATAATAATAAACAGCATGTAATTATACTGAAATCATTTGAAAAATTTCGTACAACATAAATATCCTTGAACTGCAAGCTGTAACATGTTGCCCGAGCGAGCAAAGTGAGCGAAGCGTCTCAGTTTCTAGTTTGGTTAAAAATTCTATTGTCCATCGTTCAGTTTGTCTGTGCGTCTGTTCTCCCCTACAACCGATTCTAGTGAAATTTTTTAATCAGGTTCGAATATTATACAGACTCTTTTTGTCTTTTCAGTTTTTGGAATCTTTTAAATGGGGGAAATATTGGGGATTAAAAATTAAATATATTTTACTTAGGTTTTTTGTTAGGTGGCGTTTCTCCAAAAACGATAAATGCAAGTGTGGTGCTATCCAATCAATGCCCCACTTATTGTCCTGTCCAAAAAGCCCCACTTCCTGCACATTGCAGGACTGGTCTGGTCAATTTTATTATAGCCTTTCGACTCGAGAAGAAGATAAAGACGCAACTTTTTTGTCTAAACAATTTATATCCGATAATGTTTATCTTGTTGGGGGACTTGGGGGCGACTTGTGATTTCTACAGCTCCCAGAGCCACTAGTTTAAAATGAGTAGATAATAAAAAATACGTATTGGTTTGATACCTATTATATCTATGTATATTTTGGATGTAATCCGTCTTATTATAAAACCCACACTTACTTTGTTACTAGGTTTAAACCATTATCCGCCCAAAATGAACTTGACATTGACAGGTGACATAGTGTGATATTAGTAAATGTCATCTTGATTTGGTTAGTAAACTATACCGTCTTATTATAACCGTTAATCTGGGTTATTATAAGATGGTAGGTATAAGTTTACTAACGGAAAATAAGTCCCTATGTTGTAACGTGTAACTTGGGACTCTCTTCACTAAGCGTAGCCCGACACTACACGTGACAGTATATTATATTTGTCACGTTTACACGAAAGATAAATAGATCAAATCATTTAAGATAATGATTGATCTAGAGAAAAGCGCTTTTCTCTTTCAAAATCGATCTTTCAATACGGATGCCATTATTGTGAAATTATTATTATTGAGTATTGTGAAACTGCAAGTGGTTTAGTTTTATATTACTTTTTTATATGATACGTAAATTATTGCCTTTTAGAAAAAGAGATTTGTTTAGAGACTTAGAGGTTTTGTTGAACAGGGAAGTGTGTCTTTAACTTGTGGAATACAATGAGTCTACCTTGACGTACTTCACCAGTAAACATTATTCTAGGTCTATCAGCTTTCCATATAAGTATTTCCAATTGATTCCGATTGTGATTCCATGATTGCCGAGTAACTGAACAGGTGAAACTTTAACAATACAACCGGTAATGCAAAAATAATAGTCTCGTCCTCGCGAGTCAACCCGACTTGTTGAATTTTACTTTAAAAAAGTAGTTTAGGCAAAATGTTGCGTATTAATATAAGTAACAAAAAAATATATATATATGAAAATTTGATTTGAAGTCCCTGAAATGTAATATTTTTAAAGATTACAATAGCCATCTTGAAAAAATTTGAAAGACTGAATTGACAAAAAAGATACTGATATAATACACATTTTCACGTCTTTATCCCTGACGAGGTAGATAATGCCCAGGGCCGTAAGACCCAAAAGCCACGCTTAGCGTGATTGTGGGCGTTATAAAGACGGAAGAAGAAATCAAAATAATGATGGGTTGCTAGCCGCATCACCTTTAACATGATTTTAATCTCGCTCATTCGATCGATCGGTTTTTAACAAAAAAAATCTATATAATTTTCGAAGCCTCTCACAAAATTTCACGAGAATAGGTTGAGAAATGCGGCCTGTAGTCGAGAACAGCATTTTTGGCCAATCTCCAAACTGTGATGATTTGCTTGCTTCGCTCGCTCAGCTATACAATATTAACAAATCTTTATCCCTGATGACGCCCTCCGTGTCGTAGTGGTCACCATGCTAGTCCGCCACCTTCCGGGTTAGATTCCCGGTCAGTGCAAGTTGGAAAATGACTTTTTTCAAATTGTCCTGGGTCTTGGATGTTTATCTATATACGTGGGGCGCACTATAAGTTTCCGGAATGAATATGAAAAAATACTATTAAAGGTACAAAATTAATTTATTGTTTTTCAAAATAATCTCCCTTGGCGTCTATGCACTTTTTCATTCGATGAAACCAGTTTTGAAAACTTTTGTGCCACTCCTCTGTGGTGACCTCTGAAACGTGTTTTTCATACTCCTCGACAGCCTCTTCTGGTGATGAAAATCGTTGACCGCGTAATTGGTTCTTAATTTTTGGGAACAGAAAAAAGTCACAAGGTGCCAGGTCGGGACTGTATGCAGGATGACTCATGAGTTCTACATTTTTCGCCTTTAAAAAGTCGTTTGTCTGTCTGGCCGTGTGAGAACTAGCATTGTCGTGGTGCAGGATGATACGGTGTTTACGGTTATTTTTACGGAGTTCGTCAATAACTTCCGGCAAACAAACGGTCGTGTACCAGTCACTATTCACTGTACGACGATTCTCTAAAGCAATAGTAGCCAGTTTTATTAAAAAAAGAAGCAATCATCCGCTTAGATGCACTTTTCACGCGCGCCACTTTGGTTGGTTTCGGCTCATCTTGAAAGACCCATACGCTCGATTGCTGCTTTGTTTTGGGATCGTAGCAATAAATCCATGTTTCGTCACCTGTTACTATGTCCCACACCAAATTTGACGCACCTTCGTTGAATCTGGTAAGCATGGCACTGCACCAAGTGACGCGGTCCGTTTTTTGAGCCTCGGTCAAGTTGTGTGGGATCCACCGCGAGCACAGCTTTCTCACACCCAAATGTTTGTGTAGGATTAATTGTATTTGACTCATGCCTATTTCTAAGGATGCGCGAATTTCATGGTAGGTCACATGCCTGTCTGTTTCAATCATACGGCGCACAGCATCGATGTTTTTGTTGGTCACAGCGGTGGACGGCCGACCATCGCGAGATTCGTCACTGAGATTGATACGACCACGCTTGAATTCTGCAAACCAGCTATAAACAGTTGTCTTGCATGGTGCTTCATTGCCAAAAGCTGTTTCAAGCCGAGCGATGCTCTGTTGAGCTGTCAAATTACACTTAAAATCGTAGAAAATCATACTACGAAAATTTTCCCGAGTTAAATCCATGTTGATGCAGACACACAATTTTTTAAATGGCGCCACAAGGTAAAAACAAAAGACAGTCAGATGAAACAAACTGCATTCTACAGCCAAAGAGTTCTATTTTCAAATGTTGCAATAAATTTTTAAATATTGTTTATGTAAGTGGCCAGTTCCGGAAACTTATAGTGCGCCCTATGTATATGTTATAAAAATGGTATCGTTGAGTTAGTATCCCATAACATTTGTCTCGAACTTACTTTGGGGCTATCTCAATCAGTGTAATTTGTCCGCGTATAAATTTATTTAATGAGGCAGTCAAACATTTTGAATCTTGCGGCTTTTCACAAACTGAGCCCAGGGCTGCTAGACCAAGGCTTTTTAGCGTGATGGTGGACAAAAAGGTGATAAAGAAATCAAAATAGTGATGGATTGCTAGCCGCATTTGATTCGCATTTTCGCCCTCTCTCGACCGGGTTTTACGATTTGCGCGGGAAGAGAAGCAGCTGGTACATCCTAAGTTTTTTGACATGTCGTTTGGAAATAAGCTTTCGTTTGTATGACCAAGTCTAGGATAAGTTCATTCTGTGACTCGTAGATAAATCTCAACTTTCTCGTTACATAATAGAGGCACGTGCCTACTTGCCAAACCGTGTAATTCATTCATTGAGATATTTTGACGTAACAGTTGTTATAGGACCAGTATTTTTTTAAGTAGTTTATTCATAGAATTAACGGGAATTTTTAAGTACATATGGGCAGTTGGATTCAATGAATTACAATCAAATATCCACTATTATATTTATTTTATTAAAGTCTCATATTTTTTTTGCCGAAGGAATAAATAGAAAGTTTAAGTTTACTACGAAGTTACTAAGAGTGGCATAAAGCTGCTTTGTAAAAAAAACTAGACAGGCAAACACCATTACGTGACGTGACGCTAACTAACCATAGAAATAAGTACTTACATTTTAGTAACACACTTTTGTAATTTAGTTCAAAGTTGTTAGCAACTGATTTTTGCATTTCTCATGCCATTCTCACAACATATGCATCTCTTAGTTCGCTGACTGAGAAAAAATTCTCCTTTCCAAAATAAAAAATAAACGAATACAGGTATTAATTTTCCTATTCTATAAAACATACTTTTGTATGAATAACTATTATAATTTATGGAGAGAAAATAGTGAGAAGTTTTATTCCATTCAGTGAAAAAGACTTATTCTTAGTTTTTCTTGCATTATATGATCTAATATCTTAGGGTGTTGTACCATACACCTGCAGAAAGTTCAGAACTTAAAACTTTATATAATTTAAAAAAAAAAACAAAAAAAAATAGTTTACCTAAACTAAACAAAATAGTACTTGATTGAAAACTTAGAATAATAAAAGTAAATTACTTTTTTGAGTTGACAAGATAACTATGGCAATTCACTCCCCACTTAATTGTTTTCTTACACTTACATAAATGTTTATTTATTTATTAAATCTTTATTGACTAAAAAGGTAGAAAAGGTGGACTTAATGCTAATGCATTCTCTACTACTCAACCTTAAGGAAAAACATGTTAATAAACCTTAAGGAATGTTGGTGCTAGAAAACCAAGTTCTCATGCGTCCAATTCGAAATTAAGGGTAAGTGGTCTATGAACTGAACTCACGTACCCCGTGGCCTAGTTGATACCATCGGCTCCGGACGTCCGCCATTTGCAACTGCGGGTTTTTAAAGCGTATTGATATCTTTGCATAACTACTTGGACGTCCTTGCTTGACGAGATACAGTTACTTACCTTCTAAACCCTGAGCATTTGGCACACTATCGCACTGTACGATTAAATTGATATCTGTAAGATCGGTATGCCTTAAACTAGGCATCAAACTTCTGTCATGAAAAAAAATCGATGTTTCTGTTCTGTTTTCAGAACGAGAAAAAAGATTTCTTTGCCGAAAAGTTGTGGCGAGTGATAATGAAATTAGCGTGCTAAATATATATGTTATCTAAGGCTTTGTCTATCTTATGTAACACGAGGTAAATAATTTTATATCTTTCCGTACGTGAGTTTTTACGCATTGTTTTGGCTGGGCATAGGTACATATGCACAGGATTTAATAGGTACCAATACATCAATCCACTTGTTTCCTAAGTAAAGAACATTTAATAGCAACAAACAACAGAATTTTGAAAACCCCTCTGTCACCATAAACCTTATCACAACATCGACCGATAACCTAAACTAACAGAATTCTGACCTCAAAACACGACCTAAATTCGTGGCATCAGGGCTCATTTTACAAAATCGCAGAGGTAACAGTTAGGCCTGCTTCCGCTGGTGCGTGAAGATATGGCTGTGGACGTGAGCAGCGAGCTGATGGAAGAGTTCATGGCACTGTCTCGGAGGTACGCCGTGCTTTGAATCGTAGATCACTATGACACATGACATTTTTTTCCTTATTGTCCTCAATATTCATTACATTACAGACGAGATTCTATACGACTATATGATTTTCTCATGAAACTGTGGCTAGGCGAGAGTATGCATTACTTGCGCTTGCGCATGTTAATAAAGTAGCTCCGGGCGTGGTCCGCACATGGTTTGGTAACAAAGTGGCATATATATTTTCTCGAGTACCTCCGTGCTTCAGAAGGCATATTTAGCCATTTGTTTTGGATTATCGTTACAACAAATAGCTCGTACTGCTCTTACTTTTACCTGGATCCTTACGAAATTTTAATTATAACTGTTTCTTTAGGTTAATTAACATTTGAGAGAAAGGGTTGCACTGTACAACACGACCTCATATCTCTTTAAATCATTTAACTATTTACTATTTTATTAGTATGGCAATAAATCATGCAATATCGTTATTTATTTTGTAGTAAACTACTTGTATTTAATATATATTCCTTTTAATATTAAATAGATATCGCTCGTCAATACTTAGTTACTTGATTTAGTCTAGAGTATCTCTTGTTTTCTTAATAAAAACATTATTAATGAACTTACTTTCTAGATTACCAGTACTTAAACTTGGAACGATGTTACAATAAACCTCATCCTTCATGTTCCCGTTTACCTACTTTTCAGTTTTTCAAAAAAATAAATACATTTTCAAATTCAATTTTTTAATTTTAGATTCCTTTTCATCATGTTGATTCATTCCACTACCGTCTCTCGAGCTGATTACATATATCAGTATTGTAAATATATATATATCGGTATTGTAAAGCAATAATAAATAAAATAACTCTCTGCTCTTTCTCTTAATCTCTCCACTACGTACCTTACCTACCTCTTCATGTAGGAGCTCCAACTGCCCCAGCTACCTACCTACTAGGAGTTCCTACAAACTTAGGCACATAAGTCTGAATTGAAGGGGTATTAGGCCTACAAAATTAGTTCTACTCATTTCTTAAACCTTGATATATCTCTACATCGTCTGAATCTTTAAGTAACCGAGCGCATAACAGTTTCGAGATTGGTCAATAATGCTTTTCTGTCCGTCTGTCAGTCTGTCTGTTCTCGCCATCAGGTTGCATTTCTCAATCAATTCTCGTGAAATTTGTTCGTGAATGTGAACAGATTCGATAATTTGGTACTTTCAAGTCCTTAGGTATAGAATATTTGGTCGATCCAGTTTTTCAAAATGGTGGAAATCTGAGGGTTAAAATCTTTAAAAATATCATTTGCTTGATTTCTTTTTGAAATTGTCATGTCTTTTCTCTAACACTTATTTAATTTATTTTTTTAACTTCATACACAAAACAAGTGTAATGGCGAATTTAAAGCCTAAGGCCCTATCTACTAGTCAACCAAACGGGTGATCTGGAGAATGACAGGGGTAGTGCAAAACTTATGAAGACGCAACTTTTTCTCTAAACAACTTTTTATTTTATAGGGTCAAAAACCCGAAAAGGCATTTAAGATCACGTGATATTTTTCACCATTTTTATCTGATATACTTCATGGGGTGACTCGCTAATCTACCGCTCACAGGCGTAGCGAAAAAATCCTAAATCTATGGCTCACAGAGCCACTAGTTGTTATAAGTTGTTAAGCAATATCCCAATTATAAGTCCTCAATTAAGTCAAACTTGAGCCTCGCTTCAGATTATTTACAAGAAAAATCAATTACTTAAAGTAAGAAACATTCTTTAAATTCTGCCATAATTTAAGCCTTTTAATTCGAGCTTAATGAATTTTGAAAGGTAACAGCTTAATAAAACCTCCATTTTGTGTCGTGTACTTTCGATATACTCCAGCCAGAAGTGCATTTTTGCGGAGTCACCTAAACGAATATTTTTCGATACAAAAAACCTTTCGTTTAGTCACGGTACAGATATTTATTTTTTTTTGGTTTTTTCTGTGGTTTAGTGATTTCAAAAATGGCCAGATTGTACGAGTGCCATACCGTCAGGAGATCGCGCCTCTTAATAATTACAAAGTAATTTTTCTAGTAACTCGGAATAGGTTGAAGTTTATTTTACTGTGATTTTATTTTATTACAACTTTAAAGTGACTCCGGGTTATTCTGTGAGCCAAGTTCCATTCAATTTTGTTAGTTTTTAAATAACTACTTATATGTACACTTACAAGATGAAATGACCAAGCCCAAGAGCGAGTCGGACTCACGTATAAAAGGTTCCGTAGTCCATAGCGGCAACAGAAATACATCATATGTGAAAATTTCAACTGCCTAGCTATGACAATTCATAAGATACAGTCTGATTGTGATGACAGACGGACGGGCAGCGGAGTCTTAGTATTAGTACTTAGTCCCGTCTTTACCCTATGGGTATGGAACCCTAAAAGGGAAGATATAACAAAAACTATTTTCTTATGATTCGTGAGTCGTGACAACATTTCTGTCAAATAAATCGCAGAACTTAACGGAACTATAAAATATATCGCCCACAACAATCCCCGTTAGACACCTAAACCTACCTACAGACAACCGGATATCAATATATTCAGACGACCATTCAACATTGTATCTGAATAGTGCGTATTGTGGAAATTTAAATGAGGTTGAGTCAACCGATTAGTATGCAGCTTACAGGCCGAGATATTTTAGTAACTATACGTAGGTATTTATATTTTATTATAGCACAGGTATGGCACTTTATAGAAGCGGAGTATCATTTATGCCTTTACTACTACAGACTAAACTATACATCCGTGCACACTGCGATGTGTGTGTGTGTGTTCGCCTGCAGCCGACAACACCCTCGACATGGCGAGAATGGGGAGAGGTGCGGGGACGGGGGACGAGGATGCATATTGCGCGGGACCTTAGAAAATTCCATTCCGCATGTTCTGTATACTTATATTAATTCTGTGGTCATAGAAAAATATCAGCGTAGGTAGAATTTCAAATCTGTATTATAGGATATTTATAGTACTTATTTTTGTTACTGATTTATTTTACAGTAACTAAGTAACAGCAAAATTTTTTGTTCAAAACTCAGTTTCAACTAGTAACTTTTTGGTACGAGTAAAATGGAAGTAGGTTTATCAACAAAAAGTTAATGCCTACTAACGAGCATTCGTACTTATTTTTAACCGACTTCAAAAAGGAGGAGGTTGTCAATTCGTCAGAATCTTTTCGTCTTTTTTAATGGTTGTCCACCGATTACTCCAAGACGCATAGAAAATTCTTCTTTTCTTAAAGGTTGTACTTATTGTCAGGTGGTCCCATAAAATTTTTATCAAATTCGGCTTTGTAATTTGGAGGTGAAGTCGGCTTTTATTTTTGAAAAATTGTAAATATACAATCTTTCCCCCGCAGAATGGCAACGTTGATAAACCCGGGTAAAGTTTATATCAAGTGACGGGCTATAGCACTATCCGTATAGCGAGTTAGTGATAGATGATGGCACTCGATAAACGCTGTCGCCGGTGCCATGCTATGTGATCTGGTAATGTAAATGAGGTTGACTCAACCGATTAGCATGCGGGCTCGAATATTTTTAAATCGTCATCGGAAAATAACAGGGTTATTTTTAAATTCACTTGTAACTTTACTTAAATTTACCTGTTTTCTGTAGGGTAGTTAACATTAATCGATAAAGGTTCCTTAGTACATTTTGTTACAAGTTATAGAAACATATAAATATATAAATATGTACTTAAATAAAGGTAGTTTACACCTTTGAAGTTCAGAGTAACTTTGGGTTAGTTTTAGAAGCAAACGCTGTACCTATAAAACATATCTAGTAAAATAATATATAAATAGAAGTATATAGGTAAATTTATAATAAAAATAAATCCCTATTTGCCTAGGTCGCACCATCTTGAGAACGACTTTACCGAATTCACACACTATCGTTTGTAGAAGTTTCTTACGGAAAAACAATACAAAGTTACGCAGAAAATTGTTAAGACTGGACAGCGTCTGTCGGGTCAGTTAGTTAGTCGCATATAAAATTGCCACATAAACTAATTAACCTTTCGATTTGCGTAATACTAAAATATCACCAAATTTTGTTTTTATTATAGTGAGATTGACGTGACTTCAAGCTTAGCTCCGAACTCGGATATCATTTATATTTCTATTCACCATAAATCGTTGAGTCATGGTTAATTAAAATTATGATAGTGAATTTTTGAGTCATCTCAGCTCAGAATAAGTTGGTACTTACTTAACAACTTACGCAATGGTTTAAGTTTAAATTATCGCTTGACTTTTTGCAGTCTTAATTGTTATTTTTCTCCTTGTGGCGTCATTTATTTTATTTATTTATTTATAGAACTTTATTTCAAAAATGTAATAGACGGACTTAAGAGTCCCCTTACCATAAACTTTTCCATTCAAATGTAGTCTAGCTTTTATTTTGAAATGACATGTAAGATAAGGTGTAGCAGTTTTCCATACTGATGGTCCAATATGATATGATACACTATATTCTCTTTTAAGATTAAATGTTGACTGTGAAAACAAGTTATATGCCTAAATATATGCAATTTCTTTGAAATTATATAATTTCATCCATATCTGCCATGTCGTTTCAAAATAAAAGCTAGACTACGTTTGTATGGGAAAGTCTGATTCTGTCTAGGGTAAGGGGACTCTTAAGGCCCACGATCTTTTCTACCAGTCAACCTACAGATGATCGTGATAAAAGTAAAATTTATGTTAATTAGGTATACTAATAACGTCATGATAAATAATCATAAACGTCATTTTTATGCATACTTACATATGTGAATCATCATCATCATCATTAGGTCTTTTTTATCTACACTGCAAAAGCACGACCCTCTCTGTACTACCAGAGCCATACTTGGCCAGAGCTATCAGAGGATTTGGTCTATACTCTCCACGCTGGATTGGAGAGTAACCAAAGCTTATAAACATCATAAGACATTCAGTAAGTCTCACACATAAGTCACCTTCTACGACTTCCATGGGAAGATTGAGTGGTCCTATTCTGCTCTGCTGGCGTTTTGTCCCAATGCTGGGAAAAATCCTCCCCTCTTTCCTTCTACAACTCTCTACCCTGGGTTCCCTTCAATCCCTTCAGTACCTTTCGTAACTTTTGAAGTCGTCTAATTATCTTGTAGGCCTTCCTCTGTAGCTTCCTATACTCATCAGTTGAAATAAAGTATTCATAAAAGCTTAAAGTTGATAATTATTATATTTCATATCATACATATTGTAAATGAGTTAAAGAACTTGTTCAAATGAGTACATAAGCTATTTGCTTGTGGAAAAACTGATATTTACCGGTCATAACACCAAGAAATTGAATTCCACGCAATTCTTGATATGTTTGATTATTTTCTATTGATAGACGTGTCCAATATCGATAGGAAACAATTCATATATGTATCGACCTAGAGAATTCGAGTGCGTATTTTTGTGATCGTCGTGCCTGATAGTGATATCATTTCTATCGAATTCGCTACTTTGTAAAGAAACAAATCTATATTTTTTTCTAAACGTGTAAAAAAACACATTTTGTATAAAAATGACGTCATAATGACAAATGTCGTCATAGTTTCTTGGAGTCAAATAGTGCTCTTGATATCAGTTTTTCTGCAATAATAAATCTAAAATCACATTGAATATGGATATGATGAACAAGTGACATTATTTTGTGACTTTATATATTTTTTAACAGTACCAAATAAATTATATTTGACCCAGGAATGTAGGTACACAATTCAAAAATCTACTGCAGCGAAACAAGCGATTGAGTTTATTTTTGACGTAAACAATAAAATCTAACAAAATATACTAAAACATTTACCCACACAAAAATGCTTCTAAAGAATACGAAAGTAGGAAATGAGTTTTTTCAATTTATTTTAACCAACGTAAGAGAGACTTCTCGAGGCGACATCGTGTTGATGAAGCAAGAGGTTTGCAAGGATCGTAGCAAGTGGAGGTCCATAGTCTCCACCTACCCGCATGGGAAACAGGCGTGAAAATATGCATGAAAAGCAAAAACTAATAGGCAAACAAAATAAATACGAGGTGTAACAGAAAATTTAATATTTAAGTTCTAAGTTTCTACGGAGGGCCAATAGATAAGTATGATGACGCTCTTTTCCCGTACATAATCTTAAAAGCCAATTGACACAAAAGGCAAATCTGATAAATATTTAAAACCTACTTTCAAAAAGGAGGAGGTTATCGATTCGTCGCGATCTTTTTTTATGTATGTTCATCGAAGACGCCTGAACAGAATTGAAAAATTCTTTTTTGTTTGATAAGGTGGCCACATGGAAATTTTATTAAAATCCGGTGTGTCGTTTAGTTTATAGTTTTGAAAAATTATATCACTAAGCTATCAGGTAATACCTACTACATTGATTCACTTATCAACAAACAATTATTTGCTATGGTTACAAGTCCATTTTTATCATTTTCGTATTTTCTCCGTGCTTCGGAAAGCACGTTAAGCTGTTGGTTCCAACTGCCATCATTGTATCATCATCATATCAGCCACAGGAAGTCCACCGGTGGACATAGGCCTCCCCCAAGGATTTCTAAAACGACCGATCGGAAGCGGCCTGCATCCAGCGTCTCCCTGCCACCTTGCTCAGGTCATCTGACCATCTAGCAGATGGGTGTTGCCGGTACGTGGCCGCCATTCGAGAACCTTTCTGCCCCATCGGCCATCAGTTCTTCGCGCTATGTGCCCCGCTCACTGCCACTTCAATGAGCTAATCATTTCATCATTATATGGCAGTTAAAAAGCAAAACAAATTTTTTACCATCAGGTTAAAAAATCTGACGCCAGTGTTGATTACTAACTTCAAAAACAAACAACTTCGTACCGGCTGGTTAAACAGGCTAGTAGTATTTAGTGGTCTTCCAACCGCTGAGAATGCCCACAAAACCTGCCTATCACCACCTGTTACGATTCTTACGATGGTATCTCGCACGCGACCGCTCCGTTATGTTGCGCGGTAGTTATTATAGAACGTTACCAGATCTGACCACTCACAAGTAGGTCAAGTGAGTACTGTCTTTGACTAAGAAAAACCATTAGACAAGTCTTACCATGTTACAGACGAAGTATAAGCATTATTATACCATGGACTTACTTTCCATGCAAACTTACTCTAGCTATTATTAACCGACTTCCAAAAAGGTTATCAATTCGTCGGAATCATTTATATTTTTTTTTTTTCATGTATATGCATTATTTTATATCTGAATGTGAATTTATAATTAAGCCGTGAGTTTACAACAACACGGTTAAGAGGATACCTGAATTTTCCGAAGTCCAGTGCTGCCACCATTTGAAATAAATCATTTGATAGGAAACAGAGACATCATTTAAAATTTTGTCTTGACCAGAATCGAAATAACTCTTCAAACTATGTTATGAACTACTGTTTACAATTTAAAGTGAGAACGTGAAGCTTTTCTACGCACATACGCCAAAAGTAGCCGTTTTTCACAATTGTGCGTGGACTCGTTACCCTTTTTTTTTTAATGGGAACCATTTAACTTTTTATTTTATTTTGTTTTTAGTTATTGTTGTTATTGCGGCAAAGTAAAAACATCATCTGAAAAAAATTCAAATGTCTAGCTTTCACGGTTAACGAGACGAGACGAACAGTGCAGTTTTACCCTTTGGGTACGAAACCCCAAACATAATCAAAATGTAACTATGCATCTAATATTTCTATATAATTCATGATTTATAAATTTGTTTGTAGAAATGCAGTATGCTGTAACATTCCGTGTGTACCCAACCTTGGGCGCGTTGATGTCTTTCCTAGGCGCCCATTGCCAAATCGACACTGCTCCACTTTTCATTGACCCTTGAAGGAAAATGAAGGGTTCTATAACTTTGACATCTATTTTACATATTAATATATATTTTTACCTTTTGCAGTAGAGACAAATGGGCCCTGATGCAAAATTGTTTACATCACGACGCGCCTCATTGAGGCAACTGGTGACCATACAGCTGGTAGCTATTTCGCTCAGCGTATAAGTGTTAGAGATTGTGCGAAAAAATGTTTCCTGTATTCTGGGTACATTGCCTCAATGAGATACGTTGGAACAAGTATTTTAATTGTGATTTTTTATTATTTATGTTTTAAATGTAATAATAATATGTATTGTTTGTTGTTGTTAGAAATCCTTGGGGGAGGCCTAAGTCCAGCAGTGGACTTCCTGCGGCTGATATAATGATGATGATTGTTTGTTGTAATAATTAATAAAGTCACATTTCAAATTTAGAATATATAACGTCTTACAAAATATACTGAAACTATTTTAAGGGTGAATTCAGTCCATGATACTGAACAAATTTCCCCAAGGAACATATATCGAAATATGAAAAATATTTTTGGACTTTCCATACAAACTCGGATCAGCTGATCGGTCAACTTGTATGGGAAGCCAAAAAATATTTTTCATATTTCGATATATGTTCCTTGGGGAAATTTGTTCAGTATCATGGACCTCATACAGCGTTAAAATAGTTTCAGTATATTTTGTTAGACCTTATATATCCTGACATAGTTAAAAAGTTTATATATTGGTTTGTATATTATCTATGAATCTTAATTTAGTATATTACCTACCTATACCTGAACTCGTACTTCATTCTGGGTACGTTAAACAGATGTAAGAAAATGTAAATAGAATCATAGCATTTTCCTTTTTCGTGTTGTTGAGTTCACATTTACACCTTATGGGAGTTACGGGCTAGACCGAGTCGGATTCTAAGCAAGTAAGCTTGGGTCAGCCCATCCCCTGGGTCAATTTGAGAGAAAAAGCAGCTGGCAAATTGTTTATCAAAATGGAAGGTTTAGGTTGTACTTCATCTTTTTATTTTTAAAAACTAAGTATTAATTTAATCTTTTTATACTTGTGGTCTTATTTGTTTTATTTTTTTCGTCCACTGATGTGGTAAGTATTGTGGTCTCATACTTTACTAGACTTAACATTTACCTTAAAAAAAAGAAACAAGTACCTAATTAACACTAACTTAAGATCATAAAATTGACATTTAAACTCGGCTTGCAAACCTGTTATTGAAACAACTAGGCCACAAGTTCGTTTTAAATATGAACACAAAGATAAAAGACTGCATTTCAAAGATATGCATCAGTCAGTCCACGCTTATTTGCATAATAATATTAGCACTAAATCAGTATCTCAGTTTTGTAAGAATTCGTTAGGTAACAAAAACGAAGGCTGCCATTAGTTCACACCCTGTATCACAACAAAAACATTTCGCAAGAACATCGGAATAATTTATATTTGCAGAGTTACCTCACACAAAAATATTCACCTTCAAACGAGTTTAAACTCCAATTGGCTGCACAGTAAATCACAACTGTATCACTTGTAAATCAAAATATAACAACACTTTATTAATGAAATACTAAACACTGCTGGCTGGTTTTTATTTAAAAACTTTTTGAATTGTTTGAAAATGGAATACGCGCGCAGTCGCTCGCTTACGGCGCAATACTGGGTCACGATTGGTCGCCGAAGCGCGGGAATGCACATATCAAAGTGACGTTTGCTTAAGTTTTTTAGTTTGCTTTATGATAATGAGATGGTGTAATGTAAGTGCAAGTTATAATTAATAGTTTGTTACAAACAAACTAGTAAGTAGTACTGTGTACAGTAATGTTTGATCGAAATAGAGCGTCCAGTATTTCACGAGTTTCTAACAGTCGTAATGTTATTATTGGTAATTTTGTTGTTACCTCAATCATGATAACTTACTTACTTACTTGTATATATGTAATGTATGAATGTATATTGATACATCAGAATATAATTATACAATGTGTAAGGGACTGGGACACACCCGTAATAAATCAAACTACGGGCTATACTAGATCACTATAGTATAATTTCCGTTGGTCTCATGCAAATTGCCCAGGCGGCTGCACACTGCTTTGTATGGAAGTTCCAAATTGTTTTTGTTTGTTTTTGACTGTTATTATAATTTCAAGATACTATAGTGATCTAGTATAGCCTGTGGTTTGATTTATAGGGTATGTCCCTTCCACGTTGTATATGGAAGAATTTATTTATAACGAATACCTTATTTCCTATATTGCACTAAGCAATATTTGACTTACATTCACTTTAATGTCTGAGAGGGTTAATTAGTATCAAAATTACTTAAAATTACCTTAAAAAATCAATATGTAAGTATCATGTCTTTACCTCAGCAAAAACATTGATTGATAATATACACAACGTGGAACGAACATACCCAACAAATCAAAACACAACGTTTTACGACATGGGGACATTTTGCGAATAAGCCTTTGATTTGGCTTGTCGTAAAACGTCTCTTTCTCATAATGTCTCTTTCGCAGAACGGCTCTTTCGCAGAATGTCTCTTTCGCAGAATGTCTCTTTCGCAGAATGTCTCTTTCGCAGAATGTCTCTTTCGCAAATTGTTTCTTTCGCACAATGTCTCTTTCGCAAAATGTCGCGACAGGGACTTAGAATAAAATTGAGATTTTCAAAGCAACATCATTTATTAATCATTATTTTTGTACTTCAATTTACTTAAATATTGCAAATAAATAAAATATACACAAACAAGAAAATTATACACATAAAATAAAATTATTTATATTTTTTTTAATGATTAAAAAAAGTAATTTAATTTTAAAATGTCTAAGTCCCTGTCGCGACATTTTGCGAAAGAGACATTGTGCGAAAGAGACAATCTGCGAAAGAGACATTCTGTGAAAGAGACATTCTGCGAAAGAGACGTTCTGCTAAAGAGACATTATGAGAAAGAGACGTTTTACGACTAGGGGTCATTTTGCGAAAGAGACGCTTTGCGAATAAGCCAAATCAAACCACCGGCTATTCTAGATCACAATAGTATAATGAAATTAAAATAACAACCAGAAAATAAAAATACTTCGCACTTTTGTGTAGAATCGCCGAATTTGATTGTTTGGGCTGTTTTTTTTTAAATGTCTTTATACTAAAGTGATCTAGTATAGCCCGTGGTTCGATTTATTACGGATATGTCCCTTCCACGTTGTACACAACTTTATTTAGAGGAGCTCGGTGGCCCGGTGGGAGTGCGTATTAGTAGCGCTTTCGCAAGTAAAGCGACACCGGGCGTGGTCCGCATTTGGATGGGTAACCACAGGTGGCATAAAACAAATCTCGAACTCCTCCATGCTTCGGGACGCACGTATAGGCAGTTGGACCTGGCCGTCATCATTGTTTGGCAGTCGTCAAGCTATTTCAGATGCCATTAGGCAGCCTGAAAAATCTGACACCAGTGTTGGCCACTTACACACACGAAAAACAAACAAACTACTTTATTGTTTTTTTATTTCCTGAAAGCGAATACGAGTAATTGCCTATGGATCTTGCGGCCCTGGGCTGTCTGCTTAAAGCCACAAGCCGTACGTTTTAAAAGGAACTTTTTACCACGTACGACCGAACTATGGAATCAACTTCCTGCAGCAGTGTTCCCGAAACGATACGACATTGAAACCTTCAAAAAGCGAGTCTATATCTTCCTTAAAGGCCGGTAACGCTTCTGTTACACCCCTGGTGTTGAAGTTGTCCATTTGCAGCGGTGATCACTTACCATCAGGTGACCCGTTTGTTCGTTTGCCGCCCTATGATATAAAAAAATGCTCTGTCTGTACCGTTAAGGATAAAAACGTAATAGTTAACTAATTAGTCCAGTGTTAGCAGGTAAGGCACTGGATGCAAGCCGCTTTCAATCGGTCGTTCGTTTTGGAAAACCTTGGGCTTGGCTATGTCCAGTAGTGGACTTCCTGTGGTTGATATGATGAAGGAGATAAAGAAGACAATAAAAATATTTGACCCTGACATTTTGAGAGTAGAGTTAATCCTTAACGCTCCGCTTATAAGGCAATAAAAAAATAAATAGGTAAAGTAACGTAACAATATGGGAATTTTTCGATATTTTGGTGTCACTTGAAAATCTAGGATAAATAACTAGGTCTCCAGGTGCGAAAGTGCCCGCACAATACCACCACAATACGGGGCACGCTGTGACTCAAACATACGGAATATTAAACAGCTGCGCACACGCCGGCGGCGAGAATGTCGGTATAGTGGGCCACATGTGTTGTGTAACGAACTTTAGGTCAAATAAAACAATTTTAAAGACCCAAAGCATGACATAAACTTGAGATATGAAAACTACCGTCTTATTATAAAAACAGGACTAACTTTGTTACTAGGTTTAAACCAAGGGCCTGACACGCTTTGATAGAGCAATATAGTCTTACTAAGATTTCTAAAAGAAAAAGAAAAGAGTGCCGTGTTTTGTCTCTATCACCGGCCGAACATTTTTTTATGGTATTTTTTATAGGCACACTTCAAATTGCATATACTTAAAGTGTGCCTATAGCCCGACCTTGAAAAATATTCGTAGTATTATTAATATGTCTTTCTCTTACCCCTGGACGCTCGGTGGCAAATCTACACTACTTGTTTATCTGCCCAAAATCAAGTTGATATTGACAGGTGAGATAGTGTGATATTACTAAATTTCAACTTGATTTGGGCAATTAGGGTTTAATCCTAGTAACTAAGTTAGTCCTGTTTTTATAATAAGACGGATAGACTTAATCTGGGGGCACGGGAGTGCCCCCGCCAAGACGAGATACCGAAGGCGCAGTGCAATACCTACCTTTTCTCGAAGCATTTCTTCGTATTTTAAACCCATATATTTAGACTTTTACAAAAGCATAAGCGACTTCTTTCGAGTAAAAATCCCTACCCGTAATCACCACGCCGGGCAGGCCCAGGTGATCACAGTAGATGGTATAAAATCTCTGCATAGAAGATCGACGCTCTGCATACATAATAAAGTGTCCACAAAATGTACGTAATTGTACGCTATATGAAAAAAATTGTACGAGAAAGGTTAGCGAGAAATCTTTGAGCGTTTAGGTAACCTGAAGATTGTCTCGGCGACCGGCTTTACTTCTCAGCAGTGGTCGTTGCTAGTATTCAAGAGATAAGCTAACATTGTAGCCACGAATTCAATGGAGTTCGCACGCACAAAGGCCTCTTCAATACAGGCTGATATGCAGGAAGTCGGAGCAGCGACCTTTGTAGACGCGTGGGTTCATAACGTAACATTATTACATTGCCAACAATAACAAGTTTTTGTCCAACTCCCGCGAGAAGTCTACGCAGTCTACAACTACACTCGTAGAGTAATATTATGTATTAATTTATACACATTTTATTGTAAAATATAGCAGATTTTATTCAGCACAAAAAAGAACACATCAAGTAAAAAAAAATCTATTATACTCGTATCATATGTCATAGAAAAATAAATATGTAGATACAGTACAGAGTAACAGTATTACATTGACCTATTACCTCAGCAAGAATCGCACGGACCGCCTCTTTAGCAACTTCAGACAAAGCTACATAGCCTAATATTATTGTATGTATTAATTTATACACATTTTATTGTAAAATATAGCAGAGTTTCGAATTGTCCCAGGCCAGTTTGAAAATCTGCTATATTTAACAATCTTGAATGTTTATCTATTATGTATTTGTTATAAAATATAGTATCGTTGAGTTAGTATCCTTTAACACCAGTTTCGAACTTTCTTTGGGGCTAGCTCAATCAGTGTAATTTGACCCTATATATTTATTATTATTTATTTTATGTCATAGAAAAATTTATGTAGATAAATAGGCCAGGTTAACAAAAAAAAGTTTTGATTCTAATCGAACCTAAAACACGTAGTCGTTACTATACTTAACTCATTTCTCTTCTGGTAGGCATTAAATGTTTATTTTAGCGAATTATATGTAATTATCAATAATCGAGCGCAAAGAATAACCCTATCAAAGTTGCATTCAACAAGGCGGTATTGAAAAACTAAAATATCGTTATGTTACTTTACGCCAATTACTGGACCAATCAGAGGCTGCTGCATGACGCTACGTCATAGCGGACATGTTGACACTGCTCAATATAATCAATCAATCAATATACATTTCGAGTGGTCCGTATGGGCCATGATAATGTTTATTCTCCATGGTATTATAGTTCGCATAAGTATATTCTTTGCTACGTCAACCACGCCCGGAGTTGTTTAACTTTCAAAAGCGTTAGCAATTGATCGATTGAAACCGCAATTAGCATATATATTAAGTATTATATTACATATATTACGAGGGGGGGTCAAAAAGTTCGCGGAACGGAGGGGAAGGGGGGTGAAATAAAATACTGTACTATTTTTCTTTTTCAATATATTCCCCCTTAAGTCGAATACATTTTTCAGATCTCTCTATTAACTTATTAATACCGTCGAAAAAAAATGATTTGTCTTTGTCCTCAAAATAGGCCGAAATCGCCGACTTGACTTCTTCATCATCGGAAAATTTCTTCCCCCGAAGCTCTTTTTTTAATTTGGGAAATAAAAAATAATCACAGGGGGCTAAGTCTGGACTATAGGGAGGATGGTTTAACATTTCGAAGCCACAGTGATGAAGGGCAGCCATCGCAACGCGGCTCTTGTGTACCGGTGCGTTGTCATGCAAAAGCAGCACACCCTTTGTCAACTTTCCCCGCCTTTTCTCCTTGATTGCTTCTTTTAATTGTCTTAGTAGATTAGCGTAGTATTCTCCCGTTATAGAAACACCCTTATCTTTATAATCTATTAATAAAATACCCTCTGTATCCCAAAAAACAGTTGCCATGATTTTTCCAGCCGATTGTGACACCCTGTATTTCTTAGGGGGGGGCTGACCCTTTTTATGCCACTGCATAGACTCTTGCTTCGACTCAGGCTCATAATGATGAACCCAAGTTTCATCTGCAGTAACAAGTCTTGCAAAAATTCCTTCCTTGTCGGCGCTACAGAGGTCTAAAAACTCCTTTGAATACTCGACGCGCAGCTGTTTCTGTGGTGGTGTGAGCATTCTTGGCACCCATCTTGCGCTGACTTTTGACATCCCAAGATTGTCGTGTAGAATATTTAAAATGGTTGTAGGTGATACTCCAACCATTTCTGCAAGTTGTTTCTTCTTCAAACGAGTATCCTCCAGTATAAGATTCTCCACTTTTTCAACGATGTTTGAGGTGGTGGCCTCAATCGGCCGTCCTGAGCGAGGGTCGTCTTCAAGAGACTCTCTGCCTTGCTTGAAAAGGCTATTCCACTTGTACACCATGGTTTTCCCAGGGCAAGAGTCCCCGTATACTGATAACATTTCTTCCAAAATTTTCTGAGGTGGTTTTCCTTGCTTAGTGAGGAACTTTATGACGGCACGAAACTCGATTTTTTCCATGTTCAAGTTTTTCTTCCGGATTCACTTGTTTGATCGACGACAGGTCAAAGGTTATTGACACAATCAGGTTCAAACTTGGCATATATACTCACAAAGAGTTGCTCATTAGTTACTACCTGCGGCAGGTCCCCCACCCCCCGCTATCCCCTCCATTCCGCGAACTTTTTGACCCCCCCTCGTATATTAGCGACAAATAACACTGATTGAGCTAGCCCCAAAGTAAGTTCGAGGCTTGTGATATGGAATACTAACTCAACGATACTATATTTTATAACAAATACATATATAGATAAAAATCCAAGACCCAGGACAATTTTGAAAAAGGCCATTTGTCAACTTGCCTTAACCGGGGATCGAACCCAGGGCCACAGGATGGCAGACTAGCATGGTGACCACTATGCCATGGAGGTCGTACCGACCTACCTTCTTAAGTTTTAAGTACCTTGTAAGCAAGCCTTCATGCACAAGTGTTATTTCATCGAAGGCCTGTCTCTGTTTGCACTTTGCAAGTTAAGACTTCAAAAGAACCAGTCGGTCAACCCAGATTCAATTTGTTGAGTATTGTTACTCAATGAATTATGCGGTTTTCAGATCAACTTTCTAGAATTGTAGACTATGGTGTTTAATAACTATAGGTACTTGGTTCTACAATAAAATTATTGTAGAACCAAGTAGATTATTTTAGTATTTACCAAAAATATATAAATAAAATCGGAAACAGGAATTATCTGAAATTAAATTTTAGCGTTAACGAACGGAACCCTTTCAAGCTTTTTGTTTTCGAAGTCTCTATTGTAGGGTCCCCCCTTTTGTGGAAGCCCCGGGGCTGTAGCTCAGGTTGCCCCCCATAAATCCGGCATTGTGTTGATAAGGGGGCGTCCATAAATTACGTGGGGTGTTTTTTTGAATTTTCTGTTTGACTCGACCCCCTCCCCCTCTTAAACATCTCACGTAATTTACGGACGCCCCCTAACCGAGTTTTAAAAAGTTAAGATATGTACAGTAAAAATAAAATACTTAGAATGTACCAACTGCTTCTCTTCCCGCGCAGATCTTGAAAGCCAATGGGCGGGGAAATGGGCGAAAATGCGAATCATGTTAAAGGCGATATGCGGCTAACATCGTATCACTATTTTGATTCATCATCATCATCATTGCAGCTGATAACGTCCACTGCTGGACATAGGCCTCTCCCAAAGATTTCCAAAACGACCGATCAAGAGCAGCCTGCATCCAGCCCTTTCCAGCGACCTTGGTCAGGTCGTCTGACCACCTTGTGGGTGGGTGTCATACGCTTCGCTTGTCAGTACGTGGTCGCCATTCGAGAACCTTTTTGCCCCATTAGCCATCGGTTCTTCGCGCTATGTGCTACTGCTACTTCAACGAACTAATCTGCTGGGCTATGTCAGTGACTTTTGTTCTCCTACGAATTTTCTCATTTCGATCACGTAGGGAAACACCAGGCATAGCCCTCTCCATAGCGCGCTGAACGTCCTTGAGCCTTCTTATGAGACCCATAGTAAGGGACCACGTTTCAGAGACATATTTTGATTACTTTTTATTTATTTATTACTTTTTCTACCTCGCTTATCAACCCGGCAAAAGTAGCCTTGGAGCCTTGCAGCTTTAGCGCTTCCGACCCTCCCCCATGCCATATCCGGGGCTGATTAATCTAAAATCGCAAAACTGTGCACTCGAAGTTGCAAGCTACTGCATAACCCACCTTGATACTTCCTGTCCTACTTATTTAACCTTCGGACTGTAGTATGTAATCTAGAGTTTCTAACACAGCTTAACAGCGTGAGAATTACTCTCAATTAACTTGAATAGGTATCTAGATACTAGAACGCTTTACAAAGTTTCGCAACTTGTACTGCCAACTTCCGGTAAAAGGCTTCGTGAGTACATAGACATCTACAGAATTTTAATCCTTCGGATGCAGATTGCGACTCGTTTATGCAGAAATCAAAATTCCTTTTTTTAAAGTTGAGCTTACAGAAGGATTAAAAAAATGCGTAAAAAGTGTCACGTCTTGCCCGTATTTTTTTATTTAATTATTTTACGGCCCTGGATACTAGTCCATTAGAGCCCATCTTTATTTTATCACTTCTTTATTCCTAACCCTAATCCTAACTATACAATCAAAGGTTGGTGTAGGTCTTTTGATTGCGTCAAGGGAGCTTCTGGCGACAAATCTATACGACTCCACTAGTTTTCATAGCCCATTGAGTGGCGGACGGCGCCTAAAGACGCCCACCACAGTCCGCAAATAAATATTGTCCGCACTACAGTCGCACTATGAGTGTCCACTTTAACCATTTCACATATTGTCCATGAGCATGAGCATTTATAACACTAAACTACACCGATTTCATATTATAAAGTCCACTAGAATCAATTTGCAAAACAATTTAAAGCTAACTCCAAACCCCTTGACTTCCCGCCAAAAACACGTCCCTTTGTATTTGTACCACTACTTGTATATTCTAAATCTTTGATTTGTACACTCACAAATGTCATATTTTGAAGACAATCGGTAAGTACATGTCATAAAGACAAAAGGGTAAACAAAGACTAATTATAGCTTTCTTTACAAATTGACATTTATTTCAAATTTGACATCATTCTTAATTAATAATTATGAAATAAGAATGTATTGTCAGTTCACATATTTTAATATAAGTATAATTGGAAGTTGACGTTTTTGGAGGAAATGCTGCAGTACAGTTTGTTACCGTTTCTTCTGTACTTGCGCTTAGGAGGCAGCAGTACACTTAATTGTAAGTAAAATGATTTCACGTCAACAACTAATATGAAACATACCATACCATGAAATCAAAATAAAATAAATTGACAATTATCAAGTAATACAAAAATGAACAAATGATTTTTGACTTTTTTTCCTTTGGGCTATATGCGCGAGAGAAAAAAATTGCACCACACATTTTTTCTTTATGTGTATTAAGTAATATACTAAGTACCTATTAAAAACATTTTTTTTTTCAAAAATGATTGCCAAAAGCAGCGTGTGAGAGGTTTGAGGTCCGTCAATGCACGTGTTTATATAATTTCCATTTAAACATAAGAACGATTGCTAAACTTGCAAAATGAATTCAATGGTTTGGAGTCATCGCATCTTCAATGTTTCAGCCTCATTCACCGAAACGTGATGACTCAGAGTTTTCCCACGACATTAACAATGTATCTCATATCTTTTTCTAACACAACAAACAAACAGAGACAAGTAGCATGTAGGATACAAGACAAACGCCTTAGCGAACCTTGAGGTTTCGAATGCAGTGTTTTGAAGGAAAACATCAATCTTCTATTGTGTCTCGTACAATGGAAAAGGACATTGGCTAAGTGTTTTCATTCTATATACTTATATATAGGCCATGCATGTAGATTATGTTAACCTCGTATAGGTACAATATGTAACAAAAACCCTGTCCGATCCTTGTAGGAGCAACTCAGATGGTCAATATGAACAACTTATCCTATGGGACCAAAGCTTGAAACTGGAAAGAAAAAATCGTCATTTTCATACAAATCGCCGGGCCGGCCGAACACTTTTGTATGAATATGTCGATTTTTTTCGAGTTTCAAGCATTGGTTATCAAATATAATTATTTTATGATTATGACACAAAATTGATTAATTAAAAATGTGAAAGATGATGTGTAAAAAAAGGAGGCCAAGTTCACGCACGTCGTTAAAGTTATTTATATTTAATTGACTGCCCACACGCGCCAAAATTAAGTAATCGCTCAAAACACACTAATAAATGAATGAAAGCACAACCTCACTCAACAGCGTAGGAGCATGCCTGCACGTCCAAGAAGCACCTGTGCCTCCTACGCTTGGTGATTCAAGTATCAAGTACGTGAGATACGAGACTTGCAACAAGATAAAGTACCTATACTATTTAAGTGTACAATAGTATTATTTATATTGTGCACAATAAATAAGTACTACTATAATCCGATTCTATTTAGCTCAGGTTCGAAACAAAATTACACTTTCACTATCATTGCTTCTAAGTTATAAACTTGTACCTATAAGAAATTGAGACGAAGATCCTTGAAACAAATATATATTTAAATGAAATCGAATATATGGGTTTACAAATGAATTACTTAAATAAAACAAAGGTAACAACTACACATATGAATATATTTAACCGTGACATACAATTACAATGATATATTTGAGAATAGTAGAGTAACATTAAAATGAGAATAATATTGAAAATAACTATAAGTACTGGCCTAAACATTAATTACTTTTGATACTCAGAAATAAAAAAGTAATTTGTAATTTTCTTGAAATCGATATTGTTCTTACATTTATTTGAAATGGTTACAATTGTATTATTTAAAGGCAGATTTTATTAATAAACGTCAATAATATTTTTTAATTTTCTTAAATATAAATATCTAATGTCACATTTATGCATTATGCACTAATAGAATAACAAAGGTAGCGGCAGATAGCGCATAAAATAAACTTTAGTTATTTGAATAAGTGGAAACACAGGTATACATTTAGTTACTTTGATAAAAGCGTCTCAAGGCAAGAATATTGTACACAGAAGTATTTTGTCACATTGCAATACATGTTTAAAGAATCTATGTATAATGCAAAAGCTACAGACTATAACACTTTTACAAAGTGGACTGTATGACCAACAGCTACTATAAATGTATAGTTCAAATATATTTCTCTGTACATATTATAATGATATATATTATATTGCAACTTAAACTTAGAACTGGATTAACACCCAAACAGTAAGATTTTTAACATTTAAACGTAAAATATTTCAGATCTTTTAAACGCAAATAAACTCTTTCAAATTTCACAAAATATTAGGGTCCACTTACACTAACCTTTATTACAAGTAGTTTTGAACAAAACTGAGAAATAAAATTTCGAAAGTGGACCGCTACTCACACAGTTGTTCTTAACATATCACTCCAGAGAAATATCTCTCTTTTCACATTCCCTTGATTTTTATCACTATAAGATGGATAAGTACAACGATTTTGGTCTAATTCTAGGCAATTAGGTTCAGCCAAATATACATTTATTCGTTTATAATTTCTATGACTGCGTTGTTTGCAGTAAACATAACATTTAAAATAAAAGAAATTATGTGCGAATAAATAACAATTTCATCACAAAAGTACTGTTTCCAAACTTTTTCGAAGTTATAGATTCTGATAAGTACAACGTACTGCGATGTTTCATAATATAAAATCACCTAACTTTGTCCTTCCATTACTTAAATTCGCACATTTTCCTATTAAAATAGGTAATATCTTTGTCACAACACTCGCCAAACCGAATTTGAGTTGTTTCACAGCCTTATTGAAGTCTTAGGTGGTATAAATTGCTCTTCTAACTCTGTCCTATAGAATATATATTTTGTGCATAAATATATTTATATATTGTCATCTCGATAATTGAAACACGCAAAAGCTAGAGTTTTTCAGTTCATTGCTTTAGTTCCTATATCGTATGTTGGATTGATTAAGATGTTAAAAATACCGCTATATTTTTAAATATTCCAATAGAACAGAGTTTTACATAAAGAAAACGACAAATAAGAGGCGGGAATGATGTTCAGTAACGATTTATTGTATTTTTATATTTAAATTAATACATTTTCACATACTTTTGTTTCAATATACTTTTAGTTCTTAAGATTATTTTGTTAAGTTGTTAGTTGATCTAAGCCTCTTCTATTCGTTTCTCAGTCTCAGGGAATGTTTGTTGGTAAGTCTCTTCGTTGCCTTACAAAATATATGAGTTCACTCACGTCGACCGTTGTCGTATAAATGTCATAAAAATATTTAAGGAAATTATTTAAGTTTTTTTTATATATACTTTTTTGTGAGTAACAAGTTCTAAAATCTAGGGAGTAATTAGTCCTATAGCTATTTGAAGCATTATTTATTTGTGATGGCCTTTTTAAATGTGGCCGGTATGTTTATAAGTGTTTTAAATCTACGATGAAAATACTTTGGGTCTACTTTGAATAAGTTATATTATTAATCAGTTTGACAAAAGGCATGTTTGAGTGTCTGCATCTACGCTTAGATCACAATGTTTGTGCGTGACTATCATTTTTGAGATTTCTTGTTTAAAACGATTTGTTTCTAAAACTAACCAACGTGGATATTTAAAGCTTGATTTTATTTTATTACAAGTTTGAATATCTAAATGTAAACACGTGCGTTAGCGACGGGATCCAAATTGGCACATCTTAGAGTTTCATTTATTTGGTAACTATATGTTAATGGTCGCTCAGAAACCGGCCCCGTGCTTTGATATGTGTGATGGCATTTTATATAAATGAACACTGAAAATTAATTATTTTTTATTAAGTAAATACCAATTATTCAGATACCCTTATCAAAGTTGCCAGAGAAGAGTAAGTATATCTATTGTACGTATTGATCATCTTATTTTCGTATTTTTATACAACATTTATCTATCTTAATTTTAAAGTATTAAGTAGATTTAATATCTTGCACTGGCAACAATGATCGTTTGTGATATTATGAGTTCACGTTACGTAACCAATTACATCAATAAAATCGTGTGTTGATTGATCATCGTTTATTTCAACAATACATTTACCCTATTTAAATTATGTATAATATTTTTGACATATCAATTTTTATGTAAGTAAGGAGCAATTTTATTTGGTAATCAAGACAACGTGAACAATGCAGCTAGACATTTGAGGATGGACTGGATTATTATCTCTTGAAATTCGTCTGCTAAAAAGATGACAAAAGAGTTGTGACCTAGTTGTAATCTAAACGATTAATCATTTTCAGTCTGTATATTCAAATGCAATACAAAGGGGACGGAGCATTTGTGATTAAGTTTCATTGAAATGGTCACTAGTATTTAAGCTGAATATTCATAAGTCGTGCATCCTGACGATATTTCGTTTGTCTCTCGTAATTTCTTTATCGTAAAATACAGTTGTTTTTTTTCGTCGCGCAAACATTTAATACACAATTAAGTCTGCATTATATCGTTCATTTTAATTTTAAAATATGCAACGAATCAACGCGTTTTTTATTTAAATCAACAGAAATCTTACAGCAATGATACGTTCTTATCAATTAATAAAGCGATTTATATATTTCTAACAGACAAGTCGGACTACTCAGATGTTTAAAACGCTCCACAACGCAACCTTTCATCTTAAATATATCTCTATTCGTTGGTATAAACTTTCTCATAATTTGCTAGTACAGTGGCACTTTACTAACACTGTATTTGATACAGTATCGCGAGATTGTTCCCTTAAAGCTATTATAAAGTTGATATAACTATGTATTTGTAATACTTTGTCAATGATTTGTGCAATGTTCCTTCGAGAGGCAGTGGTTAGCTACGCGTCTTTTTTATTATTTACAAATTTTCACATGCCCCTTGACTAGATGTTTGGTTTAACATCGAACACCAATGAGAAAATGTTAAGAGTACATAAGTAACATAAGTCAAGATGTTGCGGCTATACATATTTGAGTTTATCCAAACAAAGAAAATGATCCAGCTAATTATAGAGTTTACCCAAACAAAGAAAATGATCTAGCTAATTATAAAGTTATTTTCCCAATCATATTTAGACGTAACATATAACTTTATAAAATTGTTTCTCGTATTTTCCAGACTTGGTTCAATATACCTCTATGCACACCACATCGGTTTATTTTGAATATTTGTAAATTAGTACGCAATAAAAATCCTTTTTTGTTGCATTTTTGTGTATTTTTAATTATTTTGTTACAATACGTATCTTTATGAGTGTTCACGTCACTAAATTATTTACAAAGAAATGTGATTTTTGTTCACTTTCCTGATAATATATTATATTGTCCGATGTAATATAGACATTGGTGCCCGATGCAGTCTTTGATCGATTTAGGTACAAAGTAACATTGCATTTATTACAACTACACGATAAATTCGCGATTTGAGAGATGTTGCCAGTAAACATATCATTCGGCGTTTCTCAATGTTTTCAAAGGGCACTTTTTCTGCCAAGCAGATCGTCACTCACATGCATAGCATATTCTTAGCTCTCTCGCGTTTCATAGTATTCCAACGCGGACTTGGAGTATGACTTTAAAAGCAACACATCATCAACACGTAACTACGTAATGTGTTGCAGTGTTAAGCATCATTAAACGCTTCGTAATGATATAATTAACCCTAATTTAGTTTGACGTTGTAATACGAAGATAAAATTGAACGTCAATCTATGTTATTTTTCCGAATAAAGCCTCCTGATCCGCGTAACAGGAAAACTGCCCTAAATACCGCACTATGACTAATTCTACCCGCAGTCTCGAGCGGTGTTAGTAGTGTTTTCAAAAGGTGGGGATAGATTTTTAAGTAGCTATGTTACAGTTTTCAAGTTTGGTGCTATTTTTCTTTGTTTACACTCTTATTCTTTTATATTATTATACATTTTTTATTGAAAAAGCTATTTACATGCGCGTGATGTAACATCTAGACAAATAACAATATATGATTAAAACGTCACCTTGCGATAAAATATGAATTAGTTTTTATGAGTGATTAAAAATGGATGCAAATGTGTTTTAAAAACACATGATTCAGGAACTTCACCAATTGCTCGGATATTTCAGTAAATATAAAGAATATTTATATGTATGATTTGTTTAAAATTTTACGCTTGAACTAAGACGAATGTTTTAAAAAAATATAAAATAATTACTTATAATATATTTGCAACGACTACACTTTTAGGCCATTAAGTACCAATCTGATGAAACCTTGGGTCGAATAGACCGATTTTAAAAACAAATCAATAATTTTGAAATTCTAAAAAAGCATATTAAAATTTTGATCACATTTTTTCTGGAATGAATAATGTACTTTATAATTATTTATAGTCAATAAATACCTAGAGCCCAATACCGCTTATTAAATACGCGTTACAAAGATTTCAATCCAAACTATTTAATAAGAAAATAATTTTGATTATATTCGTTAATTGTCATTAGACCTATATTACTGAATATTATAAAGAATTAAATTGGGCAAATATTAAGCTAAGATATCTACACAGGTTATTAACTTTGAAATTAAGCCCTATTTTCACATTTAATTAAGAACCTATGATATTTTTTCAAAGGTTTAATTAATTTTTTCACACATGTAATATACAAAACACGTGAAATTAAATAGAATATCTTATATGACCCCGACGTATTTTTCTTTATATTAGTGTTGGATATGGCAGCCTTTTAGGTATTTTATGAGATAAAATTCTTGGAGAATAAGTATTTAAAATACTGAAACTTCGGTCAAAATCTTTGATTTTAATTTTTTTAAATGTTTTTATTGTAACCTGTGCGTATACCAAATAATTCGAAACATACAATACAAGAACATGATTGCATCTGCTCAACTCTATGTAATAATCTTGAGTATATATTTTCCATTTCTAACGATTTATAATTTGTGTTTCTAAAAAACAGATCGCATTTTCAATTTTGCTTGAAATTTTAACGTTATAATATTGGATCATGTTAATACTAAGAACAGATGCAAAAAGTTCGATATATTTTAAAATTCTATTATAATCTACTAACCATTATCATATATTTTTATTAAATCAGATAAATTTTAAATATCTTATCTACAATTTAATTAAAACTAAGACGAAGACATGACAATTGTTATAAAGATTAAGTAAGGAAAGTCAATTGAAACTGAAAACAATGAGCTTCGGTCTTCTGAGATTAAAACTACTCGGCCCGAGCCGACTTACCTAGATAGTAACCCAAAAAACAAAAAATAAAATTAAAAAAAAGTTGTTAAGCTTTTCTGTTTCAGAATTTGATCAAAAACTATATCTGAAACACGCTTAAATTTTTATAACATTTGCAACAATGTCAAGCTGCATAAAATATTTAAACGGCGATAAAACGTTAAATATATTTTTATTGCCTCATCGTCAGGTCATCACAAATATTGCAAATGTAATAAAGATATTAACACTCAATAAAGCATTTAATTTTGTGTCGTACACAAAATCTACTTTTAACTAGACTGACAAAATGACAAATATTTTTATTCGTCATGTAGTTTGATAATTTTACAAAAATATTGAGTGAACATGATTGAAGTAGTACACAATTATTAATAATAAAACTGCTTTTTTTTGGCAAATTTTCTATGTATGATTAGATTGTATTGGACATTATTTTCCCGTACTTGGCTTATCACACTGCCACCCATGTTTTTACTACACAAATCAACATACTGTTTGTCCAATTTAGTAAAATTCCATTATCTAATGATATATATATTAATGGCATCAATATTTTTTTTAGTACTTATGCCATATTGTTTTGTTTTTTTTTTATATTTAATACATGTCAAAGCTTTTCAAGTCTTCGAACAAGAATTATAATTTGAAGACTTTTATATATATATATATATATATATATATATATATATATATATATATATATATATATATATATATATATATATATATATGAGAAGATTTTTAACGTTTTACCACAAAAAAAAAATCTGATGAGAAAAAATGACACCAAAAACATTACACACTTCTCTACTTGACACTTGTCTAAAAAAAAGTGTGTATTATTTTTGGTATCATTTTTGCTCAACAGATTTTTGTCTTTTTTGTGGTAAGACTGTTAATGTTTCGTGATGGAAGAACTATTATTGAGTGTGTAAGTACTAATACATTAATGATGCAAAACTGTAGTCAAGTATACTTTTACCAAAAGTTTTTTCTATGCCTGTAGCATACGTAATTTCTACAGTTAGTTATTTTTTTAAAGCTACATCTTAATTAAAAATACCAGCCTCCCATTCACACTATCTTTGCTGTATATTTAAGAAAACCATTCGCAAATAATAATGACGTAGTAATATCTAAAAACGTGTGTAAATGTGTTCTGTTGGTTGTTACAAGTACTTACACACTCAAGAGAAGATAAATCAACCGTCCATTATGTACTCTGGCGTATAGAGCTAGGATTTGAACAATGGTATATTCGGTGTTCATGGTTTACATTGGATTAAAAGACGCATACTTATAAGATTTTGTGAATTAAAGACTCTGTTTCTTATTTAAATTTTATTAAAGACCGTTAACAAATAATTTTGCTCCATAGCATCAATAAATATGACTAAGCAAAAATACCAATGGTTCAATCAGGTTTTATTATTTGCAGGTAGGTAACGCGAACTATAATACCATGGAAGCATAAATCAAGCGCAGTAAAATACCCTATCCAAAGTACATTGAAGAAGGCGGTACTTACAACTTCATCTCTTTTACGTTTAATTACTTTCAAACAATTCAAATCAGACACTTTTTTTACACGTCAAAACACACATATTCTATAGGTTTTGTATGAAGATACAAGATAATGACGATATATTTTCTTGCTGCAATAAAAAATCTAAAATTGCACAAAATTTAAGAAAATGATACGTCACAAAATAAAGTCATTATCACTGATCATGTCCATGTTCAACGTAATTTTAGATTTATTATTGCAGAAAAGAGCGTTATTTGACTACAAGAAACTATGACGTAATTAGTCTATATTTTATACAAGTCCCATGGAAAACGCTTGTTTTGAGCCGTTAGTGCGATGATATCGGATTAAACTCTTCCATAGTATTATAGGGTATATATCACGGAATGGGTATTTTTTCCAACGTGCAATTTTTCGCCCGATACTCAAGTTTCCTTTGAAACGCACGACAAAACACCATAAATACATGAAAGGTATTTTGTACTCTGTTCACAAGGATGAGCGTGATAAGACCATTTCGTTTGATCTTTTCAAATCATTTAATTAATTTCGTTTGATCATTTCTTTCAATTATATTATTCAAATAATTTCGTTCCGATATATTTATTCTATCAATCAATTCGTTTATTTCAAAGAGTCATTCATAACGCCAGCTTTACACAGATCCATTTGCGCTTGAAATAAACCCTTTATTTAATACCAATTTTCCCAACAATCACGATATAATACACATTGCAAAAAATACCCAATTTGATACCACTGAATACTGAAAAACAAAATACCGTCATTATACCATTGAATACCGAAAAACAAAATAGCGCCATTATACCATTGAGTACTGAAAAACAAAATACCGCCAGAGTACACGGGACACACTCGTCGTTTCTATATAATTATGACTTACGTGACGCCGAGTGTGTGCGCGGTAACTTGTTGCAGCACGTAGTGGGCGCGTTGCTCTGCCGTGGAGCGCATGCGCAGGCCGGGGTGCAGCTCGCTCCACGGTTGAGGTTCGAACTTGAACTCTGCGAACTCGTTCACTTGCTGCAAACAAATCACATTCTTAGGGTTCCGAAAAAAAAGATAAGATAATATTGCAATAAATAAGGTGTACAGTACAGGTGTTTAACAAAATACAATTTAAAAAAGTAACTTAAACCTATTTAGCCATATTAAATAGCAAGCATAAAAAAAACGAAAACCTTATAGGATCACTCGTGCGTCTGTCTGTCCGGTCTGTCACAGCCAATTTGGTCCGTATCTACTGGACCAAATCAAGTGAAATTTGATAAGATGATGTAATCCTATGTACCCAAACACAGACGGGCAAAGTAAATATTTTTTTAAATAAGTGTAATTTTCGGGGGACAAATTAGGAAATTAAAAAAAAAAAGTTTTGCAAACCTTACGATGATCTCAAATATTTCTTTGTTATTAAGTTATTATTGTAAAATAAATAGTTTTGATTTCATTCATGAAAGGAGACGAAAATTGACCAATTACCCCCCTTTATTACCTGTTGGTTGACTGGTAGAAAAGGCCCCTATCCTTAAGTCCGCCTTTTATACATGTAATCAAGTTCACTAAAAAAAAAATCGTTCAACACTTACGCTGATATACTTCTTATCTGGCGGCACCGGGGAGTCCCCTACTAGGACCCTGAGGGCAGCGGTCTCACAAGCCTGGTTGGCCACCAGCCGCTCGGGCCGGTCGTACACAGCCGGCACCTCCAGCTGCCGCAGAGAGCGACGCAAGCGCACGAAGCCCACGACATCGTATTGCCACAACCAGTACCCTGGAGAAGAAAGAATAGGAGAGATGCATTTTTTTCGTTGTGCTATGGAAAGAGTGTCTAAAATAGGCACGTCCAAGAAAAAACTAACCTTGCTAACCAAAAAACCCTTTAAGAGCCTTTTCACCTTTGGTTGGCTGTCTCGCTCGCACAATCAAACATTTTTAAAGATTATTAAAAAATGTGACTTATTTGAAGAAAAGTATTTCATAAACTTTTTAATATATTATATGTTAGATATTGTAGACATATTTTTTTTATTGTTTATGTGCGTGTGTATCGAGAATAACGTCATCAAAAACTTAAAATTTTGACGACGTTATTCTCGATACACACACACAACCAAAGGTGGAAATGCTCTTAAGATATAAAGGTAACGAAATCACGTCCCCCTTTGGACGGCGTCTCGGAGCGCCTTAGAAAGACCGAACAGCAGTGACGTCACTTATGTCGTATTTTTAGGCGTGATGAAAGAACATTTGTTCGGGTGCTATGTCAAATATTGCGTTTACAGGATTGGCCTCATAACAAAAGTAGCTATATTTTTTTAAGAAAATCCTATGCTAGTAATTTTTTTAAACTTTTTTTACTTCTAAGATTGACTTTTTCAATCAACTAAAAACACTTTCGCATCTATAATTTAGTTAGGAAGTTAAGATTTAAGAAAATGTCGCCATATAAGATACTATCCACTTATGACTATTGAAACTCACATGAAAAACATACATGTTACTATTTTGTCTGTTACTTATATCAACCAATCGAAATCTAAGATTTTGAGCTAAGAAAAAATAACAGCATTACCCTCTACATAAAATAAGGCAATTTAGAAGAGTATTCATTTTCTGAAATTTGGAATAGATGCCAATTGAGGGGATTTTGTCCATTGAGGGTGGCATTCGGAAAATACACGAAGCCGATGGCGGAGTTACTAAATGGATTGACAGCCAGTTCACCTCCTAACCTTGCTGCGTATTAAAAAAAAACCATTCTCAAATAATTTAAACATTAATTTTCTGAACTACTAGTCCAATTCTTTTTACGAGCAATTCTTGTATATATGTAAAATGAAAATCTCGGAAACGGCTCCAATGATTTTGATAAAACTCGGTATTTAGGGAGTGACGATGCTAAAAAAAAGATTTTCATAAAAAGTATACGAGCGAAGCTCGTCAGTCGGCCCCCAGCTTGTATATGTCTAAACGGAAACAAACTGGTAAGCAAACAAAAGGTATCAATAAAGGTGATCCCACACAGCAGTTATATAACATTGTGTAACACGGTAACATTTTGTAACAGCGTGCAACATTTTGCTACAACATGTCAAGAATGTTATATGTTGTTATAAGCACTCCTAAACTGGTTGAATTAGTTTTATAACATCATATAACATTCTGTAACAATTCTTTATTTCCCTTCCGCAACGTCTCGCTGAGGCTCAGGTGATGTTATAAAAGAACAGTTGTGATTTGTTATATCATGTTATCCAACAAAATTTATAATTTGTTACATGAAGTTGTATAACATCATTAACAACTATTGTTACAATTTGTTGAAAAAAGTTAGACAACAAATGTTATGCAACATTCTCTAACTGCTGTGTGGCAGCGTCTTAAGAATTAATCCTTACCATGCACAGCCAGTCTCCTGAGCTGCGAGCATTGCCAGCACAGCATCATGAATGGATTCACTTCGCACATGTCATACTGAAACAATAACAAACAGCCATTGTTATTAAATCTAAAATAAAAAAAATCATTAGGAATATTTCAAAACAGTTGTGACGACGAACTCACGTAGTGTGACAGAAAAAGTCCAGATTTCGGCTAACGTACAGATTAGATTAGAGGCCATCCACATATTACGTGATGCACAATAGGGATGTGGACTGGGTAAAAAATATATTATTTTATTTAGTCAACTAGATTATCCAAAAATAAAGAACCCTAATTTTTTCGTTTAGCAAAGTAGTAAAAATTCAAAAAGATACAGTGCTTCCAAGTTTCGGGGTGGGAGTGACTTACGTGGCTGATCGTGACGTCACGCAAAATTAAAATGCTGTATCATCATTATTTGCTTATCAGAGAAAAGAATACTCACGTATTAGTATTATACTTTACTAATGAGCCAAATTTTTTTTTTTACCTCATACGTATTTTGACTTTTCAAACAATCCCCCATCCTTAATATTTTTTAAGACCCCGACAACGATCCGACACGAAAACTACTGTCTAATTTGACACGACAACTACTGTTCAATTTGGCACGACCCCTTATCGCTGTCGTAATATGTGAATGGCCCCTTATGCAAAAATCCACTATTCTGTGAGACGCTTTAAGTCCAGCAGTAAAAAAATAACCACCCAACTCGCGCACGAATGGTTCCGTACCATTATCCATTAAAAGTCATTTTTTATTGTGGTCTTTTTTTTGTTATGGCAGCCTCCCTTAAATATTTATTTTATTCTGATTTTAGTATTTGTTGTTTTAGCGGCAACATAAATACATCATCTGTAAAAAAATTAACTGTCTAGCTATCAAGGTTCATGTAATACAGCCTTGTGACAGACAAACAGACAGACAGACAGACAGTGAGTTTTAGTAATAGGGTCCCGATTTTTCCCTTTGAGTACAGAACCTAAAAAAAAGGAAATAAATATTAAAAAAGCAAAAAAAAAACTGACCTGCGATTGCCCGGTAGTCAGCACGCGCGAGCCCTCCGACTTGAAGGGCGCGTCGGCCCACACCAGCTCCCGCAGACATTCCCTGTATTCCCGGATCACATGCTCCAGCAGCGGCACGTATATCTACAATGAACGAGTATAAAACAAGTTTATATTCAAGGCTCATAAAAAAAAACGACGGGTTGCACTCCGGGAGTGCCGGCAGAAGTGAAAACTTGAATATTAACGTTGTGCATTTCCATGGATGCGCGTGGCCTGCTGTAACATAAACACACACGAACATTCGCGCAAGCGCCCTGCGCCGCCTAAACGAAACTTTGTCCTGACGGTCTGACGCCCTGACGCGAGATTAACATTTTTTACCCATTACAAAAAAAAGTGTACAACGCCGCTAAAGAAGTTTTCACTTCAAAAAACCGGCTAATTGCGAGTCGGACTCGCGCACGAAGGATTCCGTACCATTATCTATAAAATATCACGTTTGTTGTATGGGAGCCCCACTCAAATATTCATTTAATTCTGTTTTTAGTATTTGTTGTTATAGAGCGGCAACAGAAATACATCATTTGTGAAAGTTTCAACTGTCTAGCTATCACGGTTCATGAGATGCAGCCTGGTGACAGACAGATGGACAGACAGCGGAGTCTTAATAGGGTCTCGTTTTTACCCTTTGGGTACGGAACCCTAAAAACCAACTTTCATTAGTTGCATATGTAAAGGCCATCTATTGATGAGTGGAGGAACTACATATTCTAATAAGTAGAATATCCATAGCGCCATCTATTTGCCAGGCAAATTATAAAAACCCCCGATCCGACTTTCAAGCTTTAACCCCCAATAATTTTTAAACGGCTGAACCGATTTCCATAAACATAACTAAGAACTTTGAGAAGAAACGCCGAAAGAAACTCATTTTCATAGTATTGCTCGCCTACTCGCCAGAAGGGCTTATAAAACAGGCCCCATGTAATACAGGGTGATTTTTGAACTACCAGCCACATTTTTGGACCAATCTATATATATATATAAAATGTATTAAAATCGATAAAAATTGTTACAAAATCAGTTTGGCTGGGCGCTGATTTTATGGGGGGCGATATTTTTTTCGTTTTTTCTTAATTATTTTTATAGACAGTAGTTTAGTATAAAGGGCTGAACTTGCTTTAAAAAAATATCTGCTGGTTAAAAATCAGCCTATATATCTAAAGATGTTACGCCGTTTCAGAGTCAAGGTTGCTGTCTCACCTAACATTGTGTTCGAATAATTCGAGTATTCATGGTAAACCGAGCGCGTAAAAACATGTTAAGTCCTTTGGGCATTTATCAATTACAAATAAAGTTTATTGAAATCTTCGATAATTAAGCTGTGTCGGTGCGAACTTTGTTTTGGAGATTTTACACTTCTTATTTACGTCGAAAGTTGCGTAAAAATAAGCAAAGAAAAAAAAACGAATCTTCGATAGCTCGTGACTTTTTAATGGCTTTTTATTTTACTATTTTGTATACGTACAGACAAAATAAACAAAACTATATATCTAAATAAAAATAACTATAATCAGACAAAACTATATAATGTTAAACTTTGAATGTACAATGTCGAACAGTGGAAGAAATTCCTTCAGATTTTTTTTTATAGAAAAAGTATCAACTAGTTCAACCTTAAGGCGAAAGCTAAAACTGTTAAGGCATTTTCGAGTTAAGGCGGAATAAAATGTCTCACATACTTTTGTTTTGGCGCAGTCGTGTAGAAAATTGTAAGAAGATTGAATAGTCTACCAGACCAAATATATTACCAAAAATAAAACAAAAATACTTACTGTTTTACAAAACATAACTTTCAAGGATATTAAAGGTAATCCTTCGACTAGAACATTTTCTATCACGTCATTGAATTTTCTGTATGGCAAGGAGATCTGAAACAATTCAATAAATATATTAAAAGTGAGTTCCTAATCTTACCGTAAGTGACATTTAATTTGGAGCCAAAAATACGTCATTTGGTTATTATTTATATTAATTAATTTTTATCGTAATTTTTGACACTCCCAGTTATCTAACGACATCTCTGATACTAAAATTGCGTGCCAAAGAAATACATACATAAATACACTTGATAAACATAACGCTCGTTCTGACGCAGTATGGAAAAATTAAGTCTCTAAAACAGAAATAAATATACTCACAGTATTAACAGCAACGTTCAACCGTGCTCCATACAGTTCCGTCACCCGGTGCCACTGTATTGGGCTTAGACTCAAGTTCCGCTGCCCACATATATACAAACACTTGAAAACATACCACTTCTACAGGCGCAGTAAGGTAAAAATGAAAAGACTCTAGACCAGAAATATACTCACAATATTAACAGCAACGTTCAACCGTGCTTCATAGAGTTCCCTAAACCGCTGCCACTATATCGGGCTCAGACTAAAGTTCCGCTTCCCGCATATATACAAACACTTGAAAAAATACCGCTTCTACAGGCGCAGTAGGGTTAAAGTAAAAAGTCTCTAGTCAATAAATATACTCACAATATTAACAGCAACATTCAACTGTGCTCCATAGAGTTCCCTCAGCTGCTGCCACTGTATCTGCCTCAGGCTTATGTTCCGCTTCCCATATACATACCATACCGCTTCTACTAGCGCAGCGGGGTAAAGATGAATAGTCTCTTTAACAGAAATAAAATGAATGCTCACAATATTAACAGCAACGTTCAACCGTGCTCCGTAGAGTTCCCTCAGCCGCTGCCACTGAATCGGCCTCAGACTCAAGTTCCGCTTCCCGCTCACGTTGAGCGATATTTGCGAGAGGCTGTTGAGGTGCGCAAGCGACTCTATCGCTTCAGTGCTCACGTGGTCGTAGTCCACGATTATGTGCTGGAAAAGAATATGAAAGATCATGAGATATTTTCAATTACTTAATGCGAAAGTTTGGTGGTCCGGCGGGAGTGCGTATTACTAGCGCTTTCGCAAGTTAAGCGACACCGGGCGTGGTCCGCACTTAGATGGGTGACCACAAGTGGCACAAAATTTCTCGAGCTCCTCCTTGGTTCGGCAGGCACGTATAAGCTGTTGGTCCCGGCTGTCATCATTGTATGGCAGTCGTCAAGCTATGTCAGATGCCTTTAGACAGCCTGAAAAATCTGACACCAGTGTCGGTCACATACACGAAAAACATCAACAATTACTTAATCCTAAGATTATTAAATAATAGAAATACTGATTGATGATACTAAATAATAATCGACAATATTTAAAACCAGATAGAGATAAGGACCAAACATAATTCGCTATTTTCCATCAAGTCAAATCTGATACTTTTATTTAAACGTCAAAACAAACATTTTCTATGGGTTTGTATGAAATATATACTAATGACGTCATAGTATCTTGGAGTCAAAAAGCGATCTTAATTTTAATTTTTCTGCAATAATAAATCTTGAATCACATTGAAAATGGAAATGATCATGACAAGTGACATTATTTTGCGACGTTTTATTTACTTTACAGTAATTAATAATTTATTTTTGACCCAGGAAAGTACCCAATTAAAGTAAGTAAGTTTAGCAAACGTATTTAGTATGTATATGCGTCTTGAAAAGCAATCTATACATTTACTTTTCTTACAGATAACAAGACAAGGAGAACTGAAAATCCGAATAGAGGGTACAATGCAATTGGGTATATTCCTGGGTCAAACAATTCTTTGGTACTGTTAAGAAAATAAATCTTTACAAAATTTTACTTGACATTTATCACATCTAATGTCAACGTGATTTTTGATTTATTAATGCAGAAAAACTAATATTAAGTGCTCTATTTAACTCCGAGAAACTAGGACGTCCTTTAGAAAAGTATCTCATTTGAATTGTTGGAAAGTAGCTAATTGCAATGGTTTTATGCTGCAAAGGAGTTTGTTTCAGCTGTTAAGCTCAGTAGAAGCTGAAACAAACCCTTCTTCTTAAATAATATAACAAGAACATCTTTTATGATTTTCATTCATTTGGCCATTTTGTAGACTAGCCGTCAAAAGTTACGACATGAATCAGAGGCAATTTCGATCACTTACTTGCAACGCGGAGTAAAGCATCATGTTGACGTTGCACCTCGTCAAAATGGCGTCGGCGGCTGATGGGCTGCTGCTGAACAGCAGCGGACGGGAGTAATACTCTACGAGTCTGTGCTGTAAATTAAACGTTACTGATTTGTTTTGACAAGTTTTTTGACTTCTTATATTTAAGAGCTGGGCTCTTGTCGGTTGAGTGCTTTTCATGTCTCTCTTTCTTCTGCTACGTTCTTAACCTTTTCATTTGTTTCCACTTTAATTTTTGCTGTTTTTTAAATTTGAATTACTAGTAAATTAAACTTACGTAACGTTTACGAAGAATTCTTAACCTCTTTATTTGTTTACTTTATTTTTTATTTGATAAAATGCTGTTTTTTAAGCATTTCTCTAAGAATCGTACATATTTTTGGGTTTATTTGAATTACTAGCAACATTGAACTTACGTCGCCTTTTTTACGAAGAAATAAACTAGCCGCAGAACTTGTCCGCTCGTTGGCAATCATTACATATTATAACTTATCAAAACTAAAAACCGACTTCACCCCCAAACCACACAACCGATTTTCATAAAATTTCTATGGGAACACCTGGAAAGTGTACCCTTTCAAACAAAAGTCTTTGAGAAATCGGTGAACAAATATAAAAATAAAAATCGCGACGAATTGATTACCTCCTCCTTTTTGGAAGTTGGTTGAAATGTGTTTACAGTGTTTTATAATGACCAAGCCCTTCTGGCGAGTAGACGACAAATACAGTCGTAATAAGTTTCTTCCCAGCAGTTTCCAGCAAGCTACTTTCGTATCGGTAGATTTTCTTTGAAATAACAATAATTCATAATTTAATTATTAATAAAACATTGCGTGTAAAAGTGCCTGTAAAGTCCTAATTACTGAATAAATATTTGATTCCAGATTTCTACTTATTTACACCAAAGTAGTTACTTACTGTATATCTTTCGTTATCGTTCTTAGCGGCTCCCATTTCGCAGCCCATGAATGCTAGTGTCTTTAGACTGTGCAGGTGTTTGAACACTAGACTTTCTGTTACTATTCTGAAAGGTTAGGAAAATATTTTTCAAAATTTCTTCTAATTCAAGCATGCATCGACTAAGAAAGTACTAAAGATCATATTTCATTAGAAAAGACCTATTAATACAATTTAGACAGGAAGCGGTCTAACTATTCTGCGGTAGTGTGCTTTGATTGACCTACCTAGATGAAAGTAAATAAATATATAAGGACATATCACACCGATTAAGCTAGCCCAAAACTACGTTTTTAAACTTGTGTTATGGGATACTAACAGTTAGTTTTATGATAAATAAACTTAAATATACCTAAACAAAACAAAACACATAAGTATGTCTATGTATCAGAAGTTTAGCTGAACGATAAATCCTAAAAAAATAATATTTACACTAAATGTAACATTATTTCTTTGTGTTACATTTTTCTTTTCGTGTATAATATTTAATAAAGAGTTACCTTTCTATTCCTAAGCTCTAAGGAACGGGCGATTGAGACTAGGCATTCCCCATACTAAATTCGTAAGTTTGAAAACAAAGGTAAGGTAAGGTTTGTAAGACAAAGGGGGATATGGGATAGAAACTATGTAGTTTCTATCCCATATCCCCCTTTGTCTTTCCCTCTTATTATATGCCTCGGGTCTGCATATGTAATAGTTTATGACATAGATGGTTAAACTCACCGTTTTAACTTAACTGGTACATGATGACTTAGTTGCATATAACTTGGCCCTATGAATAATATTTCCTGGAGCTTGACCGCGTCAAAAAACCTGCAACAAATGAGTTATTGTAGAAACAGGATGCAGTTAAAATATTTACCGGAAACTAACTATTGTTCTTTGTCAATATCATTGAATTGGTTTGTATAAAAATTAAGTGCTACACTTCGACAAATACTGTGTAATTCTTGTTTAAAAAAAAACGCTGTGGAGAGCTTTTATTCCTGTGGAAGATGATTGAAAGCTGTCACGATTGCGAGTGTAGCTATCCAGCCTCGGATCTACCGGGGGCGGGAGGGGGCAAGCCGGGACTCATGCCCCGGGCGGTGAAGTCGGAGAGGCGGCAAAATCGTAAATATCCGCCCCTCCCATACTACCGATACGGAAAAGGAGCGGCGACTGGTTAGTTTTGAAGAAGTATAAAAGTTGTTAACTACTCAAAAATGTACAATAGCATCTCGGTCTCAATCTTAACATATTTTGTTTTGCCTCAAAAAAATCTAGATCTGGTACTGTGGCTACCACCCGCAAACAATGGTGCACTTGCCTTCATGTCCGGGTATATCACCTACAACTTGAAAGACTTAAGCGCTGCTAATGACGACACCGCCGGAGTACCTAAATATGGCTAATAGAATATAAAAAATAAGCCATCGACACGCAAAGTTTTAAAACTCACTTATTTTACTTGTAAATACGTATCAATTTTTGTACTAAGTATAGTTAGGTATCGGGGGAAAGGTATAGCCGGACGCCAAGTTATATAAAGTAATATTCGAAGCATCTCGTTAAAATTCTGAAAACGGAGCACATGCAAATGCTCTACCGTTATGCACATATTTAATATTAAGTATTTGTTACGAAAGGAAAGGAAAGCAGTGTATTACATACACTATCACGTCTCTATCCGTAATGGGGCAGACACAGCATTTTCGTTCTTGAGGCTTTAAGCAGACTTGGACATTTACCAAGACTGTATGGAGATTCCAGTCTTCTTACAGTCTTGGTAAATGTCCAATTCTGTATTTGTTATCACCACATTTTTTATGCTAAGCCATGTACTGTTTTGGAGAAATAAATAAATTTTTACCCTTTTTTACATTTAGACAGAGCTCAGGGCCACCCTTAAATAAATAGTGGACGAGAAGATGGTAAAAGTAATCAAAATAGCATTTTCGCTCATTCCCTCGCTCGGCTTTTACGATTTGCGCGGAAAGAGGCAGCTGATGCATACTAAGTTTTTTACTTTTCCCAGACTAGCATGAAAGAACACTTAATTAACTATTAGTTCTAACGTAACTGTTGTAAGCCTAAGGGGCTACCTGAATTTTTCGGGGTCCAGTGCTGCCCCCATTTGATAATAATAAATCATTTGAAAGGTAACGGAGATATCATTTAAAATTTTGTCTTGATCAGACCCTAGTTAAAGTAAAACATTGCAAAAGATTATTTTTTTACAATGTTTTAATTTTTATCTTATCTACGCAGGCATGCAACGAGACATTACATCAATGTACACAGATTTACATCATAGACGATTTATATCGATAGTGTATTATCTAATTCAATGTCGAGTAGACATGGCAACTTATTTATAGATTCAAATAACACTGTGTTATCGTCCACATTGCAATAAGTAATATTTTTTTATTAAATACCGAATCTGTACCACTATTCTTACAATGCCTTTTACAATGGGTTTCTTGTTATGTCATGTAACGAACCATTACATCAATGCAAGCCGATTTACATCACTGCCTATCCGGCAATTTATTTATAGATTCAAGCATAAATTGTGTTTTCATTCACATTGCAATAATAAACCTACAATACCCGGCACGTAAGTTAAACAAAAATGGCGGCCGTCGGCGCATGTTTTATTGGAGATAAAAGTGTTAAAAGAGATTTTTTGGTCTTTCTTCAAAGCCGAAATCATTTCTATCTGAAGTTCGGATAGAAATGTGATTCTAAGCGGACCGCCATTTTAATTCAACTTACGTGCCGAGTATTGTAAATGCGGTGAAAATTAACATTTAGCTAAATGTTAGATAAGACCTTAAATTTATTTTATTAACAATGGTTGATTTAAGTTTGTCTAGTTTTAAAACCTGTTTTCGACAAGGTGGCAATTTTTAGCAGCAATGCGTTTTAAAGTTAGACGCGCTACCAATGATACTCTCAAAGGTTATTCATAAAATCTATCTATCTAATCTATCAATGCATAAAGTTTTGAAAAATGTTAATTTTCACCGCATTTTTGATTAAAGAATATATTTAAAATGAGGGCGCTACTATGCCCTGTCTTCACCTTAAGAAAGCTTTTTAAAAGCCTTCTAGCGTATCTGTATCAGCATGTATAACGTACCTATATCTATCTAGCAGTGACGTGCATAGAGATTTTTGTTTGGGTAGACTAAAACTAGAGAAAGGACCGGGCATAAGCGTTATTATGATAATTAAAAAAATGCGCATACACTTGCGATCGACAGGGTAGACAAAGTCTAACTTTCTTATTATAAAACCCTGACCAACTTTGTTACTAGGTTTAAACCATTATCCGTCCAATTCAAATTGACATTGACAGGTAAGATAGTGTGTGATACTACATATCAACTTGATTTGGGCGGATAATGGTTTTAACCTAGTAACAAAATTAGTCTGAGTTTTATAATAAGACGGTAAATGTCTCTATAAAATGCACGGCTCGCTATCTAATGCTAGATTACCAACTATAATTATTTTGAATCAAGTAGTGAAAGAGCCCTTATGTTATGGCTATACTGAATAGCAACCCACTTAAATCGAAGGTCGTATGATTTGATTGATGACGCCAAAAGCCCCATCGATCAAAGTGTTAGAACTGTTACTTATCTATGGGCCACTTTGGTTATGGCCATTCTGAATAGACGGCATTTGTCAAGTATATGGAAAACACTTTCAAAAATCATGAATCATTTATTTGCATTATACAATAGATTTAGATTTCAATGTTTTTAAGTGTTAGTATGTACATTGTATAAACCTGCAGTTAGGTATGCAAACATTGCTATAGTTTGAGATTAATTTTCTAACTTGTTTTTAGTGTATTGCCAACACGGGTATAATAAAAAATTAAAAACATATCAACATCTCGCTGTGATTACAAACTTCTTCATTTTTTTTTCTTACACCGAAGATGGTTAGTTGTTAAGGACATGAACCCTGGCAGGGTGTTTAAAAGTTATAGGTTATTATTTGAGTATATATAAAAACAATAATAGTAATTATATTTAAGTAGAAAAAATATAATATCATAAATTAAGCACTAAATTTAAATTATGTCAAAGTAATAAGTTCAATGTCAACAAATACTTATCAATAGGTATTTATACTAACCCTCATATTCAAAAAAATTAACAAACGTTTGCTAAACCTATTTTAGTTAATAATGTTTTATCTCGTTCTGTTACTGTCAAATATTGAAATGAGGGAAAGGGACAAAAAATGTTTTAACAAATTAGTTCAGCAAGCGGTTGTTAATTTTTATGAATATGAGGGTAAAAATATAATTATGTATTATAAATATGTTAAAGCAAGTGCATTGGTCAGATGCAATTTGAAACTGATAATAGAATTAGAACAACGAGGACCTAGATATTTTGGTGTGTATTGAATATTTTATCTTAGCGCGTACCCGGTTGCATTCTCAGCGGTGCTGGCTCAAAGGTCGGAGTGAGCTTTTTCTTCTCTAAATATACTACCAATATACCATGCATAGCAACGTATCAATAATATTTCCATACATTATTTTCAAAACGTCGCAAGCCGTCCTTGAACCGTCCATGCTAGAAACAACCCCGTCTTACTGCTTACATAACCCTCGACGCACGCGAGGGTTTGACATTGAAAGTAGATAATGCCCATGAAATCGATTTGGAGATTAATTAGGTATGGCTCAATATATTATTCCATTTTTAACTCTTTCACCGCGAGACTTTATATCAGTTGCCGTGCCCCTAGCGTGAGGGGCAGTGAGTAAATACAAAATTAATACCTTCAACCAAAAAGGCATGTGGATACTTAAGTTATGTGCAATACGAGCATTTTTTGTCGGAAATATCCGACGCTCGCGGAATTGGCACGACAATGTTTGTCGGATAAATCCGACGTTTGCGGTGAAAGGGCAGGTACAACATTTACATGCTCAAGCGTTCCAACTTATTTTCACATAGTAAACAACTATTTATTCTCTTCGTGTGGATGGTACTTCTAGATTTTGTCACTCCAATATCGGGCCACTTCGATAGATAGAGAGATAGATGAGACGTTTATTTGTAGCTTTGTCATAGCTAAGTCTTTTGCAGCCATACGTCTTCCCAAGTGCAGGTGTCTGACAACCTGGGACTCGTAGGCACTTAAGTAAGTGCTCAATAGTACTATCACATCTACTTCCCTAACTGGGTAAACCAGCAAGTTTGTGGGCCTCAGTTCAAACAGGTTAGCCGCCCCTTGAGGCTTATTCACTAACATAATTACTTGATTCTTCTGTACTTTAGAACTACTTATTACGTATTCTGTAGGAAAATAAACCTCCGCAAAATCAACACCAACACGGTACCGTAATCGTAAAATTTTAGAATTGACACGTTTTTTTGTAATGTCTGCCCATTTTCCTTACAAATTTTATGGTTTTTTTACTCATCATCATCAGCACTGAGCTGTAGAGACAGCTGAGAGTGGGCCTGGGCCTGGTCAAGTATTTTCTGCCAGATAGTTCTATTTTGGGCTTTCTGACTCCTGCTTTTGACGCCGATAATTTAAAGATCCTATTCGATCCTATTCGATCCCATGCATCTCTTTTTTTATATGTAATAAAAAAAATGAATGCGTTTCTAAATTTAAAGAACTCACTGTGGCAGCACATAGTCGCGCAGCTTGTGCAGCTGCTCGTCGCTGCAGTCCAGGTACACGTGCAGCCGCTTGACGTGCTTCCTGAATATTCTGCTGAGGAACATGTCCTTTTCTAGGTTCTTCGCTGTTAGCTTTAGTGTCTCTCTGTATGGCAAAAGGCAAAAGAAAAAAATATTCATAAATAAATAAATAAACACGGAAAAATCACACAGATTGAACTAGTGGAGCTAGTTCAATCTGTGTGATTTTTTGTAGTAAGTTCGAGACTTGTGCTACGGCATACTAACTAAACGACACTATATTTTATAACAAATACATATATTGATAAACATCCAAGACCCAGGTCAATCTGAAAAAGATGATTTTCCATCATGACCTGACCACCAGGAATAGAAACCAGGACCTCGGGAGTGGCAGGCTGGAATGGTACTGCAAAGGAAAAAGTTACAGAAACTGCAATAAATTTATTGACTTCGACTATGTGGACTTCATGACATTTTTATTGAACTGATTATAATACAAACTCAAAATTTAGTAAAAGACGCATTCAAAACGGTTTAGCCGTTTTTAAGATTTAGATTACCGCACACAAACGCACAGATCAAAGTTCTAATCATAATATTTTTCTCATATATGTATCTTACAAGTACACCTGTAAAGACCAGACGGACAGTGATCAGTGACACTTTTGTATAGATGCGTCTATCAGTCTACTGCTGGACTGAAAGCCTTTCCAAATAAAGGTAAGGTTTGCCCTAAGTAGCTATAGGACTAACAATAAAAACCTACATGCAAAAATTGCACTTGGAAGGTTTGCCATGTTGCAACTTTTTTATACTTTTCGCGCATATACATTCTAAATAATTGGCCAAGTGTGTGTCGAGATACGCGCAGTGTAGGGTTCCGTCGTTACGAACGCCAACTTTGAGTTCATGCCACTAAAAACGTCTAAAAACTAATTTTCTATTGCATTTGTATGAAATTTTCATTTTCCGAGTACAAGTTAATCGCCTATAACTGTAAACCTTACTTAGCTCTGATAGTTTTCCTTTAATTTTCGTTATATTTACTATAGCTGTGAATTTTTTCACGTGTCAATATAGACAGAGGGGGGGGGACATAAAAAAAAATCGAAAAACGGTGTTCACAAGCTCATAATATTTTGAAAGACTATTATATACTATATATATTTATTCAACGATACCCTTTTTACGACTTTTCACAATACTTGTATGGGAGCTACGCTAAAATTTTTATTTTCATTATTTTGTTTTACTACTTTTTCGCGTAATTAATATAAATAATAGCATGGTTATTTATATTAATTACGCGAAAAAGTTTTCTAGTACTTATAGTCACTGAGTAAAACCTCGGACGGACGGACAGACAGACAGACAGACAGACTGATAGACAGACAGACAGACATGGCGAAACTATAAGCTATCTGACTAATACCCCTTTTTAGGGTTCTGTAGTAAACAAGGAACCCTAAAAAGGGGTAATAGTCAGACAGCCGGTTGAAAAACCATAGACATAAAACCTTGACTAACGCTTAATGACATATACATACTTGTGGCCCTCAAACAGCAGCAGGGTCGTGCGCCAGTGACGGCAGGTGGACGTGGCCGCCAACACATCCTCCGTGCTCAGGTGGTCGAGAATGCACCTCAGTGGAAGAAGTGGCAGGCTGCCCCACCCTTGTGACATCTGGGGACAAAGAAAGACATTTTGAGGCTGCCCACCCACATCCGATAATCGGTGACCGATGTTTTGTAGGAGAAAAATAGAACGTATTGGTTGCAAAAATGCAACGCACACATTCCTACAAAGAGTGGGCCAAAAATTAAAAAAAGAAATCGGCCGACTTTTGTTCCTACAAAAAGTCTATCTTTCGCACATGGATTCATACAGTTTCAAGGATAATTTTACGAATTTTTACAAGGTATATCCTGTTTGTGATACTGATTACATTCCATAAGAAATACAGGGTCTAACAAAACAAAGTGAATTCAGTCCATGAAACTGAACAACTTCACCTATACCGAACATATACCGAAATATTAAAACAGAAATGTTGGCAAATTAGTCATGTACAGGCTTTTGAATCGCAAGTCTAAGGTACACTCCCGGTCCTAGTCCAATTGAAAAAATGTATAATTGTTTTATAAAAGCAAGGCTACATGCTCGTTTTAAAATGGTTACAAATGCCCAAGAAAAAATATTTATGTAACCTTTAGTGCCTTGGTTAACTAGTTACTGTCATAAACATTGTTATACCCAATGTCATCATTCAATCAAACTATTTTATCACTATAAATATTGTTGTTGCATTGTCTTAAACTACATAAACAAAGTTATACCTACTTTAGATAATTTATGAAAATGAATTCAATGAGTATGTGGCGACAACGAACTGTAGACAAAGTGGGTAAACATCAGACTTAAATGGTAATATATTCTTGGACAATATTACATATTAAATACCTAAATTTTTCGGGTCCAGTGCTGCCCCCGTTTGAAATAAATAATTTGAAAGGAAACGGAGATATCATTTAAAATTTTGTCTCTATCTGACTTTGGATAACCCTTCAAACTATTTAATGAACTACTGTTTACAGTTTTATCCTGAAACAACTGAATATTTGCAAACCGATTGTTATCAATTGTTCCTTTAGTCGGATTCAACTGTCTGGTGGTTATAAAATAAATAAATATATAGGGACAAATCACACAGAATTAGCTAGCCCCAAAGTAAGTTTAAACTTGTGTGTTATGGGATACTAATTCAACAATATTTAATTTAATTATATTTAATGTATAGACAAACACCCAAGACCCAGGAAAATTTGGAAAAGGCCTTTATCCAACTTGCCTTGGCTGGGGATCGAACCCAGAACCTCCAAATTGGCGAACTAGCATGTTGACCACAACACCATAGAGGTTGACAGATTAAAGTAAGAATTTTAAGTCGCTAAGGTGCACAGAAAAACCAGTTTGAAGGGTTATCTAGAGTCTGATCAAGACAAAATTTTAAATGATATTTCAGTTTCCTTTCAAAAGGGGGCAGCACTGGATCCCGAAATATTCAGGCAGGTAGCTTAATTCCCTTATCTGTCATAAAAGTAAAGAACATGTCCGAACATTACTATCTAAACTAATAGAAATTTATCTGAAAAAAAGAAACAAAAGAAAACTAAACTCCTTAGATAGATCTTAGTATGCCAACAAAAACAATTCAAATCTTATTTTGTGAGCTGTAGAAACATCAAAACCTAATGCCTTGGGTTTGAAACTTCGTACTTAAAAAAGTCAAAAAACTGCAACATCATCAAATCAATATTTTAAAAAACTGTTACATCAACATTTATAAAAAATTTATCATCTACCTACCAGGGACAATATATTATTTTATCAAGCTTAAATAAACCCCAAACAGTGTCACTTCAAGCACTTGAAGAACTAAATATGTGATATATAGAGATTCACCACAAAAAACAGCTGTTTGATAAGCTGTGACGAGAAAACAGCTGGTAATGTTTTTTTAGAAAGTGGGTTACTGTAAAAACATTTCAAACTGCGCAAAAGAAATTAAAACACATTACCATTGATACAAAGGCTGATTTCGATAAAGTTTTACAGCAATTTTCCAAACAAAATAAGACTTATGAAATAAAATAGTCGATATTGCGACGATTAGAGAGTACAAAGAAAGGTCAAACGATCTTCTTTCATACCTTGGACTGTGTCGTCTCGTTCGTTCGCCAAGGTTTCTGTTTTCAACCTCGATGATAGAGGTGTCGATATCAGGACACTATAATAAAGAGAAAGTCTAAAGTTTGTAAATTTAAACGTCCATTGTCACTCGTAAATTATATCGCGCAAAATATCGAAACTGAATAATTACACTGTTCGGATTAACGTCCCAAAATTGTAACATTGTAACTTTTACTTTACATAAATCTTTTTATATTATTAAATCGTCAAAGTTATTTTGAGCACCACAAAAAGACAATTTTCTTAGAATATTTAGGTACATACTCTATCGTATTTGTGAATGTAGTTTTGGATCTGGGTTTAAATTGAAGAAAAAATTAATATTTTCGAAGTTGACGATCGACGCGACGAGTGTTTTGATTTGACATTGACAGTGTAACTTCCTCTTTTAATGTTTTGTAGTTGAGGTCCGTGTATCCGATTTTGTACGGTAGTGTTGCCATTTTGACTTGTTTTAAATAATATTTAATTCAATTTTTTTAATTAAATATTTTTATCTTCCATCGTATCGCATATGTAATCCACCGAGTAATCACTACACGATTATATACTTTAAAGTGCACATTGCATGAAATGTCAGCTGTCATCAGGTAAGATACTGGTAACACTAAGATAAGATAATGGCGGCCAAAAATCAATTTGAATTGTGACAGCAGTTGTCGCGCATTTTCATAAAAAAATAATAAATTATTTACGGAGTAAATAAATAAGAGAAGGACTTTCAAAAACTCCGAAAGTAATGACCGTCGTGTTACAAAATTATTTTATCTAGTGTTATTTTATTATCTGCAAAGCCTGAGTGTTTTTTTTTTTCTTCTATTGTAGTCGATGATGTAAGAAACTGAAGGACTCTTGAAGTCTTTGTGTTGGTTGGATTTGTGTATTGTTTTCTTGTGAATACTCAGCGATATCACCATGGAGGGCGAAGAAGGTGGTACGGGGACCACCGAGAAAGAAGACTACGAGAGTAGTTCCCACTCTACACCTCAAGAACATAGGTCTTTTGCTGAATTTGCAAAAGATAAATTGGATAGCGGTAAGTACACGCAGTTTACTTGCGCAGCAATACCTTTAGCTTCTTTCAAGTCTTTCAACTTCATAAACAAGAATTAATTGATATAGTTCTTCAGTGTCTAGGATTAATAACAAAATATGATCTTAATTTTTGTACCGGTTTCCTAGTTTTAAATACTTTGTAACCATAACACCTTGTTATTAATAAATAAAAACATTTTTTTTAGCATTCTAAGTACCTACTTGTAATCTACACAGTCCAAATAAGTAAGTAGTGCATGTGGCATTCTAGTGTTGCTGGTGTCCATAGACTATTTTAAACATTTGCCATCAGGTGAGGTGGGCCATATGCCTATTTGCCTACAACCTTGTATAAAAGAGAAAAACAAGATGCAGAGAATGTCTTGACTCCTGCAGTCTCAACAATTTTGCCCAATATACCTACAAATTGAGAATAGCACCATTGTTCTGTCATTTATAAAGTGAAGTTTGGCTTACCTAGCAGTGGGATACTACTAGTAAACATGGAATTTTTACAAATATACATATGTATATTTATGTACTTGGTTTTATAGGTTTTTGGAAAAAGTATCAAAAGTATCAGTATTTTTCATTTCAAAAGGAAATTTGATAAAGGCCCATTTCCAACAGCTCTTACCGGGAATCAAATGATGACAAACGATTCCCATGCTACAACTGCATTCCCAAAGATGGTTGCTGTGGCTCTTACCATGTAATCTTAGTTGATTTTTATACAAATCTTAGTAGATTATGTCCTGCTAAAATGTTTGTTTTATCAACAGCGGGTAGGGAGCTCCGCAGACGCCTCCCCATGGCTGGGCAGCTCGGTGCTCACCTCATGCATCCACGAAGGTTGCTTCTACATTCCACACCCACACAACACACAGATGTTGTGCTGATATTTCCCAAAGGTAAGATAATAAAACACCAAAAATTTTTTACACAGATACACTTTTGTACAGATATCCAGGGCCTTAAACCTCAAAGGCCACTTTATCTGTATAAGCAAAAAGTATTTGATTTAAGGTCCTAAGGTCCTCACTGTTAAAACCATTAAAGTCATCCGTGGCATCCTCATTTGAAAGAAACTTATTTTCTCGATGACAAAGCGATATAAGAGAAAACCTAAATATGTTTTTTAAATATTTTATCCTATACTTTAAACAAGCAATTCTTTAATTAGGTGTTGCCTGCGTTTTTGTCCATTTTGAACATGAACTTTAGTTTATGAGCACTATGATATTGGTATTTTCAATAAAACGGGCCAAGTGCATGTCAGGCCACGTGCAGAGGATTTTTACTTAGTTACAAATGCCAATGAGTTAAAATAATTCATTTCATTATTTTATTTCAGTAGTTTAATTTATCATGCTTGTCTGGGAGAAAGGAAACTTAGAATGTACCAGCTGCTATCTCAGAAAAGGGTTTAACTATTTTGATGAAATTTTAGTATTTAGGAAGTGACATGCCAAAAAAATATTTTATTTAAAAAAGTAATCGCCTAGCTATTGAACTCTTTATATTGGGAAATCATGCATAATTAATAGGTGATAAGGCAACTATGTATAATGATGACCTTTGACTAAATATGTTTAGATATGTGATAAGTGGTAAAATTAACCCAAGTGTTTGCTACTTTTGGGACGTTTCCACAAATGTGGCAGCATCATATGATTTTTAGTAACTTACTATGTGTCCATAGGAGTAAAGAAATAAATTTAGAATATATCAGCTGCTTCTCTTACCACGCAGTTCGTACAAGCCGATCGAGAGACTGGGTGATAATGCGAATCAAATTATTAGCTGATGCGGCTAGCAACCCATCACATATTTGATTCCTTTATCCATTTTCTTACCCACTATCATGCTAAAAGTGGCCCTTGAGACTTGCGGACCTAGGGGGTTACTCCATAAAATAATACGATAGCCGTCCGAAGTGACGTCCCATTTCTATGTCAAACCAAATTAGGCTTTATCATTATACATTAATGCTCAATGTTGCTTGACAATGAACCGCAGATACGCAGTGACGTCCGTCTTGCGTACCGCTTTTGGAGTAACCCCCCAGGGCACTGTCTGCTCAGCCGCAGGACCCCAAATGCTCTGTCTGCCCCATTAGAGACCAGAGCATTTGGGATTGAGATAGAGACGTATGGATGTTGCACTATGTGTCCTATTGTAGGGATAAAATAAATTACTTCCTCTAAATAAATTCCGCTCGATTTGCGGCGACGTCTCCAAAAAGAAGTGTATAGATCTTGTATACGTGTCATCATCATCCGAGCGTATTCCCGGTTGCATCCTCAGCAGTAACGCTTCAGAGCCCGGGGTCCGCTACCTAACCAAGGAGATTTGACGTGGTTACTGGTTTTTACACAGAGCGACTGCCGTCTGACCTCCACAACCCAAAGGGCAAACCAGGAACCAATCCTTGGATAGTTTGATGATCAAACGCTAGGTGGCGTTTGGGACCCACAGTTTTACGTGCCTTCCGAAACACGGAATCATCTTTCTTTTCGGATAATCAGGTGATTCAAGCCTGCAATATCCTATCCAGACTGGAAACAACTTTTAACAAAGTATGCTTCCCAGTGGGAATCGAACCCATGACCTCCGGGTCACAACGCGAACGCTTTGACCACTGGACCACGGAGGCAGTCAGATCTTGTATACGTGTATGACATAGTAAGTGTGCCGCCGCGGACGATGCTTCTCCATAAATGGAAAAATGGTCTTCGTAACTAAATGTCACCGCAGACAATTTTATTTGCTAGGCAAATAAAAACCCCTGACTGCCAAGAACACCATCTAGTAATACGAGTAAGTAGCAGACAGAACTACAAATTCTAATCAAATTGATATCGCCATCTATTATTTGCCCCACAGTATTTTCCCTCTTCCTGCCCAAGCATCGTGTACTGCTTTATTTTGAATCATTGTGATATTTATTTATTTGTATTTATGCAATGAAATTATATTTATTTATATTGTGTCACGCTATTATATGTAAATTTATATAATTATAAATATATTAAGTTATTTCTATGCTATATATTATGTTTATTTAGAATGTTAACTGGTTATTGTATTTATTACTATATTTATTTAGTGTATAAAATTGTAACTGCGTCACCTGTTGTCTTTTTATATATTTCGCACTCCTTCAGTTTTTGGTTGTCTGTAAGAGATTGCTTAGGCGATAAGGCCGCCTCTTGTACCTCATTATATTATGTTACCCTTATTTTGTAAGTATTCCGATTATGTAAATGGTTTTTGGTGCAATAAAGTTTTTTGTATTGTATTGTATTTGCCAGGGAAAACCCTGTTTTTCGAACGTTAACCGCCAATAACTTTTAAAACGTCTGAACCGATTTTCGCCAGAGAACCACCGCAAGGAAACTTGCTTTCACGTAAAATAACCGCATCGAAATAGGTCCATCCGTTCGAGAGCTGCGACACAGACAAACACACAGACAGACATTGGCGTCAAACTTATAACACCCCCTTTTTGTTCGGGGGTTTAAAAATAAATTAAATAAACGACCCGAGACACAATTCGGCCGTTCTTGAAGGCTGCATTTATGTTGATGTAACGCCGTCTTATTAAGGCTAAATTACGTAAGTCTTGGCATGTTTCCGAGCAAGTTTCGCGCCAAAATTAGAGAAGAATGAGTAGTGTTTAGAGGTTGACGGAGATCTTCATTACTGGCCTGAGAGTATAAAAAAAATGTGCGACATGGAAACCCCCGATGTTTTTTCCAAGGAAACCCAGGGAAGGAATTCCTCACGCCTTTTTTTTAAATAACGTTACGTAAATTCGGTTCCATCTGGTACAGTTCGGATATTTTTAGGGTTCCGTAATAAACAAGGAACCCTTATAGTTTTGCCTTGTCTGTCTGTCTGTCCGTCCGCGGTTTTACTCGGCGACTATAAGTACTAGGAAGCTGTGATTTGGTATGAATGTGAAAATTAATTATGCGGAAAAAGTGGTAAAATAAAATATGAAAAATAAAATTTTTAGGCTACTCTCATACAAGTAAAGTAAAAAGTATTTTTTTTTCTCGATTAACCAATCATGTGGAGTGTCGTTAAATAGGTCTTTTTAAAATATTATGAGCTTGTGAACATCGTTATTCGGTTTAGGGATCCGTTTTTAAAATATTTGGTTTTAAAGTGAACATTTTTGTTAGAGTCAAGTGTCCCCCCCCCCCCCCTCTATCTGCTAAACATGGACACATGAAAAAATTCACAGCTATAGTTAATATAACTAACGGTTTGTTTTGTATGGAAACAACCGGCACTCCTTCCTCTTACGAAACCTGTGGGAGACGAAAAGGGTAGTAATAAATTTGTGTATCTTTGAATAGAGGCTTTGTGAACAGTAGGCCTTATTAAGCAACGGTGGGAAATGAGCCAGAAACACGTCTGAATAGCGTGTGACAGCTCATTTCCTTGGAGAAAGTATCTTAGCCACTCGGCCTAATAACGACGTTAGTTTACGGTAAACAGCGAATATGTTTAGCATAAATATCATAATTTTGGAAGTCTTTCTTTCTTACATTACTAACACTGGTGCCAGATTTTTCGAGCTGAATAAATCTGACGTAGCTCATTGACCAGTCATTATAACACACTAGTTGTAGCCCACGGTCGTGCCCGCGTGCAGGGCCGGAGTAACTCTATCAGGGCCCCCGGGCAATGCAATTTCCGGGGGCCCTATCCTTTACCCTTTTCTTACTTTTTAAAATACATTTTTTGTATTACAAAAGTCGAGTCAATCAGATCGACTCCAAGTTTGGTACACAAAAATTTAAAAAAAAATTCGTTTAGTGGAACGTTTCTTTTCTTTGTGCGTGCACAGGGCCCCTTGGAAGTTGTCTTATTCGCCTTATGGATAATGCGGCCTTGCTCGCGTGGTAAATTTTTGCCTCACATTTTCCTGCTTTCCAACCGTTTTTAGCTGAGTTTCGTACAAAATTTCACCCCTATTTTACCCACTTAGAGATTTTTTTTAAATAGACAACACAGTAAACTTTTCTATTAAACCGTAAGCCCTACATATCATTTTTTTACATTTCTAACTTCAAATTTGACTTAAGTTGAGGGTTGAAAGTTTGTTTCATACAAACTTTCAACCCTCAACTTAAGTCAAATTTGACACCTTTTGACCTTTTGACTCATTTAACACCTTAGGGAATGAATTTCCAAAAATCCCTTCTTAATTACACACTTACGTTATTTAACGTTTGTGCCAAATTCCATGCTTCTAGACCCAGCGTGTATTGATCGATCAGTCAGTCAGCCAGTTTCTTCTTATATAAGGTCTAACGGAATATACTGAAACTATTTGAAAGGTGAATTAAGTCCGTGATAGTAAACAACTTTCCTCAAGGAACACGTACTGAAATATTAAAAGAAATTTGTGGTTTTCCACACAAGTTGACCGATCAGCTGATCAGAGTTTATTTTTCATATTTCGACATTTGTTCCTTGGGGAAAATTGTTAACTTTTACGAACTGAATGCACCCTTAAAGTAGTTTCTGTATATTTTTTAGACCTTATATATCTATAGACTAATGAACTAGTGGGAGCGTTTCCTCACTACGTTGTACCATTAATGAAACAAAAAATAATTCTTTCTCTTTGATCGAACTATAAGCATAACACGATTTACTCTATGGCACTCTGAATACTAACCTTAATAAGTGACTATAAATACTAGGCGTACGAAAGTAAAGCCGTTACCAAAAGTTGTAGATACCTAATGGATTAGGCTGATATTGGATTGGAATGGGCGCGTCAAGGGAGCAAAGTTATGTCGTTATGCAGAATATGAAATATGGATATTAACGGACAAGTCGAAGAAACATATAGCTTGGTATTAAAATTTTACCACACAAAATTCAAATGTTTATTCAGTAATTAGACCTTTACAGGCACTTTTACACGTCAATAAGTATAGTGTAATACAATGTTGACCATTGAATTATGTACTACTTGATTTGAATTACTTTGTGCAATTCCGCCACCAGTTAGTTCATGCAAACTATTGCCGGCCGGCGCCAACCCACTACTGTTAGTCCCAGCATACCTGCCACCAACAGCCCGTGTGCACCCGCCACCAACAGCTGATGCATGCTCCCTCCGATACTGCTGCATCCGCTGCGGTTGCAGCAACATCGGACACCGCATACGCGACACGTGTTTGGCCTCTCCACGAGGCATCCTCAGGCACCAAACAAGTTGTTGATCGACCGCCGAACGATCAACTGGTGGCAGAATTGCACAAAGTAATTCAAATAAAGTAGTATGTAACTTTGACTTCCGCAAAGTAACACCTGAATCTATTAACTATCATTGAATTATGATGATGTTGACATATTATAACATGTAATGCTTACAAACGAGTCAACAAACATATATTACCTACGTAATAAAAACTACTAAGTAGTAAAAAAGCGAAGCCAAGCTGACCAGTCCCCCCCGGCAACACCCTTTCACGAGTTGCCTATGAATATCACTGGTGAAGGATGCAACAGGAACTGCATTAAGTAAACGTATACTTATAGGTCGTAAGACACTGTAAGTTATTTTTTTTAGCTTTGACATATTAATATTCTAGATTGAAAAGCTACTTAAACCGTTGACTTAGAGTATGACATTGTTCTGTACTACTCTATTTTCGGAATCTACTATGTAATATAAAATTAACTAGTATTAATCATTGAAATCGATTTCAGTTTTCATAGGCCATTCATGTTTACTCCTTTACTCTAATTATAACAAGTATTATAATTATAGCAAACCTACCTTTATAATACTATATGCAAGGTCAGCCTTATATCGTTTGAGGTCAATCAAATTAATACTTGCTTGGCACGGTAACAACTTTCACGTGCCTTATCATGAAATTAAATGAATACTTTACGCCCTTAAAAGCCCATTACGATGAGTCCCCTTCGAAAAACAAATGAAAAGGCCGCAGGTTTTATCATACAATAAAAGGACACAAAGGAAACGAAGCTTCAACCATTTTCTTTAAGAAAAATCGAGGAAGTAACATTTCTAATCTAATTTAGATTTTTTAATTAATGTCCTAAAATATTCTATTTGACTTAGTTTGTTTTTGAAGAATATTTTATACGAATAACAAATAACACTAACCGTTAGCCGTTTTCTGAAAATAGAAAGTAACTTGGTTATTAAATGAGGCAGCAATTATCATTTTAAATATAAGAGTGGGAGCGTGGTGGGGACATTAGGCTATCTCTTTCGTAAACGTAACACATGATGACAGTGACGTCACGGGCGTGTATGTGCATCCTGTTTCTCTTCTTCCCTTCCCTTTTCCCCTTCCACCGGATTTAAAAGGCTTATAACTTGCTTATTTTTGAGAGGAATAAAATTATAATCAACTAGTTTTGCCCGCGGCTTCGCTCGCGTAGGGGTGTAATTTATCAAAATCCTTCTTAGGGGATGCCTACGTCATATTAGCTTTATGCATGCAAAGTCTCAGCCCGATCGGTTTAAAATTGACAAAGTTTCATACAAACTTTTATCCCCTATTTTATCCCCTTGGGCTACCCCCAAGGATAATTGATCAAAATCCTTTCTTAGCGGATGCCTACGTCATAACATTTACCTGCATGCCAAATTTCAGCCCGATCCGTCCAGTGGTTTGGGCTGTGCGTTGATAGATCACTATGTCAGTCAGTCAGTCACCTTTGAGTTATATATATTTAGATGTTTTCGGTTTCGTATCATGTTACTTTTTGATATGAATAAGAAAAAAACGAGTCATATACCGAATTGTTGGGCAAAGGCCTCCCCTTTAGTTTTCCTCAAACTTCTATCAGTGGCGATAGTTTACCAGCTCTTTTCATGTGTTCCCTTAGATTGTCTGACCCCCTGTTCGCGGTCTTTGCCTAGTAAGCGGTACACCGCACGCTTATAAAAAAAATATCCTAAGAAATATCGTGCGGAGACACACATTAGTGACTATTAAAGTTTACTAGTGAATAAATTGGAGAAAGTAATGACAAAATTGTCATTGTGTGCGTTACATGCCATACATGACACCGACATTAGGGATGTGGTCTAGACAAAAAATATTTTTAATTTAGTCTGTCAACTAGACTATCCAAAAATAAAAGAACCATATTTTTTTCTTTTAACGAAGTAGTAAAAATCACAAAGATACGTCACCTTTGGTTAAAAATCGTAGCTGATGGTGAGGTCACGCAAAATTTAAACGCGCTGTATCTTCGTCATTGGTACTCCATTTCTTATCCTAAAACTTTCTGTCCGAATGTCATAATCCATAACAAATTTGCTATAATCTTTAGTATCCATAAAGTTCAAATATCCATAATTTTGATTTACCTAATTATCTTGAATCATAATACTTTTGTGCCATAATGCATGCTTGCTTGCATGCTTGTTTACATGCTGCACGATTGCTTGCATGTTGCATACTTGCTTGCGGCATACATGCTTGCTTGCATGCTCCGAAATTATTATATCCGAATATTTCCGCAATTAGGATACGTGATAATTATGGGGAAAAAGAATAGACATTTTAAATATTATGGATCATAATATTTATAGCAAAAAAGTTATAGCACGTTGTATTTCGGGATTAAAACTTTCTGGCGCGTGATATTATGCGATATTATGATAGGGCTAGGCATCATTCGGACATATGATTATTATGGAAAAAAATATTATGAGATCCTAAATTATGGATAGAAATTTTATGAGACAAAATAGAGAACCTTCGTCATTATTTGCTAAATCAGAGAAAAGGAAAAATACGATACGATCTACCGAATTAGCCAAAAATAATTTTTTTGTTCACATCCGTGTAGCTTTAGCTCTTAAATGTATCAACGATAAACACTTCAGTATTGAATTCAATCACCAGGTCTGCCCGACGGCATGCTGCTTTGGCTGCTGCAGAAGCTACGCGGAAGTCGGCCTCGTTTGCGTGTGTGTGTTCGACAACACGCATCGTCACAGTGCGGAGCGTTCTACATCACTGCTGATGATGATGTGTGAGTTAAACTTGTAACATCTTATTGGGTTTTAACTGGGAAGTCAAGGGTTTCAGTTGGAGTTGCTTTGAATTATTATGAAAATTGATTTTAGTGGGTTTTATAATGTAAATTGGTGTTATAAATGCTCATGCCCAATGTTTCGACCGCCTTTCTGCCTTTGTCATCAGTTGGTCCCATATTAAAGGGCTACATGTTTTTTTCGGGGTCCAGTGATGCACCCATTTGAAATTAATAATTAGAAAGGAACTTAAAATTACACTTAAAATTTGTCTTGATCAGACCCTAGATAACCCTTCAAACTATTTTATAAACTACTGTGTATAGTTTGAACTTTCCTACGCACATTAGCCAAAAGTGCCCGTTTTTCGCTAATGTGCGTAGCGTTAAACTTATGTTTTTTTTTTAAATTAAACTAAATATAATAGTCTGAAGAAAAAAAATGTTTTTTTTTGTTTAATATTTTCTTTCCCGTAGTTTGCTGCAGACGGCCGAGGAAGTGCACCTGCCAAAGCTGCTGAAGCCCGAGTTCGGCGGCGGCTACAAAGAGTTCACCGTGCGCGACATGCATTGCTTTCAAAAGGTTAGTTGACAAGATATATGTTTAAATATCTCATACCCGACTACGGGAGTCATTTACGGCTAACAATGTATATATTTTTGAAATATGCTTATCAAGACCTTTCATTTAATGTCGAAACAAAAAATGTTTTGACTCTGAACAAGTTTCTGAAGGAATCGCTTAGGTTCCCGCTCACGCACACTGCACCCCCCTGTGAGTCATTCGTTGACTGGAAAGTTTTATACTGGTTGAGACATTCACATAGATGCTTCACCGTAGATGTAAAGGTACAAGATAGACATATAGTAATAAAAAAATAAGACCAGAAATGGAATGTTTTTGAACCGACTTAAAAAAAAGGAGAAGGTTATCAATTCGTCGGAATCTTGTATGGTTTTTTTTCCATATATATGTTCAACGATTACTCGAAGACGCGTAGACCAATTAGGAAAATTCTTTTTTGTTTGCAAAGAAATATTTGTAGAAATTTTATCAAAATCGGTTGTGTAGTTTCGTGTCGAAGTCAGTTTTTAGTTTTGAAAAAATATTTTGTGACTATTAAAGATGCGTATATCGTCAATGCCGATCGTGGGAATGGGCGAAAGTGCGAATCATTATGATAGCGATGCGAATAGCACCCGCCACTATATTGATTTCTTTTTCCACCTTCTCGCCTGCCATCACGCTAAAGTAGACTTACGTCCTGTCTGAGGGTCACACGTTTCGTACACATTATCTATAAGTGAACACTTATAGACGAGAAAAGACAAATCAAGATTTTAAATACATAAATATAATAAAATAAATCTTTGTCTCCGCAAATCGTAGGTCGAACCTGATTTGGTAAAGCACATTACCGAAGTGAATGTCATGCATTGAAATAGGCCTATTTTCAAAAGGGGGTTGTGAAACATTCTTCTATCTAGAGTTTCATCATACCAGGCCGAATACTTGGAAAAGTTCTTATTTTTACCTACCATTTTTTGTAAAGAATCTTTGTTTAAACAGGAATTGAATAAACAAAAAGTTTATTTATTTATATTATCAAAAAGTTTATTTATCTTTGGATATTTGTATTAATAATTGTCATTTTTTTCGTTCGATTTCATAATAGGTACTTAGTTGTTGACGTCTGATCATTTACTTACAACAAAAGAATCAATATTTCGACTAGCGATGTTTTTTTCTTTATTTATTAAAAGAGAATTTCACGCAGTGCCCATTATTTCCATATATGTCACAGCCGTAAGGTGTACAAAGAGTATACATATAACAACTTTTAAACAATATATGATAGTATACGTTCATAATACGTTTACAATAGAACTGAATGTAGTTATGTGACAGCATACTGGCTTCCTTAGATAGTAGGAAAGCCAGAATGAAGCTATATTTCACACGTATACAATATGTAACAAAAACCTGTCCGATCCGAGGATCTCAGACCTTCAATATGAACAACTTTTCCTATGGGACCAATGCTTGAAACTCGTAAAAAAAATCTACGTTTCATACAAAAGTGTTCGGCCGGCCCGGCAATTTGTATGAAAATGACGAATTCTTTTTTCGAGTTTCAAGCGTTTGTCCCATAGGAAAAGTTGTTAATATTGACGGTCTGAGTTGCTCCTACAAGGATCTGACAGGGTTTTTGTTACATATTGTATAAAGACTTAAGACTTTTTAAAATCAAAAACTCTCCTCATTTATTCAAAAGTGTTGTTAAGGGTGGTTTTATTTCGTTTAAGTGACGCGCGCAATAATACCCTACGTACCCCAATCTGATTACATATTTACGCTACGCAAGCAAGTACGTGAGCCGTTTACTGATGTGCCCAATCGGCTTACATGCGATCTTATTACTACACTCCCATGTTTGTCTAGGTCAAAAGATATTTTTTCAGATCTGGAAATCGACTTCAACACTTAACAACCGATTTTGATTTCTATAGGACCACCTGACAAGTATGCCCTTTGAAACAAAAGAAAAAAATCCAAATTGATCCAGGCGTCTTTGAGTAATCGGGGAACAGAAACATATATGAACAACAAGTAATTATTACAAAAACTAAAAACCCGACTGCCTTTTATTTTGTTTTATTTATGTTATTTTTTTATTTTGATATACCCACCAACGACACCTCTCAAGCTTAAATCCATCAAGCCGTTCAAGTTGCAGAGCGTGCCAAACATTGGAATTGGGCGCCAAAAATCCGTCATTTTGTTTTTATTTTGATATACCCAGTGTCACTTTCACAGTAAAATACGAATCTAACGAAATCTCTCAAGCTAAAATCCATCGAGTCGTACAGGCTGCAGAGCGTGCCAAACATTGGGATTTGGCGCAAAAAATCCGTCATTTTGTTTTTATTTTGATATACCCAGTGTCACTTTCACAGTAAAATACGAATCTAACGAAATCTCTCAAGCTAAAATCCATCGAGTCGTACAGGCTGCAGAGCGTGCCAAACATTGGGATTTGGCGCAAAAAATCCGCCATTTTGTATTTTTTGTTATTTTGATATACCCAGTGTCACTCTCACAGTAAATACGAATCTAACGACACCTCGCAAGCTGAAATCCATCGAGCCGTTCAGGCTGCAGAGCGTGCCAAACAATTATACATACATTCTACCTACTCTCGAAAACATAACCCTCTTTCTAGCGTAGTCGGCTAAAAAACATATTTATTAATTCGAATTGACAACCTCCCCATTTTTGAAGTCGATTTAAAAAACTTAGGATGTACCTACCAGCTGTTTCTCTTCCTAACAGATCGAAGAAATAAGCGAAAATCTCAAAGAATCATCTAACAGGCATTACCTGGGGATCTACTCTAAAATATAGCATAGTCGTTGATCCTTATTTTTGATCTTGAAGCTCACAAAGTTTCTGTGTGCCCTTATCTTGCAACCCACAACTCTGCCTACCCCCTAATGCATGAAGACGTGAAACGGTATAAATATCAGAGCGTATCGACCCTCTGGCCAATATGACATTTGGTGTCACCCCTTTTATAAGGTCAAGGGTTATAAAACCGGACCTAAATGCTTTCAGTCAGCAGTTTTCGGTGTAGACACTAGAGTTGCCCTCTGGGCATGTAACGACCTCGTTCGTTCCTCAAGTCGCAAGTCATTGCCTGCCATGCATTATGGATATTCACAATTGCTCCCATGAATAATGTACCACACTACAATGGAAATAATCAGGCGTATTCTGAATTTTATGATCTGTCTAGTTAGATTGGTAATTTATTATTTGGCGTGTTTCATTTTTGAAGTGAAAACTTCGTTAGGCGCTTTGGGCATGCACGGAAAGCATTTTTTTGAGATGGGAAAAAACCACTGAATTCGCGACAATGGTACCGTAACCGACACCAAGTCGGCACTCCCGGAGTGCCACTGTCTTTTTTTTAATTGTAATTCCGAGATATTTGGGAAAGGATGGCGAGGAGATGGGGGAAGGATTAGTCCCAGCTGTGGGATAGTATAGGTTAATATAAAAAGCCCTATTCTAACTAACTATTTGTGTCGAGTCACTTGAGACCCTAGAGTTGCCCTCGGGACATGAAACGGCCTCGTTCGTTACTAAAGTCTCGAGTAGGACCCGCCAAGCATTATTGGTATTCACAATCAACGCCCATGAATAATGTTACACACTGCCATTGAATTAATTGGGCGTATACTGAATCTCATCGTCTGTCTAGGATTGCAAATTTATTATTTGGCTTGTTTTCAATTATAATAACTTACTTGTAAGAGAAACCTTACTATGTAGAGTAGGTACATACATTTTTACAAGCTTTTATTTAGTTTCACCTGTCCCGTTGTCTGTTAGTCTGTCTGTCTGTCTGTCTGTCTGTAATCAAATGTTGCAAGTTAAATATGACCAACTTCCCGGATACCGATTGAGCTGAAATTTTGCACGCATACGTATGTCGCGTGACAATGCAATATTGACATGGAGCTGATCTGATGATGGAGCTGGACGGTGGCCAACTCTGTAATGAAACGACGCAACCCCATCGAGTTTAAGCTCGTTTGATTCGTCTTGAGAATCACTTTATATAAAAGCTTGTTTTAAAATATATATATATTTTTTTTTTATAATGACTTGTTACAATTTTACATACTATTCGTTAGTTAAATAAACAGTCAGAACGTTATACGTGTCATATTAAAAAAATCAGTAAATATGATTTGTTTTCTTTTGTTGTAGTGTAATCAACGTAACACATCAAAGTTACATGGCTTCTGAAAGTTATAATGAGGTTATTATGCGTTCTTAGCATTCGGGTTGATTGGAATCGGGCGCGTAATCTAAATTGTGTTTTTCAGTCGTCAGTGTAATTATTTTATTTCTTATGTTTTATTTGCTTTTATACATCATGGAAGGGACATACTCGTAATAAATTAAACGACCGGGCTATAGTAGGTCACTATATTATAATAAAATTAAAATAACAACCAAAAGTTTAAAAACAATTCCGGCAGTTCCATACAAAAGTGTGCAGCCGCCCGGGCAATTTGTATGGAAATGACGACTTTTTTTGTTGTTTTTGATTGTTATTTTATTATCATTATACTATAGTGATCTAGTATAGCCCGTGGTTCGATTTACTTCGAGTATGTCCTTTCCACGTTGTATATTGGTAATAGAAGCGGTACAAAATCAATGTCTTTCTGTGTTATTTGTCTTTTGATTAAAAAAAATATGATCTGACTCTTGATCAGTCAAATTAGTAACATATACATTTTTTGCGTACTTTCTGAAAGTTTCATCAGAAAATTATGAGACTGGTTCAAAGAATAAATATTTTATTACAATATAATATTGATAAAGTAGGGGCAAGTTTGGAATCACGGAACGACATGCATTATTGATGCGCACAAATCGATCTCTATGAATAATGCATGCGAGAAATTCCGACTAAATTGCAGCTATCCACTAGAATCTGCAGTGACGTCGTTTTAAAATCGGCCATAAGACAGTGTTATGCCCTTGACCTTTTAGTCAGGTACCTACTGATTTCGTCAAACATCTCCAATTACCTCCGTTGCCTGAAAGAGATCCGTTGCAGTTGCGATAAGGCCGCCTTTTGACATCTGTTTAATGTTATCAAATTTTATGTAACATTATGTTTTGGTGCAATAAAGATTTAAACTAACTACTTACTACGTACGGTGTAGTCTTTAAAATGTACGTTTTAAGAATTCCAAATCTGAAAATGCGTTTACTTAATCATACACATTCATTTTTACGTCTTTATCCGTAACGGTGTAGACAAAGTCCAGGACCGTGAGACACAAAGGCCACGTTTAGTATGATGCTGGGCGATAATATAGAAAAAACTAGATAATAGCTAGAAGGAGTCATATTAGGGATGTGGACTAAAATTTTTTTTTATTCATTTGATTATTATAAAATACGGGATTCACATTTGCAAATAATGACGAAGATACAGCGCATTTAAATTGCGCGTGACGTCACGATCAGCTACGACTTTAACCAAAGGTGATGTAAATCACCCCCACTCCAAAACTTCGAAGGGCTGTATTTTTGTGAATTTTTACTGCTTCGCTAAACGAAAAACGCACTAAATAAAATAATATAAGTTTTGCCGAGTCAAGATCCCTATAGTGATAGGTTGCTAGCCAAATCCCCCATTAATATGATTCAGATTTTCGCTTATTCCCTCAATCGGCCTTGAAGAACTGCGCAGGAAGGGAGGGGTTCCCAAGCCGCGGGTAACATCCATACTTTGATTGAACTTATCTCACTGGATTCGCGGTTTTTCTTGTGCTTACCTCGGTTTATTTTAACAGGGTTCATCTGCCTCCGAGCTGCTGAACTCGCAAGAACGAGGGGTTCTTGTGAAACATGTCCTGGAGTCTGCTCGAGCGGAGCCAGGTGACGAACATGCTCTAGAGCCTGCCCTCACACTTCGCCCTGGACAGAGCATTGGTATGTGTTTTTGGACCTTATTGTCTGCACGAGGATTTATTTACGGCTAGTTAAGACTACATCGAATTGGCCGATTGGGCTGACAATGTGTTTCAATTGTTGTTTTTAGTGTGTGTAAGTGGCCAAGACTGGTGTCTGATATTTCAGGCTGCTTAAAGGCATCTGACAAAGCTTGACGACTGCTATACAAAGATGACAGCCGTGACTAACAGCTTATATGTGCCTACTGAAGCATGGAGTATATAATTCAATATCAACAATTAAGTGGACCTGAAAAGATGGTGTCATTAGTCGTTTTTTAACCTCTGTTGTAAACGCTGCCATGTCAAATTTAGTTTCGGTTTTTTCTGCAATAATTCGGCGATTGGCACACTGCTCCACATCCTGCTGCGTAGCGCGGGGCCGCCATACAAGAACGATGCGCGTAGACGCGGAATCAGTGTGTTGTCATATGCGTGTTTTCTATACAAATTGAGATACAATGCGACACAATGTTCCTAACAGATACAAATAAGTTGAACAAAAGCACTTCAAAGCATTTTTGTATTTTGTTGAACTAAAATGGCGGTTATCGGCACAGGTACAAATAATGCGCTGATGACCGCCATTTTGGTTCAATTTACTTATAGGGAATTTGTACAAAAATGCTTTGAAATCCGCCATTTTGTTCAACTTATTTGTGTCGCATTGTACTTGCATACAGTCCGGCCTCGCGCTACACAGCGAGGTGCGGAGCAGTGTGCGAATCGCCTTATTGCGGTAGGTTAACAAATAAATTGGTCTACCAACTTATTTGTTGTATCATATATTAAAAACATCGACACGCAAAGAAGAAGTTACATTAACTATACTGAAAGTTTTCTTACCTTCAACACTATTCTCAATTGGCGTTTCTTTTTCCTAACAGTACCAGCGTGTGTGAGCAAGGGCGTAGTAGCGAGTATGTTCCCGCTTCACGAGCGGCAAGCGCTCGAGAATCTCAGGAAGAAGTGGGTCAAGACTCTGTTTACCCCGCAGCCTTTAGGTAAGTAAGCAAATTACAATGACTACGGCTAAAACGATGTTCTCAAATAAATACAACGTATACAAAATGGCCATATTCCCTGTGAGGCCTCAATACCAACTTTCTGGAAATAATCTAAAAATGTGTTAACTATATCTAAAGGAGTTAAGGCCCATTTACACACTGCAAGTTACTTGCATAGTGCATACTATTTAATTAAAGTAATAGATGACTTTTATCTTATATGGTCTAAACAAAAAATTCAATAATACAAATCATTTATTTCATCAGGCGAAAAACTTGCAGTGTATTAAGAGAGTCATCATCATCATCATATCAGCCGCAAGAAGTCCACTGATGGATATAGGTCTCCCCTAAGGTTTCCCAAAACAAACGATTGCAAGCGGCCTGCATCCAGCGTTTTCCTGCAACCTTGCTAAGGTCGTCCGACCACTTAGTTGGTGGGTGTCCTACGCTGCGCTTGCCGGTACGTGACCGCCATTCGAGAACCTGCCCCATCGGCCACTTCCACTTCAATGAGCTAATCCGATGGACTATGTCGGTGACCTTCGTTCTTCTGCGAATCTCCTCATTTCTGATTCGATCACGTAGAGAAACACCCAGCATAGCCCTCTCTTAAGCACATTGAGCGACCTTGAGCCTTCTTATGAGACCCATAGTAAGGGACCACGATTAACAGAGTAGTTTATACTTATATCACTTTTCATCATCATCTACAATATATAACAAAAACCCTGTCAGATCCTTTTGAGAGCAACTCAGACCGTCAATATGAACAACGTCTCCTATGGGACCAATGCTTGAAACTCGAAGAGGCCGGCCGAACACTGTATGAAAATGTCGATTTTTTTTTCGAGTTTTAAGCATTGGTTTCATAGGAGAAGTTGTTCATATTGACGGTCTGAGTTTCTCCTACACGGATCGGATCTCTCTGGTCGGTAGATGAATGTTCAATTTGTATCCCTCGTTCGCCAGTTGTTTTACTTCTTACTTTTGTCGAGAGTCATTTTGATAGCATAATATAATAAAAATATAAAAATTGTTAAACATTTACATAGTTTTAAAACTGAGAATATGTTAATAAAAACAGCAAGTTTTGTAAGTATTAAGCCATCTACATACATTTTATTCTAATTACAATATCTATTCCAGACGAGATCGCTGAGTATTTCGGTGTTAAAATAGCAATGTATTTCGCTTGGCTCGGCCACTACACGCAGTCGCTCACCGTGCCCGCCGTCGTTGGATTTATATTTTGGGTAAGGATTTTTTTTAAATGATAAAGGGACCTTTTGTCATGACAGAAATCTATGCTTAGTGTGGCAACGCTTCGGTGGTGCGAATATTAGAAAATCTCTTCGGATATAAATGTATGAGATTCCAACTCTTATCCATTATTAGTTTTTGAACTACCCCCCTTTGAACACATGATTGATGTATGTAAACGGACCTTAGCACGAACCTTTTTTGTTGGGTCTAACAAACAGTTCGTGCTCAATCCCGTTTAAATACATAAACGTTTTACAATAGGCACAAAGCGTTTTAGTTATTTTTTCGCTCAATGATCGTTTTGGGTCTTTGAGCGTAACCACATAAATCTACATACGAATAAAATTACATTAATTTTTAACATTATGGCACATGAACAACCTGATTAGATGATAAGTAATTGTTTTTCATACTAATTTGTGTAATGAACCTGAGAGCGTGGAACGTAACTATTCGATTTCTTCTTTTTTTAAATTTTTGGTCTTTCGATCCGGGTTCTAAGTATGAATTTGACACAATTTCAGATTTGGTTGGGCACAGCGAACGAAACCTGGAAAGACATAGCTTACGTGTTGTTCTCGCTTTTCAACGTTCTGTGGGCTTGCGTTTATTTGGAGACGTGGAAAAGGTATGTTTCATGGTCGTTCAGCTTAAAAACAGACCTTTTATTTTACAACGGCGTACGGTTTATTCTTAAACGGCTTCCAGAAAAGAGTGAGGTTATTAATTCGAATGTACTTTAGGGAATGTGCATGTATTTCTTTTTATTTGCTTAATAAAATCCTTATTAACCACAGTAAACAAATATGAAATAATTTATAAAATATCTTAATCAGTGACGAACCTGTGATACTTCAATGTTTCAATTAGAAAGATAAGTCCAATATGGACTGGTGACGTCAAAGTCCATATCATCTAAAAATTTGCCATAGAAAATAGCATATGAAAAAAATATATGTTATCTAACCACTTTATCCATAAATATTCAAAAGTAAAGTACTAACAGTGAGAACAAAATAAAAATTGGTTGAACAACAAACGAGATATAACGATTTTACGAAAATATGTCTATCTCACTCGCAGAAACGCTATTTTCAATGGCAAATGTATAGATGATATGGACTTAATTGACGTCACCAGTCCATATCGAACTTCTCTTTCTGATTGAAACTTTAAAGTATCGCAGGTTCGTCGCTGGTTAAGATATTTTAAAAATTATTTCATATTTGTTGTCTGTGGTTAATGAGGATTTGATTAAACAAATAAAAAAAATACATGCATATTCCCTATTGCGCGCCACGCGCCACTTCGCGTCGCCTCTCGGACTGACTCTTAGTGAACCTAATTGCATTGTAGTAAAGAATTGTTTTAATCGTGGACGAAACGAAACTTTTTGTTGTCCATTTCTTCAGCTATTTATATTTGAAATTTTTTTACAATCATAATTTTTGCAACTAAATATTATGATTTTTTTTCTCCATTTCTGTCTGATAGCTCCACTCTTTTATAGTCTTGTTATGTTTACCTAAAGGTTGCCTGAAAGAAGCCGCTCTAGTGATAAGCCCGCCTATGTACCTACTATATTTTAAATTTACTTTTGATTATTGTCATACTTAGGTGGTGCAATAAAGAAATTTTATCTTTTTTAAAGATGTTTTTTTTACAATTCATTGTAATGTTTCAGGTACTCCAATGTGTTGGCGTATAAATGGGGTACAATAGATCAAAGAGACGAGTTATTAGTCGAGCCTCGACCTCTGTTTCAGGTTTGTTTGTTTCTCGTGCTGCTTTTTTAAATTCATGTTGATATTTTTAACCGAATCCTAAAAAAGAGGAGGTTATCAATTCGTCGGAATCTTTTTTTTTTCAAAGGCAACGATTAATCAAATATTTTTTGTTTGAAATCCGTTGTGTAGTTCGAGAGTGAAGTCTGTTTTTAATTTTGAAAAATTATTACAAAACCAAAGAGATTTCCAACCATTAAAGATTTCTTAGTGAAATAATATAACTTTTCGCTGACACGGCGGTTTAAAAAATACGATCAAATGATATTTTACGCGAGCGATGAGTTTGAAGTTTTCTGTTTCGTTGATTTCTATGAAACATAGCACTCTTGAAGTCCTGAGCATGTTCCTGGTTGCATCTTATTTGTACGGCTGTTGTGTCTTTAGTTCATTTATAAGGTTAGAAACGCGGAATCACTAAACGAACGATTTTTTGTATAAAAAAAAAACCATTCGTATAGGTCGCTCCGCGTTCAAAAATGGCATTTCTATTTTTTATTCTTTAAAATAATCTGTTGTTCTATAGTTTATTAGTTAAAATAACCGGCCAAGTGCGAATCGGACTTGCGGACGAAGGGTTCCATACCATTATCTATAAAAAATATATATTTATTTAACTTACATATTTCTTTTATTTTGCTTTTAGTATTTATTGTTACATAAGGAAGAAGAAATACACCATCTACAATTTTAACTGTCTAGCTATCACGGTTAATGAGATACAGCCTGATGACAGAAAGACGGACAAGTAAAAGGGTCCCGTTTTTACCCTTTGGGTACGGAACCATGAAAAGTGATTTTTTTAATACTTTTTTTCTTTCTAGGGAGAAATGGGCACAAGCGTAGTAACAGGTCGGCCAGAGCCGCAGTACCCGGCGTGGAGGCGCAGAGTCTGGCGGCATTGCGTCTCGGTGCCCGTCATGCTTGTCTGTTTGACTGTTTGTGCGTGCATGACCTTCCTGTTTTTGAGGGCGCAGGTTAGTATTCTCTTTCTCTATTTCTCTTATCTTACCTTATTCTCAGTTGCATCCTCAGCTGTAACGCTCACTTCGCCACTACGTCTGGTTTTAAAGCTATATGGTGCCGAAGATAAAGCCCCCTCTACCAACCTCGTTGCTGCATATAGTTTTAAATTCATTCTTATTGTAGAACTGGTGGGAAACAAGGCTTATACACTTCACATGGATTTCTCACGCGATTTTCGCCATCATCATAGCCGTGGAGGAAGTATTTATTTTGCTCCACTCAACGACTCCTCTTTTTCATATAAACTAGTAACTATTATTCTAAGACTGGTGGGAAATAAGGCAAGTGTACTTCAAATTAATTCCTCGCGCGATCCTCGCCATCATCATAGCAGTGGAGGAAGTATCTCTATCTCCACTCATCGACTCTTCTTTTTCATATAAACTAGTATCTCTTACTGTAGGACTGGTGGGAAACGAGGCTAATGTACTTTACATGAATTCCTCGCGCGATCCTCACCATCATCATAGCAGTGGAGGAAATATCTCTTTCTCCACTCAACGACTCCTCTTTTTGATATAAACTAGTATCTCATATTGTAGGACTGGTGAGAAACAAGGCTCATGTACTTCACAAGGATTCCTCGCGCGATCCTCGCCATCATCATAGCCGTGGAGGAAGTATCTCTTCCTCCACTCAACGACTCCCCTTTTTCATATAAACTAGTTTATCTTATTGTAAGACTGGCAAGGCTAGTAGTATACTTTACATGGATTCCTCGCGCGATCCTCGTCATCAGCATAGCCATCGACGAAGTATCTCTTTCTCCACTCAACGACTTTTTTGGTATAAACTAGTATCTCTTATTGTAGGACTGGTGGGAAACAAGGCTATTGTACTTCACATGGATTCCTCGCGCGATCCTCGCCATCATCATAGCCGTGGAGGAGGAGGTCTACGCCAGGATAGCGCGGTGGCTCAACGACAAAGGTGAGGGGTTGTCTATGCTCGTGTAGTGTTGTTATGCACACTGATATCATGTGACGGACAACCTTGAAGGTGATTTGTTGAAAATTGTATATATTTTAGACTAGCGCAGTTCTTCTTTATTCCGGTACGAAGTGCTCGGTGGGAGTACGCGTATTAAAAGAACTTTCGCGTAGTCCGCGCTTGAGAAGGGTGGTCAGAAAAGTATAATGATAATTAATCTTTCCTTTAGATTATCCAAAAATAATGAAGTCATATTTTTCAGTTTACCAAAAAAGTAAAAATTCAAAAATATACGGAGCATAAAAGTTCCGGCGTAGCGGCTTGCGAAATTTCATTGAGCATCTTTGTCATTGTTTTTTATCAGTGAAAAGAAAACTAAAAGTGTACGATATTTTTTAATAATCTAACCGATGGGCTAAAAATATTTTTCCATCCGTCATGCCCATTGTTTTAATCAGAAGTGGCATTAAATATTAGACTCCTTCGTGCTTTTGAAGGCACGTTGAGCTGTTATTCTTGGTTATTATTTTTTTCTGAATTTAAAAAGGAAATCGTTAATTTACGATATATTTCCTCTATTCACTGCAAGTAAGTTCCCTGTCAGTACTGTAAGAGACATAACCGCATAAGTCGTCTCAGTAACATTTATCTTTTTACATTGTAATCGTCTATTTGACCGACATTTCAGTATTATCACAGAATAAATACTAGTACTCAATACCAGAAGTCTTATTAAGAAAAGAAATTCAAAGAAATCTCTTCTTCATGTGGTTAGCGCTATGGTTTAATTTAGCTCGCGTCAGAACTCTTCGCCACTTCGTTTAGATACCTAGACTAGATTCATTGCAAGCCAATTTCATTCTTATTACTCTGGACAAACGATTCATGTAACTGAATTTTCTCCTCCAGAGCGGTCGCCGCGCGCATAGTAATAATGTAGGTATATTTGCGATACCTAAACGGAGAGTATAGGCCTGGGCTGCTATTCTGTAAAGTGTACCTTTAATATAGACAGATTGTAGGGTGACTGTCCTAATAAAGTTATAGTAGTAGCCACCAATACAAAAGAAGATAATATTTTTTTATTGTAAACCGTTCAAGATTGTCCATTGCACTTAATGCACCTAATAGTTTTGAACAAAGACTTATAGAACCAAACGTGTGACAATTTTCTACTGTTTGGTGTTTGTGATTGGTCTGCCGTTACTGTACTCATGTCTTCGTTCAAAGAAAATATTGTTTTGTCGGGAGTTTTCGAAGCAAAAACGAACTAATACTTCTATTTTCTTTCGTACGTTACACAAAAAATACATTAAAAAAAGTTCTGTAATCTACGAAAGAGTTTTCATAGATTTCCTTTTGTTTTATTGTATGTTTGGATACAATGAATCGATTTTAATAATAGTGTGACTTTGAAAGTGATTTTGTTAACTTAAAATTTGGTGCATGTTCTAGTTTGTTACTCCCTGTATCTTCTTTTCTCTAGTTTAGCACATTTCTTTTAATTCTTTAAAGTCAAAGATAAATAGACGATAAATTGGCATAAATAAATAGTGTTAGCTCCACGATCCGTAGTGTACACTATATAATGTAGTAACAATTTACTATAGTGCATATTATTTCTCTTTTCTGCTTACCAAACGGGACTGGACTTCGTAAAAATAAAAATAAATCATGGCAACACTGATACTACGAATTTTTTGAACCACAGAAAATTACCGTCTCGAAACGAAGTATGAGAACCATCTGATAGTCAAAATAGCATTGGTTTGTATTAAAAAGTGCTGTAATCGCCATGCTAAGCTAAGCTTCCATCACGCTTTGCTTACCATAGATAAGGAAGAGGTCGATAATAAAAAAGTAATCTTTAAAAAATATCACTAATAAGAAAAGCACAAGCGACTAGCGAATGGCACGCGTTTTTTTTCTTCGCTGCATGTTTTTCGCACGTCATACTAAAGTTTTAACAGTATGATGCAATAGTTTTGTTAACTTTTTATGCTAGTATTTATTTTTCATGTTGTAAATAAATTGATAAAACTTAATGCCACTTACTAAAAACTCATTTTTTTCCTATTGTTTTTTCAAACATTTATTACCACGTAGCGAACAACTATACTTCTTGGTAGTACTTAATAAAATTTTAGTTTAAAAATACAGAGATCGAACCAGGAATGCCATTTTTCAACCGCAGAGTCACCTAAACGAATAATTATTCCATACAAAAAAAAACCTTCGTTTAGTGACTCCCGTTTGAAAAATCGCACCACTGACCTAAAATTTACATTTCATTTTCTAAATAAGGATATAAATAAATTGGCATTGACTTAATTTTTGAAGCTTCAGTTTTTTTTTTGACCGTGATTTTGACCAATGTTCTCTCTGTGTATCTGACAAGGTTGTAGTGTAGGTAGTATGTAGGAAGATATTAAAATACTCTGAATATTTTATAACTAAGTAAGCACAGTTCATGAAACCGAACAATAAAAATAAGTATTTTAAATACACGCCTCTAATTAAAAATTAAATATATTTTTATTTATTTGAAGACCTACTTTAGTGAATGTTATGGTGTATCGTATTGTGAAATGTATTCAAATCCGAAATTTGAATAGATTATTACATTACATTTTATCCTATGTGAATATCTTTATCCATTTTCTCAGAAAAAACATTCGGTATCATGACCTGGTCGTGCGTATGAAATGGTTACAGAGAAATTGGTTTAAAGTTTAATACACCTAAAAGATCAAGTTACTTTAGGTAATACTTCGATTTACTAAGGTAACGCGGCGCATTGTCGTTTTCGATATCACACAATCGAAGAAATCTTTCTTTATATACTTACTATAGTTTTCAAACTAAAATTTGATTTGATTCAATGTTTTCTCGCTAAAAAAAAACAATTGTATTTTACGTTTTTTTTTTAATCTGTCATATTTATAGCCGTTTCTGTTTAGATAAAGATGGCTATATGCCGTTTGACATTGACAGTTACAATACGCCGTGGTTTCACAGTGGATTAGTATTATATATTTACATTATAACATGAAAGCACAGCATCACAAGACCCTCATCCCTCATACAAACTATCACATCACGTAGAAGCTTCTCATACAACTGTTTTACCTGTGAAAATGTTATCACAAGTATCTGTTTGCAGTTCCAATTCGTCAACTCGTTCATGAGTTTGTTCTACATTGCGTTTTATCTGCAGGATATGGATAAACTCAAAGAGGTAAGAGGCATAGAAGTCAGTTAACTTTATGACCTACGAATTGCTTAAGCGTTTTAGTTGTATCATACGATTGCTTAAGCGTTTTAGTTATAACGTAAGATTGTTCAAGCGTTTTAGTTGTAACGTAAGATTGATTAAGCGATTTAGTTGTAACGTAAGATTGTTTAAGCGTTTTAGTTGTAACGTAAGATTAAGGGTTTTAGTTGTAACGTAAAATTGCTTAAGCGTTTTGGTTGTATCGTAAAATTGTTTGAGCGTTTTAGTTGTAACGTAAGATTGCTTAACCGTTTTTGCTGTAACGTAAGATTTTTTAAGCGTTTATGTTGTTACGTAACGAACATTGCTTAAGCGTTTTAATTGTAACGTAACATTGCTTAATCGTTTTAGTTATAACGTAAATTTCTTCCTACAGGGTCTTAATAGGCAAAGGGTCATTAATAAAAACAGAGTTCACACAGACGAGCGACAGTGTGCCAGCGATCCTGATCGGCAACAGTCGCAACTGTCGCTGGCTTTCGTCGGCGGGCGCCAACAGTCGCAAATTGTCGCTGGCATACAGCCGCTCTTCTGTTTAAGCCCTTAGGTTGCAAATTTATCATAAGTGCCATTTTTGAAATGCGGAGTAACCTAAATCAATAGTTTTTTCCATACAAAAACGTTAGATTGTTGACTCCGCGTTTAAAAAATGGCACCACAGGCAAGCTAACAGTGTACACACCACAGACATAAAAAGGGAAGCAGACCAAACATTACATACTAAGAACGCGTTGCAATTTTCCACTCGTAGCTTATTTTTAATTGCTTTAATAATATACTTATAAACAGTGATTTGCGAGTGTTTGTATACTAAATACTCTTTAACATTCATACGTAAAGTACTTTTTGTTCCAAATATTACCAATTATGTTAAAGATGAGTAATAAAACGAATGTAGCTAAGTGTGAATTTATGCCACGCGGCATTCTTTGCATTATACAGTAACGTTGAGTCTGATTCCCTTTATATGTTTGTGGTACACACAAGGTGGTATTTTCGCCCGTGTAGCAAACGTGAAATGCCACTTGTGACACGGGAGGACATAAAGATCAAGTAACCATTTGTTTTCAGCAATTGGCCGTGTTGCTTATAACCAGACAAGTGATTGGAAACCTAAAGGAATCTGCCTTACCGTATCTGATTGAGAATTTGAGGCTTGCGAAAATATGCGTGGACGTATTTGGTGCGCTCAGTCCGAGCAAAAGTAAGTAAAACATAAAATTTTTCCTTCCCTTTCTAACTCGTGAGTGATCTCATTAGCTACGGAGCCTGGGTTGTACTTTTAACCTGACTAAGGAGAACAATGCTTATGTGTTTCGCCGCTATTTAAGTATGTTTACAGGGTCTAACAAAATATACTGAAACTATTTAAGGTTGCGTTAATTCTATGATACTGAACAACTTTCCCCACGGAACACATAGCGAAATATGAAAAATAATTTTCCAAGTGCGTGTTGGGCCACGCGCAGTGTAGGTTTCCGTAGTTACGAATGCCTACTTTGAGTTCATGCCACGAAAAACATCTAAAAACTAATTATTCATTTTGCGGGTACATTTTATAAGTTGGTCGCCTATAACTTTTTAAATTGTAAACCCTACCTACCCTACTTAGCTCTGATAGTTTTCCTTAAAATTTCGTTAAATATACTATAGTTGTGAATTTTTTCACGTGTTTATATATAACCGTTTAGCAATTAGAGGGGGGAGACACATGACTCAAACAAAAAATTTCACTTTAAAACCAAATATTACAGAAACAGATCCTAAATTGAAAAACGGTGTTCACAACCTATTCAACGATATCCAGCATGACTGGTTAATCGAAAAAAAAATTGCCTTTTCACTTTCCTTGAATGGGAGCTACACTAAAAACAATTGTTTTCAATATTTTATTTTACCACTTTTTCCGTCTAATTAATGTACATATTCATGCCAAATCACAGCTTTCTAGTACTAATAGTCGCCGAGTAAAACCCATTGTAAGTAAAACCGCGGACGGACAGACAGACGGACAGACACGGACATTGTTTACTACGGAACCATAAAAAATAGGCCTCCCATACAAGTTTGTGTCCGTACTTATAATGTAGCTGTTTATTGTCCCCATTAAATAAAATAAAGTTGATCAGCTGATCCGAGTTTATATGGACAGCACATAGATGGAAATAGGATTACAAAACCCATTGCACGCATTGTATTAAAACCCATTGTACGCATTGTATTAAATCGCATGCACAAATTGAAAAGTAAGTAAGACGTGTAATTAGGGTTGTGACGATATAACGTTAATAATAGTAAGAATACTTATTATTCTTCTAACGGTGAAAGTCCGAAATAAAGATATTTTAGTAGTAAGTAGTAGTAGTAAACTTAAATTAATTTCAGTGCCCACGTCAGCCCAGCTAACGGAGTTGTTCGAGAAGAAGACCGATTCTTCCGGAGAACCTCCGGAAAACAGCCTTATAAACGGTGGTGAAGACAGGAGGGACTCCGAGCCACTTGTAGGACAGAAAGTTATTCACCAGGCGGAGTTAGAGTCACAGTTGTTCAAGGTAAGTTCTTCTCTATTTCATGTGCGTAAGTCACCAATACTACTACATCGGCCCAACTAAAAGTTGGAATTTTCTCACTCCTTGTTCAATTTTTTTTAACTGTCTTTTCGTTAAGATAAACGAGCGGCGTTTGTATGTATGTAAGTTTTTTCGACGACTTAATTATGATCGGAGCTTTAGGAAATTTGCTAGGAGTGCAGGTGCGACCTATAAAATGTTTAAGTTCGAACATGAGCCAAGTCTGTCGAAGGCTTTCTGAGTTATAGGGTTCAGGAGGTCACAGTGCGGCGCGAACAACTAGTAGTAAGAGTGTATTTTTTGTTCCAGTACGAAGGCACCTTCGCGGAATACCTCGAGATGCTAACACAACTAGGTCACGTGGTGCTGTTCTCGACCGCGTTCCCGCTGGCGGCGCTGTGCGCGCTACTGAACAACGCGGCCGAAGTGCGAGCGGACGCGTTCAAGCTGTGCCACGTGGCGCAGAGACCGTTCGGGGAGCGGGTCAGCTCTATTGGCAGCTGGCAGGTAGGATTCTCTCTTTAGTATACAATACAACTATATGAATTATTAAACTATGTTTGGCGTTAATGTAGTTTGGTTCACGTCCGCATTTAACATAAACGCAGCTGTGCTTAGTGCTAGTAAGAAACGAAACGGCGTCATTTTTTGTCATCTGATAAGTTCTTGGTTTTGACGTGAATTCGTATGAACGTCTATTCAATCTGAACTGGGGGTATATGTTAGAAATGCGATTCAAGGGGGGGGGACATCTTAAGATTCCTAAATTGTTCAAAGTTTAGTCAGTGTCCAAAAAGCTTAATCTCGTATTGCGTTTTTAAGAGCAGTGCTTATACATTATTTCTTATATATCTCCGAAAACTTACCATTACTTAATAATATTTTTTTAGTTAGTTTCTATTGTATTTAGCCCAAAAGGTATTTTCTCAGCATCACCTGTTGGTTGACTGGTGGAAAAGGCCTTAAGTACGTTATTTACCTGTATTTTATTTAAGTTAAATAAATTAAAAAAGGTCGTGAGTGTCGTGGAACACTCGGTTGGAACAAAGTTACTTTCGTAGTAAATTATTGATTCGTGACAGAAAAAGGTGATGGAATTATTATTAAATAAACAATTAAATTGACGAGTGCTGGCTTTGAACCTGAAACATCGACCATCTCAGGCATACGCTCTTACAACTGATCTATCTACGAGATAGTCAAACTCGTGAAATTACCTTTCACCAATTATTGATGGATTTTTTTTTACACTTTTTTTAGTCTAGTCTCCATCCGCCAAGTCCGTACCATCCGAAAATAAATCAATAAAAATATAGGGACAAATAACACGGATTGAGCTAGCCCCAAAGTAAGTTCGAGACTTGTGTTATGGGATACTATCTCAACGATACTATATTTTATAAAAAATACATATATAGGTAAACATCCAAGACCCAGGACAATTGGAAAAAGGCCATTTTCCAACTTGCCCTGACCGGGGATCGAACCCGGGACCTCTGAGTGGCGGACTAGCATGGTGACCATTACGCCATGGACGTCGAAAAAGAACTTCGTTCCAATAAATTCGACTTATGACCGTATTCGTGGAAGTTTCTCAAAAGAAAGTTGTGTGTGTGTGTGTCAGCACGCGATGGAAGCGATGGTGGGCGTGGCGGTGGTGGTGAACTGCGCGCTGGTGGGGCTGGCGGGGCCGCTGCAGCGGCTGCTGCCGCTCGCCGCCACGCAGGCCGTGCTGCTCGTCGTCGCGCTCGAGGTGCGATCACAATGTGCTTCCTAGTCAATACAACGTTTGGGTCAAATTGGGTATTTGTTCAATTTTATTGTTAACGTATACAGTATCCATATGTGAGGACCTGTAATTGGCTTCTTAATATCTAAGTTTGGTTACCTAATTTATTTAACGTGCTGCTGGTCTTCCTATTAAAATAAAATAAAATAATAAAAATAAAAATTTGCCTGGGCCAAAAATAAATCATTTTGTACTCATAAGAATATAAAACGTCGCAAAATAATATCACTTGTCTTTGAACGTATCCATTTTAACGTGATTTTAGATCCATCCGCAATAAATTGAACCACGGGCTATACTAGATCACTATAGTACAATCTCTAGGATAATGAAAATAAAATATTTTATTTTCATTATACAACAAGTGGCATAAAAGATTCTCGAGCTCCTTCGTGCTTCAAAAGGCACGTATATACAACGGTTACATATAAGGCCTAAAGACCATTTTTGAAATAAATAAAAATGAAACTAATTGTTTATATGTAATGAAAATGTGGTTGGTGATTTATTTGTACACTAGGCGACAACGGCTCCGATACTAATTTTTTCATGTTGCACTTTCACTAGCTTTTTCTCTTCCGTGGTATTAAGTTAATAAAATAACTTGTTTTTACACATGAATAATAAAAGAAATGCCACACTTAGGGTTGGATCTCACATGTCAGCACGGAACAACACTTTTCTATATGTCCTTTTCTGTCGCTCAGAAACAGAACAACGGAACGCTATAGCACAGTCGGTGCATGCTATCCAATCCATATAATAGTACCATTTATCAATTCGTCGATCTTTTATGTTTCTTTTTTATGCATGTTCACCGATTATTCAAGGATGACTGGACTGATTTTAAAAATACTTTTTTTTTTGTTTGAAAGGGTACACTTGTCAGGTGGTCCCATATCAATTTTATCAAAATCGGTCGTTTAGTTTGGGTGAAGTCGGTTTTTAGTTTTGAAAAACTATCTCACTTATGTAAATGTACCAATTTATATATATATATATATATATATATATATATATATGACCACCATAACCTGATTTGACATGTCCAATCTGGCAGCACGTGATCCTGGTGATGATCATAGCGCTCCGCCTCGCGATACCGGAGATACCGGGCTGGCTGGCGACGGAGATGGCCAAGGTCGAGTTCCAGAGGAGAGAGGCGATCAAGAATGCACATGCACCGCTAATGGTAACTATACAGCTTCCTGTTCTAACCACTACCACAGGTTGAACTACATATTTCAATCGATGTTAAGTGGAAATTGATATCAGCGCCATAAATTATTTGCCAGATAAATAAAAAAATCCCGACTTTCAAGCGTTAACCCCCAATACCATTTAAACGGCTCAACCGATTTTCATCAAACATACAATACAACTACCGCAAGAGAACTTGTTATCACGTAAAAAAAGCCGCATCCAAATCGGTCCACCCGTTGAAGAGCTACGATGCTACAGACAGACAAACAGACCGGCAAACCGAGACACACAGACATTAGCGTCAAATTTATTACACCTCTCTTTTTTGTCGTTGTTTAAAAATTTGGAACTTGTTAACTGCACACATACTAATTTTAATTCGCCATTTGACAGAAATTTGTACCTTTTTGTGTAGGAAACAAGGTATATATTTTAGTGCGCGCCACGTCGCATCGCGTCGTGTCTCAGTCTGGGCTGACGTAGTCCTTAAGTGTTGGATCTCACTTGTCAGCGCGGAGCAGCACTTTTCTATGCTGCTATCCTTTTCTGTCGCTTAAAACCTTCATTAACTACAGCGAGACAGAGCGACGGAACGCTATAGCACGGCCAGTGCGATATGCACGGCTGCTCCGTGCTGACAAGTGAGATCCAACCCTAAGTCGCCCCTTACGACAATCTAGAAATCGAGTGTCACTAACGAACGTAATTTCCCATACAGTCTGAGTGTCCAAGTCAAGACGACATCCGCGGCTCTGCTCGAGCCACGCCCCGCACCGTGACCCCCACCACGCCCAAACAGCAGGAGAAAGGGAAGAAGATCTTCATCGGGAAGATACCGGAGATACCGCCCTTCAGGTCAGTGCTCGATTGTGACAGATATGAAATGTAGTATTCCATGTAAACGGACGCTGAAATGCGTTGAGATTTGAGAATTGAGTTTCGTGAAAAATTACGATAGCTAAAGGCTCTTTCAGAATAGCGACAGTTTGCCAGCGACAATAGGCATGATGACTGGGAAAATATTTTTGGCCCATCGGTTCGATTAACAAAAAGTATCGTGTGCACGCACGTATTTATAAACAATAAATACGTGAAACTGAAACAAAAAATTAAGAAGAGACAGCAGAGTACGATTTTTACATAGCGGTGACGACGCAAGCCGAGTCTAGAACTTAGATGCTTGGTATCGTTGTGAATTTTTGCTTTTTTGATAAACTGAAAAATATGTTAATCTTTTAATCTAAAAGACGGTCTAATCCGCTAGTTTCCAACAAGTCAAATTAGACACTTTTTTTAAACATCAAAACAAACATCGTCTACGGGATTTCATATCGGCGTAACGTCATAGTTTCTTGCAGTCAAATAGCGCTCCTATTATTGGCTTTTTACAAGCTTTTATTCAGTTTCAGCTGACCCGTTGTTTGTCTGTCTGTCTTTAATCAAATCTTGCAAGTCAAATTTGACCCACTTCCCGGTTTCCGATTGTGCAAAATAATTAATTTCGACCCTGGATACTACCCTATTACAATAATACTTTTCTGACCCTGTCATCACACCTACACTGGTAGTCGACCGTTGCCTACCGGGGTTGCTAGATGTCGTTGTCCCGCTGTCGCTTGTCTGCTTGAGCCCTAAGTGGCAACTGGCAACAGAAATGCTATTCTAAATGAATGAAAGACTAAATTTTAATTCAAAAGGTTACCCGAGATATCGGCCTTCAGGTCAGTGGTCGCATAGTTGTGAGAGATTGGTAGTTTACTTTGTGTCTCACGGAAACGGATGGTGCTAACATGTTGAGAGTTTGAAACCGTCAATCGCGAAATTAACAAAATAATCTTGTAGTGGTCTCGCTACGATAAAAACAAACCGCAAATAGATGTACAAGATAGCCATAGGTATACGTGTAGTATAGGTTAAAACAACCATCTTCAGCTGTAATTCTTAAAAACATTTATTCCCAGAGGGGGCAGTAATGACGTCATCTTTCTTTTTTAAATTGGAATTGTTTTATATTTTCACGAACCTATCTTGTGCGCTGTGGTATTAAACGAAATTACTTAATGAGCCGTTTCCAGAAATATACTACACCATCACTTGCCGGCCACCTGTTTTCTAAAAATCCAAGAAATATATTCAAAACATATCCACCAATTTAGGCTCCCGCAGGTAGGAGACGGCTTGGTACATTTTTGTTAAACATACACCAGATTTCTCTTAACATACTTATATCTAACAAGTCACATCAGATACTGTTTTCTAAACGTCAAAACAAACATTGTCTATGGGATTTGTATGAAGTAGCACATCGTGACGTCATAATTTCTTGGACTCAAATAACGCTCCTATTATTATCAGTCTTTCTGCATCAATAAATATAAAATCACGTTGATAATTTATATAACAGACATTATTTTGTGTCATTTTATTCTCATCAGAACAAAATGATTTATTTTTAACTCAGGATATTACCGCATTTAGTTTGTCTGTAGTTACGCATCCGCTTTGGTGAGACACAACAAGGGAATGTCAAATATAAAGGCGATAGATGGCATTTTATCATCGCATGCCATCGCTAAAGTCATTCATAGCATGGGGCTATAGTTGCCCGATATTTTGTCTGGATCAATTAATTTACTTCGAAAACACGGCGCAGAGTCACTGTCAATAATGTCAGAAATATACGCGGTTGAATCATATACTGATTTTACACTTTCGTGGCTACAATACCTATTGTTCACATTGCATCAATTTCTGGCTTAAAATATAACCAAAAAACGTCTAAAATCATTTATTTATCTTTGGATATTTGTTCCACTTAATAATTGTCAATTTTTCTTTTGACTACTAAGTTTCGTGGAAAGTGCCAATTGAATCAATTGTTGATGTCACTAGTCTTATCCAACTTACACGCTAATACAGTTATAAGCTTAGTAACAATGGTAGATATAAAAATGGTCATTTGAATCATTCGTTGATGTCACTAGTCACTTATTCTTACTTACACGCTGATACAGTTATAAGGTTAGTAACAATGGTGGATATAAAAATGGCCATTTGAATAATTCCTATTGATGTCACTATAGTCACTTTTATAAATTAAAGCTAAACAGTTATCAGCGTAGTAAATGGTGGCAAGAAAAAATGGCCATTTGAATCATCATTTGATGTCACTAGTCATTTATTCTTAACTTATCAGCTTAGTAACAATGGTGGATATGAAAATTGCTAGTTGAATCATTCGTTGATGTCACTGGTCACTTATATAAATTACAAGCTAAACAGTTGTCAGCGTAGTAAAAATGGCGGCAAAAAAAAATTGTCATTTGAATCATTCGTTGATGTCACTAGTCATTTATATAAATTACAAGCTAAGCAGTTATCAGCTCAGTAATAAAATGGTGGCAATAAAAATGGTCATTTGAATCATTCCTTGATGTCACTAGTCACTTATTCTTAACTTACAAGCTAATACAGTTATATCACATGTTGGGGCTTCTTCTACACTCAAAGACATTGCGTAGTTTGCATCCTTTGCTCTTCAAATCTTGTAGGAGTCTTGTTCCCGCAAATGATATATTTTATAATGTTTCTACCTACTTTTTCTTACTTCTTCTTCGATACATACGTGTGCAACGGCTACAATTTGCTTATCTTGTAAATCCTTAATAAATCAAGAAGTGACTATTTGGAGTTTAATTCAAGAAACCAAGTCAAAGAAAATCATTTGCAGTATATGCAGCTAAGGCATATACTTTTTGAACTTTTTTTCAACTTAGGGCGAAGACAGAGCAGAAGTGGCGAATAAGCTGTTGTTGATAATTAACATTTCGCAAATTTTTAGGCATAAGGCAGACCTTTCAATGATTTTATGAACAACATTTAAAAGTATTATTGATAGTCTGTCTAACCTTAAAACGCATTTCTGCTGAAAGTAATGATTGGCGAAAACAGGTTTTGAAACCAGAGTCGTACTAATTTAATTACAATCTACAATTGTTCGTAAAATTATTTAAAAGTCTATCTTATAGTTTATCTTATCTTTAGTGCAAAAATGAATTATCGCCACATTTACGATTAAACAATTTATTTCAAATGAGGGTTCAAATTCTGTCCTGCCTTAGCCTTTAAGCCTTGTCCCTGTCAAGCCAAAAAACCAAGATAGCGATTGAAAACAAGTTACCCCGACATTCAAATGCTCACCCGCACAACTTTAACTGCTGAAACGAATTTCATTAAAAGATTAGGATAAGAATTTATTAATCTACAAATGTAACCCATTTCATTTGATACCCCACTGAGGTATATTTGCATACTTTGGGTTGCTCACCCCCACTTTCACCCTCATAGCTTGAACTAACGGACCGATTTCCATCAAACTGATTAACAAAGAAAAACCGCATCAAAATCGGCCAATGCGTACATCGACAAACAGAAACACTGATACACAGACACATCGACACGTCAATCTTATGACACCCTTCTTTTTCGTCGGGGGTTAATTACCATTCGATTATTAACAGAGACAATGCGTCGTGTTATCGCGGCCAAAAATAACAATCTGGCCTTAGTCTAGTGGTATGGCAACCATGTGTTTAAATTTGTTTAATTTTTGTTTTCAGTTAATTTGGCACAAGTAAAGTTTGGATGGGTGTGTAGTTATAAGTATTGTTTTTACAATCGAAATAATTCCGTCAATTCAGTATTAATGCTTCATTTTATTGTTTGATTTTTGTTTTGTATTTATTTGCAATAAAGTTTTCTTTGTTGATATTCGTAGTTTTACTTGGCTTTTGATGTCTTACAGATTTGTATCATTCAAATCTACTCATCATAGATGTAACTTTTTAGAATGGGGATATTCAGATATATGGGGACTCCAGATGACTGCACAGTAACGTCAAAAGGAAATTTTACGATTTCTCAAAATTTACTTTAATATGTTCTTAATGGGACGTTAAGATACCTGGTATTTATATTTTCTTAAAATTAAGACGCTTAATGCTAAACAATACAATTTAAAAATTACGCAAAACAAACTGGTGCCGTAACGACACCCGCCATAATGGTGACGTCATACCAGCAGTTACAAATGCTAGATTATAAACTTTTCATAAATAATTCAAAGTATTATTAATGAAAAGTTTACATTTTTAAAGTACTCATTTACAAATGAAATGAAATACAAGTAGGTACTTAATTCTATTAAATATCTGCATTCAATAGAAAATAAGTCAGTATTATGAGCAAAGAACTTTGCTAATATCACCGTGTCTATTTTCGGTAGATTTTTACTTTCAACTTATAAATAACCGACGGCTATTGTTATAAATCGTGTGCAATGCCACTAAATATACTTTGAAGTCAAAATATAATGATTTATTTAATCACTATTTACCTATAGCTCTTGTCTGCTATTTGGACGTCACTTATGAAAATAAAATGGCGGTCGACGTTTGAGATCACGTGACATACAGACAATAAAAGTACGATTTTTTTTAAATTATAAATCAATTATAAGTTTATGTAAAAAATTACATTTTTCGTGTTTCCTAAAGTATTGGACCATCAGGACCATCAGTACCTTTTGCTTCGTCAAATGTATCTATAACAGCAGCGTATTGGACCTGACTTTACTGTGCTGCCCTCTGGTGCCCCATTTTTTGAAACCCTCTACATATGCGATAAAAATTAAAATAAGAACACAGTGTAATACATGTCATATATTTTTGTTAATTCTTTTAAAAACAGTATTCAATAGTATTTGGATTTAAATTTTTTGTACATAAACATTTTATAAATATTTCTATAAGAACATAGGTTATTTTTAAGTAATATACTTGAATAAACTTTTTTACCCTCTTATCCACTTCATAAACAAAATGTACCAGATACTAAGAAGATTCAAAAGGTAATTTTTTTTTTGTAATCTGAATTTAACTAACCGTCCACTAACTATTATCTATAGCACTAACCTTCTGTGAATACTGGCTTTCACACTTTTAAACTGGGTTGTTTTCTTCATATAACAGATTTTTTAACACAAAGCTCTTCCATGCTGGTCTGAGAGAAAAGAAAAAACTTTGGATATACCAGCTGCTTGTCTTACCGCGCAGATCTTAAAAGCCGATCGAGGGAACTTGCGAAAATGCGAATCATGTTAGGCGATGCGGCTTGCAACCCATTACTATTGGATTCCTTTTTTCACTTTCATTTATTTATTAAATTGATTGCACGTTAAATCTTCAGATTTATAATAAAAAATGTACTGTACGAGCCAAGCTCGCACATTTCGGCTGCACGCGGCCACATATTATGTAGGTCACGTGTCAGCTGTTTTGCTTTACATTTTGAATCAAATAAAACTAACTATTGAGACACTATCGAGCGGCAATCGAGAAAGGACCCGTCACAACCAACTCTACAATATGTAAATTTATCAGCAATAAACAGTTTCTACGTGACTGGTCTTGTGTCTCCACACCAACATCAACCTCTACATCAACATCTCTTCATGTATGGTGCGGGCCTAGGTGACAACCGAAGCCTGCGCCGTACATATTGGTCCTTCGAGCCGGAAACAATTTGCAAACTTGCAAATTGTTTCCACTGGCCTTGTTCAATGTCCATGTCCTTGAACCGATATAATGCAAGTAGGCATCGTATGATATTTTTGTAAAATTCAAATAAATTTATGGATAAATTATGTGTTTGATTGCATGTCGATATCCCGTAAACAATGATATTTCTGTTTTATGAAATTACTTGTTCTGTCTTTCTAAGTCTCTTGATATAGGTTTGTTTCACCTTCCAGTAACCACAGTGTTTTTAGTTTGGCGAATAAGACGTGTTCCTTGCTGATTACAATAAGGTTTTGATGTTTTGTTGCCCTGCCCAGCTCGACGAGGCGAAGACTCTACCACCTTGCTCGCGGCGTAGCTTCTATGTTTGATTGATGATTGTTTGTGTCCAGCTGAATGACGAAGACTTCCCGCTGCTTGCGGCGAAGCTCCAATGCTTGATAAATGATATTTCCAGCTGAACGGCGAAGACTTCACCACCTTGTTGCGGTGAAGCTCCAATTCTTGATAAATGATATTGATATGTCCAGTTGAACAGTGAAGACTTCACCACCTTGTTGCAGCGAAGCTCCGATGCTTGAGAATGATATGTCCAGCTGAACGACGGAGACTCCACCACCTTGTTGCTTGCGGTGAAGCTTCAATTCTTGATAAATGATAGTGATATAATTGTTGACGAGCTAGACAACGTAAAGTCTACATCTTGCATAAGGAAGCGTCGAAACTTACTTGATAAATTAGATGCTTGTTGTAAATAACACTGTGGTTTCACTGATGGTGGTTGACACTTGATACTAATGATAGATACTTGTTCTTGATCTTGATAGCTTCTTGAAAGAGCAACTTCGTGTGCTGTCATGTTTGCGCTGGTTTGTTCGGAGAATTCGCGCCCCTGCGATATATGCGCCTTCTCAATTCAACTGGTGAGACCCGCTTGTGGGAGGCCAGTGAACCGATTCGCTAGGTGTCGTAAAGGGGCCCGAAATCCATCCGGCTCGAAGGACCAATATGTACGGCGCAGGCTTCGGTTGTCACCTAGGCCTGCACCATAAATGAAGAGATGATGATGTTGAGGTTGTTTCTGTTATGGAGACACAAGACCACGTCACGTAGAAACTGTTTATTGTCGTTATGTTACATGGTGTAGGTTGGGTTGGGTGTGACGGGTCCTTCTCGATCGCTGCTCGATAATATCTCAATTGTTAAGTTTTATTTGATACAAAATGTAAAGCAAAACAGCTGACACGCGACCTACATAATATGTGGCCGCGTGCAACCGAAATGTGCGAGCTTAGCTCGTACAGGTACAAATTAATGCTAAGCATTGCCTGCCATTTAAACTTAGGTCACCTTGCACACAATTACGCTAAAAAAGGTATTTGGGTCTAAGCAGACAAAGCCCGTATAAGCCAAAATGATCGGTCTGCCCAATTCGCTAGATGACAAGTCAAATCAGACACTTTTTTCTAAACGTCAAAACCAACATTTTGAATGGGATTTTGTATGAAATACGAAAGCGTGACGTCGTGCTTTTTTGGAGTCAAATGGCGCTCTTAAAATCAGTTTTTCTGCATTAATAATCTAAATCTTGTTTAAAATGGATATAATCAATGAAAAGTGACACTATTTTTGACGTTTTATTTTATGAACTGTGCCGAATAATTTATTTTTCGTACCATTTGCTCAAAAAAGGCACATTCTATGGCACAAAAAGCGAACATAACAATAGTCATTATTAATCTGTTAAAAACAGGGAAAGAAAAATGTACTGAATTTCATTCAGGCTCTAGACCAAGAATGAAAACAGGGAAAGAAAATTGTACTGAATTTCATTCATCCTCTAGAGGGAGAATGTGGTTTAAGTTTGGAATTCTTACCGAAATTTATACTGAACTGAATTCATTTCTATATTGTTAAGCGTAAAAAAATAACGATTTTGAATCGACAACATGTATCCGCAAAGTCCACAAAACCACTTAAATTTCATAAAATAAAAAACTAAATCAAGTCATGTCATTGTTTGTTTACACCAACTGTTTAGTTTTCCAAAAAGAAAAAGTAAAGGGTCATTTGCGTCTCAGACATACAGCCAAGTTTTCTGCGTACCTATATTTATTTACAACGTAAAACATTTTGTATCTTTTATGTAACTGGATAAAAATTAATTAAAATATATCTTTTAATAAATGCTTGTCTCTTGATATTATTGTCTTTATTTTTTCGCAAATGGTACGAAAATTAGAGTATTTTCCTCGGTGATAAAGCTGTCTTCGTCTTGGGTGAACTTAAATCCGTCGCTACACTCAGGACTCGTCCTAAATCCCTCGCTTCGCTCTCGATTTAAGTATTTAACACCCTTGCTCCGCTCGGGAGTAAACCTCGAGTCCTTCGTTGCGCTCACGATTTAAGTCGTCACCCGCGACAGAAGACACTGCTTTATCCCCTTGGTTAATAATCTACTATTTGACCCAGTCTACCCAATTAGAGGTAAAGACGGGATCATAAATCTTTATTTGCTTAAAGCATGGTAATATAGGTCTTATAATAAATATTAAAGAACAAACATGTTTTGCTAGTAGTAGCATGCAAATATAAGTAGTCAAAGAATTGTCTGAGACTATACAAGTTTTTGTCAATAAGCCATTTATAGCCCATATAAGTGATTCATTTGTATCTAGTAAAAAAATCGTGATAAAAATCAAAACTAATCTACATTCTAAATTTTACTTTTTCTTTTTACATGTTAATATGTAAATTATGATATCTTACTTATTTAAATAAACAATTGATGATCTTAATTCGTTTTTGACTTTGATATTTTTAACTTAGATAATAATCCGAGCATTGTAATGATGTTAAAATCAATAATTAACGGCCGGAAGTTTTCGAAAAAAAAACAATCCAGTTTAATTATTTCATTTTTGTAATAATAATTTTATAGGATAATTTTTGTATGTATGTACTGTACGTATATGTTTTCAGGCCTAAAGCTGCGTCTATAACCGAGCCGTCTGTGACCACCGGCTCGCTGCAGCTGTTGCAAGACGTTAGCCCTACAAAGCCGGTTCGGCGCAAGGTAAATTAAAAATAGAGTATATCTTTGATTTATCTTCTATAGAGGTACTAAAAATTTCTTTTAACCCATGTATATCCGTAGTTGGACCTACACCGGCTATACCAATACCCCTAGCGCTGCAGTTGTATATTTACAGCAAAAGTGTAATAGAAAATATTTTAGATTATTATTATTTGTTAGATGCAACCTTAGATCATTTGCCAAACCCCTCTGCCAAAGTATAAGAACAAAAATCTAATACATTCATAAAAACTAGTTGCGTAATCTATTATGATCATTATGTGAATCGGTAAGGCATCGAAAAGGCGGCTAAAAGTGCTCCGTTAAAAATGCCATGTTATGTAATTTTCTCGTGTAGAAAGAGGTCAAACACATTTAATCTTCCAAAAGATGGCATAACCTTTCATTAGTAAGTATTTTTTTTATTTTATTAACGTTGTTTTCTATTTAAATGTAATTTCTGAAAAATCGAAGGAATGTCTATTAATATCGATTACAAAAAAAAATAATCGAATCACGTTTGCAACTGATTTCCTTCCATTCCAGAGACTATAGCGCACTCACGAGACTACGTATTTATGATTTACAACCTTAGAGTTGAATATATTTTTGTCTTCTCTCTCTTTCTTGCCAGAGTGTATTATTATGTGTATTTAAACATTTTTTTCAGTGTGACCTTTATTGGTGTGCAGAAAATAAACTAGTTTTTTGTAGTGTGCATTTATAGCGACTCGAATTATTTGTGTGAATGTTTGATTTTGTTTAGATGTAGTAGTAGCTTACCCCCGCACCAAGAGCGGCAGAAAGTTTTGTAAGAAGATTTGTCTGCGTAACTCATCCTGTATTAAATGATCTAAGGATGCAACGCATTTGTCCGGCGCTAAAGGGCACTTTTTTCGAAACAACATCTGGCGATCAAAAGGTTAACCGACACTATTTTCCCCATATCCTCTAGGGTCATCTATCATCTATCACTAGGGTTTACTTGAGCTTTATGTTTTGTGACCAGGAGGCGACACCAGGAGCTCCTCTATCGCTGCTGGGTGTGAGAGGACTGCGTGATGAACCTTTACACCGCTCCGCGCATTGTATTCCGCATCCCACGCAACATCGCCCGCTGGTGAATCCTACTTTACAGGTGAGAAATTAACAGGAAATTTAAAGCATTTGCCTTGAATTAAAATTTATGAATTTTCATATATTATTTTTGTGTTGCATTTATTTAGGTAAATATTTTGCGCCGGAACAAAATCAGTTTATCCTTATGGTTTACTGGGAGAGAACGCTTTTAGCGTTAAGCCGCCAATTGTAAACAATTGTATATTGTGGATCAATAAAGTTTTTATAAGTAAATAAATAATATTTTATAATTTATTTGTCTAAATATTGTCCCAGTGTAAAAATGTTGTACTAAATATCATTATGCAACGTGAACTAGATCCCTTTCTTTTATAAATTTCAAAAAAAGAACATTGTCATGTACGCGCGGTCCACTTTCTCCTTGGTCCTTTTTTAATTTACGGAGCTGTGGTAGCTCCGTAAATTAAAAAAGGAACTTATTTGTTATTCGAATTCACGTCGTATCCCGCCATTTTTATTCGATATTTACTAATATCGAACAAAAATAATTTGCATTCCAATATCTATCTAAAACGTAAATAATTATAACAATAAATAATTTTATTATAACCTATTCATACATAGTTATTTTGTATTAGATACTCAGCAATTAAACTTACCAGGAATTTACAGAGAGTTCTTACAACACACTATGGATTTAGAACCTTTTATAAAGAATTCATATCATGAATGTAGGTAAAGTCTTATACTGTAATAATTAGGTATTAAAACACTCACTCGGCTTCGCCTCGTGTGATAAACCCACATTCGTGTTTACTACAGTTGCATAAACAACTATTATGAACAACCATTAAATTAAATGACCATTAAACTGATATTAAGAGTGCTCGTTGACTTCATTGTTTGCAAAAGTATCTGATTTGACTAGCGGATTGAATTTTTCAGGAGTTATCGGGCAGCGTAAGCGCGGGTGGTTCCGAGCCTGATTTGAACGCGGTGCCTTCAGCAGCACTGTCGGTGGACACGGCGGCCAGCGCCAACAGCGCACCCAGTGCTACGTCCAGCGAGGACGACAAACCTAAGGATAAAGGCAGTAAGTGTATTTAGCGCAAGCGATGGTGGATCCGAGCCTGACTTGTTCAGCAGCGCTGTCGGTGGAAACACGGCGGCCAGCGCCAACAGCGCGACGAGCGCTACATCTAGCGAGGACGACAGACCTAAGGATAAAGGCAGTAAGTGCACTTAGCGTAAGCGCGTGTGGCTCCGAGAGTAGATGCGATGGAGAGCGACGAATCAAATCATTGTTAGGTAATATCAAGAAACAACTTTACTAAAAAAACATTAAATTCAAATTAAAACGTTACTTCTTAGAAAATATTGACAAAAACCTTTAGTTTTTGACGTGTTTGCCCAACTAACTATATAATTATTGTCGTATCATTACTTGTTAAGGTATGTATTTGTTAAATTTATGAGTATGATTTGTATGATTGTGTTAAAGACCTGTATATTGTACGTAGACATTTAACTACAAAACCACAATGGTTTATAGAAATGTTGTGTTATGGTATATGGTAGTAAGTTTTGTAATATGGTAGTATAAAATAAAATAAAACTGCGCGCCCAGCGCTACGTCCAGCCAAGACGACAAACCTAAAGATAAAGGCAGTAAGTGCATTCAAAGTTGCAAAAAAAAATTACTAACTTTAAATAAACTTACATTTCCTACCTTAAATAAAATGTTAATTTGGTATAAAATGCAGGTCTTCTTAACACAAGTTTAAATAACTTAAAGAAAATTACAATTTTAGGACTAAGGTTGAGCCTTAGTATAAAAATTTAAATTGTTATGGCAATAAAGAACTATTAATTTTATTTTATTATAATAGGAAGACCAACAGCACAAAATTTAAAATGTAATATTTAGCTATTTGTAATAGCTAAGATTAGTGTCAGATTTTACGAGCTACCTAAACATATGAGGGGTATAGATTACGCGTTGAAGTCTCAAAAGTATAACCTGTTTTGAAAGAGACCATGACGAGTATGACTCTACTAAATAGAAAAGTTACCTAAATATAAGTCAATGTCATGAGACAATGTCATTTAAATTTTGTCGTGCAGCAAACAGGTTACTTTTGACGTTTAGCGAAGTATTATTCTTGCAAGAGTAAATTTCCTGAAGAGGGAAAGAGATACAAAATGGGTTTATGTCATATCAGCTCTTTAAAAACCTATTTTTTAGCTCTTTGTACCAAAAGGTATCTGACGGAGTTTAATGACTGTCATCTAGTGACAACAGCTGTCATTCTTACTCACTAGTGAAACTAGTGTACAGGGATTCCTGACGATGTTTACCTTTATCGGAAGCAAGTAGTGGTCGATGGAACTACCCAGTCAGATTATTCTGCAAACTCGTAGGTACAAATAGGCAAAAAAGTTATCAAAATCATTTTAAAATCTTTAATTTTTAGGGCTGGATCTCTCTGCACGGAACAGCACTTTTCTATGATGCTATCCTTTTCTGTCGCTCTGAACTGTCATTTGCCAGAGCGAGAGAGAGCGACGGAACGCTATAGCACGGCCGGTGCTATTGCTCTCGGATAGCAACATAGAAAAGTGCTGTTCCATGCTGACAAGTGAGATCCAACCCTTAGGGTTCCGTACAAAATAAATATATTTTTGTTATTATTGTAAAAGAAATAGTTTTACTGAGCCTAAAATTTTGAAAACATAAAAAATACAGTTCATTGCTTTTAGACGTTCAGAAAAACCTATAAAAATTCTATCAATTAAAAATAAAGCGGTAAACTCAATGTAATACGTTCACTCACGGAAAATAGTTCACTAAAACACCACTAGATAGCGCTAGTAGTAGGTAACTCGCGTCTTACTGTGAGGATTCCAAATGTGATATGGTAAAAACATTTGACTTTGGCATTGTATGGAACACTCCACTCGCACTTGACCGGTTTATTTTTTTAAAGTCAACTCGTATCCAAGAGCGTGAAACAATAAAAAAACGTTTGTATTATCAGGTCGGTCCCGCGCTAAGGCAGCGCTGGTGAAGCGCGTGCGGTCGGTGGCGGTGTTCTCGCTGGGGCTGCGCAAGGCGCGCGAGGCGGCTGCACAGGCGCAGGACAGACACCCCGGTACGCCGCACACGCCCGACAAAAGCGCCATGGTATGTCGTAGGTACATATATTTGCATGCAGAAAGCCGAATAAAGGTGAACGCACAGTTTTTCGAGCCGAACGCGTCGAATAGAGTTTTTAGGGCCTCGCATCGCAAGAAACAAACGCGCCTAAAGAATTGACCGCACCGAAAGAATTGTTTCCATTTTCGTGTCGCATTGTAATTACATGTGAATTGTGATGAATCTTATTGACGAGATTTTTACTGTCAATGCTTTATTAATTATGTTAAAATTACTCATTTTTGTAACATTTAAAACAAAGTAGTTACTCGATCGCACAACAATCGTCACTGATAAGCACACACTTGTCATTGTCGGAATGCAAACGATTCGATCGTATCTCCCGCGCCGAATCCGATGACGTTATCCAAATTCGTCTAGGAATTCTAGGTTTCTTCCAGATTTGGACGATTCGACGCGGTCAGATGTGCGAGGTTTCATAGGATTTCATATAAAGAATTCTAAAAGACTAGAGTAAGTGTGCGTTCACCTTACCCGAGCACCTCACCACCTAAGGGTGCAACCAGAAACCTTCGAGATGCCGAATATCAAGCAGGTCAAAACCGGACCACAAGATCTGAAGCAACGCAGGAAGGGATACAACCAGGGAATACGCCAAGATGAAAGTCTTGACACATAATTCTTCTTAAGAACCAGGACTAACTTTGTTACAGGTTTAAACCACTATCCGCCCAAGTCAAGTTGACATTAACAGTTGAGATAGTGTGTGATACTAAATGTCAACTTTATTTAGGCGGATCGTGGTTTAAACCTAGAAACCAAGTTAGTCTGGGTTTTATAATAAGACGGTAGGAAGATATAATTCTAAGGTATAATTTGCCTGCCGCTAAAAAAAACACAAAAACACCCGGCTCGCCGCACACGCCCGACAAAAGCGCGTCAGTAAAGAAAGAAAAAAAAAATTATTTATTTTATATTTCACAAACACGGTTTAACAATTATAATAACAGTTCTCAGCTGTTAAAATATTAGTGCCTATCAAAATGGCCTCCTCTCAGCATAATGTAGTGGCCTTCTGACCACAACGCTGGTGTTCCGAGGACACCAAATAAACAAAATAAAATTAAAATAAACATCACATACATAAAAAAAAAATTACAAGCAATCTAGGCTGGCGCCACATCAAATCTGTTGTCTCACAAACCACATATAATCGTATGTCAATTTCAACATTATGTCTCAAAAACCACATAAAATCGTCATCAAAGCAAGATCAAAAAAAATTTTGGTTCTCTGTACAAATCGAAGTAGTCACGTGATAGCGTTACTATGGAAATTATTTTTTTACGTATTACACTATACATTTATAAAGAAAAGCCCTTAAAATATTCGTCATTAATAAAAAAGGACATTGTATTGTATCGGCGCATGTAAATACTTTTTGACTTTGGCGTGCCTTTGTGACCTGCCATTAATGATGATGACGTAGGTGCATATATTTGCATGCAGGGTGCCGAATAAGGATGCAACCAGAAACCTTCGAGATGAGAAGACCATTATTAAAAAAATGTGACTCATTTGTAGAAAAGTGTTTCCCTAACTTTCTATATAATTATATTGTGGATATTTTAGACATGTTTGTATATTGTGTAGAAATTAACTACACCGAAAATTAGGTCTCGATACCCACACACACATAAACAATAAAAAAACACAGCGAGCGAGACAGCCAACCAAAGGTGTAAAGACTCTTAAGAAAACGTTGTATTTTAGGCACCCCCCGCGCCGATGCTGGGCGGCGAGCTGTCCCTCATCCCGATCGAGCAACTTATACAAGTGGAAGATGTCAAGCCTCGCTCTTAGATACCCTGTTACTACTTTATGTATCATGTCTAACAGACGAGCGAAAGTACCGCGACCTTGAAGTGCCATTTTCGAAACGCTGAGTCACTAAACGTATGGTTCTTTTTTATGCATAGTTTAGTGACTCAACATTTCAAAAATGGCACCTTTAGGCGGCGACCGTCGCCCACTTTCACATGGCATGCTGTCGCTTATCTGTTACTGTTTTTGTATGGCTACGCCGATATTTGTTTCATGTTTGTGTTGGGCTCTCTCATGAAAGACTTTCCTGGCGATGACATAATGAGGGTTTTCTAAAATATGTGACAGTAGGTGGCAGCACAGTTACGTGAGTTCTAATAGACTGTTCTCACTGGACCATCAGTTGACAGTTTCTTTTGCTCTGTCAAATGTATCCAATAACAGCAGCTTATTGGACCTGACGTCACTGTGCTTCCATCTGGTGTCCCATATTTGTGATAACCCTAATTCAGATGTACTAAAAAGTACTATAATTATTATTATACGGTTCACTCACGTAATAAAGTAGGAAGGGTCGACCAATAAAAAGGTACAAAAACAATTTAAATATCGGTGTTGCCATCTTAAATAGATATATTTACCAAATATGTGGTAAGGAGAGATGTTTTCACCTCAAATGTAAGGTACTGAGATGTGTGTTTTATTTTGGAAATGCAATGAAAAATATAAGAAACAAAAATGCATTCACTTACCATATATTTAATAAATATTTAACATTTAAATCTAGCACAGGGGCAATGTATTTCGAAATTTTTACCCCTACTGCGTAATAGGTACACTGACACGCAAAAATTGGCTTTATTATATATGTATTAAAAGTTAAAATACATTGTAAAAATGTACCTAATCCGTAATTGTTAAGCATTTTTTTTAGAATCGTAATCCCTTTTTTGAGGTTGATCATGTGAACTTAGATGCTATTACAGTGAAGTCACAATGAAACGGAAAATCTGAAGTGAATGTAAATACTGGCGATTAAGATTTTTTAGAAGTGAAAAGACTGGAAAGATAATTTTTTTTTCGCCGTTTCTTCCATAGTTTCAGTTCAACAAAGTTTTATAATTATTTGTAAGCTATCGATATTATTTTTTTGATGATTGAGCTAGCCCTAAAGTAAGATCGAAACTTGTGTTATGGGATACTAACTCAACGATACTATATTTTATAACAAATAAATATATAGGTAAACATCCAAGACCTACGATAATTTAAAAAAGGCCATTTTCCGACTTGCTGACTGAATATCGATCCCGGGACCTCTGGTTGGCATGGTGACCACTACGCCACGGAGGTCGTCAGACGGACATAATATGTTTAACATGTTTAACTCATTTGCTGTAATATTCTCTTTATAATATATTTAAATATTATTGAGACATTGTCTAGAGCATGATAACACCATATCAAATGAAATTTATTTCAAATAGGGGCAGTACTGGACCCCGAAAAAATTCAGGTATCCTCATAAATGACGATCACCTGGTGTCCGAACCAATTAAGAATCTATGGTGTCTGCAATGCTGGCACTTTGTAGTTTTACCAGCAAGGTGTGTAAGTATTTTTTTATATTCACTTCAGATCAAGGACTGCAAAAGTACACGGGCATAGACAACGCCTACACTTAGTATACATAGACTAACTAGAGTATTTGTTTTGCAGTTGTTTGTAGCTAAAATGTATCGGTACCAAAGATAGTTAGGAATTCTGTACGCGTTCTTGTTTATGGCTAAATTGTTTATGATAATGTGCCTTCATTTATAAAAATTGCCTAGGTTGCTAATGGTTGACATGCTTAATTATAAAAGCCTTAAATTATTTATTTTATTTGTTTTTATTTAATCTTTATTGTTCTTCAAATACGAATTGTACAGAACAATAGGCGAACTTAACGCTGAAAGCGTTGTCTACCAGCCAACCTTTAGTTAACGCAGATAGTCTAAATGTGAGTTGCATGATAAAAGTATAGCACATAAAAAAAACGACAAATACAATAATATAATATTTCCTATATGCATATTATCGTAGTAGTCTTAAGTTTTACCGTTTCTCAGTCGAGATAAGTGAGAAACGGCGAATCATAAGCCTTCCCATTTTCTTCATAATCAGCCAATTGCAGTGGATTTTCAGTTGTGGACCTTGCCTCTCGTCTTTGAGACTATGTATTAGATTAATTACATGGTAATAAAAAAAATATATTTTGCATTTAGTACTGAATGTCCATCATATTCGGTACAAAATGCAAAAAGAAAATTGATTTGGTATTTGTGGTGGGACCGAAACGTTTATATTACAGATATGTTTATCATAAATGAAGGCACATACTGTTATTTAAATGATAAGCATTCCTTTTAAGTACAAATAAATGTATTGCCAGAAGAGGACAGCGTAATGCGTAATGTGATAAGTGCGAAAGAGATGCGTTCCAGAAACCGTCGTGCATTAAAAGATGGATTTTTGAGCATTTTTTACGATTTCGATGAGATTTTAAATGTTGACGTTTTACTTTTCCATATGCAACTGTTGATTCGCATTTTTTTAAGCTTTTTATCGATACTAAAGCAATCGTCTGACAATAATTTCGAGTTGCTGTTTTTGATGCTGTTATGTGCTGATTTGTTGGAAATCAAAATATAATTATATGTACATTCATACAAATTTTGACTCATCTCGATAGCACAGTATCGTCATGCTACTTTTTTAGCTGCCGACAACCGTTAGAGCGAGAAATTTATTGAATTTCTCGCTCTAATGTTTGTTAACAACTTCATTATTAACTTATATATTTTAATTTAAACACCCTGTAAAAAGTAGGTAATATATATCACTATATCTTACTAAAATGGCTAGAATATTTCACCTCCTTTGTCTGTGTAGGTAAGATCCTGTTGAGTTAAAGGTCGCAAAATTTTACAAGGAAAGGAAAGATTAATACCGGGATAGTTCATTATAATTTCAGGTATACTAATTGCCTGGTAGCAGGTTACTAACGGCCATTGACCTGTATCTGCGTTTTTCTTTTACCTGCACAACCGAGCCAATCAAAAAAATCCAAACCTAACCTCGCTCTAAAGAGCGCCCCAAACCTGTTCTGACAAAGGATAGGTTTTTTTTGTGACACTTTGTCGCATAGCCTAAGTCAATTATTAACACAGCACGGGTTACTCACGTAGAAACGTCACGTGCTCTGTTAATAATGTCTGTGTCTCAGTGTGTCAGTTTTAATCAAAAAATGTAGGTCAATGTTGGTTTTTCATTGGCTACCTGGGAACTAGTATAGAAAGTACTCATAGTTTATTCTTGTTTCCTGAATGTTTGAAACGAAAAATATTTTTTTACATGGAATTCAATAAATTGTGCTTCCAATTTTATATTGCGAAAGAAAGTAATTCGTTACGGTGTCTTCCAATCATTTAATAAATGTATTCTGCGACCTTTAGCTTAATAGGAGAGGTATCGAATATTATTCTTGGGATATTGTTACTTTTTGTAATAAGTAACGTGTACCTAAGTATGATTTCTTAGATGGAAAATTTACTGGCTCACACACAGTTCTGTGCGTTGTGTTGTGCACCTATAAAAACAGTTGTATGCTAGCGAGAAACTATGAGAAACAATACTCGTGGAGAAGTTTTCAATGTTTCTCATAATTTCTCACTTATACTTACGATTTGAATTAGATTCGACCATGACTAGCTCTTGCTAGTGACAAGACTAGGTACTGAATATTAGTAAAGCTGTTGGATTTCACCACAAAAGATAAATAACAGTTAACAGATAACAGTTTTCATATTCCAAGAATGTTGTTCGCTTGTTTTAATCATAAGAAATAAGATAGCTCGTCTTTATTACACTAGTCTTGAGGCAGCTAAATCGAAATTAAATTTACTTGTCAAAGTTTAGATCAGTAAAAGATTTTTTTTAATCGTAATGTTATGTTAAATTTTATTCGAACTACGGTACGAATCGGCCTTGTACGAGTATTTGGTCAAGAAATAAAATTATTTGTAAATAAGCCAAAAGGGAGAGGTAAAAAATACCCGTAATCGAAGAGATTGATGAATACTCATTAATCTCTTTATACATGCCCTTCGATTACGGGTATTTTTTATGTATACACATACAGTATGTAACAAAAACCCTGTCCGATCCTTGTAGGAGCAACTCAGACCGTCAATATGAATTTTCATACCAATTGCCTCACCGGCCGAACACTTTTGTATGAAAATGTCGATTCTTTTTCGAATTTCAAGCATTGGTCCCATAGGAAAAGTTGTTCATATTGACGGTCTAAGTTGCTCCTACAAGGATCGGACAGGGTTTTTGTTACATATTGTAGATGAAACGAAAGAGGTTTTTCAGGATCGTAGCAAGTTGAGGTCCATAGTTTCTGCCTACCCCTGTGTAAAATAGGCGTGATATTGTGTATGTATGTAAACAAGGCAACTTAAAGGGTATTGGGACGATTCATATTGCAGTGAGATTCAGCTTTTGTTAGTTTGCTATTTAACGTCTACCACTTAAAATAATTTCTGTAGCTATCTCTAAAATCTGTCAAGTCTAAAGAAAAAAAAATGTCTTAATTTTTTCTTTACTATCGTATTGTTAAAAAGCACGTCAGTCAGATTTTTTTCTTGATTCGAGAGTAATTTTTACTTGCTCAACTGGATTCATATACAAATGCAGTCAATTACTATTTCATATAGTGTGCATTATTTATATATTCATACAAACATTGAAAGCTCGATAAGCATGGAATTAAGAAAGGTAAATGATTTAAACGCTAAGAAATATAACCAGGTTATAATTAACTAAAAACAATGTGTGGATTTATAAACGTAATTTTTTACTGTTATTCTGATGTTTAAATAGAGCTTCGTGTACAAGTACTAGAGTTCCAATTGAATAGGACTGTCAAATGGACATTTTTATCGCTATTCTTTCACTGCGAGAAACAGTGAGAAACATCAAATACTCCTATGCTCTTTAATGTTTCTCATAGTTTCTCGTTGGTACGTACGATATTTACTTTCATATGCACTCCTGAGACCCACGACGGGTTCAGTCAGTATGCCAGAAACCCTAAGTGCGACAGAGATAGTCTAATATGTTGTGGATCGCCTGTCAACGAGGCACGTAGGGTTTGTTCGCCCGGCGTGCGGTTTTACATACAAATAAACATAGTGTATACACTGAGCTGCGTTGACGCAACGCACATACGACTGACTGCAGCCCCCGAGACGAAGCGAGAGGGGTTAACCTAATTGCGACTACGTTGTAGCAACGCTGCAATAATGCAGCGCCTGTGTGGACGGCAATGCGTCAAATTTTTTGCGCTCTTAGGTAAACGCTTCATCGCAAATTAATATTACTTTTTTTTATGTTTTATCCGTGGTTTTGTAAAGAAATTTTGTATACTTTGAGAGCCAATAGTTTGAGAACTTTGTTTTGATTAAATATTTTACTTTGGACAGATGGCGTCACTGAGCTTGCTACAACTAGTAGTATGACAAGGATGACAGTAGAAACGATCCATTTGACAGTCGTTTTGGAAGTTTAACATGATAGTATGTTTAGGTTTAGTTAACAATTTGTGGTGATAGATACATGTAACCGTCGAGAGAAAACAGAGTAGTAAAGCTTGACACATACAGAATTTGTTTAGTTTCAAATGTAATTATTTAAGTCGTTGGTTAGGTTTGTTTTTTCCGAAATTGATTTTAGGCATTTTCGTCTCAATCAAGAGAACAAAAAAATCAAATTCAACTAGTTTTAGTAGTTATAATGAATATGATTATAGGCGATCTGGATGACGTTTGATAAATCTTCGTTTTTTCTATGGTTTAATAAAACAATATTCTCTTTGCGATATGGCCTAAGACTACGTCACGAATGGCACGATAAGTGTTACCACTCATTGTTCTTATTAGTAAATCAAGAGACTTTCACAATTAGTTAATGAATATTAATTAAAATATATATTATTTCGTGTGATTTTTTTTTTCTTTTTTAGCTATGTAGGTCCCATAGTTGGGCAAAAGCCTCCCCTCTTTGTTTCCAATTATTTCTATCCTTGGCTGTTACACTCCATTCCATATAATTTTTTAATAAACCTTTAGTTAGGTTAGTTAAGTAAAAAATGCATTTGCTTGGGTAATTTAATCACACACACAAGCAAAACTCCCAACTGATGACAAGTCATATTTTTAGGTCAATCACGTGAGAGCTGTCACGCGAAGAGAATACATGATATTTTCCATTTCGAATACTGAACGGTAGCGTCGCATATATTATTACTAAAAAAAAATTTTAAGTCTATTATTATAATTCTCCTTTGGCCACCGTGTTTAATATTTTTAACAGATTTTGTTTTAAAATGTGTGTCAAATTGATAGCCTTAGTTTTTATAGCTAGAATTGCATTTCTGTGACCCTTACCTTATGAACAGGCGGTAGGATAGCTATTAGAATAAGATTACTCTACTTAATAAACAATAACTTATTACTAGCAATGGCTAAAGATGTACAATATGCGTATAAAAATACAGCTATTTTCATTTAAAAAATACCTGCACTATTTGAATCTGTTATATAGTGTAACGGTACTGATATAAGAAACATTTTTTTTTTGTCAATTGTATAAGAAATTATGCTCTTCATAAAATGGTACCATACTCACTATTTATCAATGAAATACAAAAGCCGCCCGGGCAACTGTATGGCAATGTCGGATTTGTTTGTTTTTGACTGCTATTTTAATATCATCATTATACTATAGTGATTTATTACGCATGTCACTTACACGTTGTAAATTAAGCGGAATTGTTATAATAATATAAAAATTAACTAACAGGGCCACAGAAATAACAATATAGCTAATTGTTCTAACAGTGTTGAACTTAAGCCTAGCAATGGTAGCAATACAACCGGCCTTCATATGAATCTAGAATCATAATAATCAATGTTATACTCTAAAACATACTTTTCTAATTCCCTTTTTTATGTTGTAGTTTTTTTTTAATTAGCTATAGAATATAAGGGATATTCCAATAAATAAAAGAATCTAGAATGTTTTTGCGATTTTAACGCGTTAGGGCCCGGCTCTACCACAGAATAAGTAGGTACTAGTACTCAGGTACAGAAGTCTTACTCAGAAACGAAATTCAAAGAAATATCTACTTAATGTGGCATCCATTGTAAGACAATTTCCTTCCTATTACTTTGGACAAACGATTCATGTAACTGAATTTTTCCCTTCGAAGTGGTCGCCGCGCGCATAGTAATAATGTAGGTATATTTTCTATACCTAAACGAGGAGTGGGACACGGGCCTGGCTCTACTCAAGATTCGCGAGGCTGAGTTGTGTTATAATCAACCTTTTTTATTGACACATCGTAAGAGATTGAAATAGTATTCCAATTGAATTCAATTTTATTGGCTCTGTACACTTGAAAATTTACAAATAAATTATAAAAGTAAACATAGTACTACTTATTCAAATAGCAGCACAGCTTCGCATCTTCTTGCCGTCTTGAGTGAAGCCTGGGCCTAAACGAAATAGATCTACATTTTTGTCATTCTAAACTTTTTATAACTTTATCCGGGTTTTCGTGGGGCCTAGATGGCGCTCGTCAAAAATTATTTAGTCAATTTTCAACTAAAATTGACACTATTTTTTGGAGAGTTTCTGAAGGGGTTACTTCATAAAATAATACGTTAGTCGTACGATAGTGACGTCCTATTTCAATGTCAAACCAAATTAGAGTTTATGATCATACGTTAGTGCTCAATGCTGCTTGACACTGAAACGCGGACTCAGCAACGTACGTCCTCCGTACCGCTTTTGGAGTAAGCCCCAGGATTTCAAATACACGTATTTGAAATCAGACGCTTGTTTCGTGAAATCGTTTTTCGTGAAGTCAAAAGTCGTTTCATGAAATCTAAATTTGTTCCATCGATAATGCCGATCTTCTTATACATACCTACCTATGTGAAAGTTATCTTTTCCCTTAAACTATGTAAGTTAGTACATAATACATTAACTGTTTTGTTAGGTATCACTTATCAGTGTTAAATGCTTAGTACTACAGCAGCGTTAGCATATGGATATTTGTTGTTACGTAATTATTTTTTATACGAAGTATTGATAAACGTTGCATTTGAGTAGATAAAATTAAGTTCGCAAAATTATTGTGTTGTTTTATTCCTTTTGTGTTGTGGCAAATGATAGCATTCTATCTCCTTTAGTTTCACGTGTCTTTTCACCCCGGTCCTTTGAGAGTCTTGCGCGGGGATACAAATCCAACACTTATAGACCCTTTGGAGAAGTTGATATTATGTGGCGCTCCCGCCAAAACTCATTCCTGAATATACCTATGAAAGGTGTATCCTTGAATAGGTTTCGGCTGGAAAAAGATTGCAAGAAAAAGGGAGAGGTCTATGGGTTATGGAATGAGATTGGGATGGACTGATGCTGGGATATTGCATTAGGAACGTCATCTGCCATTGTAGGCAGGTGGTGGCTTGCCGCCCACTAGATGGGCCCCTCAAACGCGCCGATAATAGTTGCCGGCAAAGGAGCAACACCGGTGCAGGCGACTCAGGGGTGTCGAGAGGTGTGCTGCGCTTTCTCCGAAGTAACTCGCGGCGTAATGTCCTTTAACACTTCCGCCCTTGGAGCAACAGTAACGACTCCTCTCTGAACGGCCAATTAAGGCAATGCAGAGCTGAGAGCCCTGCGAGCCTTTTTGGGTCTCCACCCCAACCGATGAAGACACGTCGGGGACGAGGGCCCTGACCGGCTCGCTGGAGCACTCGGGACTGTGGTGTCTTTTCTCACCAACAGCTCGCCACAAGCTGCAGTTATTATTATTACACAGATATACTTGCTATATGCCTAGATACTTGAATCTTTTTATTCTCTTTTTGCTCAGAAAGTGATAGAGTGGCTAGGTATATGCAATTTCTGTAAAATGTCAAAATACTGCCGAAATCCCACGTGTCATTTCCAAATAAAAGCTAGACTACGTTTGTGTGGAAAAGTGTAGGGTGAGGGGATTCTTAACATCGGCTGGAATATGTCGTTCCGCCGCCACTTATCTATCAGTACTCGTACCTACATCAATAAGGACTCTATAAGACTTAATTATTCGTATATTTTACAAGCTTTTATTTAGTTTCACCTGTCCCGTTGTCTGTCTGTCTTCAAATTTTGCAACTTAAATTTGACCCACTTCCCTGTTTCCGATTGAGCTGAAATATTGCGCGCATACTTATACCGCGTGACAATGCAATATTATGACATGGAGCTGTGATCTGATGATGTCGCCGGAAGGTGACCATTGGAACTCTGTAATGAAACAACGCAACCCCATCGAGTTTGGGCTCGTTTGATTCGTCTTGAGAAGGACTTTTAACTTTTAAGTTCACTGTTTCAAATAAAAGCTTGTTTAAAAAAAAACTTGTTTTAGCCGTAATAATAATGCAACTTGTTAAGATTGTTTACTCCTGATTCTTCTATTTTTCTACAATTTCCAGAGGCTAAGGCTACAAGCTTGTTCTACGCGAAAAAATATGATAATGCTGTTCTGAGTAAACCCTGCTAAAACTTACAATACAAATGCGTTTATTTAGCGAACTAATGATGTTTACTGGTGGCCCCACACTAGGCAACAATGCCTGTCCTGTGGAAGCCTTTATTAACATTTTCAAAAACTGATTTTATTATGTACCTAAACTGACTTAAACCGGCAATAACTTTCAGAAAAAGCTTATAGGTAGCAGTTTATTCTATTTTTCGTGAAAGGCCGGCAACGCTTCTGTTACACCCCTGCTGTTGCAGTTGTCCATGGGCAGCGGTGATCATTTACCATCAGGTTAGTTTCGCTTGTTCGTCTGCCGCCCTATAACATAAAAAATATATATTCTTTTATAATAAAGTAAATTTTTAAGCTGGTATTTTACAAAAGTGTGCATAGCTGTACCTGTATGTAAATGATTCGACATTAACAACCTACTTATTATTAAATCAAAAGAAAAACAGATGATATTAAAATGAAGGGTACATTAGTCCTCAATGCGTAGGAACTTTTCGGTAAAATCATAAGTCCATAGCATCGACGAAATTTCATCGATGTCCTTTTTCCATCTTGCTGTTCCAATTGAGGATCCTCTGCCTACTATTATCGATAAATGAAGATGCAAACTGAGTGAAGCGGTAAGCAAAGGAAGTGTTGACGCAGTGGATAGAAATTCTAAACACTCTTCTCTTTACCAAACTGGGATATTTAGGAGATTTCAAAACTTGGCGATGTGTGTCTAAAGCGATTTTTAAAATATAAAGCTGCGTACACTTAAAACTTTTACCTCACCATAAAGTGAAACTGCGAGATATGTAATGGTCTATGCATCATTGCTTCCAGGATAGCTTCCGCTGTGTTCTTTCAATTTTAATCATATAACAAGTTGATGCGTCACCCCAGATGGAAATACAGTAATTGAGAATGGATTCGCACTTAATTTCAGGGAATATTTATCATATTAAAAATGGCTCGCCACTCGTGCCACACGCCACTCATAAAAAGGGTAATGACGCGCCACGCGTGCCTTCAGCATCGAATCGGTTTGGCTGGCAAATATACTTGTTATTATTCTCTTGATTGACATGTGGAGGAGCTGACCCGTGCAGCTGACATTATGAGCGAGCGCACATCTTATTTCTTCGGCGTACATTACATTCAGACAAAGCTGTCTTGTGTCACATATATTATTATGTAATGATGAAGAATGTTTGCAAGTAAAAGACACATAACTTTTAAAATATTGAAGGTATTGCATTTTTTTTTTCCCTTTAGGTAAACTAAAAATAAGCAACATAATAAATAGGCACTTATTCAGTTAACTTCATATTAAAATGTACCGTGTGGTGACGGCCAAGTGGAATACACGTAACGAGTACCAGCCCTTTCCTCTCCCACGGACGTTATAAGAGGGCGACAATGGGAGATGTACCTAGTGTTACAGAACAGTTACTTCAGAAATAACACGACAGTGTGAGTTATATTGGTATGCAGAAAATAAGCTAGTGTTTGAGTTTTTTGTAGTGTGCATTTATAGCGACACAAATTATATTTCTGTAAATGTGTGATTTTGTTTAGATGTGTAGTAGCTTACCCCGGCACCAAAAGCAACAGAATGTTTTGTAAGATTTGTCTTATTGTCTATTTGTATTAAATGATTTAAGCTATAACCCGACCATGAAAAAATAAACGTAGTATCAATAATGTCTTTCTCTTACCCCTGGACGCTCGGTGGCAAGTCTACACTACTTGTATATTCTAACCCCCTTATTCATAAAAAAATACAAACGTTTGCTAAAATATGTTTTGTCCCTTTCACTCCTTTCAATATTTGACTTTGCAAGAGCAAGACAAAACATTTTAACTAAAACAGGTTTAGCAACCGTTTGTATTTTTTTATGAATAAGGGGGTAAATCTTTGTATTTCTGGGTCAAACCCATAGAATTATAACGCATAGGTATCCCTTATCTCTGGTCAAACCAAATAAGACTTATCATTTCATTACGCTCAATGTCGCATGAATGACACTGCAAGTACTGCAACACAGACATAGCTTCGGACGTTAGTCGTGCGGCGTTTAGAAAACCTGCCTGCCGTTTGTGCAGATAAAGATTTAAACTTAAATAAATTATTATAAATAATTCCAAAAAGGATGGACGAGCCTAACACAAGAAAGAGATAAGTGGAAGAAGATGGGAGAGACCTTTGCCCAACAATGGGACAAATTAGGTTAATGAAAAAAAGTCTTTCACGTGAATAGGTTTACAACCAAAGTGATTTTTTTAATTGTTTCTTTTCTCAATTTTATTGCGTACATAAACTTAAGTACTTAATCAATTTTGACGAAAACATAGGGTTCCGTAGTTGTGAATGCTCATTTTGAGTTCACGCCACTAAAAACGTCTAACAAGTAATTATTACAAAAACCCGACTGCGTTTTTTTATGTATTTTTTTATATACCCTTTGACTCTCTTACAACAAATACAAATCTAACGACACTTCTCAAGCTCAATTCAATCGATCCGTTCAGGCTGCAGAGCGTACCAAACAATTATACCTAGGTATACATACACATACATACACACTCCCGAAAATTGTGTAAATAAATCATTCATAAACATAACCCTCCGTCTGGCGCAGTCGGGTAAAAAGGTGTCTCTGCAAGAAAAATGGTTACCTTTGTAACATCATCATTATCATCATTTCAACCGCATAACGTCCTTGGACATATGCCTCTCCCAAGGATTTCAAAAATGACCAGCATGCAGCGCCTTCTAACAACCTTGGTCAGATCGTGTGACCACCTTGTGGGTGGGTGTCCTACGCTTTGCTTGTCAGTACGTGGTCGCTATTCAAAAACCTTTTTGCCCCATCGGCCATCGGTTCGTCGCGCTATGTGTCCCGCTCACTGCCACTTCAACGAGCGAATCCGCTGCGGGCTATGTTAGTGACCTTCGTTCTCCTATATTTTTTTTCATTTACGATTCGATCACGAAGAGAAACACCGAGCATAACTCTCTCCATTGAACTCAAAATGCCACGATAGTTTGTTTTATAGCAAGTAGTTCGTCAACCTTTTTAGGGTTCCGTACCCAACGGCTAAAAACAGAACTAAGACTCCGCTGTCCGTCCGTCCGTCTGTCTGTCTGTCCGTCTGTCACCAGGCTGTATCTCATGAACCGTAATAGCTAGACAGTTTAAAATTTTACAGATGATGTATTTCTGTTGCCGCTATAACAAGAATTACTAAAATCAGAATAAAATATTTTTTTTTATATAAGTGGAGCTCCCATACAACTAGGGTTGCCAGGTCACCAAACCTAATAGCCGGACAGACGAGCCAATTTGGCCCATTTGGGTAAATTGGCCGGACACCCTACATTATTGAGGATTTTGTGTGTCAGTATTAATAGGTACGTACGACAAAAAATTTGAATGAAATATCTAGATTTTTGATTTTTACCATTTATCATGTTAAATTCTAATGAAATATAAATAAAACCGAATGCCAAATCCAGGGTCGGATTTAGAGGTCTGGAGGCCTCGGGGCAACAAGGAGTGGAGGCCCCCTGGTTTAGGGCCAGGGCCTGTAATATTTTACTGATTGTCTGATTGGAGTGAACAATATAGATCAATGATTGTTGTTAATAGTTAAGAACAACATAATCATTAATCATGTTTATAAACAGTACTATAGGTAGAGGCAAAACAGCGAAAAAATCAAAGGAAAAGTGGTTTACTAGTGTTAACTAGTCGGAATCTGAAAGATTTTTTCGAAGTCTATTGTGGGGGCCCTACTATTGTGGAGGCCCCGGGGTGTAGCCCCGGTTGCCCTTCCCTAAATCCGGCCCTGGCCAAATCAGTCCAATTGCTTTATTATTAGTCAATCAAATAAAATCATCAATCAAAATAAAATTCCAGATACTTAAACCTTTATCAACATTTCCAAATTCTTCTTAAATTCTAATGAAATGAATCAATATTTTGATATTCTTCTTATATTCCGCGGGAGCGACCGACAGTTGACTCGCCCGCGTTCGCGCTCAGCGCTCGCTCATTTCCAAAGTTTCAAACAAATTCAATAGAATGTTTCTTTTTAGACGGTTTTAGTGGCATGAACTCAAAGTTGGCATTCGTAACTATGGAACCCTACACTGCGCGTGGCCCGATACGCACTTGGCTAATTATTTATAATATCATTTTAACTGTTATAAATATATGTATAAAATTATATCAACATTTTTGTTTTAAATAAAAGCTCCAAAAGCTTGACTTTTGTGCCTTAACTTAATACAATATAAAAATGCAAAAATGTTAAACTAGGCGGTTTAAAATTTTTGCATTTTACCCTCGGTTAAAACTTAAATTAAATTAATAGTCACACAATGGGCGAATTCCTGTCGTAAGTCGTAACAGATAAAGGGTTCTATACTTACCCTCATTCATAAATATAATCTGCACTCTACGCCTGAGTATGCTACGAATTTAAGAAGGGCAGACTTTATAATGCAATTGACTGAAAAACAGTGCAACTTAAATCAGTATCGTTATCACTACATACATATCTAAACAAACGGAAATATCATTTAAAATTTTGTTTTGACCAAGACTAGATACTCCTTCTTACTATTTTATGAACTACTGTTTTTACTTAAAACGTTTAAAGTAAAAACGTGAAGCTTTTCTTCGCATTTTAGCCAAAAGCTGTCATTTTTTACTTTAAACTGTAAACAGTAAGGTTAGAGCATCATACTTCGTGAATTTAAGGATGGTACGACTTCGACATGGTATGCATTTATTATATTTTATTCGATTATATTTAATTTTTAATTTAGATAAGTAAACGTCTAGTTGCACTTTCATTCGTCATAAATTTGACGGTGTTTCTAAATTCGTGAATTATGTTATGGCACACTATTCCGCTTTATATTATTGTGTGTGTGTTTTTGCACAAATACATATTTGATCGATTATGATTAGCTATATAAATAATACGTGGGGCGCACTATAAGTTTTCGGAATGAATATGAAAAAATACTATTAAAGGTACAAAATTAATTTATTGTTTTTCAAAATAATCTCCCTTGGCGTCTATGCACTTTTTCATTCGATGAAACCAGGTTTGAAAACTTTTGTGCCACTCCTCTGTTGTGACCTCTGAAACGTGTTTTTCATACTCCTCGACAGCCTCTTCTGGTGATGAAAATCGTTGACCGCGTAATTGGTTCTTAATTTTTGGGAACAGAAAAAAGTCACAAGGTGCCAGGTCGGGACTGTATGCAGGATGACTCATGAGTTCTACATTTTTCGCCTTCAAAAAGTCGTTTGTCTGTCTGGCCGTGTGAGAACTAGCATTGTCGTGGTGCAGGATGATACGGCGTTTACGGTTATTTTTACGGAGTTCGTCAATAACTTCCGGCAAACAAATGGTCGTGTACCAGTCACTATTCACTGTACGATGATTCTCTAAAGCAACAGTAGCCACGTGTCCAGTTTTATTAAAAAAAGAAGCAATCATCCGCTTAGATGCACTTTTCACGCGCGCCACTTTGGTTGGTTTCGGCTCATCTTGAAAGACCCATACGCTCGATTGCTGCTTTGTTTTGGGATCGTAGCAATAAATCCATGTTTCGTCACCTGTTACTATGTCCCACACCAAATTTGACGCACATTCGTTGAATCTGGTAAGCATGGCACTGCACCAAGTGACGCGGTCCCTTTTTTGAGCCTCGGTCAAGTTGTGTGGGATCCACCGCGAGCACAGCTTTCTCACACCCAAATGTTTGTATAGGATTAATTGTATTTGACTCATGCCTATTTCTAAGGATGCGCGAATTTCATGGTAGGTCACATGCCTGTCTGTTTCAATCATACGGCGCACAGCATCGATGTTTTTGTTGGTCACAGCGGTGGACGGCCGACCATCGCGAGATTCGTCACTGAGATTGATACGACCACGCTTGAATTCTGCAAACCAGCTATAAACAGTTGTCTTGCATGGTGCTTCATTGCCAAAAGCTGTTTCAAGCCGAGCGATGCTCTGTTGAGCTGTCAAATTACACTTAAAATCGTAGAAAATCATACTACGAAAATTTTCCCGAGTTAAATCCATGTTGATGCAGACACACAATTTTTTAAATGGCGCCACAAGGTAAAAACAAAAGACAGTCAGATGAAACAAACTGCATTCTACAGCCAAAGAGTTCTATTTTCAAATGTTGCAATAAATTTTTAAATATTGTTTATGTAAGTGGCCAGTTCCGGAAACTTATAGTGCGCCCTATGTATTTTGAGAATACAAAACAGTTTGTTAATAATTTTAAAAAAATCTGCATTTATTATATTCAATTCGTCCAAAAAATGAAATATGGTAATTTAAAAGCCTTGTGCATCAATATTATTGAACTTGCTGGATAATATTATTCGTCACCCATCCAAGTGCAGACCGCTCCCGGTATCACAAGCGCAAGTGATGCGTACTTCCACCGGGCCACTTAGCTCCTTATGACTTATATGTTTTTAAAACTATACCAAACAAATGTGAATTGTTAATTTAGTATTATGTAGGTAATGTAATTGACACTCGTATTACGCAAATACTACTGAACAAAACATATACGTATCGAATTTAGGTCTTAAGAATCTTTATTGTTTGCTAATACCTGAACTACATTTGTAAACACCTTATTCACATAATGTATATAAAGTAAATACAAACAAGCCCAAAAGTTACTAATTTAGCAATGTTACGAAGTAGCAAACACTCGTATTATAAATTGTACATTATTTCGTGACATGGGCTTTGCAATTCAAAAAAAGTGTATAAAATGTTTGTTTTTGCCAAACTTACTGTCAAATTCTAAAGAACGCACAGTAAAAAAATATTTTCAAATGGACTTATTATTTACTCGTAATAAGCTTAGGAAGTTAGACGGCCAACCTTACGGTATATCAACTAAAGCGCCCCATACTATACAGCCGTTCTTAGTCAAGCGAGAATTTAAAGGTTCGCCCAGACCTGAATGTTATATAGTCACAAAAATTTTGGAAGTATGTGTTTTCGGTGGCATGGTCACAGAATAAGTACTAGTACATGGTGTAGATTTGTAGAAAATTTTAAAACTTTGATAAGTTAATTAAAAATCTTTTTAACGTTTGAATTTGAAACAAAAGTAACAAAATTATGCACTGTGTTGAAGTATAGTGCACTTGCCTTAATTTATATATTAGTTTGAAGGGTTATCTAGGGATTGGTCAAGACAAAATTTTAAATAATATCTCCGTTTCCTTTCAAATAATTAATTTCAAAAATGCGAGGTGCACAGCTAATGTAAAGGTAACTTTGTTTCCTGCGTATTGTCAAACTTTCTATACCTGCAGCTGTCAAACTTTCTATACCTGCAGCTAACTATATAGCTCAAGCTATCAGCACCCTGAGAATTCAATACAATGACGCTTGAGTAGAATGCTATTGCGACTGCATCGGTCCTTCAGAGCATTAGTGATGTTCGCGGAGTAAATTATTTTCATGCAATTTTACGCAAAAGGACTGCGTCTCATCCGATCCAATAAGATTGAAGGTCCGGTGTGGGCGCAATGGATTAAAACCCATGGGCCCTCACATGTACAAATTGACAAGTACGTAAGACATGTTTTACTATAGGCACTATTTTTACTATCAATATTACGTTATTGATAGTAAAAATAGATATAAATTAAATATAACATGAGCAATATGTAAAAGTGTAATTGAATTTGGTGAATTGTAGATGGGAGAAGACTGAGGATGTTGCTATAATTCTTCTATGGACAAACAAAATCCAAAATTAAGATATTTTACTTTATTTTTATTTTTACCGCAATCGTAAAATTTAAAAACATTTCAGCAAGAAAATTGACAGATAATTCCGACAGCAAAAGGGTGAAAAATTACTCTTGACAAAATTTCTTACAGAAATGAAACCTTACTTCCTCACTTTCGAAATCTTTTATCTTATTCAACAATTTCTCGGTTTGAGTGGTGCTAGTATGATTAGATGGCAGAATATTAAGAGCTAGCAAATAAGTCTCAACACAGTGGATATCGGTAAGACCTTCAGCAGCATAGAAATTAACGTTATCCCAAGTAACAGACACATCATCACAATTTTTATTAAAGCATATATAATGTTTGATATGTTCAACATTTTTCTGTATTATATGTCCTACTTCGTCATTTGCCGATATGAAATAACATTTGCAGTTAATATTTCTCTCAATCAAATCTCCCACATTTTTACCATAATTGTAGACGGTTGTTTTTAAAAGCTCTGTCGATTCGATGTTTTCATTACTACAGTGAACCTTGACGGTTTGTATCATTTTTGTCTTCAAGATAGCGAGTTCCAGAGACCACACTGCTTGATAGATATGACCCAGAGGAAGATTATCTTTCAGAATTTTAACAATATTTTCAAAGATTGTTTCACTGTCTCCAGTAAGAAGGTATTCCACAAACTGCCAGCAAAGTTTTCTATAAGTGAATATATTGTCATGGGTTTCGTGCCACAATTTGATACACTTATTCAAAATAAATGTCACCAACTCCATCTTTGTCGTATTATCGATATCATTGGATAAGTAAAGGATGTAAGTAGCCACGAGTTTCCACTTTGCGTCGTACAAATCACTTAACGCCTTATTTTCGTACGTAGGTCGAATATTATTTTCCTCTATCATGTAATTAACATGTCGATCAATAATATCTTTAACGATATTTAATTCAACTATATGAATGGAAGCAGAAATAATATTTATTACAATACTTTGTATTTGGAAATTTTCAGTTTTATCTGAGAACTTACTGACGGTGTGCCAACAAATCCCAATATAAGACCCCTGAAGGCTTAGTGGTAAGCTATTATATCTTCTCATACAATTTTCAAATATGTCAATCTGATCATCCTCATTAAGATCCCCAGTCATTTTTTGTAGGACTTCAAATAATCCTGCTTCTTTTTCATTAACAATCCTGTTAAACACTGACTGGTACAAAACAAATCTTAAGGAGACATTCTTTGTCTGATTCCAGCAGTCAGTAACTACTTTCTTTATATTGTCTGTACTAAAGCATGCACATTCAAACACTAAACGCACCGCTTGTTTTTGTATCGAGACGGGAGCGTCTAATAATGATGACGCGAATTCTTGCAGTAATGACGGAGGAAGCTTAGCTTGATAGGATTGAAACATCGGCAAGCAAAAGTGAAGATAATCGCCAGTAATGTACTTTAGCACGTTTGATAGTGGGAGCGGAGGGCGGGAGAAAGCCATACTCTTACATATACCTTGTTGTATGGCTAAAAAACGCTTATCAATTACATCATGGTTAATCTTTGGTTCTGTCGGAGCGTACTTAATCATAAAATCAATTTTAGTTTGATCGTCAGCTAGTTGAAATATGCCATAAACTATAGTACAGATAGTAGAAGTCAATTCAATTTCTTTATCAGTCAGTAATACATCCATATAATAGTTTAAGTAATCTTTAGCTATATCGTTTGGAAAGTAAACTTTAATTTTTTTCAAAACAGTATTTATTTTAAAATTGGATATATATTTTTTTACTTCCGAGATATTTTCCACCAAAACTTTTGAGTCGTTTTTTAGATGACGTATTAAATCAGCTTCCTTAACAGGAACTTTTCTTTTTTTCATAAATAGCGACCAATATCGTACGTCTAAACGTTCATGCGTCTTTACAAGCTCTGTGATAAAATTCGTGCGATCACCTAAAGTCTTATTATATGCCAACAGTAAATTAAGATACCGCTTTACATAAGGAAGTATCTCTTTATCATCTTGACGTTCCTCACTTTTTAACATTATGAGCTTATCAATATAAATCTTGGCAACACACTGGTAAACTCGTTCTTTACTTTCTTTGCTCATTTTATTATTAAGTTCTTTTATATCACTTGACCAATACCTATCAAACATTAACATATACTCTTTCAAAATTTCGGGAAGATCTATGTTATGAATTATGTGATATAGCACTGCCGTATATATAATTAGTTCAGAACGACATTTATTATCCCTTGTGTAGACTTTCATACTGTATAGCAGTTTATTAAAGGCTGTCCAACAGTCATTTTCGAATTCAAATACGTTGTGACGTTTAATGATCGATTCCACGAACTTTGTTTTGTTATATTCCGCTTCGTTGACATGGCGATTGTAGTAGTATGTAAGAAGCGCCTGCATGTCTTTTTGATTTCTTACAGAGTTGATGAGAACTTCGACTACCTTATGCCGTTCTGTAAAGTTTGTCATTTTGAAAATGTACTTCTTTATTTCTGGAAACGCCTTTCCAAAGGTTACGTACTCATACCACAAATAATTTTGACCGACGCCTCGGATTTCCGTATTAGTTTGTATATGACGCAAAGCCCACACCTCTCTCTCGTCGACAGTCATGAGCGTATAGTATCCCAAATGGAAGAATCTTTGGCTCATTTCAAAATCTTCATTTGGATACTTTTCATTGAATACATTTTTAATGAATTGAAATTTTTCTCCCAACGGAATCTTTTCAAGCACAAAATCATACTTCGTGCAAAAGCTTTCATTCCAAAACTGTTTACTTTTAGCTGGCAGTACCTTAGCGGCAATGGTTTTTGCATCTTCTACAGTTATGTGCTTTGTTACCAAACCCTTATTTATTCTTCTAATATAAATCAAGGGATATTTTAAATATCGATTTTTGTGTTTTTTTAATATACTGACTGAAATTCTTAAACCGAATCTATTCCACATAAGACTTCCATTTTCATACTCTTCGAACAAATCTAAATAATCATTTTCTGATACTGATATTAAATATCTCAGATAAAATAATATTTTGCTTCTTAAATATTCTGGAGCTTCCTGCATAATAGCTCTTGCCAAAGTTAAAGATTTACCAACAAAATTGATATAAAAAACTTCTTCTTGATAGTCAAGAATGTTAAAAGATTTCTTTATAACATCAAGTTTAAATGACTCAGATGTCAATACGAGAAATTTCAATGCTATATTCTGCAATTTCATAGATATGCAATATGTGTAAAAGCTTTCAGCGCGATCCTTATTTTTTACATACATCGATATTGCTGTTAAAAATTTCTTCTTCATTTTGAAAGACATGCAGGGGAAGATGTTGTGATGCAGAAAGTCCACGTTAATAAATTTGGAGTATTCCTCATCATACAGCCAAATACATTTGAGAGCTCTGGAAATGTACAGACTATCTCCACTTTTCAACGTCTCAAATATATAATCAACATTTTTGTACTTAGAAGCCAAGTCGATTTTGAATAGCACATCAATGTCGGTCTTTGGTTCCTTTATGAGTTTTTTAAAATCGACTTTACATTTCGCGGCGTCGTTGACTTGCTTGTTGAGATGGTGCTGCCTCCTTCCAAGGCTGTCACCCGTCAGGATCACCATCTTGATTTATCTGAAACCAAAACAGAGAGAAGTCAAAGTCGAAAAATTTTATGAACCAATAAAATTTTCTATGTTATCCAGTTGTATCTACAACTGGATAACATAGAAATTTTTATTGGTTCATGTACACAGCACTGATAGTACATTGGTTCGACTTAGTTCAAGAGAAATTGCTTTCAGCAGACTCGCGAGAGAAATTTGGAAGAAAGAGGTACTTACTGCGTTGGTACTAAAATAAATAAACAGACAAGATAGGTACGTTCGGAAGAGATTGCATTTATAGCGATAAGTCCGCCTTTGTGCCTATATTTTTTCTTGTTGTTTTGTAATTTTTGTGTGTCTATTATGGTGCAATGAAGTTGATTTGTATTGTAAACATACCTGCATAAACGAACGTCAAATATACTTACATAAATAAATATTCATAAAGTATATACCTATACTAGCTGACACGGCGAATTATGTTCCGCCCGTTCCCGTTTCCACTCCAGTTTCCTGCTTTTTTTCCATATTTTCTCAACATATAAGTATAAACCTACACTGTTTTTTTTTTTTCATTAATGTTATATTTTCTCACGATATAAACCATCCCTACGAAGACTTCCACAAGTGCCCAACTGGAGACCTGGCAGGAGGTGACTCGACGTAAGCGAAGTATTCGCCTCCAGCATTGTTCCAGAACACGGCTAGGCATTTGAATCCGTATGGCAAAAGACCGGCAAATACTAAGGTCACCATACATAACGTCCTACACCCGTCACATAACACCCGTGAACAAAGGACGCTGAATACTACACGACCGTCCATCTCCTCGGAGGAAATAGGTCAGGCAGGAGCAGAAACAACAACCTCTCTCTAACAACCAAGCGAGCGCGCCTCAATGACACAATCTCCCCAAGAGGTGAGTCCAAAAAGAACTCGCTGGCGCGGCGGTGAAGAGCGGGACTATTTACGCCGGTGCGGTTGCTACAGACCTGGACATGGCCGTTACAACGGTAGACAGATCCGATCTACAACCCGAAGAAATGGGTAAGAATCAGGAGAGTATTGAGAACCTTCTCATGAACCATGTCCTTGACCTGGACTCTGAAGTCATACCTGTATTATGGGGGGAAGCCCGTCATCGCCGATGGCGTGCTTATACTCAAATGCAAGGATGAGGCGACTAAGTCCTGGGTCAAGGAGGTGGTGTCAGGTTTTCCCCCAGCCTCCAATAAACAACCGCTCACGGTAATGGCCCAAAAGGACCTTCCAAACAGGACCAGATGCGGTTTATTCCTGCCTGCAAGGAAGGGCACTATCCACCAACTCCAAACTTTGCTCCACCGCATGAACCCGTGGGCTGGTGTGGATAGGTGGACCCTCTATAGCCCCATTCAGCAGGAAGCAGACATATACGTCCTGGTAGGCGTACCGGACGAACTTCTGCCATCGTGGAGCATGAACGCTGGTTGGCATTCACCTTCGGGTCGGTGTATCTACAGATACCCACCGAGGGCAGCGACAAGAACCAGGCAGACAATTAACGGATGGACATTGTTACGGACCCTGAGGAGACATCCACCACTGCAACGAGTGCGCAGGAGGCTGGACCCTCAGGACTCAAACTACTCCCCGCGACGTCCAAATCTGAGATGGCCACCCCGACCGAGGACGGGGCTAAGATAAGGATGTCCAGGAAGCTGAGAGGCGCCTGGCATGGATAGGCTGCAGGGATGAGGAGGTGGAGAAGGTCCAGCACAATGATGCCCAACTGATGTCATCCAGATTAACCTCCAGCATATTCAGACCGCAACCACAGACCATATTCAGGAGCTGTGGATCAGACGCCACAACATATGTGGCCTTAACAACATTGGAGTAAGATAATCTATGATCAAAGCTGTGATTCTCCCAGAGCTTGTATCTATCTACCCCGAAATTTCATGGCACTGCCTCTAACACACTTAATTTCCAGAGATCTGACAGCCAGCAGGATCTCAACAATTGACCACAAAACCTTACAGTGTAAGCCTCCGTTTACCTCCCTGGAGACGCAGGCGCGGATATACCAACTCGTGAACTCATAGAACTGGTAAGTTACTGTGAAACTAACAAGCTAGAACTCATCATCGCCGTTGACGCAAATGCGCATCACCCTCTATGGGGCATAGAGAAATCTAATCCCAGAGGAGATGAGCTCTTGAACTACCTAATACAGACGAACCTTAACAAACTAAACAAGGTAACAAACCTACGTTCATAACGAGACGATGTCGCACCATAATTGACCTCATTCTAGCTACAGATGGCATATTAGAGTACATCTCCGACTGGCACGTATCTGACGAAGCATCCTACTCCGATCATAGATGACTTCGTTACAAGGTAAATTTCACAATTGCCAAACCCACTCTTTACAGAAACCCAAGGAAAACTGACAGAAACATGTACAACTAACTTCTGCAGGACAAACTCGGTCCCACGAAACACCACACGGTTCTAAACAGCGTCACGAAGGTGAAAGAATATGCATAAAACTATAACACAGGCTATTACACAAAGGTATGAAACTTCTTGCCCTCTCAGCACCAGAGGTTGCTGCCCCAAAGGCAGCAACCTCTGGTGCTGAGAGGGCAATTAGGTGGTAAACAATTCCGGGGCCCCGAATTAGAAAGGTGAAAGAAACAAGTACACCGACTCTTGAATCGAGCGATGAATACAAGAAACGAAAAAGATTGGGACAACTACGCATAAGCGCGCTCCCAACTACAAGAACAGTACATTTAAACGCAAATCCTGGTGTAGATACTGCACGAGTATTGAAAACTACGTCCGAAGCCTCCAGAGTCTGTAAACTACTATCAGGCGGGGGTAATAAACTATTGGCACCCTCAGGAAACAGGACGGCAGTTACTCTGCAAATACCGAAGAGATTTGTGACATACTATTAGAAACCCACTTCCCAGGCTGCCTTAAATACAATCACCTGGAAAAACCACATGAATCTATACATGATCCTACAGAACAAGATTGGAAATTAGCCCAGGAGATAGTCACAACGGACAGAGTAGAATGGGCAATTTACAGCTTTCAACTGTTTAAATCACCGGGCCCAGATGGCATCTTTCCTGGTCTTCTTACATGGGGAGGCAAAGTTCTTCTGGAACACCTCACTAATCTACTAATTGCCTGCCTAGCCTATGGATACATACCTCAACAATAGCGAGAGGTCAAAGTAATATTCATCCCGAATCCTGGAAAAACGGATTATACAAATGCCAAATCATTCAGACCTATCCTCCTTCCTCTTCAAAGTGTTGGAAAGATTGTGTGACAGACACATTGGGGATACAGCATTAATCAAACACCCCTTACATCCCAAGCAATACGTCTACTGCACGGAAAAATCAGCGTTATACGAGGTTGTAACAGTACTGGAAAACGCAATACATAGCAAAAACCTTTGTCTAGGAACCTCGACATTGAAGGGGCTTTCGACAAGACTAACTTCAACTGTATAGAAGAAGCCCTTAACAGGCGTGAGATATCTAGCACAGAAACTGGTTAGATAACAAACATGTTGAAACTACGCAGCATAAAACTAGACATAAGTGAAAACACTAAAGTAATAGCAACCAGAGGGTGCCCACAATCAGGAGTACTATCACCCCTTCTTTGCAGTCTAGTGCCAAAGCTCTTTGGAACGACTCTGATAATAGCAAAAGAAGTCAATTACTGAGGCGTAACATTGGACTCCAAGCTAAACTGTAGCACGTATCTTGACGAAAAGTTAAACAAAGCATGCATAAATTTATGGAACTGCCAAAGACTTGTAGGCAAAAACTGGGGTCTATCCCCAAAAATCATGAAGTGGCTGTTTATCACAGTCATTAGACCAGGACTTACATACAATACGCAGCAATAGTATGGTAGTATCGAACCACACTGACTACAGTACAAGAAAAACTACAGCGATTCCAAAGAACAGCATGTCTGGTAATAGGTAGCGGCATGAAATCATGCCCAACGGCAGCACTAGACATCAGATCGCTACATCTATACATCAAACAAGAAGCACAAGTCACAGCCGCAAGACTCAATACGTTGGGCCTATGGAAACACAAAGACAAGGCATCCATACACAAATCCTGCAAATAGCTTTTGGAGCATCACACCTTATAGGTGCAATAGACGACAGGATATGCAAACAATTAATCTTGAACAAAAAATACAAAATACAATTACAAGAAGTTACCATCAGACAGCTCAGGTACTAAAGAAGTGAGAGTATACACAGACGGCTCGAAAACACACACTGGTGTGGGTACTGGTGTATTCTCTCACGACCTCAACATCCACTCTGCAGCTGCCTTAAGGACATCTCTATAAATAAACAATGCAGCGACAAAAATTACCAGGAGGAAAATGTCAGGTTTGTCCATCCGTATCCTGACAGACAGCGCAGCGATTCTTCTTGCCCTGAAGAGAGCATACATAGACTCTGCCTTAGTACAAGAATGCCACAGATCCCTGGATGGACTATGTAAGTATAACAAAGTCACACTTCAATGGATCAAAAGACACAGTAACTCACTGGGTAACGATGCATCATCATCGGGGATCGAGCATGTCACCGGAGGGACCCCTACCGATGGCTCCAATTCCCTTTACGCAGGTTCGTTCCTGGATCGGAAATCGCATTAGCGAAGAACAAGCTCAATCATGGCAATCCCTTCGTACATGCCGACAAGCCAAAAAGGCGCTACCCCAATGGAACAGCAGTTTATCGCGACGTCTGCTAGCACAGCCACGGAAGAACCTACGCCGTATGACTGACATCATAACTGGTCATTGTGCACTAAACAAACACCTTTTCACCCTAGGTATTACAGATAGCCTTCTGTGCAGAGCATGCATGGAGGCTGATGAAACTGCGAGCCATCTCCTGCTGGAGTGCGATGGTAGCGAAAACATAAGAAGGTTGCTAGAACACCCGGGAACCATGGCAGAGGCGTGCATAGCGCCGGCAGTAGTCCTAAGGCAGAATTCTATCAGAAAAGGAATGTGCAGTTAAATTTGCGGAATTTTTCAGTTCGGTGTATAAGTCAAGGCCGGCTTAACTTGATGTCGCCGCATCAAGCGCCTTGACACCTGCCGGAGTGGCTCGCGTGCAGGTACACCAGCTAGAAATTGCGGAAGTGAAACAAGCACTGGTCAAAATGGAGCCCAAACAGTCCACGGGACCAGACGGTATTCCACCATTCATTTTGAGAGACTGCCGAGAAGTGACGGTACCGCTCCTCTATATATTTAACGTGCCTAGAGAGAGAAAAATTCCCGGAACAGTGGAAATTAACTAGAGTCCCGGTGCCGAAAGGTCGAGGGGGGACAAATGCGTGTGACCACAGACCAGCGGCAATATTGTGTGCACCAGCTAAAGTCTTTGAATCAGCCATAAATATCTCGGTATATTCGCAAATGAAGGCACAGATGTCGGACGCACAGCATGGATTCCGACCTGAACGAAGCACAACAAGTAATCTGCTGAAATTGATGACGCAGCTAGCATCAGCGGTAGATTCAGGGGCCCAACTGGATGTTGCCTATTTCGACTATCAAAAGGCATTCGACACCGTAGACAATGATATACTACTCATGAGGTTGGCAGAGGTGGGCTTTACGCCGAAAACACTAGCTTTCTTTGCCAGTTACTTAAAGGATAGACGACAATACGTAGACTGGGCTGGCCAACAATCTGAGCCATACTTCACAAAGTCAGGAGTAAATCAAGAAAGTAATTTAGGACCCCTTGAATTCAATCTATTAATAAATAACTTACCAAACATAGTATCCGAGTCAACTTGCCTTCTCTTTGCAGATGACTTAAAGCTTGTGAAGGAAATTAAGAGATCCATCAGACTGTGAGCAACTGCAGATAGATATTGACAGGGTATTGGAATGGAGCCTGAGAAACGGGCTCAACTTTAACGTTTCCAAGTGCTCGGTAATGTCATTCACCCGAGCTCGGCAACCTTACGTTCACCTTTATCACATAAAGGACGAACCGCTGCAGAGAGTAACGGAAACACTTCACTTCACTTGTGATCTAAATTTTCGGGAACATGTCGTGAAAGCTTGCAAGAGCTTACCGGAATTTAGGGTTCGTCATGCGCCAGACTCGAGAATTCACGATATAAATGCAGTGAGAGCATTATATAAAGCGCTAGTGAGAAGCCACCTAGAGAGCAATGCATGTATTTGTGCACCACACGAAACTAAGTACAAGTTGATGGTAGAGCGGATACAAAATAAATTTACAAGATTATTGTACCTTAAAATGTACGGAGTATATCCAGTTTATCCTTTAATGTACCTAACATTATTTGTGATAGGAATGGTGGGGTATAATACACTCGAAGTGAGACGGACGTCTGTACTTAGCAACATACCTGTTTAAAGTATGAAGGGGACGTCTTTGCAACCCAGACGTGTTGGAATGGATGGCGCTGTGCGTGCCGAACCGGTACGTTTGGCGACGACACAAACCCCATATGTTCGCTATACCCCGAGGGCGCACGAACTTAATGAAAAAGGCGCCATTGACAAGAACTCAAACGCTAAACGAACTCGCCAACAGTATCGATATGAACTGTTGCTCCTTGACTGAGTTCACAAGACAAGCTAGACTTTATGTTTTATGTTATAATTAGATGAGATACATGTAGATAAATTATATATCTAAGCATAAACTGTACGCTATTGCATTAGGTTAAGCCTGTAATAATAGTGTATACACATATATTGAACAATAAACAACAATAAACTTACTGAAAATCTTTGTACGGTATTGTACGGAACCCTCTCCACGCGAGTTCAACTCGCACTTGCCCGGTTATTTCATATTTCCTCACTTTATAAACCTTCCCTAGACTTCCGTCCCCATTCTTCGTTTTCCATTATTTTGTTTTTTTCCTGTTTTTCACGTATTTTCACACTGTATAAGCCTTCCCTGGACTTCCACAAAAATTTCCCAAATCGGTCTAGCTTTCCCCAAGTTATAGCGAGACTAACTAACAGCAATTCCTTTTTTATATTGTTTAAAAAAGTACCGCTCTAAATTATGTACTTAATGTTCTCTTGTACAGCAAATCAAAGGTAACACACCGACTGCAGCAAATCGGACCAGCCGTTTAGGAGGTTAGGTGACAAACACACATACGGAAGAATTGTACTTATATATATTTTCAAAAAGTACAGGTAGCATATTATTTTCTATTCTTCCTAGCTGGGCAATAAAAAGAACCATTTAAAATTATGTACTGTTCTATACAGAAAATCAAATTTGATGATATACTGACAGCAGCGCCACCTACAGGGTTGAATTGTGTTTTTAAACTATCCAGTAATTTAAAGCATCAGATAATATTTCTAAATATGATCAGGATGATAAAGACAGATAGTAATCTTTTACTCCATAATAAATAATTTTTTTTCACCATTGCACTGGAAGATGCCTTCAAGCTTCTGGAATGGAAAGGATTTAGCATCAACATCAATGGCGAGTACATCACTCACCTTCGATTTGCCGACGATATCGTTGTCATGGCAGTATCGATGGAAGACTTAAGTACTATGCTCGGAGACCTAAATCGAGTTTCCCAACAGGTGGGCATTAAAATGAACATGGACAAAACGAACGTAATTTCGAATATCCATGTCGCGCCCCTACCAGTATGTTTTGGGAGCTCCACCCTCGAAGTTGTAGACCTGGGTCAATTGATCCGGGCAGGAAGTTCCAGCTTCGAGAAAGAGGTCTTTCGATGAATCTGACTCAGCTGGGCAGCATTCGGGAAGCTACACAGTGTCTTCTTGTCCAAAATACCTCAGTGCCTCAAGACGAAAGTGTTTAATCAATGTGTTACCAGTAATGACTTATGGCTCTGAAACGTGGTCCCTTACTATGAGTCTCATAAGAAGGCTCAAGGTCACTCAAGGATCTATGGAGAGGGCTATGCTCGGTGTTTCCCTAAGTGATTGAATCAGAAATGAGGGAATTCGTAGGAAAACAAAAGCCACTGACATAGAATACGGAGATATCATTCGGAACTTTGTCTGACCAAGTTCTAGATAGCACTTTAAACTAGGTATTTTATAATCTACTTGTTTATAGTTAAAAAAAGGGGGAATGTAAAGCTTTTCTGTGCACATTTGCCAAAAGTGGCCGTGTTTTGCAAATGTGCGTAGTAAAGCTTTACTTCTCATTTGATACAAGGTTGAAGACACTAATAAAATGACAGTAGCATAACACCACAAAAATTTTGCATCTCTATTGTAACAGTGACTCACATCCAAAATTCAGAGACACATGCACTGCTATTATCAATAATTATACCTATTAAGCTAAACAATAATAAAGAGAATAATTAAGATTTATAAAATGTCTTTATTTTTTAATATGTGCTTTTTCTATTTTACTTTATACATATAGATTTAAGAAACCTAATATTTGTTTTACAATGAATAATGAAAATAAATAAATATATAATAATGGTGGGCATTAATGGATCACTGTACAACTGTGAATATTATAAAAGCATACAATTATTTTTAAAAGGTGTCCATCAGCTCACCTTTTTTACCATTAAAACATTTCTTAGTAACCAAATTCCGCAGAGGTGCTGGCGCTGGTAATGCCGGTGATCACAGACACGTTGATTGGTGATCTCAATATATCATCTTACCTCTTTGAGGATAAACATCAAAGGTACATAATGGAAAATTTTACCAACATTAGGATGTGTGATCAGGGAAGGAGGAAGCACAAATTAAAAACGTCGAACGAAAAGAGAAAGGAATGCATGCACAAAGGAGAAATGCTAGGAACCACAAATCAGACAGAATATAGGTATCTCGTATCCTTGAGCTTCCGATTTACTATACCCATTACCCAATGAGAATTCAAATACTTGCTATACTTATACATATTACCTTTGTAGCGATTTTCTATTCTACACTTTTCAAGTTTTCACCTCACAAAGAGACTGGCTCTGGCTAACAAATTACTTATTATTTAGATAGTAGGTAGAAGTAGAAGACAGTCCATTTCCGTTCTTATCAAAGAATATAATGTCTAATTTGTGTATATACTCTTTGACGAGAGAAGAATCACAAATTAGATAGTATGAGAAGAATGACGTTGACGCACAGACGAAGTATGTAGTGCGTTGACGTCTTCATAGAAAAAAAAATTAACCATAGATATACACACTGATAGACAATAGCGCTACAGCGGATTAGCGCCGATAATACAACGCGAGCGGGAATATTTGGAATAAAATTTCCAAAAATTTTAAATGTCATCGACGGAAACGGTTTGCGATGGCAATCGCGATTTAAACTTCAATAAGTTCGTCATCACGATTACCATCGCATACCATCTTCGTCTATAAATAGAAAAACAAACAACAAATGATAAAAAAAAGTTTTATTCAAATACGCGGCTGTGGAACTTGTGGATAGTTATAGAACATAAGTTGTCAAGGGTTTTATAAAACGTACCCAGATGAAAATACCTTTATACATTTCCGAAAAATACAATGGCTAAATATTATTCATTACATCTACATTTACAGTTAGTCTATTTCACTACATAATGAAGAATTTTCCCGCAAAGCTTGCAGTCGCATAAGCTTCCACATGAAGATCATGTGGAAAAATAAAATATAACTTAACAAACAAAAGAAAGACAGAAATATACAGATGACTAACCTAGGACAGGTTAGTCATCTGTATATTTCTAATGTATATTATAAATGAGAAAAATTGTAAGGATGTATGGATGTTTCTTGGTCTTTTATGCAAAAATTACTAAACGGATTTTAATAAAATTTACATGACAAAATAACCTATTCTAAAACAGGTTACAACTAGCTACTAAAAATCTATCGTCGTTTGGAGCAGCAGCATATCCAAAATTTGGGTTATTTTCATCCAAATCATAAAATGATTCAAAGTGACTCCATTTCACTATACCTAAAACAAACAAAACATACAATTTAAATAGACAATATTATTTTAGGAATCATCATGGTGTGTAATATACACATCACATTTTATTCACTTTTTGTCTTATACTATCATAAAATTGTAAAGAGTGAAAACGCCTCCCATATAAAACTTGTTTTTAAAATGGAGGGACTTGAGATTCTAAAGATGTCCAATCTTCAGTTGGGTAGCAATAATGAGCCCAAGCACTAACCCTGGAATTGCAATGAAAATGATTAAATAATCAGAAAACAGGCATTAATATAAAACATATTTTTTCAAAACTTACGACTTCACCTCCAAACTACACAACCGATTTTGATAAAATTTATATGAGACCAATTAACAATTATGCCTTTTTAAATATATTAGTCGATTCCGATGAATCGATAACCTCCTCATTATTGGAAGTTGGTTCTTCTTCTTCTGCTTCAACCATTCTCCACCCACTGTTGTTAAAGATTAAGTCAATCTATCACAGCTTATTGTAGCCACTGCGGGACATAAAACGTCTGAGTTGTACCAAATTACTTTGACGAAGCAAAGCTCATATACTAACATTATCATCTTGTAAATCTTATCAACAGTATGAACATATTGCTGTATCTTTTAATTCTATCAACTCAACTACCTATGTCATTGGTATATCTTGTCGTGGGACTGCTGTTCCTTTGTAAAAATTATGAACACTCTTACAATAGGTATATTATTACTTACTTTGTTATATTTCCAATGCCAGGATTTGGAAATGTGGTGCTCATATCTTCACTGCGTGTTTTCCCACACTTTGCGCATTTTCTTAAATTGTTTCGATTAGATACTCATCTCAATATATCGATATAGAACAGTTGCGCGGGATAGAATCATAGAAACAATAAGTGCACTCCACGCACACCAATATTTATACAAAAAAGATAACCACTATCAAAACTAACCTTAAAACGTCCAATTCGTGTGAAGTATCACGTATGAGTATTATTTAAAAGTGGTGCTGCCAGTATTATTTGAATTTATAAATTATTTTTTGATAGGGCACTCAATAGCATTCTCACACAAGCAAACATAGTGCATGTGTGCAAGGGTAACATTTCGTCCATATACAAGACAATAGACCTTAGTTCTTATGTACCTATCCGTCAGGAATTTACACAGAGTACTTTTGTGGAATTTAGCTATTTTAGTCTTGTGTACAGGTATTCTCCTCCCGTGACCATTATAATAATTTTATTTCCTAAATCCCCATATGCCTCTAATTCGTAACAATTCCTCAACACAATCTGCCAATGTATAGTATTCAGAATGAGTAGATGCTCTCGATACAATCTTTTGTTTTTGAGATTTCCAATATATCGGATTATCAAATAATCTAATAATTATACCAGTTGTACTTTTCCTATCTGTGACATCTGCAGCAAAATCAGCATTAACATATGCATCAATAAATTCATCATATTTTAATCTCTTTTGTTCGATACAAATATTTTAGCACTCTTAGTGCATATTTATAATGAGTAGCACTATAACTGTTTTGAAAACTACTTAAATAGTTAACACTATATGCTATTTCAGGTCGTGTTCCACTAGCGACATACTGTAGTACTCCAATTATATTTCTATACTTGAGAAGAATTTTGATTCTTGCTGGGCTCCATTTTCAAATTTTGCTTCATAGGTGTTTCGTTCTTATAATATATTATATTATACTTTTCTACCAACTGCTCAGTGCTAAAATACTTTTTTTGACTTAGTGACATCTTTTTCTTCGACGGGTTATATTCTATATCAATTCCCAAGTATTCTTTCACACTTCCTAAATCTTTCATTATGAATCGAAAATTTAACAGCCTTTTTACTTAATTTATAGAATTTAAAATTTCTGAACATATTAAAATATCATCAACATATAAACATAAATGAGTTAGAGCATCTTTTACACTTCCTGTGTATAAGCAATAATCATATTCTGACCGTTTGAAATTAATACTCAACATATATAAATATTAAAACAATCGTACCAATCTCTAGGGCTTTCTATTAACCCATATAAAGCTTTTCGAAGTTTACAAACTTGTTCCTTCCTATTTTATATCCATCAGGCGGATAGATGTATACCTCCGATTTGATGTCTTCATTCAAAAAAGCTGTTTCTACGTCCATCTGATGTATCTGCCAGCCATTAACACAGGCTATAGATAAAAGCGCTTTCATTGTAGTAAGTTGTAGTAAGCCTTGCTACTGGCGAATAATTATCTTCATTTTCATCATACCACTGTTGAAATCCTCTAGCAACAACTCTTGCTTTATATTTTCCATTTGATTTAATTCTGTAAATCCATTTGACATCTATAATTTGTTTCATTTACTTTCATCATCTTTTGGTTCATTTACTGCTTCCCAAGTTTCATTCTTTTCTAAACTATTAATTTCATCTTCCTTGTTCCTCTTCATGTTAATTGTCCTGAAGCAAGGAAGTGGATAAGTGCTATTATCCACTTCCTTGCTTCAGGACAATTAACTGCTTCATCATATGTAGTTGGTACTAGCTCATTTGACATCTTTACCTATACTACGTGATCTTTAACCTTTCTGGTAATTTCTACTCTTTTAGGACGACTTTCAGCACGGCTTTCTTCATTTTTGTCCTCTTATTTGTCCACAGTTTCATCTTTATCATTGTTTATGATGTCAAAGAACTCTTCGCTATCGTCATTCCCTTTCTTTTCATCGCAAGATTCAAATCTAATTATATTTTCTTCTGCTACATCATTTTCTATAAATCTTATATGTCTAAAAAACTAGAACCTTTCCGTCAATTAAAATTTTATATCCTATGTCAGTATATCCTACCAAGATTCCTTGCTGACTTTTTGGATTTAGTTTACATGTTCTGACTTTTTCTGGAACATGGACAAAACATTTACTGCCATACAATTTCAAATTTTTGACATTTGGTTTTCTACCAGTAAACAATTCATATGGCGTTTTCTTTTTTAATGTATTCGTAAGGAATCTATCACCTTAATATGCTGTTGTCATCACAAATGTACGCTGGTGCAGTTTAAATAAAAATCCTTTCGGCTTTGCAAATTCATAGAAATTTCTATTTATGTACTCACCGCCGTTGTCACACCTTACTTCCTTTACTTTCTTACCGGTCTGTGTTTGCACTAAATCAACATATGTTCTAAAGCATTCAAACACATCACTTTTATTTCTAATAACTCAAACATATGCATGTCGACTGAAATCATCAATAAATGAAACAAAATATCTTTGACCCTTGTATCCTATTGTTTGCATGGGTCCATTAACATCCGTATGAATTATTTCACATGGTTGTGTAGCGCGTCGTCTGTCTTTGATGAACGGTAATTAGTCATCTTATTTTTTAAACAAATTTCACAGTGCATGTACCCTTCTAGAGTATCAGGTAAACCATCTAAAACTTTATTACGACATACCTCTAAGTTTATAAAAATTAGGATGTCCTAAAATACGGTGCCATTTTTCTTTCACTGACATTTCTTTATCACTTTGATATGCTACACTTTTTCTATTTTAAAAGATCTGACCTGATAATTCAAACAATTTGTTTTCCTTTTTGGCTATAGCTATTAATCTTCCTTGAACATTGTATATTTTAGATTATTACTATCAAATCTTACCATATTTCCTTTGTTAACAATACTAGAAACGCTGAGTAGATTCTTTTTCATATTTGTAATAAGGTAAACATTAACTATATCAATTTTTGTAGATTTAAATCCTAGGTTACAAAACATGCCTACTTTACCAATTTTGTCAGCTTTAAGATAAAAACCATCACCAACCTTTATATTTATTGGATTTTTGAGAGCTTCATATTCAGAAAAATATTTAACATCGTTCACAATATGATCGCTGCATCCACTGTCTAACAGCCAATCTATGGTTCCTGCCTCATTTGACTGTTCTATCCCAACTGTCATAACCTATACATTAAATACATTGCTATAATTCCTTCTGTAGTTTCGTCCTCTTCCTCGGTTACCACGGTGATAACTGTTATATCCACGTTTATTGCAAAATTTTGGACAATCCTTCTTAAAATGACCTCTTTGGTTACAACCATAGCAGATGTCAATACGACTGTTATTACCACTGGTACTAGCAAAACTGTGTTCTGTCTCGGCATTATTTCTGGATTCATTTTTCTTGAAATCTAAAATTATTTTTGACTTTACATATTCAACTGTTTGTTTCTCTTTCGGTATTGCATCAACAATATTAACAAGATATTCAAATTTGGATGGTAATGTTATTAATAAGTAATTTAATCTATCCTCTTCACTAACTATTTCTCTCGCTCCCTTGAAATCATTTATTTGCTTCTTAAAAATTAAGAAAACATCTAATGTCTTCATTTAGCAAAACTCTTTCATCGAATTTCAATTCGTGTATCTTCCTTTTTAATAGTTACTTGTTCGCACATCCTTTTACTATACATAAATCATCAAGTTTCTTAATCATCTTATAAGCACTATCCTCAAATATTACGATATCGATCTGCGAGTTTCCAATGCTATTAACTATCTAGTTCTGAGCTTTTAAATTCATTTTTCTCCAATCTTTTTCATCTGTTTCTTTATATTTCTCCTCCTGTTCTATAACTTTTTTACAGTTTTTCAATTCTAGTAATAATGTCAAACGGAACTTCCATTTCTTATAATCAGTGCCTTCAAAAATTGGTATCTTATAATCATCCTTACCTTACATTTTTCTGACCTAAGGGTACCGGTCCCTGATATGTTGTCAATAGTTTTTCTCCTCGAAAAACATTTTTTAAATCAATCCTATTAATTGTCTCAGCAACTCTTCTGCTCTTCACGCTCTGCTACCATGCTAAAAATACTGAAATAAAATCCTTACATACTCGAATTGTAATTATTTATTAGAACGGATTAGAACCAACAAGACAGATAAAAATAATGTAAAATACGTCAAGCAAGAGCAACTTCTTTTTAAAATATTCGTCTATAGGTTTATTTAGCTAAACTAAGAAGTACCAATACCTACACTATAAAATCACAATATTTAATACTTGCGCCACAAAATTAGACATAGCCAAGTCCTATTTCAGTGAAACTGAAATTTAAAAATAAGTAATAAAATTCTGGATAATTATTACAACAAACAAATTTACCGTAAGTTGAGCGGTTTCTGAATATAAAAAAATATTTTGAATACGTTTTAAAACATATTTTTTTAAACGTAATAGATAGGCTTTATTGTCTGAGAGTAAATTAAAGAACATTTAATAAGCTTTCAACAGATACCTTACACAAGCAAATAGAACTAATAGGTGCGATGTAATTAATCAAAAAAACAAAAACTGTCGGCGGCCATGTTTATGACATCACTGCTATCCCCTTCACCACTTTGAAACACAACAAGTACAGTAGGTATACAGAATAGAAACCGACGAGGTTCGGTTCTATCAGGTGGCCAGTATAAACTAGGGAAAAACCTAATCCGTCTTATTATAAAACCCAGACTAACTTTGTTACTAGGTTTAAACCATTATCCGACCAAATCAAGTTGACATCTAGTAATATCACTATATCTCACCTGTCAATGTCAACTTCATTTTGGGCGGATCATGGTTTAAACCTAGTAACAAAGTTAGTCCTGTTTTTATAATAAGACTGTACGTGTGTGGCAGACGTACAATGCAACACAAATAAGTTAAACAAAAATGGTGGACTTCTTAGCATTTTTGTACAAATTCCCGACACGTAAATTGAACCAAAATAGCAGTAGTCGGCACATTATTTATAACCGCCATTTTGGTTTAACCTACGTGCCGGGAATTTGTAGAAAATTGCCTTGAAGTCCACCATATTTGTTCAACTTATTTGTGTCGCATTGTAATTCCGTATGTATGTGACGGGCCGATTTGTATGGACTTGCTGCGTCCTCGGAGTCCCGTTTCGGAATTCAGAAACGGAATTCCGATTCTGTATTCCTTATGTATGTGCCGGTCACACGCAAATGCAAGGGATATAAAATAAAAGTCAAATACAATCTAGCGAAAATGTAAGAATCCATTGCATAAAGGTACCTACTTTAAAAAATGTGAGCTGATTCGACTCTATCCATTTCAGAAAATGGCTGTTGTTGTCTTGGAATTCTTGGATTATACATTTCGTATAGAATTGCTTTTCCATCGAGTGTGGCTTCGTATTCTTTCCGTGATTTCTGACAATACATGCAAATTCTAATCTTTTGAATTCCATACATTTTCAAGACAATAACCAGAATACTGTACCTATTTATTTCGTGCATGTATCTGTGCGGTAGCAACCGCATTTCTTCGAGCAAATAACAAACCTAGTAATTTATTTGTGAATTTTACTGCTAATAAAATGTGTAATTTACAATAAATATGTACTCTTGTGGAATTTCATTACAATTCTAATTTTTTTTGGTTTGAATGTTGTGAAAAAGTGTGATCATCAATATTGGTTAGTTTATCAACAATGGGTGAAACGGAAGAATTCAACACCTTGGCTTTTGAAAAAAAGCTGTCCCAGCTGAAAGATACGCAGGAGAGTATCCAAGGGCTGTCGTCTTGGTGTTTGAAGCAGCGTGCACATCATAAGAAGATAGTTTCTAGTTGGTTGAATGTGCTCAAAAGGGTGAAGGTGGAACAGCGGCTGGTTCTCTTTTACTTGGCTAACGATGTGATCCAGTATAGTAAGAGGAAGAACTACGAGTTCGTAGAGAGCTGGGGTCTCAATTTACAGAAGGCAACACCTCTTGTCAGGTTAGATTTTTACTAACATCGTCTTATTGGTATAGTTAATAATACTACTTAAGAATTTACTTAGTAGGTTCACATTTAATTTTTTAACTAACTTCTTTCATATAACGTGGATATGAATTTGCAAGCCACTTTTATTAGATTGTGGATTTTGTAAGGTTAATTAAACATGAAAAATATGAATAGGGCAATTGATAAAAATGTGCCACTGCTTTACTCATGTGTAAAATTTTTACACATTACACTAATTGTTGACATGTCCAGCTAAGAGTTTGGTATACGACAATACCTGGTTGATAGCAGCTCAGATGATAGGAAGGCTGAGACCATGATGAATTGATGATGTTTGTCACAATTTTCACAATTTAAATTCTTACAAGCATTTTGTTTGAAATGTTAAAAGACATGGGCTCTAAGAACTGTGTGAAATATACATATCAGCGCCCAAGCTGCTTGTCTATTCTTAATAAATAAATAACTATAATTCCAGTTGCAATTATTATTGATCTGATTTTGTTCTTAATCTTTCTTGTTGCAGAGATGAAAAAGTCCGAAATAAGATACTGCGCATATTTAAAATTTGGGAGCAGAGAGCTGTGTATGATGAAGAGTTCCTCTCGGATTTGACTGGGTTGCTCAGTGCCGGTGCTGTCAAAAAAACTGATGATGAATCATTGGACTTTCAGGTAAGTTTATACATATTGTTAGTATGAAAAGATACATAATGTATTTGATGACCTCTTTGGCCTAGTGTTTATCAGAGTAAACATCAGGAAGGACAGAAAGATTATAAAGCTGCAAACATTAGAAAAACATATTCAAAAAACTGGAGGTGGTAAGAGGCACTAAACGAACTGAGAGAAACGAACAAAGAATGGATACTTAATAGAAAGGAAATAGTGTTCACAAACAGAAAGAGCGTAAATGAAAGGGTCACAAAATTTCACCGAAACCTATAATATAGATCAAGAAAGACGGGATGAACAAAGCGCAAGGCACCCAAGTGATGAAACAAAACCAAAAATACTCCCATGTGAAATAGAAAATGCCATATACAGCCTGAAGATGGAGAAAGCTCCATGCCCCGAAAAAATTACAAATGAACTTCTCAAAGGCACCCTTGAAGAAATAAATCAACACTCACATCATAATACCTGAGCAGTGAAAAACATCCCATATTAAACTCATATTTAAGAAAGGGCAAAAAGAAGATGTAGGGATTAACAGACCTACAAGCTTGCTGTCAAATGTGTTCTCAAAACTTGATAAAGTATTTTCAACAGTAATCCTAGGAAGAAAAAGCAAAAGCTTGACAGAAACCAAACACGAGAGCAAGCTGGATTCAGAAAAGAGTTCTCCATGCTAGATTATATACACAATCTGAAACAAGTAGAAAAATACAAAGAATACAACAAACCCATATAATAATATATGGCATTCATCGATTATTTCAAGGCTTTTTACAGTGTATTCCACAAAGCAATATGGGACAGCTTGGAACAACAAGGAATAGCCCTGGTTTACATCGAAATCATCAAGAATGTATACTCAAACAGTGAAGCTAGTATACAATATGTAACAAAAACCCTGTCTGATCCTTGTAGAGGCAACTCAGACCGTCAATATGAACAACTTTTCCTATGGGACCAATCCTTGAAACTCGAAAACAAAATCGACATTTTCATACAAAGGTGTTCGGCCTGGCACTTTGTATGAAAATGTCGATTTCTTTTTTACAAGGATCGGACAGGGTTTGGGGATACAGATTCAACACATATAGGCCCTTTGGAGAAGTTGATGTTATATGGCTCGCCCGTCAAAACCCATTCTTGAATATACCTATGAAAGGTGTACCCTTGAATAGGTTTCGGCTAGAGAAAGATCTATTGCAAGAAAAAGGGAAAGGTCTTTGGGTTATGGAATGAGATTGGGATGGACTGATGCTGGAATATTGCAATAGGAATGTCACTTGCCATTATCATGATTACTGACTATTGAAGGCAGGTGGTGGCTTGCCGCCCACTAGATGGGCCCCCAAACGCGCCGACAATAGTTGCTGGCAAAGGAGCAACACCGGTACAGGTGACTCAGGCGTGTCGAGAGGTGTGCTGCGCTTCCTCCGAAGTTACTTGCGGCGTTATACCCTTTAACACTTCCACCCCTGAAGCAACAGCTCTAAGGACTCCTCTCTGCACGGCCAATTAAGGCAATGCAGAGCTGAGAGCCCTGCGAGCACTCTTAGGTCTCCACCCCCGATGAAGACACATCATGTCACATCATGTCGGGAATGAGGGCTCTTACCGGCTCCCTGGAGCAATATTATTATTATTATATTATTTTGGTCTAGTGTTTATCAGGCCAGGCTGTCACAGCAGAGCTGCCGGGTTTCGATCCCTGGTCAGGTCAAGATGATAAATTATCTTTTTCAGATTATTCTGGGTCTTGAGTTTATGAATATATGTATTTGTTATAAATTATATTATCATTGAGTTAGTATCCAATAAGACAAGTCTCGAATTTACCTTGGAACTAGCTCAATCTCTGTGAATTGTCTGTATTTATTTATTTTGAATCATGGAATTTTGTTTGAGCTTAGTCCTTTAGTTGTCGCTTGCAACAATTGAAAGGTTCCTAGATCATTAAGGAACCATGGCAGAATCGTGCAGGGTACCAGCAGCCACCCTGAGCTTCTTGCAAGAGGTGTACTGGTTCGAAAAATGAGGCTGGTGCCAGGCCCCCATGCAATATAGGTCCAGACAATGTGGACCTCTTTGTAAAAAAGATGTTTTTGAGAGAGGGAAGTGGCTTTTACAACATCAGCAGATGATGGACTGGTCTCATTCAAAAATAGAATCCACATGGCCTCCGAGGTATTATTAGTAAGATTTATACTTACGCCTTAATTATATTTGGTTTCTATTTCAGCCACAACAACTTGTAAATAAAATAAAGCAGTGCACTGTACTAGAGGCCGACACAGATTTAAGACTTAAGTACATACATGATAGTCATCTACAGTTGAATGATGCTGATGCGTTATGCGCCAGTCTCAAAGGTAAGTGGCAAAAGTTTGTAACAATTTGGATACACACATGTAATTGCACCAACATCTCTGAATCTAAGTAGCTTGCATTCGGTTGGAGGATTATCCAAAACACAGCTGACAGGCGTACATAGGAAATGAAGAGAGACGCTATGGTCCAGGCTCTAAGACAGAAAGCGGTATACATATAAGTGCGTGATAGTAAATAACTTTTCCCAAGGAACATGTGTCGAAATATGAAAAATATTTCTTGGCTTTCCATACTAATTCGGATTAGAGGATCAGATGGTCGTTCAACTTGTGTGGGCCACAAATTACTTTTCATATTTGGATATATATTACTTGGGAAAAGCTGTTCAGTATCCTGGACTGAATTCACCATAAGTTTAGGATATTGTGTTAGACCTTAAGAGGATGATGAAAGAGGAAGTCTCTGTAATTTGCCATAATTGATCTGTGATTATCCGTCATAGTTATACAATGGTGCCACTAAATGGCGTGGCCAGAATAAGCTGCGTGGGGCACCGTAGCATATTCTACCGAGAGGCCCCTTTCATTACTATACAGTAGTAAAAAAAAAATTGGTACTACTTTTCAGTTAAGGGAGTAAAAAAAAACACCTAAATTGGTACAAATTAACTTTTCTACATTTGATATGGGCAAATTTAGATTTCCCTGTTAGTTTTGCAATGCTTAGTACTTTGTACAAAAATGATTTGTGGTGTTGCCAGCACCAACTTTTAGATTAAATGTAGTAAAATTTTAAATTATTGATGTAGATTTTGATATCCATTTTTATCTATTGGCTGCTTGTCTGTTTCTTGTAGAGACGGGTAGGTGGCCTTTATAAAAAAAAAGGCGGGGATTGCGATTGCTACGGGACGGGCCTCGCGCAAAGAGGGGCTTTGCGCGGGTCCCGTAGCAATCGCTTAGGCTAGTTCGGCACTGGTCAAATCAAGTTCAATTTTAACCATTTTCGACTTAGTCAGAAGTGGAGCCACCACGGAACAGAGAAATAGGTGGAAGTGCCAAGTGGGCGTGGCGCGCGTGTCATAATCCGGTAAAACTATACAAGATCGACCGACTCCGTACATCAGTCGTATTCTAGCTACGTGTTGAGATCGTTTTGTCCGCCCGACCAACATTTTTTTCGCTAAATATGCCGTGTTGTAGTGTTTTAGTATGTAAAAATAGCAGTAAGAACAAAAATAGAAGCAATGCAGGTGTTTCTTTCCATCAGCATGTACGATAACATGCATATTCTTTTAAAAAATTACGAAAATCATTCTTGTACGATCATATTAACTAGGTAGTTCTAGAAAGTTCGTTCCCGTAAGTTGTCGCTACTCGATTAGTGATGTACAGATTTTGCTATTCGATTAGTGATGTACAAATTTTGTCGATGAAATCTCGCTACTGGATTAGTGATGTAGTCGAGTTGGATGCGGATTTTGTCGAAAAAATAAATCAAAAATTCAGGTAGTATTTAATAGAATAACGCAACGATTTTAAGTAATATATAGACTTATTATAAACATGAACATTTTCTAGTATTTTTATTGCAATAAAAAAATTAATATTAGTCTAACCTTTCGAAATATTTTTAGGCCCAAATGTAAAAGAAAAGTGGATAGATGCAACAGGTAGGTAGGGTTAACTGGATGCCAACTAAATTAATCACCATATGTTCGGAGCGTTTTGAAGAAAATAATTTACTTATATCTAATTTACTTTTATATAATAATTTTATTTTTGTCCTTTATGTTAATTTTTTTCTGCTTTAGCTCCTGCTGCTGCTCCCAAATTTATATGTAACTAGCTTTAACCCAAGACTTCGTTAATGTAATATAAGTAAATAGAAAAAGTCTCCATTTGTATGGCAAAATAAGATTCACCTTGCCAAGTTCCGTCACTCTTTTTTGAGGATAAACCTATGTCCTTTTCCGGGACTCTTAAACTATATACCTACATATTCAATTTCAATTAAATTGGTTAAGTAGTTGAAGCGTGAAGAAGTAACAGACAGACGGATTTACTTGAATATCGCTGTAATACTAGTAATGGATCTACAAAGTTATTGACTCAATTCTCTGTATTTTAAACTCACCATGCTGGTTTGGGTGAAAGGGACAAAAGAAAATAAATAGAATGTACCAACTTCCCGCATACCCGTGCAGATTGTAAAAGCCGATCGAGAGAATGGGCAAAATGGCAGAAGAGAAATTCTTCTGCCATTTCGACCATGCGGGTAGCAACCCATCACTATTTTGATTCCCTTTCCCACTTTCTCGCCCGCCGTCATGCTAAAAGTAGCCTTTAGATCTTGCGGCCCTGGGCGATTTCAGCTTAAAACCGCAAGACTCAAAATGCTCTGTATGTTCCATTCCATTGGGGATTAGATCGCTACAGGGATAAAGACGGATTTTTCATGTTCTTAAAATAATAGATCTTTAATTATTTGAGACTGGCTTCGCCCACGATTTAATCTGCACATCCATACTAATATTATAAATAAGAAAGTTACGCAGACGAAGTCGCGAGTGAAAGTTAGTGTTAAATAAAGATAAGAAAATTCGAAAAAAATGCCTTTGCGTCGAATGATATCGATACTGTTAATCAATATTAGTAATATGGACATCACTAGTCGAGTAGCGCACCTGTCGGCAAGTAGCAGAATTATTTCGTAGCTTGGGATTCAAGTGACGAAAAAATTCTGCTTCTCGACGATAGATGGCGCAATTATCAGACTTTTTAATTTGAGTTAGACATTAAATTGCAAAACGTCGTAAGTACTTTTTGAACCGTAGCAAAATAAACCTTATGCTTGAGACTTAATGTCGTTTTTAAAATGTAGGGTCTATAGACTTAGGCCAATATTGAAATAAATATATTCGACCAATCAAACGAATTTCTCGTATGTGTGCAATATGTGATTATTGGTTTATTTGTGTGAGTTTGGCGACGCTTGTTTCTTAACTAACTTAGGCCCAAGGCACTTCCACCTATTTCTCTGTTCCGTGGGAGCCACTATTTTCTAGACTAGGACTCTTTTGCCCCATAAGGGATACACGTGAAAGTGTATTTGTGTATTAAATTACTGGCAATTTTTTATCTGTTCTCTTACAGAAAAGACAAACAAAGAGGAAGTGGAAAAAGAGCTGAACGAGGGAATAGCCTGTGTGGAGAAGTACACGCAAGCATTGCAAAGAGAGATAGTAGCGAGGGAGGCATTGCTAGCTTTGCTCAGTTCTGCAGACCAGTATTACCAAACGCAACGAGGAGAGGTCAAAGTTGTTGCTTATGTGAGTAGAATATTTGTGCTAGTTTTCATGTTTAGCCAACTACGGAAAAGCCAAGAGGAAGGCTAATGATTTAACGTCTATGTTTATGTTTGTATGTATGCCTCTTCCACCTTAGCGTCTAAATCGCTTCTACAATTTCCTCAAATGATATGTCAATCAATTTGTCATTGTCCGGGTGACAAAGGCTAGAATTTATATGCAAAAAATGTTTACAATAAAATATTACATACAAAGAAGAGGGTCAAATTTTTTTTTTTGTTTTGGTTTGTAGTGGCGTGTTAAATGAAAGGTCTTAGGCTTATTTAGCACATTTCAAAAATATTTATGGCTGCTGAGCTTGTTTTAATTGGATGATTCATACTTACCATTGAAAAAAAAATCTGTAGTCTAATATTAGTTTTTAAAACATATATCTTGTTCTGTGGCAAGATTTTTTAGCCTATTGATGTCTCCCCTTGCTGGAAATTGGCCAAAGTAAAAAGATCTATATGCCATCCTTCTGTGATACACTAAGATCTTGAATACATATTTAAGTCAAAAAAAGCTATTTGCTAAAGAATATTCTTTTTGATTCTTAAATATCCTTTTATAAGTTTATTTGCTATAGTCTTATGCCAACCAGTTGAAAAAGTATCATGGTCATTCTGCATCAACACTGATCCTTAGCCTCTCTCTCTCTCTCTCTCATCTCAGCGTTTTCCCAGTTGCGTCCTCCCTCGATTAGCACGCATATCATCCTTGACGACGTCAAGCCAGCAATTCTTGGGTCTACCCCGCCTGCCGGGCCCCGGCGGAGGCGGCATGACTATACATTTGTTTCCCACGTAACTTGCCGGCTTCCGTAGGATGTGACCGTACCAGCGTAGGCGACTTTCTTGCAGTTTGTCTGCTATGTCACCTTAGTCTACCTCTACCGAATAATTTATTTTTATTATAAAACTAGCCGATGCCCGTAACTTCGTTCACGTGGAGTTTAAACAACGGCATATCTGCATCAGATGTTTCAGATCTTCAATTTTTTATACCTCTACAAAAAATGCTTATCAGGCTGAACAACTTTTTCTAAGGCGTAATTTTTATATTTCTTATAGTTTAGCTGGACCATTATGTTTCTGCACCAGGTGTTGCATGTTCCAAAATCAATTTTACCCTATATATTGCCCAGGCTTTACAGCTATATAAGAAAAAAGTTTCATTTGAATCCGTCCAGTATTTCCGTAGATTAGAGTGTACAAACAGAAACACATTCTTTTAAAATCTTGCTCTATTACTATGCCTCCGTGACCCCACATTTTTTTAAATAGTATGTAGGTCGTCTCATTTTTATAAAAACCAATTTTTGATCACTTTACAGTATAGGATATGTATTGATATTTTAATACCTTTTATAGGCATACAAAAACTTCGGCGCTCGCGTTCGCGCGTTAAAACGTAAATTAGACGAGTTAATAACAACGCTGCCGAGCGGGGCCCCGTCCCCGCCGCAGCGAGACGAGGACGTGCCCTCCCCCGGGCCCGACGAGGACCTGGACCTGCCCGCGCCAGGGGACAACAACGACGGAGACGATGACAGTAAGTACTTGTTCTCATTTAATAACTTTATACACAAATACATGTGTAATGATGACGGACTTAAAGCCTAAGGCTTTCTACCAGTCAACCAAACGGGTGATGTGAAGAATGACAGGGCAGTGCGAAACTTACAGATGCTACTGATGCAATTTAAAAAATTCTTTTACCTATAGGAAGCTTAATTATCAAATCAAATAGGCTATATTTTATCTCCCGATACGAGGGCAACAACGTTAAAACAGCAAGTATAATATATAAAATAGGGTAGTATCATATCTACCCAGCATTTACATATTAGAACTGTGCAAATTCGTAAGGAAAAACTCAAGTTTATACTGTAAGCATAGTGACATTCCTCGCCGATATAAATCGCGCAAGCCAAATGACTTGGTTCAAATACAGTCAAAATTAAAACTTCACAGCTCAGGACCTTATCCAATGTCGATAAAGATATATAATAAACATCCTAATCGTATAAAAGAAGAAAAATTACAAAAAGTTTTTAAAATTAATAAAAGAATTTCTAATAAATAAGACCTACTATTCCGTTACAGAATATCTGCATGATTCCTAGCTCCCTCTTGTCCCATTGCAATGCCAGACAAGGTACATATGTAATGTATTGAGTCAAAATATGTAAAATATTTATGCACAAATCATATGTAATGCAATGTAATGAATGAATAAACAATGAATCTAAAAGACATTTTGGGGGTATATCCCATTCGTCCCACCGCGTCGTTCCCACTGGGGACAAATGGGAATTTCTATTATTTTACAGTTCCATTCGTCCCCAACATTCATTACAATTCCCATTGGTCTCCAGTGGGGACGAATAGAAATTTTCTTTTTTTTGGTTCCCGTTAGACCTCAGTGGTGGCAAATGGAAAGGGTATGATTTCGTCCCCAGCGTCGTAGCTTAGTATGGTGTTTTAACTGTGAGGTCTTTACTTCATATCTTCCCTCTGTTAAAATGTACATGACAATATAAAATTCATGAATGGACACGTAATAAAATTAGTAGTCACATGCAGGCAGTTTTTAAATAGTGTTTCTAATGTCCGCTAAGAAAATATGTAAATTATAAATTTAAACATGCGTTTTGTAAAAGAATTACATTAGATTAAAGAATTATATAAGTACGTAATAATTCCTAGATATAATATTGCAACCAAAGAGTATTAAAATTTATTAAAATGAAATGTTTTTGAAATAAATGTGCAACGGAACGTTTTAACTTATGTCAGCTCATGTGCTGCAGCCAACATAAAAGTAAAAGAAAAATTTCAGTTCTAAATAAAATCAGTAAGAACTGTGAAATAATAATAGAAATTCCCATTCGTCCTCAGTGGGGACGAAGCTGTGGTGACGAACGAAACCCACAAAACTAAAAATTTACCCATTTGTCCCCAGATCTGTCTGGCCCAGACAGAGGGTTTTTTACTTCTAAAATTGACTTTTTCAATCAACTTAAAACCAAAGTTAATAAATCGATAAAAAAAATATATTTGTGCTCAGACCTTTTGTAAGTAAATGTCTACAAAATCAGAGACATTTATCATAATCTACTCATTATGCATTTTCTCAATTGAAGATTTGAGAAAAGTTTCCTCAATCCGTTTCGTGCTCAGACCTTTTTTAAGTAAACGCTTACAAAATCAGAGACATTTATCATAATCTACTCATTATGCATTTTCTCAATTGAAGATTTGAGAAAAGTTGCCTCAATCCGTTTCGTGCTCAGACCTTTTTTAAGTTAACGCTTACAAAATCAGAGACATTTATCATAATATACTCATTATGCATCTTCTCAATTGAAGTTTTGAGAAAAGTTGCCTCAATCCGTTTCCCTTTTCTTCCAGTAGCGTATAACATCGACCGCACGTTCAACTCCTCCCTGGCGGCCGACGGCTCCCTCTACAACCTCGGGCTGTCTTCGTTCCTCACCGCGGACAACCCGCTGGCGTTGTTCAATGAAACCGACTCAAACAATGGCAGTGGTAAGTTTTCTATCATATACTGGAGTTTTTGGCGGGAAGTCAAGGGGTTCAGTTGGAGTTTGCTTTAAATTAAATAAATAAATAAATATATAGGGACGAATAACACTGATTGAGCTAGCCCTAAAGTAAGTTCGAGACTTGTGTTATGGGATGCTCACTCAACGATACTATATTTTATAACATATACATCCAAGAACCAGGGCAATTTGAAAAAAGACCATTTTCTAACTTGCCCTGACCGGGGATCGAACCCGGGACCTCTGGGTGGCGGACTAGCATGGTGACCACTACGCCACAGAGGTCATCAAATTGTTTTGCAAATTTATTCTATTGAACTTTATAATATGAAATTCGTGTAGTTTAGTATTGTTAATGCTCGTGCTCATGGACAATTTGTAAAATGTTAAAAGTAGACAGCCATAGTGCAGCTGTAGTGATATTTATTTGCGGATTGTGGTGGTGTTTTTAGGCGCCGTCCGCCACCACTCAATCGGCTATGGACTCGAATAGATTTGTCGCCAGAAGTTCACTTTTTACTTACTGGCTGGCGCCATGCGGCGACAAGCGGGCCAGTTCGAAATTAGAAAAAAAAACTTAAGAGGTGTCAAGGGACACCCGGATGGAACGAAGTAAAATATAAATAAATCTTAATTACATTCAAACTCTTTTCTGCGTTCTAAAATCAAGTTTTTATTATCTTCATAAATTTGAATGAACAAAAAGTGTCGATACAACTTTTGGTCTCAATTTTTTCCGTCTAGCTCCTTTTCCTTCGTTCCAAAACTAAACTAAAGCTAATAGTGCGGTTATAGAATATAACTTCACTATTTGCGTTTATAGGAGATATTATATGTGGTAGAGGACACTCAGCAATGCGTTGGGTGGACGATATTAAGCGTCACGCAGGCCGCAACTGGATGCAGGTGGCAAGGGAGAGATAAAGATGGAAAGATATGGAGGCCTATGTCCTGAAAGGATAACATAAAGGTTGCTATGGATGCATGGATTTGCGTTTATAACATACGAGTACGTGTGTTTTATGAGCTGATTTTTATATATCTAAAACCGTTGAAATAAGATCCACTTTACGAGCAAGTAATATCATGGGGAATGCTCTGAAGAATTGTTCGACTTAATACCTGCTACAAAATTTCACCACCGCACCACCCGCCTGAAATTAAAATTTTATCCACACCACTTGGATAGATGGCAATCAACCACCGTACGTTGTAACAGGAACTTTTTGCCACGTACCACCGAACTGTGGAATCAACTTCCTGCAGTCCCGGACCGAAACGACATTGAAACCTTCAAAAAACGAGTCTATATCTTCCTGAAAGGCCGGTAACGCTTCTGGGTGTAACCCCTGGTGTTGCAGTTGTCCATGGGCAGCGGTGATCACTTACCATCAGGTGACCCGCTTGTTCGTTTGCCGCCCTATAACATAAAAAAAAGTGTGTTGAAAAAACTCATTCGCACGGGCGAGGCCATATAGACCGCGAGGCCGTGGGTAGCCCGCGCCCAGCTACGCCTCTAACTGCTAAAAACGCACCGTGTGATTTAGCAGTTAACCCATACTGCCGCAGTTGCAAATATACGACCGGTTATAGCAAAACCCCTAGCGCCACAGTTGTATATTTACGACAAAATCATACTTGAAATTAAATGTCCGACGCTAGTTCACAGAATAAGTACTAGTACTAGTACTCACAGAAATGTTACTCAGAAAAGAAATTTAAAGAAATATCTTCTTAATGTGGTTTAGCGCTATGGTTTAATTTTGCTCGCGTCAGAACTCTTCGCCACTTCGTTTAGATACCTAGACTAGACATTCATTGCAAGCCAATTTCATTCTTATTACTCTGGACAAACGATTCATGTAACTGAATTTTCTCCTCCAGAGCGGTCGCCGCGCGCATTGTAATAACGTAGGTATATTTTCGATACCTTAAGAGGCTTTTCACATTTGGTTAGCTGTCTCGCTCGCACAATCAAACATTTTTAAAGATTATTTAAAAATGTGACTCATTTGAAGAAAAGTGTTTAATAAACTTTCATTTCATCATTATATTGTGGATATTTTAGACATGTTTGTATATTGTGTAGACATTGACTACATCGAAATTTAGGTCATCAAAATTTTAAATTTTTGATGCCCTCATAACGGGGATTGTAAAGACACCTGGCGGTTAAAAGGTTAAGAAACCACACTCTGCACCACATTGTGTGTTTTAAGCAGTCATTGTGTACAATGCGACACAAATAAGTTTAACAAAAATGGCGGACATCAAAGCAATCCCCAACACGTAGGTTGAACCAAACTGGCGGTTATCGGCGCAGGTACAAATAATGCGCCGATGACCGTCATTTTGGTTCAATATTCGTGTCGCAAATTTGTACAAAAATGCTTTGAAGTCCACCATTTTTAGGGTTCCGTACAAAAAAATAAAAAACAGAACCCTTATAGGATCACTCGTGCGTCTGTCTGTCCGTCTGTCTGTCACAGCCAATTTGCTCCGGATCTACTGAACCAAATCAAGTGAATTTTGGTAGGATGGTGTAATCCTATGACCCAAACATAGATATGCAATGTAAATAAATATTAAAAAAGGGTCATCTATGAGGGATAAATTAGAAAATTTAAAAAAAGTTTTGCCTACCATACAGTGTTATATCAATACATATAATAAAACAGTAGGAACCGCGAGTCTGTACATTCGATAAAATTAACAAAAAATGGGTGTGGGCGATAAAAAAAGAGTACCAGAACACATTTTTTTTGTCTGTCTGTCTGTCTGTCTGTCTGTCTGTCTGTATGTACTCGCTAATCTTTAAATAAATATATATATAGGGACAAATAACACTGATTGAGCTAGCCCCAAAGTAAGTCCGAGACTTGTGTTATGGGATACTAACTCAACGATAATATATTTTATAACATATACGTATATAAATAAACATCCAAGACCCAGGGCAATTTGAAAAAGACCATTTTCCAACTTGCCCTGACCGGGGATCGAACCCAGGACCAGGTGGCGGACTAGCATGGTGACCACTACGCCACGGAGGTCGTCAAACTACTAAACAGATTTTTACGCGGTTTTCACTAAAAGATAAAGTTTATCCCTGAGCAACATATAGGCTTTGTTTCATCGAAATCTGATGTCAGAAAAAAAGTTATCGTCATTTAAAGTTTAAAGAAAATCATCAGACTAATCTGACAAAAATTTTAAATTTGTCATGTCATCAACAAGGGTGTGTAAGAAAACTGAATTTCACACAGGCGAAGTCGCGGGCACCAAATACAGATAGTAAAGTATCTATTCGTGAGCAAGATATTATAAGGAGTTACAGAACACTAAAAAGATTTTTAAGATTTTTGTTTGTATGTCAGTGTCTGTATGCACATTGTTCACCCGAATGTCCGAAACTGCTGAACGGATTTTTATGCGGATGAAGTCGCGGGCACAGCTAGTATCAAATAAAAGGGCTCTTTATGAGGATCTCAAATATATTTTTGTTGTTATCATAAAATAAATAGTTTTGATTTTATTCATGAACGAAGACAAAAATTGACCCTTGATATCCGATACAACAGAGCCTAAAATTTTGAAAAAAAAAAATACAAAATATGGTTCATTGTAATATTTATGTTCTTATTTTTACTGTAATCTGTAATCTACAAGAGATTACAGGAAAAATAAGAACATAAATATTTTTTCTAAAGAAGGGTCATTTTTGAGGGACAAACTAGGAAATTAAAAAAAAAAAGTTTTGCAAACCTTATTGTGTCATATATCAAATGAAAGAGCTCGTTAGGAGGATTAAATATATTATTTTGTTATTATTGTAAAATAAGTAGTTTTGATTTTATTCATGAAAGAAGACGAAAATTTACCATTCCCCCTACCTGATCTCCGAAACTACAGAGCCTAAAATTTTGAAAAAAAAAATAATGCGAAATATAGTTAATTGCTTGTAGATTACAGGAAAAATTAAATAAGAATTCTATCAATTGAAAATAAAGTGGTAAACTCAATATAATACGTTCACTTACGGAAAATCTTTGGTATTGTACGGAACCCTCTCCACGCGAGTTCAACTCGCACTTTCCCGGTTATTGTTTAACTTATTTGTGTCGCATTGTACGAGCTATTCTTGTTAATCTCGGAAGCTTAGCATATCCTAAAAAATAAAATAAAGTAAAAAAGTATTTTATTTCTCCACAAAAGTAGGAGTACAACATGGGTGTATATATGTCGTGGCCATATCGTAGATTTGATCACTTTATGAAATGATCGAACAACAAACGGCCAACTTAATTTGACCAGATCATGAAATCGTCAACGTTTCACGATTTTGTCATCCACGTTTGGCCGGATCGTATAAACAGGCTGAAAAAAGCAAACAAAAACAAAAACTTGTGACAGAGCGCTATAGGTAGGTTAAGGTTGCCCAAGCCGCACAACATGAATGTATAGTGTAAACTAAAAATATAACAATTTTACGATATAATTAACCATTTCATGAAGTGACACGGTAAATTCATGAAATGGTCGTAATTATTTGATCATATCGAGAAACAATTTCTTATCATTGATCCACCCAATCCACATCACGATGTGGCCAGTAGCCAGTGCAACATTTCATGAAATGCGACCATTTCATGAAATTCTCGATTATTTAATTAAGAGGTTAAATTTACGATATGGCTACGACATATACAAAGCGATTGTTGGAGACTAACGACTGTAGAAGGTATTGTCTGTATTACAGTACGCCAGTGCTCTCCCACTATTAATACATTTGTAACGCAGAAAGCTTTACACAAATATATTAAACTCAACTTATATCTATGGAAAAGATAATCTTAATTAAGAATATGTTTGATTTTAAATGTTAACAAAATAGTAAATAAAAACAACTATTAGAAATATATATGTATTTTTTTATTAGTATAAATATATACTATATAGGGATATGATATATTATGTATATTTTTTAAGATTGATCATTTGAGATGGACTAAGAGTTGTTCTGTTTCATCATAATTGAGTGATAGCAAAAATGTTGATATAGCTTGGAAGAGATAGTATTGAAAGTATTGAATGCAGTTTATTGTACAGGAAAGGAAAAATGATTACTATATCCTCGCTCAGCCTCACGGTTTTTGAGGTATGGGGTGTCGCATTTTTAATAGTAAATATGTTAATTATGCTTGTTTTATGTTTCTTTGCAGCCAACAAAATAGAAGTGATAAGCTCCCGGCCTTCAGAGAAACAAGACTTCAATATAAACGACTTCATAAAGAACCTTATACCAAATGACAGTAACCAGGCTACGTCAGACAATAATTCAGGTATGGTGTATAGTTTCTTGTTTTACTATTAGCTATGTCTCCCCCATAGACTTAAAACGTGAAACTTTTTATTTTATTTCTTTATTTATTTATAAAACTTTATTGATCCACACTTAAAAATTGTTTACAATTGGCGAACTCAACGCTAAAAGCGTTCTTTCTCAGTCAACCATAGGGAAAAACAAATAAATGATAAAAAAAATGTCATAACACACTAGGATTTTACTTGTTGATAATATTTTAAATGGTATTTCCTGTTTATACTTACTTTTTTTGGCATTTTTTTATTTATATAATTTATGTTGCGATTCTAGTGTCGGTCTCATATTAAAAGTCGTCATGTTTTCGAAATGAACATACCCTTACTTTATGTAATACAATTTCTACATTTCGTTTTATCAAATAAGTTTTTGAATAAATTTAACTTTTTCCCGACTACGGCAAAGCCAAGAGGAAGAGTATTGATTTTAGCAGTCTATGTTTGTATGTATGTATGTGGATATGTATGTCTGTTCCATCGTAGCATCCGAATCACTTGTCCGATTTTTCCAAATGTTATGTCAACCGATTCGTCATTATTCTCCGGGTTGCATAGGCTACAATTTGCATGCAATGAATGTTTATAACGAATGCTACATACAAATAAGTACTAATCATTTTTTTTTCTAATTATTGGGATTTCAAAACAAAGGACTTGTTTAGCACATTTCAAAAATATACTACGTGGAAGGGACGTACCCGTAATAAATCGAATCGCAGGACATATCTATCTATCTATACTAGATCACTAAATAAATAAAATAAATAAAATAAATAAATATATAGGGACAAATTACACTGGGATACTAACTCAACGATACTATATTTTATAACCAATACATATTAAACATCCAAGACCTAGGACAATTTGAAAAAGGCCATTTTCCAACTTGCCCTGACCCGGAACCTCTGGGTAGCCGACTAGCATGGTGACCACTTCGCCACGGAGGTCAAAAAAAAAAACTAAATTTCCCTAAAAATTGCCCGGGCGGCTGCACACTTTCGTATGGAACTGCCGAAATTTTTTTCTGTCTCTTGGCTGTTATTTTAATTTCCTTATACTAAAGTGATCTAGTATAGTCCGTGGTTTCATTTATTATAGGTTCCCTTCCACTTTGTATAACGAATGCTACATATAAAAAAGTGCGAGTGATTTTTTTGTTTCTTATTTTTCAAAAATATATACAATGCGACACAAATAAGTTGAAAAAAAATGGCCGGGTTCAAAGCAAGTTTGTACAAATTCTCGCCACGTAGGTTGAACCAAAATGGCGGTTATCGACGCAGGTACAAATAATGCGCCGACGACTGCAATTTTGATTCAATTTACGTGTCGGAAATTTGTACAAAAATGCTTTAAAATCCGCCATTTTTGTTCTACTTAGTTGTGTGGCATTGTGAATTGTAAGCCGTATATCTCCCGTAGTCAGGTATTCGTTTTTGAAACGTGTATCTTGTTTCGTGCGAGTTTGACTGTTTCGTATGTCGCAGTGGCATCTGGCACGCTGTCGCAGAAGTCGCAGGACGCTCTGCCCGGGCTGGACCTGCTGACGCCGGATAGCACGGGCAACCCGCCGCCCCCCACCTCCTTCTACGGCACCATGGACACCATCAACTTGGGTTAGTGACGTTTGTTTAATAGGGAAGATGCATTTTTTTGCTCTGCTATAGATAGAGTTCCAAAAAATAGGCACGTCCAAGAAAAAAACTACCTTGCTAACCCAAACTCTCCTTAAAAAGTAAAGGTAACCCCACGTCCGCCTTTGGATGGCGTCTCGGAGCGCTTTAAAAAGAGCGGCCAACAGTGATGTCACTTATGTAGCATTTGTAGGCGTGATGTGAAAGCATTGGTTCGGGTTCTATGTCGAATATTGCATTTACAGGATTGGCCTCATGACAAAAGTAGCTATAATTTTTTAAGAAAATCCTATGTTAATGTTAATTATTTTTTAAACTATTAATTACTTCTAAAATAGACTTTTTCAGTCAATTAAAAACCAAAGTTTTTTGCCTTTTGCACGTAAATGCTTACAAAATCATTTATTACGCATCTTCTCAATTCAATTTAAATGTATCTTTATTATTTTACTGCCGTTTCCTAAGCGCTAGAGCAGAAGAGGAATGTTTGTTTGTTTTAACTTTTTATTGCACATTTAATTATAAATAAGTTACAAAACATATTTAAAAAACTTCACAGATTATGTATTTCTGTTGCCACACTATAACTAATACTAAAAGCAATAAAATAAATATTCAAGTGTAGTATCCCATATAACAAACGTGATTTTAATGAATAATGGTACGGAACCCTTGGTCTTGGTGCGCGAGACCAACTCGCACTTGGCCGGTTATTTAATTTGCCTGGCAACAAACTTGTTATCGTAAAAGATGAGTTTAATTGATAAGTATTTTTTGTTTCAGATGAACCAGACGCTCCATACCACCCAGAAAGTGCTCCTTGGAATAGCAATACGTGGATACCGGTAAGTGAAATTATGATAGGCGAATACAGAGCTGACGTGGCGCCCTCATTTTTAAAATTAACCGTTTAATTGTAAATATGGTGATAATTAACATTTTGCTAACCGTCATATCGATGAAACGCTTGAATCAATAGTAAATTACGATATAAGTGCGTTATGGTGGTTATAACACACGAGGCGGAATTTCAGTCCGAGCCGCAGGCGAGGGCGTAAAAGAGCCGAGTGTGTTTAATTTAACCAATATACGCACATATCATACCGTACGAAGTTTTTCAGCGAGGAGACATACCTAATAGACTGAATTCTTTGATCTTAAATAAATCCGACCACTGTTATGCACACTGTTATTTTCCCGCCGTTAAAAAAAGATTTTTATCAAATAGTGCGCATACAGAATATAACTACACTATAACTACACTAAGATAACCATTGAAAGTAGTAACAGGTATATTTGCCTGGCAAATTAAAAACACCCCGACTTTTAACCGTGCACCCCCAATAACTTTGACATGGCTGAACTGCTTTGATGACGTAGGCGCACTACCCACGAGACTATAGCGCACTCCTCACGAGACTATGTTTTATGATTTACAACCTTCGTCTTTATCCCTTGTGCATTAGAGTTGAATATATTTTTTTGTCTTCTCTCTCTTTCTTGCCAAGAGTGTATTATTATGTGTATTTACACATTTTTTCAGTGTGAGTTTTATTGGTGTGCAGAAAATAAGCTAGTGTTTGAGTTTTTTGTAGTGTGTATTTAAAGCGACACAAATTATTTCTGTGAATTTGTGATTTTGTTTAGATGTAACTAGTAGTAGCTTACCCCCGCATCAAAAGCGGCAGAAAGTTTTTGTAAGAAGATTTGTCCGCGTAACTCATCCTGTATTAAATGATCTAAGTTGACGAGTGTAAATCTCGATTGAACGTAGTTATATATATGTATACACAGGCATACAAAGGAAAGCAGACCAAACATTACATACTTAGCACGCGTGGCAATTAGAATATTACTAGTTCCCCCATTTATAACTAGATGGTGTCGTCGGGGGGTTTTGATTTGCTCGCAAATCAACTTGTTGTATCAAATATTACTAATTATGTTAAGGGAAAACAACAAAACTTAGTAGCTTAAGTGTACATTTATGCCACACTGCATTATTTATTTCATTATTTAACTTCATACACAAATACAAGTGTCATGGCGGACTTAAAACCTAAGGCCTTATCTACCAGTCAACCAAACAGGTGATGTGGAGAATGTCAGGAGTACTGCAAAACTTGAAATAGGAATGTGGCGAAAAAAAAAGACTAAATGTAAAAATAATCATCAAAACAATAAACTACATACAAATAATACACACTATTAAGTATTTACTATGATAAACAATATCTACATAAACTACATAAATACACTATGATCTATCTGACAGTTTTTGAAGAAAGTGTGCATTCACATGTTTCTTGAATGAAAAGCTTGTTTTAGGCTTCCGGACATCGACTGGTTAATCGTTCCATAGTTTTATAGCTTGAACGATAAAAAATGTGTAAAGAACCCACTCCGGTGAACTAACTGGCAAGAATAGGTGCATTCTTTGTATTATACAGTAATGTTAAGTCTGCTTCTCTTTATAAATCTGTGTATGTATATGATCATACCCCTCCCCCCAGCCGTTGTCGGCGCCCCCGCCCGTGCCGCCCCCCCTGTTCCCGGCGTCCCCGCGCAGCTCGTTCGTGGACACGCCCGAGTCGCCGCCGCACAGCGCGCTCTCCACGCAAGGCCCACCTCTCACATACCCGCCGGTGAGTACCTTCTTTATTTCAGCGCATTCCCGGTTGTATCCTCAGCTGTGCTGCTTCGGACCCCGGTGCGGCGGAGAAGAAAAAGCGGTCTTCTCCCATCACCCAAGGACATAGAATAAGTACTATTATCACGTACAGAAATCTCACTCAGCAAAGAAATTCAAAAAAATATCTATGAGGTTAGCTATATGGTTTAATTTAGCACGCATCAGAACTTAGCATCTTATCGTTTAGATACCTAGAAATACATTTCTAGCCAATTTCATTCTTATTACTCTGTAAAAACGATTCATATAGGTACCTGAATTTCCCACACCGGAGTGGTCGCCGCGCGCATAGTAATAATGTAGGTATATTTTGGATACCCAAACGGGGAGTGACACAGGCTTGCCAAGGATGCCAAGGATGCCAAAATACCTTGCGAAGTTGAGAAGAAATAACATAACCGGTTTAAATGACAGGGCTATTATTTTAAGGCTGGTCGCCTGCCGCCCGACTTTAGTCCTTGGGAATGCAGTAGTATCACTTACCCCCTTATTCATTAAAAAATTTAACGTTAGCTAAACCTTTTTTAGTTAAAATATGTTTTGTCTCATTCCCACTATGTCAAATATTAAAAAGACGGAAAGGGACAAAACATGATTTATCAAAAATAGGTTAAGTAAACGTTTATTATTTTTATGAATTTGAAGGTTAGGGTTGGGTTACATCTGGTAGCAAAAAACAGCACTTTTCTATGTTGCTATCCTTTTCTGTCGCTCAGAACCATCATTACCTATAGCGAGAGAGAGAGAGTTCAGTGTCGGCCATGCTAAAGCGTTCTGGCGCGCTCTCTCACTACTAAATGACGGTTCTGAGCGAATGAAAAAGATAGCAACAAGTTTAGCAAAGTTCCGTTTAGCCAGGCCTGTGTCACTCCCGGTTTAGGTATCAAAAATATACCTACATTATTACTATGCGCGCGGCGACCACTTCGAAGGGGAAAATTCAGTTACATGACTCGTTTGTCTAGAGTAATAAGAATGAAATTGGCTTGCAATGGAAGTCTAGGTACGAGTATCTAAACGAAAAGGTGAAGACTTCTGACGCGACCTAAATTAAACATTGAGTAGATATTTATTTGAATTTCTTTTCTAAGTAAGACTTCTGTACATCTGGCACAGAATAAGTACTAGTATTCACGTACTAGTACTTATTCTGTGCCAGATGTAGCCCAACTTTTAGGGAGTAGGCACGTCCTTGAGCCATAAAACTGAGCGGCTATTGTGGGAATTCAGACAGGCAGAAAAGAATTTGAATAGCCTGCTAAACGCATCGACTATTGACATGCTTTCACAGATTTTGTCTCATTCTTTTCATCAGCTTTTGCAATGGACGCAGGTAGAGAAGCAGCTGGTGCATTGTACGTCTTTTTTTCTCCCAGGGATTTTTTTCTAGATGATGTCAGAAATAACCAGAGATCGAAATCACGGGTGCTATTGCTATCAAATGTATGAATATAATCTATAAGTAAAACAATCATAATTATGTGTTTTCAGGATATACTTTAATCGAAAAAAAAAAGGATTTTTCCTGGAATCATATAATTATGATTGTTTTATTTACTTAGATTCTCGAGAAATCCTGGAACTTTTAGTCATATCGATACTTTTGATAGCAATAGCACCCGTGATTCCGATCTCTTGAAATAACGGTCGAAGCTGGTTTTACAAGGCACCTCGCACACTAGCAGCCACGGCTACGACCAGGAGTGATATTTATCATTGAGGGACTCACCGAAACACAAAACGTGTAGTTTCTCACTAACCCCAAGCGTAAAATACTATTTGGTCATATTTTTGACACAGTCGTGTCACCGAAACACAATATTGTTTGACGTAGAAAACATCGGAAATGTCTCATTGGTTTTCAAAAAAATTCACTATGCATAAAAAAGCACCGTTAGTCGGAACGGATTCTCGATGACAGGTTTCTTTCATCGAGAAGAAGAAGAAGAGGAGTTCGTATACCTTCTCTTTACTGTAGAGGTTTTATACAAATACGCTAGCTCGTACATCATATCAGATGAACACATTTAGAGAGGGCTATTTCCGGCAGTGGGATGTCAAAGGCCAATCTGTCGATGATGATGATGATGGTGATGATGATGATAATGATGATGATGATGATGATGATGATGATGATACGCGTCTGTGTGTGTCAGCCGGTCGCCGCGCCCCCCCCGGTGCCGCCGCCCCCGTTCCCGCGGCGCGCGCGCTACTCCGAACCACCCGAGTCCCCCCCACACCTACCGGTCGTACAACCAGTCACGCCTGTCACGTATTCACAGGTAATTTTCCACTCTTTATTTCTTATAGATTGCGTTAATAGGTAGGATAACACTGGTGTTAGATTTTTCGGGCGAAAGGCATCTGACGTATGTACAACAGTGATGATAGATGTTTTTACACACTAGTGGCGGGATTCCCTTAGGGTTGGATCTCATAAGAAGGTTCAAGGTTGCCCAATAGGCTATGGAGAGGGCTAGCTCGGTTTTTCTCTTCGTGTTCGAATCAGAAATAGGCGATTCGTATAAGATCTACATCTGTCAGCAAGGAACAGCACTTTTCTATGCTGGCATCCTTTTGTTGCTCAGAACTGTCCTTGGCCTGAGTGAGACAGACCGACAGAACGCATCAGCATCGGCGATTCCATGGCGTTCCGTCGCTCTCTCTCGCTCTAGCGAATGACGGTTCTGAGCAACAGAACAGGGTAGCAGCATAGAAAAGTGCTGTTCCGTGCTGACCCTTCTTATAGTAACTGGTGTTAGATTTTTGAGTGATACGTGGGGCGCACTATAAGTTTCCGGAATGAATATGAAAAAATACTATTAAAGGTACAAAATTAATTTATTGTTTTTCAAAATAATCTCCCTTGGCGTCTATGCACTTTTTCATTCGATGAAACCAGTTTTGAAAACTTTTGTGCCACTCCTCTGTGGTGACTTCTGAAACGTGTTTTTCATACTCCTCGACAGCCTCTTCTGGTGATGAAAATCGTTGACCGCGTAATTGGTTCTTAATTTTTGGGAACAGAAAAAAGTCACAAGGTGCCAGGTCGGGACTGTATGCAGGATGACTCATGAGTTCTACATTTTTCGCCTTCAAAAAGTCGTTTGTCTGTCTGGCCGTGTGAGAACTAGCATTGTCGTGGTGCAGGATGATACGGCGTTTACGGTTATTATTACGGAGTTCGTCAATAACTTCCGGCAAACAAATGGTCGTGTACCAGTCACTATTCACTGTACGACGATTCTCTAAAGCAACAGTAGCCACGTGTCCAGTTTTATTAAAAAAAGAACCAATCATCCGCTTAGATGCACTTTTCACGCGCGCCACTTTGGTTGGTTTCGGCTAATCTTGAAAGACCCATACGCTCGATTGCTGCTTTGTTTTGGGATCGTAGCAATAAATCCATGTTTCGTCACCTGTTACTATGTCCCACACCAAATTTGACGCACCTTCGTTGAATCTGGTAAGCATGGCACTGCACCAAGTGACGCGGTCCGTTTTTTGAGCCTCGGTCAAGTTGTGTGGGATCCACCGCGAGCACAGCTTTCTCACACCCAAATGTTTGTGTAGGATTAATTGTATTTGACTCATGCCTATTTCTAAGGATGCGCGAATTTCATGGTAGGTCACATGCCTGTCTGTTTCAATCATACGGCGCACAGCATCGATGTTTTTGTTGGTCACAGCGGTGGACGGCCGACCATCGCGAGATTCGTCACTGAGATTGATACGACCACGCTTGAATTCTGCAAACCAGCTATAAACAGTTGTCTTGCATGGTGCTTCATTGCCAAAAGCTGTTTCAAGCCGAGCGATGCTCTGTTGAGCTGTCAAATTACACTTAAAATCGTAGAAAATCATACTATGAAAATTTTCCCGAGTTAAAGCCATGTTGATGCAGACACACAATTTTTTAAATGGCGCCACAAGGTAAAAACAAAAGACAGTCAGATGAAACAAACTGCATTCTACAGCCAAAGAGTTCTATTTTCAAATGTTGCAATAAATTTTTAAATATTGTTTATGTAAGTGGCCAGTTCCGGAAACTTATAGTGCGCCCTATGTAGGCACAATACGATGTACAACAGTGATGACAAGTCGTGTTACACACTAGTGGCGGATTTCCCTTAGGGCTGGACTACATCTAGCAAGACGGAAAGGAACTTTCGTTTGCTGCTATCCTTTTCTGTCGTTCAGAACCGTCATTTGCTAGAGCGGGAAAGGGTAAAGGAACGCTACGGAACCGGCTATGCTGATGCGTTCCGTCGTTTCTCTCGCTCTTGTAAATGACGGTTATGACGGACTGAAAAAGATAGCAGTATACGAAAAATTGGTTCCGGGAGCTGATAGATGTGTCCCCAACCCCTTACAGTCCGGAAGGCGCGGCTATTTAGTCTAACAACTATTAGGGATAATCAATTGATTCTAGGTATGTGTTTGCACCTCCACTCCTACTCGTGCGTCGCGCCACCTCGGCTACATATTGATAAATATAAAGTAATAGAAAGCCATGCCGCTCCGCCTGGGCTTGGTAGATGTGGTAGACCCGAAACGGCTGACTTGACGTCCGCAACGATGATATGTGTGCCAATGGTCTTACAACCAAGAATGCTTCATTCCATGCGAAGTAGACAAGTAAAATCTCTCAATGACGTGGCAGTGGGCATGGTATCTGAAAAACCGATGGCCGATGGGGCAGATATGTTTTCTTTGGCGTACCGGCAATCGTACCGTAGTAGGTGGTCTGATAACCTGAATGAGGTTGCAGGAAAACGCTTAATGTAGGCCACTTCCAAATAGTTCGGTTGTTTTGGATATCCTTTGCGGAGGTATAATGATGATGTGTGTGTCAGCCGGTGCTGGTCCCTCCCCCGGCGTTCCCGGTGCGCGTGCGCTACTCCGACCCGCCGGAGTCCCCTCCACATTTAGTCCAGCCCGTCATCCCCGTAACGTATTCACAGGTAAAAAGTTTTCCTCTACTCATCTTAAGGGGCTACCTGAATTTTTTTGGGTCCAGTGCTGCCTCCTTTTGAAATAAATCATTTGAAAGGAAAGGGAGATATCATTTAAAATTTTGTCTTTGTCAGACCCTGGATAACCTTCAAACTATTTTATGATCTACTGTTTACAGATTTAAAGTGAGCATATGAAGCTTTTCAACGCACATTAACGAAAAATTTGCTAAAGTGCGTATAAAACCTTCACGTTCTCCCTTCAAACTGTAAACAGTAGTTCATAAAATAGTTTGAAGGGTTATCTAGGGTTTGATCAAGACCAAATTTTAAAAGATATCCCTTTCCTTTGAAATATCAGCACTGGACCCCAAAAAATTCAAGTAGAAAAGAAAAACCTCTTTCTATTCCCTTAACGGATAATTCGAATCTTCTATGCTGATCGTAAAAGCCGATAGAGTATGGGCGAAAATGCGAATCATGTTTATAAGTATTCTATAAATATATGTGTATATATGTATATGTATTCTATAAATCATGGCAAGCTCGTGTATATTCTTAACCTTATGAGTGCCATTTACCATTTGTAAGCAAAATGGTCGCCGTCGACGACTAAAGTGGTCAAAATTGTATAAATTTTACGAGTCTAAGCGTCGGGGGCAAAGTGACGTAAACAAGCGCTGGCGTGCAAAAGGTTAACGAGTGTAAGTTATAGGAACTCGGTAGCGGGAGTACGCAATGCTTACATCATCAAGTCATCCTAACCGTGGTCTGTATATGGATGGGTGACCGTAAATGGCATTAAAAGTTTCTTAAGCGTCTTCTGTGAAATGGCGGAAGGCACGTTAAGCTGTTAGTCCCGGCTATCGTATTGTGTAGTAGTCGTCAGCTATGTCAGATGCCTTTAGGCAGGTTTTTAAATGTAACACCACGCGAAAAACAACGTACTTATGGAGAAGCCACACTCGCATTACATATCATCCGAGCCAGCAGCATTGATTAGATTGTCTTAGACTGACTGGGACCAAACCTGGGTCCCCAGTTTTGCGTGTGATGTCTGTCAAATGTCATCTCAGTTCATTTTTAAACCGTCTTCCAAAAAGGAGGAAGTTATCAGTTTGTTATTTTTTTTTTTGTTTGGATGGGTATACTTATCAGGGAGTGAAATCGGATTTTAGTTTTGAAAAATTATGTACCCCTACCGTGCTTTTTAGCCATTGGTCCTGGCTGTAATCATTGTATGGCAGTCGTCAAGCTATGTCAGATGCCTTTAAGCAGCTTGAAAAATCTGACACCAGTTTTGGCACCACTTAAAACGCAAATGAACAAAAACAACACGTTGTACATTACCTAAAATCGACGAATCTATGTGAAATAGGCTATAAGCTCTCTCCAAATAAACCTTTATGATTAGGGGGTCTTCGAACAATTTAGGCTTATTTTGAACAATGTTTCCTCCTGCATTGGCGATGATCGTTGATCGTGTGATCTTTAGTAATCGGCACGATCATCGTGCAAGCATCACCACGATCGCCTGTAGTAGTTTGTCGAACGGCAAGCGTACAAGATGGACGTGCAGTGTGTTACTCCACGTACAGTCGAGTGTAAAAGTCCATTCCAAAATGCATAAATTGTTCAACTATGAATGGACTTTTGCACTTGACTGTGTACATCTTGACACGTCCATTTAATAGCGGTATACAAATATTATGTCAATGCAGTTCACCGAAAAGTTTTGAATAAAAATTGAGTCGGAAGGTGTAATTACGAATATATAACATAAAGGCGAGCAGGTTAGGGTTAAGTCGAGTGAGCTTAGGTAAATTAAACGTTTATAGAAACTGATCTACTAACAGAGCATATTGTTAAGAATCATTTTTATATTTTAAATCGACTGAATGTGAATATACGAGTGCAACGCTGCGCTGTCCGACGGCGAATGAATGTTCGGTGATTCTCTTTGATACGTGCTCACAAAACCGACAAATCACGGGTCTCAGGCGATCATGGACGATGATTGGCGAGTACAGCCGAGTATGTTCGCAAATATCACGAGATTATATCATAAAAAGAAAACATAGGAACACAGTCATAGCTTTTCTTCAAGTTTTTATGAACAAATAGATTTGAAGGAGAAATATGAGGACTACGAAGCATTGATTTTGTGTACGTTTTAAAGGTATTTTCATGGTATTTTTCTTTCGAGCCGTAGTTGTCTTTATCGCACATCGCGACAGGTGGTTTGGGCACAGCGCGACAGCAATAGATTTAACACATACCTACTTTTTAATTCTCTTGATCTTAGTGTTTTCTCTAAAGGATACATGAATTGAGGGGTCGAGTTTAAAATGAGAAAGTGAAGCCTTTCTACGCACATTCGGATAATGTGCGAAAAAAAAGCTTCACGTTCTCACTTTAAACTGTGAACAGTAGTTCATAAAATTGTTTCAATGCTTTATGAAGACAAAATTTTGAATCATATCTCCGTTTCTTTTCTAATGTTTGATATTCACTTGCTTCAATAACCGGTAGGGTTCGGCCCTCCGACTGGCCGAAACCTCTGGGGTTTGGAGTGCGAATTTTAACTACAAAAGCCTGAGTCCTTCCTCACCGAAATGAAAAGGCTTATGTAATGTCGCCTATTTTTATACTCCAACAACCTGTAGGGTTCGGCCTGGCCGAAATGCTTTAGGATTTTGAGTGTTTCAAATACAAAAGTGTGCTTTCTGTGGGGAAACCGGCCGAAACGCTCTAGGGTTTGGAATGAGAATTATAACTAGAAAAGCCGGTGTGCTTCGTGGCCGAAATCAACAGGCTTATGGAATGTTGCTGTTGAGTACAAACTGCCGCTAATGTCATTCATGTTATTGATGTAGAAGTGTTGTGCGCAGAAACTGCCGCCGGCGTCGGACGTGGACCAGCGCGGGCTGCTGCCGCCGCCGCCGCCGCCGCCCGTGCTGCCCATGCTGGGACGTAAGTACCGCAACACGGCATTTTCCTGGCTCATGCCTAGGCCTGCCCATCGTCTTATAAAAATTATTTAAAGAAAGAAAGAAAAATATTTTATTCAGTGCAAATTTACATCAGTTGCAGTACTAAATAATTTAAATTAGTTTTACAACGAATAGCACCACTCAGTATATGGCAATGATGTGCCTTTTCATCATGCCGCCGGTCTTCCGTGTTGCCACAAGATAAGAGAGAAAGCACTACTTAACAGATATCCATTGACAATGATCAAGTAGAAACCATGTGATGTATTTGTATAATAATACATATTTAAGTGATACTGCCAAATTAAATATTTAACAATCAAATAAACAATAAATATATATAAAAATTAAAAATATATATATATATTTCTCTACCTTTTCACTAGATGGCGCTATAGCTATTTATTAAAAAAAATTACAACTTGAAAACCTTGAATTTGCCTGGCAAATATAGTATAGGCTTTACAGATCACAAGACTGTTCTAATTAGTGAAAGTCAAGTAAGGAGTAGTCAAGAAACCGGGAAGTGGATCTTTAACTTGCAAAAATTTTATTACAGACAGACATACAACAGGAAAAACTAAATAAATGCTTGTAATCAAACAATTAACGTTTTTATTGATATCTCCAAAAGCACAACCGTTTCCAGCAGTGGATGAACAGACAAGTATGTACTTACATTCGCATTACACATAGTTCGTTCCATTTGGCGTTTCATAATTCAAAAATTAAAAATTCAAATGTTCATTCGTGTTAGACCTTTACAGGCAGTTTTACACGTCAATAAGTATAAAGTTTAAAATTTAATTTGGTTTTCAAGAAAAGCTACCCGATACCAGCGCTTCCCAACGACCACTGCGTAGAAGAAATGCTGAAAGAAACTTTTTTCACAGCATTGGTAGCCTGCTCGCCAGAAGGGCTTTTTTATTATTATGTCTTTTAATTAAAACATGCTTACACTATTTATTTTAAAGTAAAATGCGACGTTAACTAGATGGAAACCAAAGGCAAATAAGTAATTTATTTGGATATTACGAATAATAATCATATTTTTTCTGTAGGTTATGAGTATTTGTCATATCGATGTTGATTGACTTACCTCTTTTTTTTTGCAATGTAACTGATTGTCGATTGCGGTTTTTTTTGTAATTAATAAATCAATATTCAAAATTACTTTTAGGGAAAGCGATTTGGAACAATTTAGAATAAATATATGTACTTATATCAACAATTTTTAAACTTCGACGCCTTTTTACTTAGGGAAAGCGATTTGGAACAATTTAGAATAAATGTATCTACTTATATCAACAATTTTTAAAATTCGACGGTTTTTGACGCCTGTTTTCCATGGGGATAGGCAGAGACTATTTTCACTTGCTGCGGTCCTTGCAAACCTCTTTTGCTTCGTCAACACTCATTACTCTTTTCTTGCATGCTCTTTCAGAAAATCTGCAATAGGGAATATGCACGTATTTTTTTATTTGTTTAGTAGAATCCTTATTAACTACAGTAAACAAATATGAAAGAATTTATGAAATATCTTAATCAGCGACAAACATGTGATTAGAAAGAGTAGTCCGATATGGACTGGTGACGTCAAAGTCCATATCCTCTATACATTTTCCATAGAAAATAGCGTTATTGCGAGTGAGATAGACATATTTTCGTAAAATTGTTATATTTCATTTGTTTTTCAACCAATTTTATTCTGTTTTCACTGTTATTACTTTACTTTTGTATTACATGTATACATCATTCCTTTTCCGGTCTTTCAAAGTTACACCACACATACTTCTTAAAGCTCTTATTTCAACTTCATTTATCCGACTTTCATTCTTTTTCTGTTATACTCAGCTTTCACTACCATATATAAGAGTAGGCATCAACACTCCCTGATGAACATCAAGACATGCCGTGGCAGACACCTTCCTACTGTTCATAAAATAATGTTATGCTCTGTTCACACCACGGAACAGAGAAATAGGTGGAAGTGCCTTGGGCCTAAATTAGTTCAGAAACCAGCGTCGCCAAACTCACACAAATAAACCAATAATCACATATTGCACACATACGAAAAATTCGTTTGATTGGTCGAATATACTTATTTCAATATTGGCCTAAGTCAATAGACCCTACATTTTAAAAACGACGTTAAGTCTCAAGCATGAGGTTTATTTTGCTACGGTTCAAAAAGTACTTACGACGTTTTGCTATTTACTGTCTAACTCAAATTAAAAAGTCTAATAATTGCCCCATCTATTGTCGAGAAGCAGAATTTTTTCGTCACTTGAATCCCAAGCTACGAAATAATTCTGCTACTTGCCGACAGGTGCGCTACTCGAATAGTGATGTCCACATTATTTAATATTGATAAACAGTATCGATGTCATTCGAAGCAAAGGCATTTTTTCGAATTTTCTTATCTTTATTTAACACTAACTTTCACTCGCGATTTCGTCTGCGTTACTTTCTTATTTATAATATTAGTATGGATGTGCAGATTAAATCGTGGGCGAAGCCAGTCTCAAATAATTAAAGATCTATTATTTTGAGAACATGAAAAATCCGTCTTTATCCCGTAGCGATCTAAATTCCAAATGGAATGGAACACACAGAGCATTTTGAGTCTTGCGGTTTAAGCTGAAATCGCCCAGGGCCGCAAGATCCAAAGGCTACTTTTAGCGTGACGGAAGGCGAGAAAGTGGGAAAGGGAATCTAAATAGTGATGGGTTGCTACCCGCGTGGTCGAAATGGCAGAGGAATTTTTCTTCGTCATTTTGCCTATTTTCTCGATCGGCTTTTAAAATCTGCGCGGGAACGCGGGAAGTTGGTACATTCTATTTATTTTCTTTTAACCCTTTCACCCAAAACAGCATGGTGAGCTTAAAATACAGAGAATTGTGTCAATAACTTTGTAGATCCATTACTAGTATTAAAGTGATATTCAAGTAAATCCGTCTGTCTGTTACTTCTTCACGCTTCAACCACTTAACCGATTTAATTGAAATTGAATTGAATTCAATTCAAATATATCTTTATTATCATAGGATATTTATAATATCTCTTAATAATCGTCATGTCTATATATATATATATCCCGGAAAAGGACATAGGTTTATATCCCCAAAAAAGAGTGATGGAACTTGGCATGGTGAATCTTATTTTGCCATACAAATGGAGACTTTTTCAAATTACTTATATTACATTAACGAAAGGACAACCTTTATAAGAAAATTATATTATTATATATAAGTAAATTAGATATAAGTAAATTATTTTCTTCAAAACGCTCCGAACATATGGTGCTTGATTTAGTTGGCATCCAGTTAACCCTACCCATTGCATCTATCCACTTTTCTTTGACATTTGGGTCTAAAAATATTTCGAAAGGTTAAACTAATATAAATTTTTTTATTGCAATAAAAATACTAGAAAATGTACATGTTAATAATAGGTTCTATACTACTTAAAATCGTTGCGTTATTCTATTAAATTATACCTGAAATTCTGATTTATTTTATCGACAAAATCCGCATCCGACTCGACTACATCACTAATCGAGTACCGAAATTTCATCGACAAAATTCGTACATCACTAATCGAATAGCAAAATCTGTACATCACTAATCGAGTAGCGACAACTTACGGGAACGAACTGTCTAGAACTACCTAGTTAATATGATCGTACCAGAATGATTTTCGTAAATTTTGAAAAGAAAATGCATGTTATCGTACATACTGATGGAAAGAAACACCTCTATTGCTTTTATTTTTGTTCTTACTGCTATTTTTACATACTAAAACACTACAACACGGCATATTTAGCGAAAAAAATGTTGGTAGGAAGGACAAAACGATCTCAACACGTAGCTAGAATACGACTGATGTACGGAGTCGGTCGATCATGTGTAGTTTTACCGGATTATGACACGCGCGCCATGCCCACTTGGCACTTCCACCTATTTCTCTGTTCCGTGGTTCACACGATTACCAGCAACCACCCTTCTCTCTATACCGCTTTCGTACTTTCCATCTCTTGTGAACATACTACCTAAATATACAAATTCCTCTACTTGTTCTACTTTTTCTCCACCTTTTATAATATTAATCACATTTTTTTGTATTTTATCCCTTTCAAACACTATTACTTTCGTCTTGCTTACATTTACTTTCATACCCTTGCTCACCAACGTCATCATTCATAACTGTTACTACCATCTTGTGCAAGTATTACTTGGCCATCGGCATAGAGGAGGCATTGGATAAGCACCTCATTCATAATTAGACCACATTCACTTTCAAATCTTCAGACAATTGTCTGAAAGATTTGAAAGTCAAGATGCTACACACCCCTGTCTAACACCTTTTTCGATATTAAACCAGTCCGTGTAGCCCGCATTGATTTTGACACAAGCGCTGGAATCTATAGAGATTTTAGCGCTTGTATCAAACAGCTGTTTACCCCATACACAGACAACGTTGACCACAATTAATTTCTCACCACTCTGTCATGCATGAGCCTTTTCTAAATCCACGAAAATGCAATACACTTTTTGGGCGTTGTTTGTTGTGTTGATCCGTACATTATCAATATAATTTTTCAAAATAAAAGCCGTCTTCCACATCACACTACACAAACAATTTTGATTAAAATTATGGGACCTAGGGATTAAAAAAAAAAAATTTAGTCCAGACCTTTCGAGTAATCGGGCAACATACCACTACGTCCTCCTTTACACGTTTTTGAATTGTTAAAAAAGATGACAACAGTTTTTCAAAGAAGGCTAGAATATTACATTATTTAAATTTCAGTTAAATATTTGCCCGTTGATTACAGAATGATCGAGAAATAAGACACGAATAATGTACAAGGCCAGAATAATTAATGTTTTTTTTAGGATGTATCCACAAGATTATGGGACATACATGGCATGGTTTCAGATATGGAAGACGTGGACCACAGGTTTCTGCCGAACGTCCCGCCGCCGGTGCCGCCGCCAGTCACCCCGCCCGCCAACAGACATCCCGCGCCGCAACAAGGTAACATCACATGATCCATGCCAAGCCTAACCATCACCTAATACACACATAATTATTTCTCTTCCTTCGTCACTAGAGGGCGCTATAGGTATTAATTCAAACATTAAAATCTTTTATTACTATTATTTTAATAAAGAAGTAGTCTAATAAATTAAATATGACTTATATGGAAAGCAATAAATATTTTTAAAGCATATTCAACACTTAGTTTGTCACTTTTTTGCTAAACGTGTGTGCTGTAAGAGTAGCTGTTTTTAAGTTTTGTAAGAATTTTGCCTCCAATAGCTTCTATTATGTAACAACACTGTATTATGTACCGCGTGAAGTTTAGGCAAACAAGCTCCCGATTATCCGACCACTGGTTATAACATAACCGATTTACCTATTTGTGTTAATTGTTGTTTTCCAGATGTTGATCATAGGAATTTAATATCGTTAACGCACCAGCTACCGCCGCGACAACCGAATCCAGTGCCCAGGCCAATAAACCCTCCAGTTAACATGGATCAGGTATGTTCTAATTATACAAAGCGAAAAGCATATTAGCGTTAAAAAGTGATAGTACAGAAGATACAAGACCAACTAAAGTCGGCACGCGGAGAGTTAATAAATTCAGAGCTTGTTAACTCATTACGAATTGCGACCCGCTAATGGGAAAGATGCATAATTTTTTTTCGTTGTGCTATGGATAGAGTTCCTAAAAATAGGCCAAAATCTTTTAAAGATATAAAGGTTACAAAGTGACATCCGCCTTTGGACGGCGTCTCGGAGCGCCTCAGAAAGACCGGGCAGGAGTAACGTCACTTATGTCGCATTTGTAGGCGTGATGTAAGAAAATTTGTTCGGGTGCTATGTCAAATTTTGCGAAAATCCTGTGGTTATATTATTTTTTAACTTTATATTACTTCTTAAATTAAATTAATAATAAGGTTAATGAATCGATAAAGAAATATAATGGTGCTCAAAGACTTTTTTTACGTAAATGCTTACAAAATCAGAAATATTTATTAAAACCTACTCATTATGCACCTTCTCTATTTTTAAAAACTTATACAATTTTAAACAATTATAAACTGTATTAAACAGAAAATTACACCCAAACGACTAATTCGAAGTGCATTCCAGAACGAATTGGCAACATATTATGGCCGCCGCGTCCGCTCTCCCGTGCGGGCCGCGGTTGACATCAACTGCTTGTCTCGTACCACGCAAGCGGGAACCAAGCGACTGACGCCATACAGTTTGCGATAATTAAGCGGCAGTCGCTAGTCGGAGACGAATTATAATATTTATCAATTCTCGGTGAACAGACTTAATCTTGATATAAAATTATAAGAAAAATCACGTAACTTTCAAACAAAACGATTCATCGATTTTCATTATGTGTGAAATAGCTGACATTTTAAAATCGATTATCTAGAAAATTGTCTTACTTTGTATATGTTCAGGTATGTTCTTGTATATAGTATCGTTGAGTAAGTATCCCATAACATAAGTTTTAACTTACTTTGGGGCTAGCTCAATCAGTGTTATTTACAGTCCCCATACGAAGTGATATTGCATTCGTTGACATTCTTTTAATCTATTATACCCTAATACAAAGTAATTTTAAGCCTAAAAACGTCAATCTAAAGTAGTCATTTTCATATTAAAGAAAACCTTTAAACATCCCTTAGACCCGTTGATAGGTACCATTTCTGCAAATATAAATAAAAAAACGAATCGTCATAAAAGTCACGAAAAGAAATTATTTAAGTATAGTAGTATCAAATTCGTCGCGTCGTAGTTACTTATCATTCGTTCCTACTTCAAACGTAACCTTGAATAACCCACTATCCTCAAGCGTTCGTGTGACACGATCCGTCCCCCACTCGATTTTAAACCTTATTCACGTTAGTTTAAGTCTACTTTTGTATGTCCGCCCGCGCCTGCTCAGTGGCTCAGCTGTGTGTGGCGAGGTGTCTGACCTCGCGGCTCGTGGGAATAATACGCGCGCGCGACTCAAGTGTTGTTGATACTTTGGTAATTCTTCTTACTTTTTGATACTTTTTAATTACTGCATTAATTCAATTGTTGTTACCGTACAAAGTATCCTTTATGTGAGCATGTTAATAAGTTAAATTAATGCTAATGATTTCAATTGCACCCTGTATATTAAAAAAAAGAAGAAATGTTCTGATTAATAAATTGGTCCGGGCCTGTCTTCTTTAAGCTGTTAATTTACCCTTTTTCCGTACGTCTTCTTCGACTCCCGTCTTTTCAGCACTTCCTGGGGTTTCTTTTGTTGTGGAGGCTAATATTTTTTAAGAATCTAGGGACATACCAGCGACACTTTATTAATAAATATATACGGACTGTCCGTATATACTTCTTTATTAATAAAGTGTCCGTAACGGACAAATCACACGGATTGAGTAGCCCCATAGTAAGCTCGAGACTAGTGTTGTGGTATACTAACTCAACGATACTATATTTTATAACAAATATATATATGATTAACATCTTACATTATTGTCAGATACAATAAAAAAAGTTGTATAATATATATATTAAAAATTTAATATTTTTATATTTTTAATTTTAATATTGAGATTGCTACGGCGATAAGGCCGCCTCTTGGTTTTTTGGCGGGAAGTCAAGGGGTTCAGTTGAAGTTGCTTTAAATTATTTTGCAAATTGATTCTAGTGGACTTTATAATATAAAATCGGTGTAGTTTAGTGTTATAAATGCTCATGCTCATGGACAATATATAAAATGGTTAAAGTGGACACTCATAGTGCGGCTGTAGTGATATTTATTTGCGGACTGTGGTGGGCGTCTTTAGATGCCGTCCGCCACTCATTCGGCTATGAAAACCAGTGGACTCGTATAGATTTGTTGCCAGAAGCTCCCTTGAAGCAATCAAAAGACCTACACCAACCTTTGATTGTAAAGTTAGGTTAGGGTTAGGAATAAACCCCCCCAATGGGTTTGTCGTACCGGGGGGGCTCAGTACCCGTGGTAGCCTCGAGCCACGGGGAAGCTAAGAGGAACCCGCGAGGGGGCGCTCCTGCTGTCGTCAACCAGCAGAGAGCGCCCACATTGGGGCGGCGGGGGAGTGGGAAGTTCTCCCCCCACCCGAGGAGGGGTGCTCCCGCAGGCTCGGCTTCGGCCTTGAGCCTGTAGGGATGCGCCCAATGGGGCGGCGGGGGAGTGGGAAGTTCTCCCCCCACCCGAGGTGGGGCCGCCGGGAGGGGAATGTTTCATTGCCCTCCCGGCGCTTCAGGCGGGGCCACACCGCCGTGGCTGTGGTTGGAGATCGGTCGCGGAGGAGGAGGAGTGTCGGTGTTACGTTGCCGCTCTCCCTATCCTCCGCGACCGAGCGGTGCCGCCCCGCGTTTGCGGCGAGAGGCAAGCGGCGGAGCCTTTCATCTTCTCCGCCGCTGGGAGCCAGTTTATCTGGCTCCCATGGGTCCACAGGCGGTGGATTGCGTGGGAGTTTGCCGCCTCTCAATTGGGCCGATGAGGTACGGCGCGTCCGTGAGTTCCGGATGCGCCGACTTGGTGAGTGGGGGGGCGCTGTGACGCCCCCGAGGAGGGGCCGCTTTGGCGGCCAGCCGCGCCGGGGTTCGCGGATGTATTTCCGTTCCCGTGTCTCCGGCAAAAGCGGTTGAGATGGAACTCCGGAGGTTTTTTAGTGGGTAGGCACGTCGCTCTGGCGTGGAGTCCCACATAACCCGACAGCCTCCCCCGCAGGCTGACGGGTATCCGTTACAGGATCTTTCCTCCGTAAATAAAAAAAAAATAAAATAAAAAAGGGTTAGGAATAAAGAAATTGGCGCCCGCGCCATTGGTTAACTAGACACTGGCAAAATAAGCTTCAACGAAGTTTAATCGCCAACAAAAAGAAAAAAAAAGGCCTCTTGTACCTCATTTTATGTTGTCCTTACTTTATATTTCGAAAAAAAAAACCTGTAAATGTCACTTAGTGCAAAAAAGTATTTTATGTTCTATTATGTATTGTATAGTCTTGGGAGATTTTTTTTTTAACATAAAAATTGGTATTATACAGGACTACCGAGTGCCTCCGATGGTGACGCCGAGCGACATAGTGGAAAGCGTCGACATGGACTTATCAGAGGACGAGGACCAACGTAAGTCAGCCTTTGTTATCCTTGTCGACAGGTGCCAGTCTCACTTTGAGGTGACTCAGAATTGTGAGAGATTTTAACGTCCAATTTAGATAAATTATTTCGCAAATTTATTCCAGTGAATTTTGTATTGTCAATTGTGTGTTTTTAATGCTCCTGTTTATGAAATATGTGGAACATTAAACGTTTACAGTAAAACAATGTAACAAACATCCCTCGCGTCTACGCTACAGTTCGTATTTCATATAACATTTCTTTACTCTTCCTTCCAGAGGGTATGTATTCAAGTCAAAACCAAAACGAGAGCCGACGCAACAGTTTCAACAACAACAAAGTGTTGGTCGGCGGCGATAACGGCACTACAAACCACAAAGATAACCACAACCTCATACAAATCAACAGGGAGTACGAAGATAAACCCATTACTCCCATACTACCACTGTCAAACCCTTTCGATAACATGCCCCCAGGGCTAAAGTTCAATATGCCATACCCAGAGGAAAAACCGTTTGAAAAAGAAGAAGACATTTACGATGAAGATTTAAGGAGCAGAGGCATAGACAAAATAGACAGTCCAGTCAGAGAAAATTCTCCACCGGAATTCGATGACTATGATGACTTTCAACAAGGCCCCAGACCGTTCATGAACCAACGGTTCCCCAGGAATTGGGGCCCACGGACTTTTAGGCCACAGTTTGGACAGCAGTTTTGGCCAAGGAATGCTATGAGGCCCCCAAATAGGTGGGTTGGGCCTAGACCGCAACGGTTTTGGTGATCTGTGATAGTGTAGTGGAAATAGTGAAACTTTTTAAGCAGCTGTAATTATGTTCTATGCAATTGTATATTTGGATAATCAAAAATCTATTGTATACTAGTTGTCAGTTCGCGTGTCAATATCGAACATGGACGTTTGTTAAGAAAGGGCGTAAGTATTAAAGCCAAAAGGGGCAATATTTTTACAAAAAAGAATGACTATGTATCCTGGCTAATTCCCCAGGGTGCAAAAAAAGATAAAGACATAATTAATACGCTTTTAAAATAACGTATTTTTAAAGACTGGTTATCTGTCTTTGTTGGCTATTGGCACAAATTGACAAGCGCATATGCCTTTTTCGTGTTCAGTATAGAAAAAGTATTGAACTTGTTAGTGTTTGGCTGTAAAGTTGTAAAAATGATCTGAATTGCATAGAATGTATTAAGCGTGTTGTATTCTTTGAAAGAGTACTTTTAAGATCAGAGTTATAATGAGAATACATAAATACATAGCGTGTCCGAGTCGCAATATGTCTGATACAAAGTCCAACATCATGTATGTAAATTAAAAAAAGAAGTTTACTGTCATGTTTTTCCGTACATTTCATGGTAATCTAATAGAATGGATAGTCGGTAGAGGCTGCTTCGCATGAGCTTGGAAGGGTCATATTACGGAGAGTGGGCAAAGATGGTCCTATCTAAGACTTAATAGTGTACCCGAATGACTATAAAGTATACAACAGTAAATTATTGGTTTATTTAACAGCATTACAATGCTCGGATTATTATACAAATTAAAACATGTGATATACAAGAGTATTAAGTAAAAGAAAATCACTTAAATTAATTGATCGTTTATTTGAGCTACGAATAGTTTATCATTGTAAATCCGTAAAATCTAATTTATTTAACGGAGAATTATTTAACCAAGAAGTTTGTATTGAAATAACATAAACAGACTTTATACAGGCTGACTGGTAAATGACGTTACATATTGAAAGGGGGCACTTACTCGATTCTTGTTTCAAATATATAAAAAAATAGGTCTGTGCTTGAAGGTTGACTCGCTCTGCGCGCGATGTTAAGCGGTTTAACAACGAACCGAGTTAGGTAGGGGTACCGATTGAGCGAACGCGCGATTTTCCAAACATTACGAGACTAATTTGAGTAAATTTTTCTTTGTAAATTAAAAAATATTTTGTTGATATTTTCTGACGTTTTATACCTGTAATTATAATAAATCATGTGATCATGATTTATTATAAATACTTACTTACTCATGAATAAATCCTTAGGTATTTGCACGTGATTTACCAGTCAGCCTGTATAAAACTGAAACGGTATGCGGTATGAAATTAATCAAATTGTATCTCATTTCGGTAAATTAGTAAGTCTGGTTTTGTAGACTATCATCTAGATCTCACTCAAAGCAGTCTCCCGAAGATTTGCAAATACATTTGCATATATTTAATCCATTTCCTCCAATTTGTAGCCAATCAGTGTACTATTTCTGAATAAATTAAATATGCAAATTCCGAAAAAGATCTTAACACTTTTTAAACACAGTTTTATTTAACATGTCAAAAAAAGATTGACATAATGTATTTGTTACGTATGTTTCGATTGTTTTGTGTGTATGAATAGCATAAAGTTTTATCCTTTGAGTTTATCACGTTGAACGCGCGTACATTTTACGGTTATGTATTATATAGTGTTCGTACAAGCTCTTTTCTTCTAGTCTATAGACGTCCTTACATAGAAAACTGGCTATTTTAATTCGTTATTAATATATTGGTATATTTTTTATGAAAAAGTAATAAAAATTTTATAAAGTTGATCATCAAGCATTAGATATAAGAATAAGGGCCGAGCGAAACAAGCATAATTGTTTGAGTTGTGTCGCGGAAAATGAGTTGCGAATATCTGCTCTATAGATAGACAACTTATTTTCCGTCGCCGTGGCACAAACAGGACTTTTGTATGTAACTGAATGCAGCTGAGATTACGCAACATATTTTTTACCTTCATTAAAAAAAAAATGCAAACTTGGCTTGGCTCTTAGTTGCGTCAAGTGCGTCAATATGATAGTTTCGTGCGTAGGACAGAGATGGCATCAGTGACGTTATCTGTCCACTTCGTCACACGCATTATTATATACGGCAGGTTGAATTCGTTGCGTATTTATGCTTGGCGGCGTCACAACACAAGTGTATTGAATTATATTACTTGTGAAAACGTTGAATCGGCTTTATCGTGAGGAAATATTTTAATAAGTACAGAAACCATAGACGAAATTGCGTTCGTAAGTACACTTTATTTAAACAAACGGACATACTCATATTACAAAAAAGATTTTAATACTATAATTATTAAACTAAAACTAATGTTAGCAAGTTACATTTGACGGTTTTTTGTAGCTTGCCTGCTCAATATTTAGTTTAGTGTTTTTTTTTTTTAATTTAAAGCAAATGTATTGCATAATTTGGCGTAACATATTTTGGTTTATGACAAATATTACCCTGGGATCTATGTGTCTAGATTTTTGTCTTACGCCATAATGGTCTACCAAAATGGTCAAAATGACGAGTGCAGTTCTAGGCTAGTTGTCTAAAAGGCTGATGAACTTTTTTTGTAAAGCATACATATGTTTTCTAAGGTCATTTTCCAAATGTAAAATCCGTTAGAGAAATGGAATGTTTACTTGGTCCATATATATTTTGTACATATGTACAATCAAGTACCAAGATACCTGACCAGGCCCTTACTTATATCTTCAATTTTCTCTTAAACTAAAAATGATATTAACATGAAAATTTATATTCAGACAGATTTTAGTTAAGTCTTTCTGAATATAAATTTTCATGTTAATATAATTTTTAGTTTAAGAGAAAATTGAAGATATAAGTAGAGGGCCTGGTCAGGTATCTTGGTACTTGACTGTACAATATATATATATATATATATTGTCATTGAAGGTTACAAATACGGGAAATGAATTCGGAGAACGTATGTATGCGCCCAGTGTTTAGTTTTTATAAAAATATCCGTATATTCGGTTATACCTCTAACATATAGCTCTGAAACTAAAGATTGTAAATATTAAATGTATAGAAATGACTAATTAAAATGGTCAGTTTGTAAAATATGAATATATAAACTCGCTATTGTCCCTAGTTGGCGGTAAATAAATATAAATAGGTTTGCTTCTTGCTTATTCAAATAAAGCTTAACATTGAGGTTGTATATTATTTTGTCTCTAGTAGTGGAAATAGTAAATTAGTGGTGGTTATACAGTGCAGCACGAGTAGTCCAAGCGTCCTAGAAGATTTTTAGTTTTTACCACGTGGAATATAAAAATGGGTTGGATCTCATTTGTCAGCACGGAGCAGCACTTTTCTATGCTGCTATTCTTTTCTGTCGCCCAGAAACGTCATTTGCCAGAGCGAGAGAGAGAGCGCCGAATGCTCTTGCATGTACTCACGGGGGGTGCGATAGTGTTTGTATTTCTTTCTCGCTCTTGCAAATGACGGTTCTGAGCGACAGCAAAGGATAGCAGCATAGAAAAGTGCTGCTCCCTGCTGACAAATGAGATTCAACCCTTATCGAATTTATTGAACAAAACGCATCACGTTTCAACGCATCATTATATGTAGTAACCTTAGACCACTAAGCAAAATGCTGACGTATCGTCAGCTCGAAATGTACCTTACATTTCCCCAAACATCCTGTAAGAGAGGAAGGTGACCTTCGCCGTATTTGGACCATGTCGTATATCTGTTTTGTTTTTAATTTGTGAGTGATCGTATTTAATAAAGTTTCTTCAAATGGTAACTGCATTACAGTCGACATCAGAGCGTACAGAAATGAAAGTTGCTTGGTAATGGACCTGTTTTTTGCAAGCTTTGAGCTCGTTTCGGCTAAAAAGAACCTGCGTAGATACTTTTGCCCCCTGAACCGTTAACCCTTTCACCGCGAACGTCGGATTTATCCGATAAACATTGTCGTGCCCATACGGCAAGCGCCGGATATTTCCGACAAAAAAAATATGCCCGTTTTGCACATAACTGTCCAATCTGTAAATCCACATCCCTTTTTGGTTGTAGGTATTTATTTTAGATTTACTACCCCTCGCGCTGGGGGCACGTCAACTGATATAAAGTCTCGCGGTGAAAGGGTTAATAGTAATCTTAAGGCTTTTACACACAACGTCGGGCCATGCTCTCGGGCAAGCTATGCTGAGAGCAGACATGTGGGAGGGCTGAAAGGCGAGAAGACATTTTGAATTAATTTTATTTTTATTGGTTCATGTACACTCGAATCTTTCGTCCACCTTCATTGGGAAGTACTTACAGTATTCTAGTTGCCCCTGGTTGTGCTGAATGGGAATTTGGTCCATTGTGGTCTCAAGCGTTTTTTTTATAGCAAGTTTAGCCCTTGAAAGGAATTTTCAAAAGCCAATGTAAATCTAATTTGTACGTGGACGATCAAGGCCTGAAATAAAGGATTTTTTTATTTCAAACTTTCTATGATCTTTACAATCTGTGCGATCAGCTTGTCAGATGTAGTATAGCTATCAAACCAAATAAGACTTTATCACCATTCTGTAAAGTTAATTGTTGCTGTACATTAAAACGCAGACACAGCTACTTACGTGTGTCGTACCGCTTTTGGAGTAATGAACCCAGGGAGGATAAAATAATACGTTAGTCGTACGATAGTGCCGTCCTATTTCTATGTCCAACCAAATTAGTGCTCAATGTTGCATGACACTGAAATGCGGATACGCAGTAACGGCCATCTTGCGTACCGCTTTTGGAGAAAGCCCTCTGTACCGTTAGCACGAATATTAGCGTCAAAGTATTCGTATCGCCGTTCGTATTAAGTTTTTTTTTATTTATAAAAATCCAACAGCTTTTTACAAACAGTATGTTAAGCTATACAATGTGTATTTTTATATTTGACCAAACGAAATGTGCGGATATTAGACGAAATATTATCGACAAAAACACGAAAAAAAAAAATGTTATGTTATTAAAGAAATCCAGTAACCTGAATATTTTTCGTCAATTATTTTTTAACTAATTTCCTGTTTGGTATTGTCAATTATTTTTTACTTTCTTAGCTTCTTATACTTTGTTTAGTTTTCAAATGAGACAATTTTAAAGAAAATATGCCCGCCGTTTGCTTAAAGAGAAAAAAAAAATCGAAACACGACATTAAGAAAAAAAAAATAGTGTTAATAACGATTTTTTCCGGTTTTTATCGATAATATTTCGTCTAATATCCGCAGATTTTGTTTGATCAAGTATAAAAAATACACATTGTATGTAGATAAATGAAATTTTTAGCCAATAAAAGGTTTTTAAAGATAAAACTATGACTCGAGCACAAATGAGAGTGTCTGTGTAGTAGTAAAAAGGAAAGTGTGAGTTGTTTATATTTGTGTGATTACCTAAAACTGCTATTCCATATAAGTTAGTATGCAAAAATGTAATTTCCTTGCACGTAAGTGGCGCTGTTTCACCACGAGCCTTTATATTGTGCTCCCAGCGCGAGGCACAGTGAATCAAAAATAAATACGTATAACAAATAGGGATGTGGATACTTAAGAATCCCCTTACCCTATACTTTTCCATACAAATGTAGACTAGCTTTTATTTTGAAATTACATGTGAGATGACGGCAGTAATTTGCAAGTTTAAAGAAATTGCATATATCTAGGCGTATAGATTTCGACAGACACAAATATGAACTAGAAAGATAATATGATACTGTAGAAGTTTTCCATATTGATGGTCAAATATTATATGATATTTACACTATTATTCTCTTTTAAGTTCATATTTTGACTGTGAAAACTAGTTATATGGAATGGAATGAATATCTTAATTAGGTACATAATTTCGCCAATATGTGACATGCTGTTTTAAAATAAAAGCTAGATTACGTTTGTATGGGAAAATCTGATTCTGTCTAGGGTACGGGGACTCTTAAGTTACGTGCATTACTAGCAGTGGGTTTTGGTCGGAAATTTGCGAAGCTCGCGAAATGGGCACGAAAATGTTTGTCGCGGGAATTCGCGGGGAAGGGTTAATTTTTAAAACGAAGGTGATATACTTTGACGCAAATATTTGTGCTAAGAGTACAGGGTTCTTTATTACAAACGCGGCACGACAGACGTACGTAGCTACGTGTCCGCGTTTCAGTCAAGCAAAAATGAGCGTTACGAAATGATGATTAAGTCTAATTTGGTTTGACATTGAAACAGGACACTTTCTGACGACTGGTGTTATTTTTAAGCTTTTGACTGCCAGGTGTTCTTACGAAAAAAGTGTCCTTAGCTTAAATTTAAATTCTAAGCAAGTCATTATTAAAAAAAAAAAACAAGAACCCGACTGCCTTTTTATACAACGTGGAAGGGACATACCCGTAATAAATCGAACCACGGGATAAACTAAAATATCAGTCAAAGAACAAAAAAAAATTGGCATTCCCATACAAATTGCCTGGGCGGCAGCTCACTTTAGTATGGAAATGCCAATTTTTTTTGTTACTCGAATGTTATTTTTCTTTCATTATGATATAGTATAGCCCGTGGTTCGATTTATTACGGGTATGTCATTCCACGTTGTATACCCAGTGTCACTCACAGTAAATACGAACGACACCTCTCAAACTAAAAACCATGGGGCCGTTCAGGCTGCAGAGCTTGCCAAACATACATACATACATAGTACATACATACATACTCTCGAAAAACATAACCCTCCTTCTGGCGCAGTCGGGTAAATATACAACTGAGGCGCTAGGGGCAATCGTATAGCTGGTCGTATATATGATACTGCGGCGATAAAGGGGACATGAATTTTTCGGGGTTCAGTGCTGCCTCCATTTGAAATAAAAGCCTCTCATTCCCCGACCTATTATATACCGTCAAACTATTTTTAACCGAATTCCAAAAAGGGAGGTTATCAATTCGTCGCGATCTTTTTTTTATATATGTTCACCGATTATTTGAAACACCTGGCCCGAATTGTTTTTTTTTGTTTGGAAGGCTATTCTTATCAGGTCCCCTAGAAATTTTATTAAAATCGGTTGTTTAGTTTGGGGGTGAAGTCTGTTTTTAGTGTTGAAAAATTATATGATCATAACCAGTAAGGTTACAGTTGAAAGTGAGAACGTGAAGAAGTTTTTCTTCGCACATTTCCGAACGGCCTTTTTGGCAAATGAAGCTAGGGCTCACTCAAGACAAACTTTAAAAGATATCTCCGTTTCCTTTTAAATAATTTATTTTAAATGGAGGCAGCACTGGACCCCGTAAAATTTCATGTTTACCCTTAAGAGCTTCCACTAAGTGACGCGGGCGCACGCGGCGGGTTCAACTATCTCTGTCACAAACTATAGGTGCGACAGAGGCAGGTGACCCGCGACGGACTCTGCTATCTCTTTCGCATTAAGAGTTTGTGACAGGGATAGACTGAAACCCGCGCGTGCGCCCGCGTCACTTAGCGGAAGCCCTAATGGATTAACGGAGTATCGGTCCCTCATGGTTTGACTTTGCTGTAACAAGCACACAAAAAATATCCTGTATATTTAAGTAGGTTGATTCTGTTTTACAATAAAATTGTTTTACGGACATTCAAAACAACTTTGATTCCTTTTCCACCTTCTCGTCCATCAGCTAAATGGCTTTTGGGTCTGACGGCCTGGTGCTCTTACTGCTTCTAAAGCCCCAAAACTCAAAATGTTTTATCTGCCCCATTAGGAAATAAGACGAGATATTACGGAAGTTCCGTGGTCCACCCAATTGGTTGAAAAATTAATTAAAAAAAAGAAATCTAGTTTTGAATGTTATGACAAACATTCAGATTATTTCATGGACAAATTTGATGAAAGTATTTTATTTATAAGGTTATTATTTAAAAGGTTTTCTTTATACTCCGTCTGTGATTAAAGTGCTTTATGTTTGGCGGATATGGATTTTAAAGCCATTCGTAAGAGTTCATGCAATAATTTGAAGAGTTAAACATTCGTTCACTAGGTACCAAATTCGAAATTTATCTTTATATAAGGGGAAACAGGATTTTTTTCGGGGTATAGTGCTGCCTCCATTAAAATAAAAAACCTTCAAAATATTTTATGAACTACTACTATTTACAATTTAAAGTGAGAACGTGAAACTTAAAAAGTAGTTCGTAAAATAGTTTGAAGACCTATTTTTTAAATGAGAACTCCGTTATTTTTAATAATTTATTTCAAATGGGGCAGCACTGGATCTCAAAAAAACGTATCCTCTTAATAAAAGCTTCTATTTCAATAAAGAAAATTTTATAAAGGAACTGATAGTAGGTACATATCTAACCCTCTTTATTTTTTGCCAACCTCACGACAATAGCGAGTTTGTATGACTTGTAAATAATGTAAATTATTGTAAATAGAAATTTGAGGTGCTCCTAAGCCATTTAATAAACAATCAAGATTTATCTTGAAGTAATAGATTTTGTAGTTTTGTTTGTAACGTCAATCGTCAACAACTAAGTTAGTGCACCTGCCTCCTTAGCATGGAACCGTTGATAAACGTTGATAGTTTTTATCGCGATGGACTAGTACCAACACTACCAACCCGCTCGTTATTATTACGGGCGCCGGTGAAATGATAAATAAAAATTTAAATATATACGGACAAATCACACAGATTGAGCTAACCCCAAAGTAAGCTTAAGCTTGTGTTATGGGATACTAACCCAAAGATACTATATTTTATGATAAATACATATACAAGGTGCTTTGTGCGAAAAAAAATCTGCTGTTCCATACTATTTTACAATACTTAGAATTCCAAAATGTATGGAACAGCTGATTTTTTTTCGGTTGGATTGAGTCGGCCCGATACAAAAAATTGCTCATATTCATGAGTACTTTCACCAGTAGAAAGGATGCCAGTGATTTAAAAAAACACCCTGTATAGATAAACAGCTAAGACCTAGAACAATTTAAAAAGGCCATTTTTCAACTTGCCGTGGTTGGGGATCAAACCCAGAACCTCCAGATTGGCGGTCTAGCGTGTTGACCATTACGCCAAGGAAGTCGTAATTGGCGCCACGGAACGTTTCTAAGGGTTTCGTACCCAAAGGGGAAAAACGGGACCCTATTATTAAGACTCCGCTGTCCGTCTGTCCGTGCCTCAGTCTGTCTGTCACCAGGCTGTATCTCACAATGAACCGTGATAGCTAGACAGATGAAATTTTCACAGATGTATTTCTATTGCCGCTATAACAAAAAATACTAAAAACAATAAAATAAAATATTTTAGTGGGGCTCCCATACAACAAACGTTTTTATAGATAATGGTACGCAACCCTTCGTGCCGACTCTTACCGGTTATTCAATCAATCTTATGGAGATGTCATGTTAAGGGGTGCCGATTTTTCCGCAACAGGGTGAGATGACTAATTTAAATTTTTATATTTTACGACTTTTTAAAACGTGAAAACTTCTTCAGGCGCGTTAAGCATTTTTGAGATGGGAAAAAAAGCCATTGCACTCGCGACACTGTTACCGTTACCGTACCGGCACCAAGTTCTGTCGGCACTCCCGGAGTGCGAATGTTTTTTTTTCTTTGTGGGTACTTTTAGTTGCAAGTAAAAGTTGTTCGTATGTAGATATAAAGAGCCAGGCTAATCAGTCTAGAACAGAAATGATAGGCCTAGAATATGCTTATTCTTTCTAGCCGTATTTTTTCTGTACCTAAATGGCTACAACTTGCATCTATACAAAAACCATCTCCAAATTAGGGTTGCAAATTTATTAATCTCAATTCTCTTCCAAAATTGGCATACGCTGGAGTGACTGTAGTAGTCTCATGTACCGCAGTCCTATAAGATAAGAGGAATAGCGCAATATACTAATCCCAGTTTTTCTGATGGCTTTCTACGACTTTTGCCAGATGTCGTTCCAATGTTTGGTTAAATCTCTCAACCCTTCCATCAGACTGCGGGTGATACGGCGTCGTTCGAGTCTTATGGATTCCCATGATTTCACAAACTTCTCGGAACACTTGTGACTCAAAGTTTCGCCCCTGATTACTGTGCATCTCCAATGGCACGCCAAATCTACAGAACACTTCGTTCACAAGCTTCGTCGCTACAGTGGTAGCCTCCTGATTTGGTAGTGCAAATGCTTCAGGCCATTTTGTCAAGTAGTCCATGACTACCAAAATGTCATACATCTCCTTACGCGACATTACGTATCGAGGGTATATAATAAAAAATAAAAATAAAAAAACATAAAAACGATATAGTTAGAATTAGGTATCTGCGTTATTAAAGTAATTAAATAGCAAAACCAATTCAAATAATATAGGAAACTCAAAACTCACGAACTTTGACCCTGTCTCCATTACCTAATTGTAAATTCTGCACTATTATAGCATTAGAGTTTTTTTTGATCGGTCAGGTAAAATAATGGACAGTGAGTACCTACAGCTTACAAAATTAAGTGTGAAATGTGCTAATACATACTAATAGTGCATTATACACGCCTATTATTATGTAAATTGCAATACCTACTAAATGTTTATATTGATTTTAAATTGTGTATTTCGATTTACATGACCAAATTATATATTTACAAATTACTTACGATATTAAGAGGGAATGCCCGCCCCATCCGCCTTAAAATTTTGTAGGTTTCACTGCCTTTGAATTTATTTAAATATCTGAAAGAAGCAATCAGCAGCAAGTTATATACGTAAGTAGATAGATAACATTTGCAGTTTTTTTAAGTATTTACTTACTCTACTTACCTACTTGTTTGTCTTCAAAAATCTACTTACATTATCTCGCAGTTTGGTCAGTCTGACATTAATCTGAATTATGACAGACTAGGTAGGTACTTTGATGTTCAGTTTGATTAACGACTTTGATTGACGACCTACGTGACGTAGTGGTCACCATGCTAGTCTGCTACCCAGAGGTCCTGGGTTTGATCCCCGGTCAGGGCAAGTTGGAAAATGGCCGTTTTCAAATTGTCCTGGGTCTTGGATGTTTATCTATGTATGTATTCGTTACAAAATATAGTATCTCTCGAACTTACTTTGGGGCTAGCTCAGTTAGTGTTATTTGTCCCTATATATTTATATTTATTTATTTATTAACATGAGTGATGGAGTATTTTCATGGCATTTGAAAAAATTCGTACCCTTGTACATAGAAACAAGCGGTCTGTAACAGCCAATTTGCTCTGAAACTACTGGACATTCTTAGTCAGTGAAGGTGACTCAAAGAAGACCCGTTAGAATAAATGAATTGAATTTTAAAAATGAGGGTCTTAATAGTTAACAGAACCCTCCCCATGCGAGCTACCGCATACCGCAAAGGCGGGTTACCGCTTTTGTAGATTTTTTAATATGGCGAGATTCACTATTTTATTTTATATCTTTTTATCAAATTCAGGGGCGGAGTAAGATCAAAGGTTTTTGTGGGCGGGCTAGTTTTACGAGACCTGGTTAGTACAGGTTGTCTAAAAACGCTTTCAGGTGCGATATCACCAACGAATTTATTAGCTAGGCAAATTAAATATTCCAGAGAATTTTTAATTCTTGACGGTCAGAACCGTCAAGAACGCCATCTTGTGATGAGTGGCGCAACTACTTATTCCAACCTATGTTAAGTGGAATTGATATCCGTAGCGGCAGTTATGATTTGCTAAAAAGCCCTGACTTTCAAGCGTTAACCCCCAATAACTAAAAACGGCTGAACCGATTTCGTTCAAACATAGGTAAGAATCACAGCAAGAGAAAATGCTTCACGTAAAAAAACTCGCATAGAAATCGGTTCACCCCTTCGAGAGCTACGATGCTACAGATAGACACACAAACAGACATGCGCGCCATACTTATATTACATCCCTCTTTTTGTCAGGTTAGGGGTTTTTAGGCCATTTAGACCGTGAGAGAGAGAAGTAGCCTACCCCGCCATAAACTTCGCATGTCCTCTTAATTTCGACTATAATTTTGTTAGTATAAATATAAAATTCCGATGTATAAGAAATATTGTTAAGAATTTTACTGGTCAGAAAATAACTAAAATTTACCATGAAGGCACATTTTATTATTCTGATGGGTAAGTTTGTACTTAAGTCTTCTTACTGATACAGATACATTATGAGTTACTTATTTATTTATTTATGTAACACACTTAATTGTTCCAAAGTAAAAAATATTTTTAACAAATGGCAGACTTAATGCTTAGAGCATTTTCTCCCAGCCAAGTATAGGAATAAGCAGAGAACAAGTCATTATTAAAAAAAAAAAAACAAATAGCCCGACTGCCTTTTTATACACGGTGATTTTTTATTGGTTTTGTAGCCAAAGGCCACTTCATGAGGATCGTAAGACCTAATTAGCTAGTCAAAATAAAAATTCAGAAACAAAAAATGTTGCCTAAAACTCGTAAAGTAAAGTCGTGAGATCAATTAGTACCTAGTACCGCCGGCCGGCTAGATTTCGAGTTCATCGACTTCACGCGGCAGTTTTGGACCGGGCGTAACTACGTGGTCTCGATCGAAAATCATTTTCGCAACTTTTGTATCTTATGTCATACCTACACAAATTTGGATAAGTATATAGATAGAGGAATTTATCTACTATACGAGATTTCTTTTCCAAAACCAATGAAAATTTCAGCATGTGCTAGGTTTGGCGTTGGCGAAGCCCCAGCGCTGATCTTCCGTTGGAGCCATAATTGGTGCTTTTACGGACATTCGCACGATTGAGTACCCCACACAATAATCTATCTATATATATCAAAAGAGAAGTTCCCACTGACTGACATATAGACGCACGCACAGCCGTTACCGCTAATGATAGAAATGTGCACTAAGAAAGGATTATTCAAAACTCACCCTCTAAAAGGGAGAAACGGGAGTCCAAAGTTTGTATGAAGAATCAAGATTAATTTGACTATTTTATTCGAAACTTCGCAAGAGTACTCTTGGTGCTTAATGAGTAAACACGTGTTTCAGAATTTTTTAAAATTCAACCCCTAATGGGATGAAATGGAAAGGGAAAGACAAAGGTAGGCGGAACACAGTTCGCCGGGTTTGCTAGGCCTATAAACACATACACTATAAAAAAGATTGTTATATATTATAAGTATTCAAATTTTGTTTGTTAGTAAGTAATATGTTTTGATATATTTATGTTCTTGACGACCTCCGTGGCGTAGTGGCCACCATGTTAGTCCGCCACCCAGAGGCCCCAGGTTCAATCTTCGTTCGGGGCAAGTTGGAAAATGGCTTTTTTCAATTTGTCTTGGATCTTGGATGGACTTGGACTTACTTTGGGGCTAGTTCAGTCAGTGTAATTTGTGTCTATATGTATATGTTTATATATTTATTGATATATTTATTTACAGTGACTATTGCATGCGGAAAATGCCAACGAAACGCCGCTGACAATGTCGACGCTAGCCGAAGATACGTCGGTCTCGACGCTTACCCTCTATGCGGCTGTCCACCCGTGTACAAGCCGGTCTGCGCCAGCAACTTCCAGACATACGCCAACGAGTGCAAGATGAGATGCGACTTTGACAACCCTGGACTGTTCGTGTTGTATCACGGACTATGCGCCAATAGGCCACTACGCCGTAGGGTGCAGAGTTTGCGGTCTAATTAGTTACCTATCAAATCTTTATTTGCTTCTAAATGTTTTGCAATGAGGTCTCCGGTAACATTTCGGTCAAAAATTCATTATTTGGTACTGTTAAGAGAATTAAACTCCACAAATAATGTCACTTGTCATTGATTAAATCCATTTTTAACATGATTTTAGATTTATTAATGAAGAAAAACTGTTAATGAGAGCGTAATTTGACTCCCAAGAAACTATGACGTCACGACGTGCTATTTCATACAAATCCCATAGAAAATGTTTGTTTTGACGTTTAGAAAAAAGTATCTGATTTGACTTGTTGGAAACTAGCGGAATACAGTCCATCTTTCTTCAATTTCGACTTTTTGAACCCCTTCCATTTGTCAGGCTCTTTTTTGATCCCCCATTGTCACGTTTTGAATGACCCGTCTTCCCATTTTGCTGTGACGCAAATTGTGAATGACTTAAAATGGGAAAAGGTCGTCGCCTTTCTGAATCTATTGAAGCCAAATTAAAAAGCAGGCCTTAATCAAGGCACTTATGACAAAACGTTTTTGAAGTGAAATCTTTAGCGCGTTGTGCATTTTTTGAGATAGGAAAAATCATTGAACTCGCGACACTGTTATCGTTGCCGTAACCGACACCAAGTTTTCACTTCTGTCGGCACTCCCGGAGTGCCACTGTGTTTTTTTACTTCGTATAGAATGTTATAAATCACCCTGTATTTTATTTACTGAGGTAGGTACAAACTTACTACGATGCGACACAAATAAGTTGAATATAAATGGTGTAATCCAAAGCATTTTTGTACAAATTCCCACCAAGTAGGTTAAAATAAAATGGCGGTTATCGGCGCAGGTAGAAATAATGCGCCGACGACAGCAATTTTGGTTCAATTTACGTGTCGGGAATTTGTACAAAAATGCTTTGATGTCCGCCCCATTTTTGTTCAACTTATTTGTGTCGCAGTCTGACTTTAGTAGTTAGCCGTAGTTTGCACCTTCGGCATCCACAACAATGAAACTGGGCACTGCAACTTCGGGTACCTATTGCCCAGTTACCGACAACTTCGCAAGAGGCGCAACAATTTGAAAGACCATCCCAACTTAGCCAGTGAGCATTAATGATGAAAGTAGCGGCCACGCTTAGCAATAACTCGCACCGCGAGACTTTATATCACTTGCCGTACTCCTGCTCCTAGCGCGAGGCATAGTGAATCCAAAATACCTTATATCTACAATACAAACAAAAAGGGATGTGAATACTTGAGTTATTTATGTGCAATAAGAGCAGTGGTCTTTTGTCGGAAATATCCGACGCTCGCGAAATGGGCACGAAAGTGTATGTCGGATAAATCCGAGGTTCGTGATGAAAGGGTTAAAATTTACGGGAATCGAAAATCGTGATCTGCTTCGCCTACTTAGAAATATTCTTAGGTTACCTCATGCTTATTCCCTTGACCGCCATTAACAATTGCGTGGGACGAGCAGTAGCAGGTATATAATATTCCACTACTCTTCCTCATTGTGCTTTGTCATTTAAAGTGGAAGATATTATTTTGCCTTTCATTAAAGCCCTATATGATGTTTCTTGTCTGATAGACACCTAGTAGTTAGGTATTGCTTGCACCTTCATCTGGTATACGGTTATCGTCGAGCTCGCAAGTACTGCAACAATTTGAAAGGCCATTCCAACTTTGCCAGTTAGCATTTTTGTGTTACCATTGATAGCCCTAATATAGATCTCATTTCACGAAAAGACCTTTTACAAATGATCAGGTGTTCCCGCTCTGAAAAGTACATATTATGACGACAGTAGCGGCGATCGGTAGTTGGCGTCTAGCTGCTGTTAACTTGTTTGGGGTTCAAAGTTAAGATTAAGTTTCTTCGTGTTTCGGAAGGCACGTTTAAGCTTTGGTCTCAGTGGTCAATTGACATCATAGCAGATGTTTATCTATGTCTGGCCTTAGGCCCACATCTTATTCAATACGCCGCTTGAAAAATTTGACACTAGTTTAGGTAATGTAACACTAGAGTTAAAATTGGGCACCATACGACGAAAAAAACAACATCCGAGATACATACAGCGACGGATTGTGAAAGTTTATTTTGAGAGCTTCGCTTGTAGTAGCTGCGTTTATTGTAATAAATTAGAAGCCTTTTGATTCGACAACAAGAAGTATTGCTTGCATCTTCGGTGTCCAAAATCAAAGACCTAGATATTAGTTTTCACCACAAATTCGGCGCTGCAACTATCGGGTGTTGCAGCAACAATTTGAAAGGCCATCCCAACTTTGCCAGTTAGCATTTATGACTGAAGTATCAAAGTAGCGGCGCGGGCGATCGCTAGTTGGCATCTAACTGCTGTTATTAACTTGTTTAGGGGTTATAGTTAAGTTTGGGGTAAATTCGTGTTTCGGAAAGTAGGTTAGTAACTACACTTATCCGTTAGTCTAGTTGTCATCATAATGTGGCAGACGTGTAGCCATAGACCAAGGTTTTTTTTTACTGTGTAAGCGTCTAGCTATGTCAGATGCATTTACGAACCTTGAGAAATCAGTAAAAGTAGTATATGATTAATTTAAATAGCAACAGATTATATACAACGAGAATAACAACAAAAAAAACAGGCATTTCTTTCACCTTAAGTAGCCACAACAATGAAACTCGGCACTGCAACTATCGTGCACTGCACAGCAACCGAAAAGCTCGCTAGTGTGTCAACAATTTGAAAGGCCATCCTTACTTTGCCAGTTAGCATTTATGACGGAAGTATCAAAGAAGCGCCGATCGCTAGTTGGCATCTAACTGCTGTTATTAACTTGTATTAAAAAATTTACAAATATACCAAGCATTAATAAGAAAGTAAATATCGTACATAGCCGTGACGTCATGCGAAATTTCAATGTGCTGTATCTTTGTCATTTTTTGTTTCTCAGAAAGAAAAAAATATGTGTACAATATTTTTTAATAATCTAACCGATGGGCTAAAAATATTTTCCATTCGTCATGCATATTAAATTAAATAGCCTTTTAACTCGAGAAGAACAAGTACCTATTGCTTGCACCATCAGTAGCCACAACAATGAAACCCTGCACTGCAACTATCGTGCATTGCACAGCAACCGAAAAGCTCGCAAGTGTGTCAACAATTTGAAAGGTCATCCTAACTTTGCCAGTTAGCATTTATGACGAAAGTATCAAAGAAGCGGCGATCGTTAGTTGGCACCTAACTGCTGTTATTAACTTGTTTGGGGTAACTTCTTGTTTCAAAAAGCAGGTAAGTACCTACATTTATCCATTAGTCTCGTTTCTCATCATAATGTGGCAGACGTCTAACTATGTCAAATGCCTTTGCAAAATCAAACACCAGTGTGGGCTACTATCATACACGAAAAAATAAACATCGTACATATAAACATCCGATTGTTCCAGTTGACTTCACTTGCTCATTCAATTACCTATAATATTATAATTAAATTAAATAGCCTTTCGACTCAAGAAGAAACAGTTCCTATTGCTTACACCATCAGTAGCCACAACAATGAAACTGTACTGCAACTATCGGGTATTGCATCGTTGCACAGCTACCGAAAAGCTCGCAAGTGTGTCAACAATTTGAAAGGCATCCTAACTTTGCCAGTTAGCATTTATGACGAAAGTAGCGGCGATCGGTAGTTAGCGGCTAACTGCTATTGAGAACTTGTAGTTTTGGGTTAAACGATACTAACGGCCCTCCCCGGCTTCGCACGTATAGGTACCTATGTATTTTACACATATACATATAAAATTTCCTTCATTATTTACTTTATCTATTGATGAAAACCGCATTGGTGGTGATTGCCATACCAAGGTCACAGAATAAGAGTATGCCATGGTGACAACCAGGATTAAGGGTTTTTAATGTGTGTTCCGAAGCTAGGAGGAGCTGGAGAATTTTTGCCACTTGTGGTTACCCATCTGTGCAGATCAAGCCCGGGTCGCCTAACTTGAAAAAGCGCTAGCAGTGCGTACTCCCAAAGCCACCACGACGATGACGCGGAGAGTAACGAAATGTCGCAGAGGTGTTTGTTTGTTGTTTGTTTTGCGTGTGTAAGTGGCGAAAACTGGTGTTAGATTTTCCCAGGGACAGGACTACCGATATTTTTTTATGGATGTATCGATACCTGATATCGGTATTTTATCAATATAAATTACGATAGATTAATACTAAGTACTGGTATTATATCGATATTTTGTATAAAATGCTGATATTATATCGAAATTTTGTGTAAAATACCGGTATTTTATCGAAATTTGTGTCGACATATTGATATATCACCATCATGACGATGATGCGGAGAGTAACGAAATGTCGCAGAGGCTTTTTTTTGTTGTTTGTTTTGCGTGTGTATGTAAGTGGCGAACACTGGTGTTAGATTTTCCCAGGGACAGGACTACCGATATTTTTTTTATCGATATATTGATACCCGATATCGGTATTCCATCGTGTTTTTTTCGAATATATATCGATATATTGATATATCGATATAAATTCCGATATATCAATACTAAGTACTGGTATTAAATCGATATTTTGTATAAAATGTTGGTATTATATCGAAATTTGTGTCGATATATTGATATATCGATAAAATACCCATATCGGGTATCGATATATCGATAAAAAAAATCGGTAGTCCTGTCCCTGGATTTTCCAAGCTGCCTAACAAAGCTTGACGACTTTACAATAATTTTAGCCGGGACCAACGGCTTTACGTGCCTACGGCGTTATAGCAGTGATGATTCAAAGCAGTCACGAGAAGTCGCAGTCACTTTCATCGCAGTTGTGTCTTTTCGAGCCTGAGGGGCTCGGTGGCCTGGGTCTGAAGAATTTGCGAAAGCACTAGATCTTTCGCAAGTGACTGAACACGAGTGACATTAAAAAAAATCTCAAGATCCTCCGTGTATCGGAAGGCCCGTATAAGCCGTTGGTCTTGACTATCATCATTGTCTAGCAGTTGTTAAGCTATGTCAGCTGCCTTTAGGCAGCTTAAAAAATCGACATTTGTGTTGGTCACTTACACGAAAAATTTGTGCCGTGTGGTTTCGGGCAGAATAGAATAGGATCACTCCAAGTCTTCCCGTGGATGTCGTAGAAGGCGACTTAGGAAACACATCAATGAGACCTCTCCAACCCGTCTAGCCAGCGAGGAGAGTGTATGCCAAATCCTCTGGCTGCTCTGGCCAAGTATGGCTCTGGTAGTACAGAGAGGGTCGTGCTCCTGCTGTGGACACATAAAAGACCTGATGATGATGATGACTTACACGAAAAACAAGCAAAAGCAAACGTGCCTTTTGGAGGCATGTGTGTATAAGCCATTGAGCTCCGGTCAGAAATATCTAACTAAATACTAACTTCTTATTTAGACAAGCGTCAAGGCACTCTTGCAGTATCACGGGGCAGTATCGCTTTGACAAAACCAGTCGGCTATCCCGACTAATGTACCTAAAACCGAATTTCAATTACCAAAAATTTCCCGAGAGCTCACTCAAAGGGGATTATTCTGGATTCGCAATACAATCGCGCAAGTTATGAGAAGCGAGTCGTTAATGACGCTATACTTTCCTCTCATGAATACTAACAGCGCAAGTTGGCAAACTTCGCGGATTGTTTCGTAAATGCCGATATAACTGATGGAGTTACGGCACAGAATACGTATTAGTACTCACATACAGAAGTCTTAGTCAGAAAAGAAATTCAAAGGAATATCAACTTCATGTGGTTAGCGCTATGTTTTGATTTAGCTCGCGTCAGAACTCCTCACCTCTTCGTTTAGATACCTAGACATCCATTGCAAGTCAACTGCATTCTAATTACTCTGGACAAACGATTCATGTACCTAACTGAATTTTCCCCCCGGCCGGAGTAGTTGCCGCGCGCATAGTAATAATGTAGGTAAGTATATTTTCGAAACGGGGAGTGACAGGCCTGGTTTCGGGCCAGTACTACATCTATACATACTGTGACGTATTGCGTTTGTTATAGATATAGGTACATTCATAGTAAAGGCAATATCATTAGTATGAATGTGCAGACTAAAAAAAAATAGGTTGGACAGAAAAGTTACAGACGAAAAAGTATTAGGGACTAAGGGAGAAAAAAGACAAATAGGTACTACAAATTATAGAAAATAGAAGAGAGAATTTTCGGTCATCTACTACGTCGAAACAAACTAATAAGCATCTGTAAGCACTATTTGTATATTCTAAATCTTTGTCTGTAGGACAGTTTCCTATATTATTATTAATTAAACTTATTGTTCACTTGGTTTAAAATTTGTCTTTTTCTAGTATTATTGAATGTTGTCGTGATAATATTTTATATAATGTTGTTACTTATGAAAAGCATTTAAGTAGGTTTTATTTTTATTTTTTTTGTTTTCTGTATGCATTCTCCATTGAATATGATTTACTTGAACATATCTTTTTTCTTTTTTGTTGTTTTCTGTAATAATTTTTTGCTTTTAATTAATTTCTATGTTAGTGGCGATTCCTGGTGACCCATAATACAGGTTCTTCTGAAACCTACCATAGGCACCAGTTCTTGTTTTATTGTTTACAAATATAAATATACTAAGTACCTTGTAAGTTAGAGTAAGAGGTGTCGTTAAATAACAGTCATTTGAGCTACGTTAGATGCCTTAAGGTAGTTCGATAAATCTTACATATCTAACAAATTCAATGAACAACTAGATACCACTTAATCTCAATTTCAAAATTTCATGCAGTTTGTGCACATTTTGAATAAGCTAGCTCTCTCTCCGCTCTATGTTTGCTAATCTCATTTGTTCAACGCTCCAATGCGGTTTTCGGAGATAAGTGGGCATTTTGTGGTATTATCTACTCAAATTTAGGATGGTACCTACTACCTACTCTTTGCTCGTAGTGAAATATTTTCACAAACATCTAAAATTTCTGATAGGGATTTACCTGTTCAATTTCTTGTATTTAGTAAGATTGGGAAGAAAAATAAAGAAATATTGAATTTGAATCAGCAATGGGCATGCAGCTACTTCGTGGGAGATAATAATTTTTCAAAACTAAAAACCGACTTCACCCCCAACCTACACAACCAATTTTGATAAAATTTCTATGGGACCAAAAATTTTTTTAATCGGTCCAGGCGTTTTTGAATAATCGGTTAACATCTTAGGTTAACATACATAAAAAATAAAATAAAACATCGTGACGAATTGATAACCTCCTCTTTTTCGGAAGTCGGTTAAAAAGTTTAACGTATCGTCACAGAATTAATAAAAGTATTACATAGTATCGTATAACTATTAGATACTTATAAGTGTTAGCATGCTGTTATATTAAATACAAGCTTTAACCCGCGACTTCATCCGCGTAGAAATCGAAAATGTTTTCTAAAATGATTTTTAATTGGTTTTTCACCGTTTGTTCCCATTTTCGCTCCCGTTCCCGTTCCCGTTTCTGTTATACATACATGCATTATTATTTTCTACTAACTACTAAATTAAATTTAAAATTTCATGTGTCTCGCTTTAAATATTATGAAGTTTTATACAAACTGGCAACCCCTATTTCACCCCCTTCGAGATGAAATTTCCAAAAATCCTTTCTTAGCGGACGTCTCCTAGTTACATTCTACCTTCCTGCCAAATTTCATCTTCATTGGCTAAGTAGTTTTCGAGATTTCGTAATGTTCGCTTTTATATATAGATTAAATTAAATAATACATTTTACAAATCAGGGCCGCTAAAGAACGTGAAGGCGAGAAGAATTACAATGTTCTTACTCGTTTAATACCGGGTTTTGTTGGTCCAAGCACTTTATTCGAAAAATCAAATTAAAAAACCCCCGATCGAAAATGTCAAGAACGCTATCTAGTGATGAATAGCGGAACTAATAACGAGTTCCGCTATTATAGCGCCATCTATTATGTTTTAGGGAAAGCCCTGAATTTCGAACTGTAATCCCCAATAACTTTAAACGGCTGAAGCGATTTTCTTCAAACATAGCTTAAAACCAGAAACCTCAATATCATTTTTGAAGACCTAACTACTATACTCCACACGTAATGGGTTTGAAGATAAAAAAAATTGAGTTTCAGTTCTAAGTATGGGGAACCCCCAAAATTTATTGTTCATTTTCTAATTTTGTGTAAAAATCATAATGCAAATTTCAAATTCAAATTCAAATATATCTTTATTATCATAGGATATTTATAATATCTCTTAATAATCGTCACTTTGTTTTATTGCACAATACTTTTTGACGACAAAAAGTTACTTAGAGCTAAGTTTACTGCCGCTTTCAGAGCGCTAGTGCAGAAGAAGCGGTAACAAACTGCACTGCAGCATTTTCTCCAAGAACGTCAACTCACAATGAAATTAATATTTATAGTTGATATGTGGACAGAGTATACATTGTTTGTTGTCATAATTTAAATTAATTTTTTTAATGTCGAAATTTTGTAATAATGTCAAATCAAGTTGTAAATTCAGTATGTACTTAATGTACCAGATTGCGGTTCACATAGAATACATCTACTTACCAAGTTTCAACAGTATAGTTCTTATAGTTTTGGAAAAAGTGGCTGTGACATACGGACGGACAGACAGACAGATAGACATGACGAATCCATTGGCACTGGTTTTTTAGGGTTCCGTAAAAAACGGAACCTCAAAAATCCAGTGTCGCTAACGCAAAGCTGATTAACATCTTAATCTCATTTAATGCCGTATTATGAAGTCGCCAAGGAAATTAGCGTCAGAATCTCAGTGTTAGTCAAAATTGAACCCTCGCAAGGAAGCCGTGCCGTGACATGCGGGGAGTAATTAACTTGGGGCCGCGAAACAGGAAAGGTCCTAAATAGCGAGTGCTGTGGCGGAGCGAAATTAAAGTTTCACGTGGGCAGGCTAGTTTTCCGTGGCCTTCTGGTTTAAACAAAGTGTTTTTAGGCACGAGATCTACTAAAATAAATGCCAAGTGCGAGTCGGACTCGCGAACTAAGGGTTCGTAACATTTTATCTATTAAAAAAATCACGTTTGTTTAATGGGAGCCCCAACTAATATATTTATTTTATTCTGTTTTTAGTATTTGTTATAGCGGCAACAGAAATACATCATTTGTGAAAATTTTAACTGTCTAGCTACGTTTCATGAGATATAGCCTGGTGACAGACAGACGGACAGACAGGCAGACAGACAGACGAACAGCGAAGTTGTAGTAATAAGGTCCTGTTTTTACTTTATGGGTACGGAACCCTAAAAATGCTCATTCGCTTCATGCGTGAGGCCCTATAGATAGACTGTGAGGTCATGGCCGGTGGCCCACGTCATCTAGTAAGTATCACGATTGGCATGCCAATGGTCACCCAAGGATGCTGAAAACCATGCAAAGTGGAGAACAAAAACTATAAAATAAGTACTTTTCGTATCAATAAAGTTTCTGAACGAAAGTTAGATAGATAGATAATAATAAATAATAAATATATAGGGACTAATTACACTGATTGAGTTAGCCCCAAAGAAAGTTCGAGATTTGTGTTATACTATATTTTATAACAAATATTTGTTTATATAAATAAACATCCAAGACCCAGGACAATTTGAAAATGGCCATTTTCCAACTTGCCTTGACCGGGAATCGGACCCGGAATCTCCGGGTGGCGGACCAGCATGGTGACCACTACGTCACGGAGGTATTTTATTGATATCAAAAAGACACACAAGTTTGATTTGTAATCTTCCGATTTCGTGGCCCGCGTTCTAGTAGACAAGCACAAGTACAGCAAGTTCATCAAAAGCGTCGCAACTATGTTTGTTAGCGCTCCGACTGCCAAATCATAACCGGGATCCTGCCGACTTGCACAAAGGAGGGGTTCCATTTGTACAATCACACAATGTAACAACGTTATGCCGGTATATTATTACTCTGTAGTTATGTAAGGATTACATATAAGTTATGGTTACGCCATGTATTTATGGGTAATGATATTAACTTCAATGTAAGTACCAAATGCAACGTCGCCGTGCTTTGGAAGGCTCAGATAAGCTGCAAGCCTTTGATGCGGGATCATCCGCTTGAAAATTTGTAAAAAAATATGATACAATCCAGAATGACTACCAGCAATAATCTAAAAATAAAACAATAAATGAATTTTAATGCAGCTTATGTTATTTTGGATAATCCCAATCACTACTCTCATACTTTTTCTAAATCTTTTGCTGTTATGGCTGCACTACTTTGGAACAGACTACCTAAGGATTTTAAAGAATCGCGTTCTCGGAATTCCTTCAAGAATAGGATAAATTATTTTTTCTTCTCCTGTACTGTTATCTGTTTTTTAAATGGTCCCGAACACTAATATAATAAGAGCATACCTAGATTATATGATTTCAGAAAAGTCTATAGTCTATTCCTAATAAAATATATTAGTACATGTGTCGTTATTTCGCCAAAATGATACCATACTGCCAACATAATAACGTTATTTTAACATATGGTGCCATTCTTCAAACGTAAAGTCACTGAACAAACGGTTTTTTGTATGAAAAACATTCGTTTAAGTGACTCCATGTTTCAAAAATGGCACTTTTGGTCACTAGGAAGACGTCAATAAAAAAATTAAGTCTTCCATAGATACCTAGTAACTACCAAACATATGGTAGTATTTCGTACTTTTCTTTGTTTATTTTTGTATTTATTTTAGTAAATGTAGTGATAGAAAGAGTATTGTATGCATCGTTGTATAAGTATGTCAAAAAATGCTCGCCAAGGCTCGCATCGTAACTTGCTCCACTCGCATATTATGAACCTTCTTATACAACTGTTGCATAAAAATCTATTTTATCTCATCTACCCAAAAAACGATGTTTTCATCCCAAAACATTTGGAGCTAAAGTTAATGGTTATTTCCTCGAGACTAAAAAGTGAAAAAGAAATTCTCTAGGGATTAAAACCAGTTTGAAAACTGAACACGAGTGTAATCTATGTAGAATCAAAAATAATGTTGGCAGCTCAGAACAACGAATTCTATGTGAGGGTGGCAGTCCAGCAAAAAAGGAAGAATTTTGTTTTAAGTTAAAAACAACTGGCACGTCGTCGTGATTTTTTAAATGTGGAATACATATCGTCGTCAACGTGGATGAATGTAGGTAAACATCATTATGTTCTCCGCTTCGGAAAAAGAAATATGTAAGTATAATTAAAAAAGCACAATTTTTCTCTATGATTCAAGTAGTTTTCAACTTACAGAAGTTTTAGGTTACATGTAATTATTTGTGTAAATGTGACTACTTTTTCGTAAGTTTAAGCCGATAGTGAATAGGTATAAAGTTGACTTATAAAAATAAAAAGCTATGATGGACCACGCAAACAAAGTTATGAGTGAACATTTAACCGTAAGTTGGTGGTTTTCGAAAAATTATTCCTTGGTATTTAATATATTATATGAAAACGACACTCAACAAAGGTTCTACTGTTATTTAAATTCTGTTTTATACTCGTATGTGTTAGTTTTTCTCTTAGATGTAGATAAAAAGTAGAGTGTGCTACTCGGGTACGGTAATATTTTTATCTCGGGCGATATACATGAATCCCTCGCTTCACTCAGGATTCCACCGTAGAATCACTCGCTACGCTCTTGATTCAACGGTGGAATCCTTCGATTCGCTCTAGATTTAAAGTAGCGCCATTGCCTTCAAAATATTACCTTATCCCCTTGTAGCACAATCTACGATTATGAAAGTTCTTGACTTGGATTGAGTTAAATGTAAATTAAATATGTATATGTTACGGGCAACGTGATTAATAGGGCCGTATTGATAAGGGCCGAGTATTATGAATAGTTCCCAAGAGCATCGGGCTGTTTGATATATTTTTGTATTTTAATTACTTAGACCGGTCCATATTATAATGCCCGACAGCCCGTGATCCATTTAAAAAATCAACTTAAGCAATAGATTGAATTTATCACTTCGACCAGGCCGTTTCGACGAGAAGACATCAATGAGACGTACGAAAACTTAGCTGTTGTTGCTCATCCTATTTCTGTTACGGTTGAACCCAACCCCCGACCGGAACTGAAACAAGCTTCTGCTTATATAATGAATGAACAACCTGGGCGAGAAAATGAGCAATCTGCTGCAGACACCATAGAAAACAACTCTCTTCCAGTTGATCAATAGGCTGCTTCTGTCGATATGATCAGTGAAGAGGAAAATAGAAGGTCAGCGTATTTACTGAACGTCGTTTCAAGCCAAGGCTTCAAACATTGCAATTGCACTGGTAACTGCTATTCTAAGCGTTCTAAATGCAAGAAATCAAATATTCTTTGCAATTCAAAATGTCATAAAAGCTCGACTTGCAAAAATAAATAATTTTTAGGTAGTAAAATTCTTTTACAAACTTGAGATTTAATTTTCTTTTATGTTCCTTGCTATAAGAATATTGTAAGTTTAATTTCGTTGATAAACCAAAACACTTTACGCGTGTTTTATCATTTTGCCCAAAATTGTATAAAAATAAAAGTAATGTAACTACTTACTTACCTATGTTATATGTTAAATTGTTTAATTTCTTTTGTACTATTATGTTAAATAGTTTTTTATGTTTCATTCTACAAGAATTTCGAAGTTTTATAACGTTAATAAACAAAAACACTTTATTTCATTTGGTTTATTATATTGCCCAAACGTATTTGCCCTTATTCATACTGACCGGGAAAAGTGATTAGGCATAAATTTTTTATCAAATTGCCCATGAGACATGGGCATTATGTATACAGATAAATATATATATACATATATATATGTGTATATATGTTATATATATATATATATATATATATATATATATATATATATATATATATACTATCATATTCACGTACGATGGGAAGGCGTACATTAATTGTATTTTCTGTGTACATGCCAACGGATTATTATGACAATGAAGATGCAAGTGATGTAGAATGTATGGGTGATTTTAATGCACATATTGATGAACTATTCTATAGGGAGTTAAGTAGTTTTCTCAGGAAAGAATGTGGGTGTGTGCAGATGTTGAGAAATTAGGTGTAGACTCTAATAGGTATACTTTCGTAAGTCAAGTACACGAAAGAAAGATAAAAGTTAGCTAGACCATTTTGTAGTGTCACACTCAGCATGGCAAACCGTAGTGGATGTATACATAAATGAGGAGGTATATGTGTCAGACCATCTTCCTATTATAATGACATGTAATCTTGAGGTGGTAAGACAGAAACTGGTGACCCATGCATCACGGGTCGTGTAGCAGCTCTGACTTCCACAAGATCTTAGATAAATTGTCGATATTCTTATGCAGGGAGCTTCTAAAACCAAGATAGTTACGCGTAGTAATAATAATAAAAGGAAGGTATTGTGTGGGTGGAACCAACACGTGTCTGGGGCTCACCGGGAGGCTATGCTTAAGTTTGAAATGTGGGTGCAGCACAATCGACCAACAACTGTTGTTGTGTACCAGGAGAGTGGAGACCTTAATATTTAATTCTTGTGGTACAAGATCAAATCCGAATGGATATAATAGCGAAAGCTAGAGCCTCAAAAAACTTTCGAGACTTTTGGAAAGCCACATTCAGGCTGGATCCCAGGCCGGGCCGCCCAGTGAGTGTTGAAGGGAAAAGTGACACAACGGAGATTGCAAACATGTTCAAGGAGCACTTTAGAGTGCAGTCTCCGTTGGGTTCTACCGATGAGGAGTCTGATGGTGGGTCCGTGGTGTTAGGGGACATTCCTTTGCTACATTTTTCCGCAGCGGAGGTTAGAAAGGTAATAAAAGGGATGAGCAGTGGTAAGTCGCCCGGGCACGACGGACTTAGTATTGAGCACCTGAAGTATGCGGGGGTTCACCTGCCGAGGGTCTTGTCCATGTTCTTCTCGCTTTGCATAAGTCACTCATATTTGCCTCCAGACTTAATAAAAACCGTCATTGTGCCCATCGTGAAGAACAGGACAGGGGATATCTCAGATAGGAGGAACTACCGACCCATTTCTCTTGCAACGATAGTTGTCATGATACTAGATAATGTGCTTAATGCGCGGTTGCAACAATACTTAAATCTCCATGACGCCCAGTTTGGATGTAGACCTCAATTGTCGACAGAGAGTGCGATTGTTGCACTCAAGCATACTGTACAGTACTACACGAATCGAAGGACACCGGTATACGGTTGTTTCTTGGACTTCTCCACAGCCTTTGACCTAGTGTCATACAAAGTGCTGTGGAGAATGCTAGAGGACAGACATGTACCGAGGGACATAGTCAACATATTTAAGTTCTGGTACAAGCACCAGAAAAATTTTGTAAGATGGTCCGACGGTGTTTCGGGTGAATACAGATTGAAGTGCGAGGTGAGACAGGGGGGGATTTCGTCTCCCAAGCTCTTCAACCTGTATATTAATGTCCTTATAGTCGAGCTCAGCAGTCTGCGAGTGGGGTGTAGCATAAATAGTACAGTCATTAATAACATCAGCTATGCTGACGATATGGTGCTGCTGGGACCGACTGTATGGTCAATTAATGAGATGCTCAAGGTTTGCCAAAAGTATGCGACCACACATCGGCTCGTATATAATGCGAAGAAATGTGAGTACATTGTCTTTAAGGCCAATTTCAATTTATTTATTTATTGCATTTCATAATGTGAATCAGTTCTAAATACTAAAAGTCACTGTCATATTATAAGTTAAATTAAACTATGAACCCTGTCGGGTATCGCAAAAGAAAAATGGAACGGCAAGCGGATTTTATGTTATGCAGAGGTTAATTCATAAATATAAACCTAGTATTTTACCTAGTATATATGTATTTAAATATAACTGGTACATATTTAAAATAATATGGTAAGTATTATTATTTTTTGAGAATGTGTATCATTTGTGTTTAATGTCAGTCATAAACGTAGTCAATGTCAGTTTTTTATTCAGAACATTAATTTCAATTTATTTCTTTTTCAATAAAAGACTCGTGTATTGTGTAGTATGTTTTATTAATTAAAATTTGTTTCAATTTATTTATGAAGTCGGAATTTTTTCCTTCGTTTCGTAGGCTGTCAGGTAGGGAATTATAATTTTTTATTGTCATTGCTAGCGGGCCAGACTTGAAGAGTTCTAGCTTGGAGGCGGGTGTCACGAGCACATTTTTCTTTCGTGTTTTTTTTTTGTGTAAAACTGAGAATATTTCCGAACAAATTTGCAGGCTTCTAATATGTAGATTATTACCATCGAGTAATGTTAATATTTTTAAATCTTTAAAATATTGTTTGCAAGTCGCGATCCCTCTTATATAAGTGATAATTCGTATGTATTTTTTTTAAGGATTAGCAGTTTGTCTGCGTTGGTACTATTTCCCCAGAGAATTTTTCCGTATGTGAGCCATGAGTATGCATACGCGTAATAAGCCGTTATCGCGGTTTGTACGTTAGTGGTTTTTTTAAGTTCTCTGAGTGCGTACGTGAATGACGATAGTTTAGTTGCTATTTTGGTCAACGTGTGCTTTCCAGTTTATGTTTGTATCTAGCACTAAACCGAGCAACTGGAACGTATTGACGCTTTCAAGCTTTTTCCCGTCATAGCTATAGTCTATTTCTAGAAGGGCTTTTTGATATGGTCTAAATTCAATTAATTTAGTTTTCTTAAAGTTAATCTCCAGGTTATGGTGGGATAACCACGATACTATTGAGTCAATTATCTGGGTTAGTATTTGATTTAAGTCGTCAGGTTTGGAATATGAAGTCAGTATTGATACATCGACAGCGAATAATACGCACGTATGGTCTATGGTATTTGGAAGGTCATTAATGTAGATCAGGAACAGTAGGCGTCTGACAACACTTCCTTGGGGGATAGACTAGTTCATGTGCTGAACGTCTGACCTTACTGTTGAGATTGTCCCGGTGTCATGGTCAAAGTGGTCAATTTCCACATACTGCAAATATGATTTAAACCACGCGTGAGCAATTCCTCTTATAACTACTCCATAAAGTTTGTCGAGAAGAATATTTAGGCCGCAGGTAAATATCCCGAAAACGCACCTCCCATAATCCTAAATGACATAAATTTGGAGAGAGTGTCGTCTACTCTTAAATATTTGGGACACATTATTACCGACGACCTTAAAGACAATGCTGACGTAGAACGGGAACGTAGGGCACTTGCGATCAGGGGCAACATGTTGACCCGTAGATTTGCCCGTTGTAGCGACCAAGTCAAAATAATGCTTTTCAAAGCTTTTTGTCAGGGTTTCTACACGGGTAGTCTGTGAGTCTGCTGTACCAAAAGGTCGCTGGATGTCATCCGTGTTTAATAAAATAATATATTTAGAATGTTGTTGGGACTCCCTCAATTTTGCAGTGCCTCTGGAATGTTTGTGCAAACAAGGACGGACGGTTTTCATGCCGTACTCTGTAAAAAAGCGGTGTCAATGCTGAGAAGAATCAGGGCGAATCACAACGGCATTCTTAAAACTGTGGCGGATAGGCCGCATTCTGAATTGATGCGGCACTTAATTAGAAAAACCATGCCTGTAGCTCTGTATGGGGATATATAAATACGAGTCCCCATTAATTAAAAATAATAATCAATCAATATAATGCATTATATACTAACATTAGTTATAAGTTGTATACTAACAAACTTGGATCTTTGTTATCTGTTCATTTCATTTCATAAATTATAAGATAAGATAAGATAAGATAAAATTTCTTTATTGCACCAACTAAGTATGACAATAACCAAAAGTACATTTAAAATCTAGTAGGTACAAAGGCGGGCTTATCACTAAAGCGATTTCTTCCAGCCAACCTTTGGGTAGAGAAAACTATAAAAGATGTGGGGGAGTTGGCGCAGTTAGAGTATTACAGTGTAGTAGAATATAAGTCTACCAATAAATAATAGGAGTACATACCATAACAAATAAATGAACAATAAAGTAATAGAAATACATAAACCATAAAATTTGTACGAACATTAAAAAAAAAGTAAATGAAAGTAGCCAGTAAAAAGAAAAGAAGTAAAGAGATATTAGTTAGAGCTAGAGGAAAGGTAATGAGACGTTACCAAATCTTTGAATTTTTTCAATGATTCCACTTTACGTATATCCAGTGGCAAAGCATTCCAAAGTTTTACTGCCTGAACTGAGAAAGAATTAGAATAGAAATGAGTACTATGAACAGGAATTGAGAGTTTAAAGGAGACTGTGCTACGCACACTTCGATTCGTGTTCTCACGAAAGAAGCTAAAGCGTTCTTTAAGGTATAGCGGAGTAGAAGGAACGAACAGGACTGAATAAAGAAGGGAAAGGATATGCAAGTTACGACGTTGTCTAATAGGGAGCCACTTGAGTTGTGCACGAAAACTAGAAATGTGATCATATTTGCGAAGTCCAAATATGAATCTAATGCAGAGATTTTGGAGACGCTCAAGTTTATTTAATTGCTCTTCCGTGAGATCGAGGTAGCAGGTGTCAGCGTAGTCAAGGATGGGGAGAAGTAAAGATTGTGCCAGCGCAATTTTAGTCTTCACAGGGAGAAAGTTATGCAGTCTTTTAAGAGAACTTGCAGACGCAAATATTTTTCTACTAACCTCTTTGAGCTGAGGCGACCATGTCAAATTCTTGTCGATCAAGACACCTAGGTTTTTTACCTTGATGCTAAAGTCAATACTGACGCCGTTAAATATAATTGATGGAAGGGATTGCCAATCAATGCGCGAGATATAATATGAATTGCCTATTATAATAGCCTGTGTTTTAGAAGGATTAACTATAAGCCCATGAGACTTACTCCATTTAGATATACGCGATAAGTCACCGTTGATTAAATCAATCCCTGAACTGAGGTTATCCAGACTAACATGGCAATAGATTTGGAGGTCATCTGCATACAGGTGGTAAGATGAGCGAAGATGATTAGAAATAGAATTAATAAATAATGCGAATAACAATGGAGAAAGCACACCACCTTGAGGCACACCGGACGATGTTAGACACCACGTCGATGATTTTCTTTCAATACGTACACATTGTCGGCGACCATATAGATAAGAGTGAAACCAGTCAACAACTGATGGAGATATGTTCAGCGAGCGCATGGTAGCTAAAAGAACCTCGAAATCAACAGTGTTGAATGCATTAGAAAAGTCTAATAATGACATAACAGTTAATTGCTTATTGTCCATGCCGGCTCGAATGTCATCAGTGATCTTAACTAACGCTGTAGTAGTGCTGTGACCTGTTCTAAAACCGGATTGGAAAGGGTTGAGGATGGAGTTTTTACGCAGAATGGGATCGAGTTGTTTTTGGACAACACGCTCAAGGATTTTCGAGAGGAAGGGAAGTATAGATATTGGACGGAAGTCAGAGAAGGAAGAAGGGTTAGCTTTTTTGGGTAATGGAGTGATAAAGGAACTTTTCCAAGCGGACGGAAATATGCCGGAGGATAAGGACTTATTAAGGATAAGAGTAATAATAGGAAGTATAATGTCTAGGATAGGAAGGAACATTTTACGACTGATGTCATCCGAACCTACGGCATTAGATGTTACCGAATTTATGCACTCTTGAACATCACATTCAGTTATAGGACTAAAAGAGAAAGAAGGATAGTCAGGGGAGGGAATTGAAGATAGGTGGTTTAATATTTTACTTTTATCATTGCCACCAAAATCTGTAGATGTTGAGAAATGTTTATTAAGAAGGTTAATATGAAGATCATTGGAGACATTTTGATGGCTCTTTCCCACTCCCATAGACCTAAGAAATTTCCAAACTTTAGCTGGATCCCCGTTTTCAACGGACTGGTGGACATGACGGCGCTGTGCATCTCTACACATCCTGTTGCAGGCGTTACGAGCTTTGATATATTTATCACGGTACTTGTCCGGATCAGCTTTAAACTTAGTCTTGGCTCTGAGTTTTTTGGCAATAGCTACCGTGATCTCGTCTGTAAGCCAAGGCGCTGGGAGATGTTTAACTCTAATAGGACGCAAAGGGGCATGTATATCGTAAAGGCTGATAATCATTTTATTAAACAATTCCACTTGCTCGTCAACAGAGTCAAGATTAGCAATCGCATTCCAGTCACTGTTCAAAGCATCTTCACGTAACAGTTCAGTTTTGATAGATCTAAAATTGCGCTGAAAGAGGATTTTGGATCTTGGTTTAGGTGGACGAACTTTGTAGGAGAGAAAAAGAAGATGATGGTAAGAGAAGATGTCAGCGTTAATTTGACATTTGGCTTTGCTACATGATCCAAAGAGGACACTAAAATGAGATCCAATAGAGACGGTTTACAGTTAGGGAAGAAGTGAGTAGCTTGAAGTGGAACTAAGGATAAGTTACAGGCGTCAATGGTGGAGCTGAGATTATGAGCTCGAAGGTCATTCTTGAGTAGGCAGGTGTTGAAGTCACCCATAATTATTGTACGACTATAAACTGGTGATAATTCTTCAAGCAGCTTTTCCAAGGAAGAAAAATAATTAATGGAGTCAGAAGAACTGTAGAAAACTCCAAGAAGAATTTGTGTGTGCATTAGGGTGACTTCAATGAAGAGGTATTCTGCTTCCAAAGAATAATCAGAGACCTGAGAAACGCGAAGAACCTTAAAAGGTATATGTGAACGAAGATATATAGCAACACCGCCACCTCCCTTACCAACGCGGTCATTGCGAATCAGGTGGAAGCCAGGAAGTGAATAAAAAGTAGATGGGAGGCAAGGCTGTAGCCAGGATTCTGAGACTAAAATGGCATCAATGGACTTGCAATCAAATGTTGACAATAAGTCAGGATAATGACCCGGAATGCTTTGGGCGTTCAAGTGAACAACATTAAAGTTTTTTGGTACATCATTAAATGAATTCTCTAACCTTTCGTTGAGAGGCATTGGGATGGAATAAAAACTGTCACTTTCACTACTATTAGATGATACTGAGTGAAAACTATCATCTTGTTCGCTAGACATAAAAATATGTACGTTTATAAAAATAAAAAATTATAAGATTATAATAGTTGCCTAATAATAACTTAAAACTGCAACTCACTGCATACATCTACCCGCCAGCAGGGAGGTAAAATCAAACTTCTAAAACTAACAATAGCACCAAAACAGAAAAAAAAAAACATTACTTATCTTCACATAAATTAAGTGCGCTTAGTGTAAGTTCATATGCCTAAAAAGAAAAGAAAAAGTTATTGATTTAATTTAATTTAATTTAATTTAATTTAATTTATTTGAACATTTGAAACATAGGTGCATTTAACAAATTATGATCGTAAACAAACCGCTATAGTATAAAACTGTGTTGCAGTTGTTTACGCCCAAATCCGGAATATGGTTATCAGCAAACATTTAACAAGGTTCTTACTTAATTAAAACTTATAAGTGGTGAGAAAAATACAAATTACATACAATTTACATACTAAACTTAATCTATTTTAAGGTGGAGGGCTTTGGGAGGGGGATAGGGAGTTATATGATTTGTGTAGCTGAAAGTGTTGAGTGTATGTGTGACAGTGTTTGTGTGTTTGTTTGTTTGTTTGTAATAACTTTATTGTACTATGAAAACACACAAAAAAAATACATAAAATAACAACATAAAGAGTAAAATTGACAGTGTGTATTTGTCTATAGGTTCATGTTTGGAAGCATAAAGTAAACTATATATCGGACTTTTTTATGAGATTTTCAGTCTCCTCATAAGTAATTCCTAGTAACCATTTATAAAGTTTTCTTTTGCATTCGTGGCGCGTAAGCGGATAAATTACTAAAATCCTGTTTAGGTCGTTGTAGACTTTTGGGCTCAGGTACTTGAAGTGACGCCGAGTCAAATCGAGTCTAGATGACAATATCCTGCATACCCTATCATATCTACGCTTGTCTCTAATAAAGTTGGGATTGAAGTGTAATTGAGTGTGTTTCCGGAGAAGAATGCTCGAAATAAACAGTTTTCTCACGGACAGTACTCCACTTAAGGTATATAAGTCTGAAGTAGGAAAACGCAAAGGCTTTGACAGCATTACCTTGAGGATGAATCTTTGTGCTCTTTCCAACCGCAACAATGTTGTTTTGGCGGCACCACCCCATACAGAAACGCAGTAAGCTAAGACAGATTGGGCAAGAGTATAATAAACCGTTTTTAATAATGGGATGTCGGCCACCGAGCGAAGAGTTTTAAAGCAGTAAGTAAGTTTGCGCGTACGACTAATGAGACACTCAACTTGTGGTTTCCAACTCAGCACATTGTCAATAAGAACGCCAAGGTATTTTATTACCTCCTCGCGCTTTAAGGGGCAACAATCACAAGCAGAAGACGCACTGATACTACAATAATGCACGAGAATAGAGAATGTAAGTGGTGGTAGTGTTGATTTACAAGGTGAGAACGGCACATACTTGGTCTTATCCAAATTCAATGTAAGTAAGTTTCCTGACAGCCAGTTCATGACGGTATGCAAAGCAGCTTCAGCATTAAGCTGCACCTCATCCCAAGTCTTGCCATTAACAACCAATGCCGTGTCATCTGCATAAGTGACTATTTTGCAATGAGGTATATTTAGTTTGCAGAGGTCATTTACATAAATGAGGAAAAGGGTAGGTCCAAGCACACTACCCTGGGGTACCCCGTAAGTAAGAGCTAGGTCTTGGCTGATGTAATCACCAATTTTTACACACTGGGTCCGGCAACCCAAATAGCTAGAAAAAATTTCAAGAACAATGCCTCTCACGCCAATAAGTTCAAGTTTTTTTAATAGTTTGGCGACAGAGACAGTGTCAAATGCCTTAGATAAATCCAAAAAGATGCCCAATGACTTACGCTTTTTATCCAGCTCCTTTATAATTGTTTCAGTAAGTTCTAGAATAGCATCTTCAGTACTTTTTCCTTTCTGAAAACCGTACTGGTTTGCAGCCAAAATATTATTAGCAGTTAGATAATTAACTAGTCTAGTATTAAGAATTTTCTCCATTATTTTTGAAAAAACCGTAAGAACAGAAATTGGTCTATAATTGCTGACACTGCATCTGTCACCGCTCTTGTAAATTGGATGAACAAGGGCCTTTTTAAATACTTTAGGAAAGACACCATGAGAGAAGCACAAGTTTAGTATGTGAGTAAGGATAGGTATGAGAACATGGCGAGAAGCCTTGACAAAAGAAGAGGAAATTCCATCCCAACCCGCCGCACAGTTTTTCAGTCCCAATATAATGTTCTCAACCTCTGCGCTATCTGTAGGTAGAATAGCCATAGAATGAGCCGGTGTTGACGAGGATTGACACATGTTTGTCACTTGGTAAACAAATGTCAGTGTCGCAACAGTGTGACATTGACAACAAAACAAACAAATTATGTGTGGACTACACGCAGATTAAAAGTGAAAAACTTACAGAATATGTGGGTGCCAGACTGATAAGTTACATAATATGGTAACACGTATATAGGAGAATTCACAACCAGCCACCATCAGAGAAGGAAATCACTTTCTGTTACGCTTCGGACGTGAGGCTTGCGGCTCAACCGCCGCGGAATCCGAAGCTGACGCCGCACTAGGCGGCGCGGCCGCCGCCGACGTGCTAGCCTGCGAGGAGCTCCTGAGCAGCTCCACGTCCCTCACGGAGTAGACACGATGCCTTCTGCCATCATCGTCGATCACAATGACGCAACCGTCCCTCGTCCAGGACTTGGAAATTCCGTACTGTTGTCGAGCAGCTAGAAATGCATCGTGCCTTGTCTTGGTTAAAAACTCGGACAGTGTGATTCCCGATCCCTTGAGCCCAGTTTTGGCCATCCAACAGCGATCCTTCATTGGCATGCGAAGAAATTCAATGAGTATTGGTCGAGGCCGGTCCTTTGAGTTGCTGCCCATTCGATGAACTCTCCGCATGTCTGCCTCGGAGAAGCCATCAATCTTCAGCAACTCAGTGACATTGTTCACAACCACTGATGCTGTGTCCTCCTTTGGGTGTTCAGCTACCCCATGCATAAGAAGCACATACCGCCTACTGGACATTTCCAAGTGGTCTTGGTGCCTCATCATCAATTCTAGCTGACCGTGTAAACTCTTCATAGATGAAGCCATAAAGGACTTGAAGGAGGAGAACTCCGCAGCCAGGGCACTGACTGTAGGTGTAGGGCTGGCCTGCTGTAACTCACTTTGGAATTCCGCCATCTTGCTATTGAAGTGCACCATCATTGTAGACATTGACTCTTGAAGTGCTTCCATTGTTTTTAGTGAAAGGAAATAGTGCTGGCAAGTAGAGTGTATTATATGTAGATTTTGTACATACAGTAAGTAGTATAAAACTCAGTAATAAAATTTATTTTAATTTTTAAAACAGAGAGACTTTAGTTAGGTGTTATTTAATTCACTCCTACCCGCCTAATAAATTATGTAATTGCCATAAGCTTTAAAGTATTGTAAAACAACCCCACTTTATCATTATCTCCTTCCTTGTAGGGTTGACTGGAAGAGATCTCTGACAGCGATACCACAGGCGATACCTAAGTCCGCCTTTGTACTATTGTTTCTTTTTTGTATTTTAATAGTGGCTTTTATGTACAATAAAGAATTTAGTACTTCTATTAAATACCTAAAGGTTCACAAAATTTACTGCTAGTGCAATAATATATAATAGAAAGGGCAGTGAAAACTTTAGGTATTAATTTCGAGAACAGTTTTTTGTCATTTCGTTACCATTCTAGATTGTATTAGTATAATTTCTTTGGATTTTCGTCCGGATGACCCAAAGCATAAAGTTATAGGCTCTCATGATTCGAAGTCACGATAACATAGTGAATGGCATCTAGTGCACTAATGGTACAGACTCGAGACGCGTGGGTTCGAATCCCAATCGACGTTTGTTAACTAGAGCATAAGAATTGGCCCCAAATAAGAACTGACTAACCTACATACAAGAAGGAACAATTCAACCGCAATTGACATTTCACACACCATTAGTTTGGGTTGGGGTCACGGGGTCAAGCAAGACCCCTTGTAGCCAAAAATCTTTGATCTATACTCGACATTTTTTCCCAGTGCGCTTCAGGGTGAAAAAAGTCCAAATTGGGGGGTGGCTGGTTTCCCTCTAAATGTGGATAAATTCAGCGATGGCTGCTCTACGCGGTAACTCGTGCGAAGATTTCACCAAGTAGAGCTGGATTTGGATGGAGGGACATTCAACAAAAAAAAATATTTTTTTTTCGTCGATCCTGTCATTCTGGAACAATCGGTGAACATTGACTTCTATTTTGCCATTTCACATACTAGCAAATTTAATAGTGATTAATGTGGGTGGGCTCTAAATCTTAGAGGTACCTCTAAAATTGCGCTAACGTACGGTAATTTTCAGCTTTAGAACAAGTCGGACCCAGTGCATTCCCATATCTACGTTGCCAGTCTCCAACAAATAACAAAAACATTCACTATCTTAATAATTTAATACATAATATAACATGTCGTTATAGTGATAAATTAGTGTTTTTTGACACTAACCATTTCATAAGTGAATGTAATCTGACAAAAGATAATATATATCTTTCAAAATATTCTAGACGTAAGATTGCTACATTAGTAGCAAATAATATTAATTTTTGGACGAGTTTACATTGTAAACAAAAACCTAGGGATAAGATGCCTACAGAATTGCCAGTAATATGTAATGGTAATTCTGTAGACTTGACGGCAGATTTAAACTGAACATTAAGACAACGGAAAGGCCTCATGAGCTAAGAATAATTCATCAAAATTTAGAAGGTCTTTCCGGCAAAGAATTATTAGTAGAATTAGTTTTAGAAGAAATGGATGTGGACATTTTATGTTTGACTGAACATTGGCTGTATGAGAGTCAGATGATGTTCAGCCTAAACAACTATAATATTGTAAGCTGCTTTAATAGGAAGTCTGCTCAACGAGGGGGTTCCATAATTTTTGTTAAAGATTCTTTCCGCAGCAAACAACGTAAGGATATTGTCAGACTTTCTGTTGAGCGCTGTTGTGAGGTGACCTGTGCCGAGCTAGATCATCATATAATTATTTGTGTATACAGTCCCCCTAATAGTGATTTCAAAACTTTCCTTAAAGCAATGGACCAGGTACTTAAGTCCTGTTCAACTAGTAAAAAGAATATTATTGTTTGTGGAGATTTTAATGTTGATATCTTAGTAGATAATCCAAAAAGTACGCAATTCGTAAATCTTTTTAAGTGTTATGATTTAGTAAACGTATTCTTTGAGCCAACCCGAATCACTGCTACATCTGCCACATGTCTAGACAATTTTTTTAGTAATATTCAATATTCTGACAAATCTGTTATTAATAAATTGCCTTCTGATCATTCGGGTGTATACGTAGCTTATGTCAAGGAGTCCAAAGGCAAATTCAGCCACTTGAACAAAGATAAGACTTTCTGTAGGCCAATTACTTCAAAAAATATAAGAAAACTTAAAAATAATTTAGATAACAAACTGTTATCTGTCGTATACACAGGGAAAAATCCAGACGACCATTACAATAAGCTTTTTAATTGTGTTTCTTCAGAATATTCTAAAACATTGAAACAAAAAAAAGTTGCTGTGCATAGTAAATCACAATTTAGTGAGTGGGCTACTACCGGCATCTACATAAGTAGGAACAAGCTTTATGACTTATATGCCCAAAAACAATTTAATTTTAATCCTTCCTTTGTAGAATATGTTAAAAATTATTCTAAAATATTTAAAAAAGTTTGTAGACAAGCCAAGGCCAATCGTATTAGTAAAAAAATAAATAATGCCCCTAACAAGATAAAAGAAACTTGGAATGTTATTAAGTAGGTGTTTTATGGGCGTCCTAATTCACTTATAAGTGAATTAGGTGCGCCCATAAACCCCCGTTCAGGGGAGTTTCCAAAGTAAAGCATTCACATTCAATCGAAAACAGAAATGTCAATGAAACAGAAAAACTTACGTGCTATCTTCTTTTACAGCTCATGAAGTTTTCTAGATCGAACGATATATGGTGAGATGACAAATGTTGAAATTAAAAACAATCATTCGCTGCCATACCACTAATCGATGCGATATGTTTTCACAACACTCACATAATAATATTATCACAAACACTTTTGGTAAGAGTCGTTAAATAACTACCAATAAAAAAAGTCATTGGACAATTCCGATTTACGAGTATAAGCGATTATTTCAGCTTAGCACTAAGTTTTTCTCAGGATAGTCATTGATAGACGTTATAAATTGTATCGTTTACTGATCCGATTGATCGTATCAAGCACCAAGACTGGCTGGTGACACCCAGAGATCAATTTACCGAGAAGCAAAACCTCAACATTGGTTCCATTGTATAATGCATGGATTAACTTGTTAACTGGTTTTTCATGTCAGCGACCGAAACATTGAGTGCTGACGACCAGAGAACAATTATTCCATAGCAAAAACGACAGGATCCATAGTTAACGGTAAACGCTAGGGTTATCCCTTTAAATGGGTACTATACAAGTCGGTGACCATGTCATTGGCTGGGGATACTCAGTAAACGATTGTTATACAACGAAAACACCGAAATCTAGGTAATAGACATCAATGCTAGTGAAATTATCACTATAAACTGCGTAGGTAATTAGTTCAGCTGTTGGCAACTCTTTAAAAGATATTTCCTATCACTATGATCAACGGAACGTTTCAACTTATGTCATACAGCCAACATAAAGAATAAAACAGCCGTCGGGAGTCACCGGTCACTCAATTTCGTCGCAAAGTACGCGAAATGCAACAAATCACAAGCATAAAAATTTGTCTCTCTAACCATGCTTGCCCCGCTGGAGCGTTTTGCTTACCACCCATTTTGTCGTCAGACTCGTGCGTTCGCATATTTTGGTTACGTAGCATTTTTACCTTCCCACAGTCCACAGTGGTGTTATTGCAACATATGCAAGACGGTATCATATTCATGCAACGATCATAAAATATAGTAAGCTATAGATGTGTAAACTTAAAACGTTGCAGCTGCTTCTCTTCCCGCTTAGACCACGAAAGCTGATAGAGCGAATGATGAGATTTGAATGATGTTAATAGGTGACGCGGCTAGCAACTCATCACTATTTTGATTCTTTTTTCATCAATTCGCTCCCTCAGGGATAAAGACGTGAATATGTATCCGTATAGATTGATGATGTGACACTTCACAGAATGTGAATTACTTCACTCGTAACTGTCTTCAGATCTAAATAAATACTTATTGATTATTGATTCATATGTGATTTTAGCAACACAAATTTAAATTTTCCTTTCTGTCTTATAGAGCCAGTGACTACAACAATTCTGTAGCTACAACTCACTTATCATTCTATCGACTGCGCATAGCGAATCACACGTGTAAAATATTCGAGACGTTATACGCGGAAAACCTATACTTTGTGTTGTAGCGTAAGTAGGTATAAAACAGTAAAACGTTTATAACAGAAGTTATCCTTCTGTACGCAAAGTATTTTATGATTGTAGCGGCTTCTAAGTTCTTCTGCAACAAAGGAACCGAAAGGAACCGAAAGGAACCGTTTGTAATATGATATTTTTGTTTTTGACGTAAAAATGGTTTTATTGCTGACACAAAAAAAGCATTGTTCGTGAACCATTTGTTGAGCGAGCGAAGTAAACGAGGTTCTCAGTCTTCTTGAAGAATCATTCGTTTGTATGTATGTATGTATGTATGTTTGTGCGACGTTAACTTAAGTATCTTTGATCGGAGTTTCATGAAATATAGTAGGCGTGTTTGAGTTTGAACATAACCCAAATCGGTTAAGGGTTATCGAGTTTACAGTTTGGGGTGAATTACTAGTTTCTAAACATTTAGAAACTGATTATTGATGAAATTTAAAAATATCTTTATATATTGCTACCATATAAATATTATAAAAATATCATTTGTGTGTAAGTATGGGTTACTTAATCTTAAATTTCTGCAGACGAAGTCACAGGTAAAGGTTAGTTTATAATATATAAATATTGATTTATATTCGGTGATTAAATTCATTACTCAATATTTCGTCAATGTTTTCAACTCCTGCTTAATATTAGCCAGTCAGCTAAAATACACCCATATAACCCAAATGTCGTCATAATTTTGATACGAATTGAAGTATTTCTGTGACTACGTGAAATCTACGACATTTCTTCACGCACCACCACTCACTAACTCTTCGAGCTCCATCATCAGCGAACACCCTAGTGAAGTCGAAAAACTTATCAGTTGGCAAACTGAGGATTCACTGTGTTTCAATCATGTTCGTAAGTTTTTAACTTATTTTCGTAAACTACATTATAATACTAACAATATTTTCTTTTAGAAAATTTATCTATGATACAGATTTTATGATTGTTTTTAAAAATTTATATAGTTACATTAAATTCATCTGTCAATCGATGATTTTTTTTCTTTCTACGACTTATTATTATGAGATGAACTAGGTAAAACTTATAGTTTGACCAGTAAGTATTAGTACTCTAATTTTATTAATTATTATGTAATATTTTGTTACAGGTCGGACTCTGAATACTCCGAGTACCAACCAAAATCAAAAAAAACTTCGGGTGCGACTGCTCGAGATTTCAATTCTGATGAAGAAGCTTCTACTTCGGGAACAAAGTATGTTTTTATTTTAAATTATTGTTTACTTTATTTTATTTTATACTCACGATTATTTATCAGTTAAATTTCTTGTAAAAAGCTCATTGTTACACTCTCACTCTCAAGACCAGCATGGCATCATATGATGTCATGGGTATTGTTTTACTATTGTGTTCGGTATTGGCGGATTTTGAAAGGATTTAATCACCGCAAACACGGTGTAGACTGTTGTTTTCATTTATATAAGATTTTCGTTTTTAGAATGTACAATAAAGTTATTACAAACAAGTATTACTAAGTACGGTAAAAAAAAAACTAAGTAAGTAAGTAAAAACACTTTATAGGTTACACATTAAAATATGTAAACCTTATGTACAATATGCCTCCTTATCTTACTACAATTTTGTACTTATACTTTATTAGTACTTATATATGTATATATATATATATATACAATCTCACATTGACGTTTCACTTTACTTTTATTATTCTATTTCTTCTACAGTTTAAAGCATATACCGAAGAGGAAGCAGGGTGCGGTTGCTTCGAAGGGAGCGAAACAAAAGAAGGCTCGCCCTGCGAAAGCTACTTCTGGTTGGGTGCTGGACAGCGATGACGAAGAAGAGGTCACGAACATTAAGCAATCGTCAGCTCTGGTGTCTTGCTTTACGCGCCGAGTAGCCAACGGTGTGACGCGTCGTACAACATCCTTACCAGGCGATGTTTTTTTTGAAATAAAAGTGTACAATACAAAAGATATAGAAGGTGTTAACCCTAGAGACCGTTGGGAGAAGGCGGTCCTTTCACTTAAATACCAAGGCGAACCCGATTCCCAGGAATCGGAAACTTTGAAAAAAGTCGTAAAAATTTGTGAAAAAAAATTTATAAACGAGGGCACTTTCTTTGCAAATAAAAAATAACTCATTCCACCCCTACCAGCGGTCTCCTGGAGAATTGATTGTTTTTAATAGTTTTGTATTCCCTTTATAATTCGTTTTTATTTTATAGGTATGTACTGACTCAAATTTTATTTTCATTAATAAACCAAACTAAGTAAGTCTACTTTTCAACTAGATTTTTAGTTTATTTTTGACTAAAATATTTTTATTATATTTACAGATATAAGTATTTTATACTTACAGGATTCTTTTATAATATTAGTTAGAGAGTTCTTGTTAAGATAGTAATCTTTTCTTTACTTTAATAAATAACTATGAATGGGTTAATAGTCTGAATTAATCCTAATCTAATTAAATACGTAAAATATAAAACCACACACACACACACATACACACACACACACACACACAAACACACTATACACTATGACTATGAATAATAATTGATTTTATTTTAATTTTTACTTTAAACTATACCTAAATTTTCTAGTTCACCTTATGATCATTATTAGGATTTCTGAAATAAAATAATATGGGTAACAAAACTACATATTGCACGGTATGTGATAAATCAATTAAAAACAACGCATTTTCAGCGCATTTGCGAAGTCGATTGCACAAAAATAATAGCTCTATTCAAGTTAGTGGTGATATTGATAAAGTATATAGTGCGTTTAGAAGTCGTATTGCATCGTATAGAGTACGCGATATAAGTGAAAGCGATAACAATAGTAGACCACCTGCTGACTTCTTGAAAAAGATAAAGTCACGCGTTTGCGAATTAATTCTTGTTAGGTTGTCGACTTTGAATTCTATTAAAGTAAACTTCGAACTTTTTGCCGAATTCACTATTCCAAATAACGACACCTGTGAAATAAAATCTTTTGCCACAGAAAATATAGTTTTCCATAAGTATTTTGATTTTAGCGAGATATATTTACGGGTGATTGATATTATTTCATCAAAAATTGATGAGTTTCAACTAAAAGATAGCGGGTGGGCTTTTCTACGAAATTTATACCTGGAAGTGAATATTAACAAGTACAATCCTACCAGAGCGTCGAAATACATTGAATTACCAAAATGTATTAAATCTAAACGGGCCTGTGTTAATATAAAAAAACAATGATGCATACTGTTTTTTATGGTGTATAGTAGCGGCATTGTATCCTTCTAAAAATAATGTTCAGCGGATATCTTCTTATCCTCACTTTAAAAGTATTCTCGATATTGAGAATATGACATTCCCAGTAGGATTTACGGATATAAAAATATTTGAGAAAAATAATCGTCATATAAGTGTTAACGTTTATGGCCTCGCGAATAATTCCGATATCGTTGGACCCTTGTACAAAACGGAACACAGAAAAAAAAAACATGTCAACTTGTTACTAATAGAAAAAAAGGGACTTAATCATTATTGTTTAATAAAAGATTTAGGTAAATTACTTAAAACTCAACTGACAAAACACCATAGCAAAGTTTTTTTCTGTGACGATTGCTTGAATTTTTTTTACAGTGAAGATAAATTAAATGGTCATGTGTGTAGCGGCGTAAAGACAGTGCTTCCTGAGCCCGGTAGTTTTATCCAATTTACTCATTACGAAAGAATGCAATCTGTGCCTTTCGTAATATACGCGGATTTTGAATCTTTATTGGAACCCAACTCGAGTAGCGGTGGAATAAACTCCAATTGTACAACTACATTACAAAAACATTTACCAGCTGCATTCGCTTATTATATTGTCTGTTCGTATGATACTTCTCTCAATAAATATGTTACATATCGCGGTAAAGATTGTGTAGAGAAATTCGTAGAATATCTTCGTAGAGATGTTATCAATGTTCACAAGATTTTGAAAAAGGTTGTTTCTATAACACCTTTAACTACAGAAGAACAAAACGAATTTAAAAATTCAAAGTATTGTTTTCTTTGCGATGGTTTATTATTTCATGACAAAGTTAGAGACCACTGCCACTTGACAGGACGGTATCGTGGGGCAGCGCATTCCTTTTGCAACATAAAATTTCGGTTACCAAAATTTGTCCCCATATTTTTTCACAATTTATCCGGTTATGATTGTCATTTGTTTATACGTCAATTAGGTGCAACACCTGGTAGGATAAGTGTAATAGCAAAAACGAAAGAAAACTATGTATCATTCACCAAATATATTTACGTTAGCCCTCAAGAACATGTAGCAGTTCGGTTTGTTGATTCATTCAAATTTTTAAGTACTAGTTTAGAAAAACTAGCAGATAACTTAAACGAGACTGACTTCGTTCATTTAAATATTTTTTTCCCGAAGAAGGAACACTTTGATCTTTTAACACGCAAAGGCGTATATCCTTATGGATATATGAGTAAATGGAGTTGTTATCAAGAAAACAAATTGCCACCACGTGATTGTTTCTATAATATTTTATCCGATAGTACCATTTCTGAATCGGAATATTCTCACGCTCAAAAAATTTGGAGTACTTTTAATTTAAAGAATATGGGTCAATATACGGATTTATATTTGAAAACAGATGTTCTTTTACTAGCTGATATTTTTGAAAAGTTCCGCAAGACCTGTAAAAAGCATTACCAACTCGATGCTGCGTTCTACCTCACGACACCTTCGCTCTCTTTTGATGCAATGTTACTTAAGACAAAAATTAAATTGGAGCTTATGAATGATTTAGAAATGATACGTATGATTCAAAAAGGTATTCGTGGCGGTGTTTGTCTGTGTTCTAATAGATACTCCAAAGCAAATAATAAATATGTACCAAATTACGATCCATCTCTCCCCAATAATTATTTGTTATACATTGATTGTAATAATTTATATGGTTATGCAATGTGTTCGCACTTACCGTATTCGAATTTTCGGTTTTTAGATCCGACAGAAATTATAGAATTAAATATACTTGAAGTACCTAATGACTCAATGTATGGGTACATTTTAGAAGTAGATTTAGAATATCCAGAATACTTGCACGATCTCCATAATGATTACCCTTTTTGTCCACAAAAATTTGCACCACCCGGATCTAAGATACCAAAGTTAATCCCCGATTTATACGATAAATTTAGATATGTAATTCATTATGTACATTTAAAAACACGCATAAAAAATGGTTTAATATTGAAAAAAATTCATAGGGTAATATCATTTAAACAAAGTCCATTTTTAAAGCAATACATAGATTTGAATACTAAGTTACGTCAAAAGGCTACGTCCGTTTTCGAACAAGATTTTTTCAAATTATTGAATAATAGCATATTTGGAAAAACTTTGGAAAACACTGAAACTAGGTTAAAAGTTTATTTGGTAAACCAATGGTGTGACACTAATAATAAAACAAAAAAATACTATGGAGCTGAACAACTAATATCAAGTCTTAATTTTCATAGTACAACTGTTTTTTCTGAAAATTTTGTAGCTATTCAAATGAAACCAGATACAGTGCTTTTAGATAAACCCATCTATATAGGATTTACTGTTTTAGAAATTTCTAAAAACCATATGTATGATTTTCATTATTCCGTGATGAAACCTTCTTATGAATCTCGGTTAAAACTGTGCTATACTGATACTGATAGCTTTTTATATTCAATAGAAACATTAGATATATACAAAGATATAAAATATCATTTCCAATCTTATTTTGATACCAGTAATTACAACACCCATAATAGTTATGGTATTCCTCTTAGAAATAAAAAAAATCCTGGGTACTTCAAAGATGAATACAGCGGAATACCCATAATTTCTTTCGTAGGACTGCGATCGAAGCTTTATTGTATAAAAACTGTTGATTGCGAAGTTAAAAAAGCTAAAGGAGTTCAGAAAACCGTAGTAAAAGGATTAAATTTAAAGGACTATAATGATGTATTATTAAGTAATTCACTAATACGAAAAAGAAATATAATTTTTAAATCACTAAAACACGAGCTTTTTACTCAAGCTGTAGACAAGGTAGCTCTGTCTTCCAATGATGATAAGCGCATTATCCTTAAAGATAAAATATCAACACTATCATGGGGACATACATCAAGTTTTTTTTAAACTTTTTTTAAATCATTCAAAATAATACTTACCATGGTTTATTAATGCATATAAAATAGATATTCTCAATTTATTTTCATTTATTATTTGTTAGTGACAATAATAGTATAGAATAACTTTTTTCTTTATTATGTATGATTGTTTTACATTCAATTTATTTTCATTTATTATTTGTCAGTGAAAATAAATATGTTTATGTTTATAGTATAGAATAACTATTTGCTTTATTATATATGATTGTTTTACATTTTCTTTAATAAATATTTAAGAAATGAAAATCATATTTTATTTTAAAATTTCTTGATACTTCCCTAAATTTTATTTTGGACTTATATTAGAACCAAATATGGTGATTATAGAAAAACGTACAAGTATATTTAAATGTTTGTAATTTTAACTATTTAACAAAATTAAATGATATTTTGTTCAGTTCTTTTTTTCCCAATAGTTGTTAACTGTATAATAAGTAAAATACATAGAAAAAAAATATTAATGGTTAATTTATTACCAACCCGTTGATATTTTTTGTGATGTATATGATATATTTAAAATTAGATAACATCCCAGACCCTAGGAATTTAAAAAATACCATTCTACATCATGCCTAGGCTGGGAATTGAACCCAGAACCTCTGATTAGCGGGCGAGGATATTATCCGTAACGCCACAGAGGTTGTCAAACGCAATACGTAAAATTAGAGTATTATTGAGCCGCATATGAAATATGATAGCTATTGTATGACATACGTGCTAGTAACAAGGCGGAAGATGTACGGACATGTCTACTCTTGTTTATTTTGATTGTTTGAAACACCATGTTTTGCAATACAATCAAATTTTATTTATAAAAGACTCGTGCTGTTTATAATGGTTTTTCAGTTATATATTGGACAGCCAAACTGCGATACATCATCACTCAATACATCGATTCACTGCCAGTGCTTCAAATTTATAACTGAATGTAAGTAGACGTATGTTTCATGAATAATGCTTGATGATGTATGTTAAAATATTATGTGTGTTACTTATTACTTAATTTATATTTTGTTCTTTACAGATCATGTCGGACTCGCAAGAGACTTGCATATTGTGTTCACAACACACACAAGATCCCAACGAAGGTTTTGAAGAGTACTTTCAAGTATTAAAAAATCGGGCTACAGAGCTAAAGAAAATAGAAGAAAAGAAAGAAGCTGCAAAAAAGAAAAGTGGAATATCATCCTCCTCTTTTGTTATCAGCAAAGCGAGGAAAGGCATAAGGATGATAAAAATTCAGGTGTTGGATTTGGAAAACGAAGCTACTACTTATTCTTCATCGCAGTGCAGTGATGGTTCTGAAAACGTGATGCTTAGTGCGCAATATGTGTTGAGTGATACTTTTGATGAAATTATGGACCTTACTGAAAACGTTATTAGTAAAATTAGTAAAAAGCTAAGTACAGATAACTTTTCATTGTAAAATATGAATGTAATAGTTAAATGAAATTTATAAATTAATTATTATTAGTTTTAAATTTTAATTTCATTTAAGTATTTTATTTACTTATAAATTAAGAAATAAAAAACAGTGTTAATTTATTTTGTGGTTTTATTGATCATAAACATGAAATGCATTTACAAATAAATTTATAAAAATAGAGTATTTTCTATTATATTTTATATAAAAAATTCTCAAAGAATTTTATTTCATCTTATAATAATTATTATTAATAACATGTATTAAAAAACTAAATATTTTCTAAGTACCATTTTTTTATACAAATCGCATTTTTTAGAGCACAAAAGTTCTTATCACTTAAACAATTGAAATTACATTCGTTTTTGCAATATGTTTCATATAAAGTAAAAAAATTTGGACTTCCTCTGTCTTCTATATCTATTAAATCACAGTCATCGCACAATTCCTTAATCCATTTCTGTTTCTCGAAACCTTTCATTACAATAGTTTTGCTTTGAATAATTGGTCTAATAATTCTTTTAAATTCCCTATAATCAATATGCCCGTCGCTCCATCTCACCCCTCTCTGCCGCTCGAGGTAATGAACACTCTTCTTTTCTTTCGTAGATAATGTATTATATGCATATGGAGGTTTAATTAAAAAAACTTGAGTGAACTGCTCAGTAGATAATGCAAACTCTTTGATAATAAATTTATTATAGCAATCCTTGAATCCTTGAACATCAACGTAAATAATCGAGTTCATGATATTTTACGAACAATGTTACTCAGAGGTCTATATTCTACTAAACAGTCATTCAAAATGAGACAATATGCTGTTGTCTGATCAGGTATCTCTCTGTTGCACTCTAGTTCAAGACGAATGTTGATAACTGGCCCTGATTTGATATTATCGTTCTGTCTAGAACAATCTATCACGAATAATGGTGCAATATTTTTAAACTCTTGAGCAGTCAACAACGAGTTGCATGGGCGGTTATAATAAGACTGTTGAAAATTTGCGTATTGCTCGTATATTAGTGCATAGTTATGTTTTGCAAAGTTGGTATTGTAACTTTCGTACGGGTAATATGTAGAGTTTAAAAAAACTTTAACGTCTCGAATATCACAGTGATCAAACCGTGACATATCGTTCATCCCATTGTTTTTTCTGTTTGTTTGTAAACCTAAAATAACATATCTAGGTTTTTCAATTTGCGATGAAGTTTTAATTGACCAGGTGTGTTTTGTAGTCTTTGGTAACAAAGGGTACTCATAAAGATCCCAGTTTCTAAACACTAATTGAACTGGTCAGTCTTTTTCGAGTATTTTGAGTAAATTAATTCTTTCTCTATCAGATACTTTAACGTGAGGCATGCGCCATACAATCTTTTTAATATCAATACTTGCAACCTCTTCACCAGTGTTTAGCTTTAGAGCATTGAGGTTAGTATTACTTCGTAGCAAAACAAGCTCATGTTTGCAATTGACAATAATTTTTTTATAATCTTCTGCAAAACCTAATATGTTTCTGAGAGGTACTGAAGCAGCAAAATGACCTCCAATTTCATTTTTAAAACCGTTAATATCCCAACCCCACACTTTGGATACCTTCGACTCAGCTTCGTTCATAGATACCAGTGCTTTTATAGTTGAAGTTATGCCGGCATTTTTTACTTTGTCGATTTCAACACCGTTTAATTCATATCTTATATCTTGAAAAAGAAATAGAAGAGGGTTGTTTGTAAACTGTACTACTGGAACTGCTTCCCTGCTCTCACCTTTGATAACATTGACTACGGCTTCAACATACAAGGTACTTGCACATGGAAGCACATATAAATCTTGTTGGTTTATGGGTATCCGAATTTCATCATTTCTGTTGAAAGTAGTTATGTACGGTTTGTATGAATGAATTTCTATACTTTCTATGGAGTTGTCATAAACAGGTGGGTTAGTTATATTTAAAATACTCATTTTAGCAATCCAATCGATTTGAGAAAATTTATATTAGCAGCTGTTAATTTCTTTTTTTTATCACGAGTATGTGTGATCTTCTTGATTGCTCGATGAGTACTAATCTTTTGAAAAGATGGAGTTGTGTATTTATTGTAGTCGATCATATTTTCTTCAAATGTAAGTATAATTGTACTTCCTCTCCGCGAAAATTTATTAAATTGTTTTTTATGTCTAATATTCTGATATTTATACTATTCACCGTGCTTCTGTTCACCGGAAAATATATGGTATTTTTTGGAATTTCTATTATTCGGTAGCCAGGAGGGACATTCAAAGCGAATTCGTGAATTATATGACTTGATTTTCCATTAATGTAGGAACCTCCAGTAATATCACATTCAACCCGTAGCACAGTTGTAGATAGAATGTTCACCGGCAGTGGGGACATAAACCATTTATCTTTCTTGAGAAAAGTTTTACCGTAACCTAGTAAAGGTCCAATAGAATTTGGTTTTTCAAAATGAATATCTTTAGAGCAGAACATCGAGAGCCTCAATGTGTTATTGTTGCACAATAACTTAAAAACACAATTGTTTACTTTTGATTGTAAGAACTCACTGATGTCTTGGAGTTCATAAGCTCCCTCAGGAATTTCAACCACTTCATCCACACCATAATAAAATTTATTATTAGTTTTTGTAATATTTGGTATAGAATTAAATGTAGATAAGTGTAAAAGAGAGCACTCATATTGACCATCTAGTTCCAATGGGGGAGAATAATTCGTTGTTAGTACTGAGCTGTTTCCAGCTATGGACAGAGTGAAAGACATTTTTAGAATGAAGTTTTATTTAAACGTAATAATTATTATATACTATATTTACACCAAAAATCTTGCAAAAATTTTATACACAAATGGCCGCAATTTACAGTATCAAAGTTTTGAAATCTAGTATAATTATAATGTATATCACTAACATTTAAATATTTCACCAATTCTTTGGGTGGTTTTAAGTTACCAAAACTATCGAAATATTCGCAATAATTATTTATTTTAGCAAAGGCTACCCAGTGAGTTCCATTATTATTATAACTGTCTAGGTTTAATATACCACACTCTATGGGTTGTGGTTTACATGGCAATCTATCTCTCATATACACACCTCGAAAATATGGAATATTTTTAGTGTATTTAATAATATCGATATTCGAAAGAGCATGTTTGGGTAGCCTGTTCATTAGTTTTTTGTAGATTTCAAAAATAACCCGCTTCCTTTTTTATACGGTTTAAGATACAATCCTTTTCCTATCGCAATAGCCTCCATGGTTTTGTTGTGACGTTCAGATTCACGTAAATTCTGTTGTGCGGTTTTGCAATCATTTATCGTTTTAGCTATACCAGCAGCACCTCCTGCTAAAGCGCCCAGTGCTGATAAACCAGCAAAAATTGGTATCAAAGGTAAAATCCCTCCTGTTTTAGGGATTGGTATTATTCTTGGTAAACGCACGTGAGATGTCTTAGGAAACAATTTTTTTGCTGCTTCACATGCATATTTAATAGCAGTTTTGTTATCCTTTGATTTCAGTTTCTTTATATGTGATCGTATTTTTGACACGATGGTTTTAAATTTTTTTATCCCAGCACCTGATTTCAATTTTGCTTTCATAACTTTGTTAACTATCCACGATGCGAGCTTTTCACCTTTGCCAGCGTCTTTAGAATGTAATCGCTTCTTGGCCATTTTCATCAGTTGTAAATCTGCTTTATGACGTACGGAGAGTTCTGGATTTTTGTATGCAATATCGTGGTATTTACAAGCTTCATCCAATTGGTTAATACCTTTATCACCTCTCGATAATCTTTCTTCTAACTTAGTGCCTGGTCCGCAATAGTTGTAACCTGGCAAGTGAAGCTCAAACGGGATATTGTTTATCAAATTATTGACAAGTCCACCTCCTTTCATTTCTTGTTATACAATGAACAAAATATAAGATGCCAACACTTATATGTATTATGATACAATAGAATTTCTATCTATCCAACTGTTTTCCCCTTCAGGAAGTCCTAACCATTTGACGAACAGTTTATTGCCTTTTTTCCTCATAATTTTTTCAATCAAGTATATATTTGGATACTTAGCTTTTTGTAACTCTTCTTGATAAAATGATCCCAATATATTTTGTTTTCGTTGATCTTGTATTAAATATGTAACTGGTTTAGTATTATTAACCGTTTTAATTGTGAAAATTTCTGTAGACCAATTAGGTGTAAAACCTTTCGCAAAACTACTCTTGTATTTACTTATTCTAACGTGGTCACCTATTTTAAATTTATTTTTGATTAATATACATCTTTTCTCTTGAAATTTTTTAATGTTATTGTTTACTAGGTTTTCATTCTTTACATTTACTTCTATTGGTTTAAGTGACGCTATGCTTTTGATTGTTATATGAAAACAAAACGTCATTCACAGTTTTTCCTATCTATTTATAGTTACCATTATAACTGAAACATTTATACAATTTAATCTTCAATGTTCTGATTAGTCTTTCCACAATAGAAGCTTTTTTTATTGAATACGATGAATAGTGGTTAATCTTCATTAACTGCATTTGTCTCTTAAATTCATCGTTATAAAACTCTGTGCCTCTGTCAGTTTGTAGATTTTTAGGGATGCGTCCACTATCCCTTACAATTTGAGTAAATGCGTTAAGAACCTCTTTCTTTGATTTAGTTTTTAAAGGAATCATCCATGCATATTTTGAAAAACCATCAATGACAGTTAAAATGTAAGCGTAGCCATTATTAAACTTTTTTAATGATTGAAAATCAGCCAGGTCTGCTTGCCATAAGTCATCTATTCCTTTCAAGATCACATTACGACGATCAAAATTTCTGCGTGCCGATCTATGAATTTCATTTACCACTTGGTGTTTTTCCATTTTGCAGATTAATAATTTTTTCAATGTAGTCTTTAGTATAAAACTTGTTTTCGAACTGAATGAGATTATTTCTCACGTCTTCTTTTATTGTCTTTATAAAAGAAGTAATTTCATCTGCGATCTTTTTATCAACATATTGTTTGTTCACCACATCATCATGTGCTACAGGTTCTGGAACTCCCCTCAATCGAGATGATTGTAAATCAAAACTACCTGTTTCTGATCTAACTAGGTGATTAGTTGAACAATCTAGTATTTCAGACAAACGAAGTCTTTTATGAACATGGTGACCGAATTTATCAACATTCATTTTGGAGTGAAGTCGGTCACAGTGATATAACAAATGAAGTAAATAGGATGTGTGGTTATTAATTTATACTACCATTTTCACGTAGTTCTTCTATAATTGAAATTATTTCGTTATCCAGACCAGTGTTTCCTGCATCTTTAGATGCTATTAATAACTTCAACCTTTCTACTAACTCGTTAGGGTCATCCCAGTAAATATAATCAGTATTTTTTTTAAACTTCTTTTTAAGCATCAAACCTTCTCCAGCGCTTATATCATCAGCATTACTGACAGAAGATGTTGAAGGCTTTCGCAATCTAAAAAGTGGTTTAATGATGCGCAAGTACTTCCTTCCTTTATTAGATTTAATTGGTTTAGTGGGATCAAAGTCTCGTCGATGAGCGTTTGTGTCTATTAACATAGTCTTATATTCTTGACAATCATTTTCTGTCACCACTTCCAAGTTAGGTATTTTTTTCAACAATAACTCCTGCAACCCTGGCGTTATTTGATAATCACGTCCTGCTACAGATATAATTCGATCATTTATATGCACACGTGCTGAACCCAACATTAATTTACCTCGTTCCTGTCTAACGCCGAATGGTACATCTTTAAATATTTTCAGAGGAAAGTGACCAAGACGAAGTATTTTGATTAGGGCTAGGTATTGACTCAATGGTTTTATATGACATATTACTAATATTAGTATTGGTAGAGTCTCCCGATTTTTCTAAATCTTCATCAGAATCATCTTCAGAATATTTTTTTGAGGAAATTTGGTGCTTAAGAGTTTTGTTGAATTGCGATTCAGGCGATGGAGTATTCTCTTTTACAAAAGAATTTTTCATGAAGTCATCCTTTTCTTTTAATTTAATTTTATGGTTCCCATCTTTAATCAACTGTTGCATTGGGTCAGTAACAGGTCTAAAAACTGTATTCAAAACATTTTCATTGTAGGATTCCACAGTTTTCATATCTTTGATTTTCTTTTTAACGGCTTCTGCTATTTTAACTATCTGAGTCTTCAACTGTTTTTCCATTTCGAGCTTGGTGAATATACGTTATTTGCTTAATACGGTAATAGTTTGACTGAAGATGTTTATCAAATAAATCTTCTTATATGCTTGTATTTTCCTCCTCATCGAACGAGATAAAAGTATCAAAATTCTTCCTGTAACAGCCTTCGTTCTTTTTACTATCTTTACTTATCACCAAATAGTTATAGGGTTCGCTCCATACTTTTGAACACATTTCCCGAAATTCAGACCAGGTCATGTCGGTATTAACGTGTTCGTCATATATATGACGGAGGTTCACATTATCCTGTTTGAATAATATTAGAAGATTTGCGTTGTCTCTTACTAGCTGTTTAGGTATCTTACTATACGTTTGATTCAAGTAAAAACAGTCAATAAATTTATGTCTCCCCATTGCGAAGTAATCCCTCATATTGGATTGGTTTTCACATGCGACGTCATCAAATATTATTATGGAGTGTGGTTTTGCATCGTGAGGGCTTAAAACAAGTTCACTGTCTTTATATTTTGCAAACGATACATCTGGCACTAAATTAAGAACATTTTCTAAAAATACGTATTTTGGCTGATAAAATGATTTTGAATAAAGATAAACGTTTTTAAAACGTAAACCATTTTCATGTAATAGAAGGCCTATAATCACATTAGTTTTCCCACAATTCGAGGGACCGCAAATAATACACCGAATTGTATTAGGTAAAAGGTCACCATGGCGGGAAACAGCTACTTTTTCATCTGTACATACTCGACTCAATTGTAAATTTTGAGATTGTTTAACAAATTTCATCCTTTTAACCACTAATACTGTTTTTGACTGAATGTTAATAATTTGTAAAGTAAGGATTTATATATTGAAAACGAACTGACCGTGTGAATGCCTCACTTTGAAAAATCTATACCTGAATGAGATGGTATAAGTAAGTGATTCAGTTACAATTTTGATCAGTTATTGCGAAGCAGTTTGGGATCAGAGTTCTTATCTGCTGTTATAAAACTATTTTCCTGTTCACCGGATCAATTAACATGTCTTTGAATATTGGAGATTTTGTGGATATAGTGATTATTTCTAAAAGTGTATGTGGTTTTCACATGGTGACAATACTCAACATCAGATCAATTGACATGTCTTTAAATATTGGAGATTACGTGGATATAATAATTACTTCTGAGAGACTATGTGGTCTTCACATAGTTAAAATTATAAATTATGAGCAATATGATGCTATTCTAATACCTTCGCAAAAATGGACTAAATTACGATCTAAAATTCGATTACAAGTCACCAAAATAGATAGAAAAGAAGTATCAATGACTGAAGTGGAAGATACGTTTTCAAAAATGCCATACATCGATATAAAATGTGACTGGAAGGCCAAATAGATGTAGATCTTTGACATGTTTGTTTTCGATTGAATGTGAATGCTTTACTTTGGAAACTCTCTGAACGGGGGATAATGGGCGCATCCTAATTCACTCCTTTGAATGAACAAACGTTTTGAACCCACGATATTCCATATTGATTATTGGGGCTATCAGATAAAAGAGAGTTTTTACCAGATGGAGCGAATGAAGTGAGCGAGTCTGGTGAAAAACTCTCTTTGATCTGAAAGACCCAATAATCACCTACTTTATTAATAAAGAAACTGGTAAAAATAAAGCAAAAGAAAATATCTGTCAAATCAAAGCTAGCGGTAAGATTGTTACTAAACCTGAAGAAATTGTTAATATTTTTGATAATTTTTTTACTAACATACCTTTGGAACTTACTTCCAATGTGGATTCTAACCCCCAACGTGCTGAAGCCTTGCTTAAGAATAATGTTAGGCCTTGTGATTCTAAATTTAAATTTGAGCATGTTGGCCCTAGTGATATAGTAGAAGCATTTAAACAGTTAAATTTAAAAAAATCGGAAGATCATTGGGGCATGTCGGTTGCTGTAGTAAGCCATATTATAAATGTCATAGCTGGTGATTTAGCTTTTATATTTAACGAATGTATTGATGAAGGCATATTTCCTAACCTAATGAAATGTAGTAAACTAATCCCCTTATTCAAAAAAGGAGAAAAAACAGACCCTGGCAACTACAGACCTATATCTATCTTGCCAGTTTTGAGTAAGGTGTTCGAAAAGATAATGCTCAATCAAATGCTACTTCACTTCAAGACCTGCAACCTTTTCCATAGCCAACAGTTCGGTTTTACTGGCGGAAAATCAACCACCGATGCGGGAGTGGCACTCATCACTCATATTTACGACGCATGGGAGAGCAAAAATGATGGGATTGGATCCTTTTGCGATCTCTCTAAAGCATTTGATTGCGTAGATCATCCGACACTTTTGATTAAATTTCGTCAATATGGTTTTGATGAAAATTCAATTAAATTAATAGAATCTTATTTAACAGATAGGCTTCAGACTGTTGATTTAAACGGCATAAAATCGCACGGATCTAATGTTAAAATCGGCGTACCACAAGGTTCTATTCTAGGACCTTTCCTTTTCTTAGTTTATGTAAATGACTTGCCTTACATGGTTGAGAAACAGGCAGGCATAGTGCTGTTTGCTGATGACACCTCGCTAATATTCAAAATTGGCCGTCATAGCACGGATGCTAGCGCGGTGAACAGCACCTTGTCTTCTATTTCTGATTGGTTTACTGCCAATAACCTCATGTTAAATGCGAAAAAGACCCAATGCATTCGATTTTCTCTTCCCAATGTGAGGCAAGCTTGCGTCGACATACTGATAGATGGCGAAAAACTTGATCTTGTTGAAAGTACTACCTTCTTAGGAATTACGATCGACTCGAAACTTCAGTGGGGCGCTCATATATCAAAACTTTCAAATAAACTTAGCTCTGCGGCTTATGCTGTTAGGAGAATTAGACAATTGACAGATGTAGCAACTGCTAGACTTGTGTACTTTAGTTACTTTCATAGTTTAATGTCATACGGCATACTGCTATGGGGGAGTGCAGCCGATATTCAGACTATTTTCATTTTACAAAAAAGGGCAATTCGAGCTATCTACGGCTTAGGATCTAGAGACTCACTCAGAGAATTATTCAAGGAAATAGGTATACTAACCTTACCATCACAGTATATATTTGAAAACATACTGTATGTAAGGAAAAATATTTCCTCATACAATAAAGTAAGCGATTTTACCGTCAGAAACTTACGCAATAAGAGTGACTTAGTTGCCCCGTATTATAGGCTCAAAACAGTTAGTAAAACGTTTATGGGGAACGGTATACTTTTTTATAATAAACTGCCACAATCGGTCCTTGATATGCCTGACAAAAAGTTTAAAGCCTATGTAAAGAAGGTACTGTGTGAGAAGGCTTATTATAGGACCGATGACTATCTTAAAGACAACAAAGTCTGGCTTGAGCTTGGCGCGGGTCCCTCTTAAAGGTTTGTACACTCAGAAATGGTCATAATCTGGTACATTAAGTACATACTGAATTTACAACTTGATTTGACATTATTTCAAAATTTCGACATTAAAAAATTAATTTAAATTATGACAACAAACAATGTATACTCTGTCCAAATATCAACTATAAATATTAATTTCATTGTGAGTTGACGTTCTTGGAGAAAATGCTGCAGTGCAGTTTGTTACCGCTTCTTCTGCACTAGCGCTTTGGAGGCGGCAGTAAACTTAGCTCTAAGTAACTTTTTGACGTCAACAATAATTAATTGTGCAATAAAACAAAGTGACGATTATTAAGAGATATTATAAATATCCTATGATAATAAAGATATATTTGAATTGAATTGAATTGAAAGTGAAGATCGATATCACGCTCCATAGACGCACAGCTTCAACTAGTGTCTAAACCGCTTGGCCGCCAATCCTTTAGATATTCAACTAATGATAAAACCACAGACAAGTGCCTACAAAGTCTAAAGTAGCGTAATTGCTCCGTTCAAAATTTAAAAACGTTGCAAACAAAAGATTCCAATCTCCATCGAGAAAACAACATAAATAACGGGTGAAGATTTAACTCAAAGGAAAGCTGAAAATAATTGCATCGTAAAAAAATACCCTTGTCCGAAGACAATTTATAATACCTAATCTGAGGGCCGTTAGACTAAGTAAGTAATTAGTGGGGTTGAAAAACACTTAAATTTGCCGGATAATGTGTTTTTGCGACACTCTTAATGACCTTGTAGGTGAAAAGGGTGCGAACGCAAGCAAATAAACATCTTTTGCGGAGTCGTTTAGAGCGGCTCGGGGCGGTTTGGACCGGTTCGGTCCGGGTGAAGCCGGATTGTTTGACCACGCGCGATTTTATTGCATTATTTCTGTTTAGTTCCGTGGGGGAAATAATAATAGGATTCGAGCGTTTGCTGCGAGCGGCGAATACCAATGTTACGAGATTAAACTAGAGGTCTGCCGGAGAAATGGATCGTAATAATAGAACTGAGGTTTTCTTCTATATTTCGTTGAATCCGATTTCTAGATTTCTATGCGTCTGTTAATTATATTTGGAGAACTTCGCTTTGCAAGCTAGCATACGCCAGCGAATTTATGTACTGGCAAATGTTGTGTACATTGAAGTCTTCATATAAAACTCTACACTGTGTGTTCTCATTTCTGGATAGATAACTATAGGACTCGAGATATTTAGAACTATTGTAGAAGTGAAGACGTATTAGAGTTACTTTCCATCGAAATAAAATGTTGTCGTAATACAGTTTGTCGAAGTGTAGTTTGGGACTCGGAGAATTGAATATAAGGCGAGGGGTATTATTTGTTTGAGGAGTTTCTCGGAGAATACCTATAAGGCGATGTGTATTATTTGTTTGAGACTATGCTCGGTGTTTCTTTACGCGATCGAATCAGAAATGAGGAGATTCGTAGAACGAAGGTCACTGACATAGCCAAGCGGATTAACCCATTGAAGTGGCAGTAGACGGGGTACATAGTAGTGTTGCAAGCAATACTATAAAATCTTGATAGCCTATCGATACTATCGTGGCCTTGAAAAATAGTCACAATATCGATAGGACTATCGATAGTATCGAATAACCGACACCATCGATAAAGACTTAATTAAAATCTGTCTGAATATTTTTCATGTTACATTTTTAGTTTAAGAGAAAATTCAAGATATAAGTAGAGGGCCTGGTCAGCTATCTTGGTACTTGACTGTACATAGCGCGAAGAACCGATGGCCGAGAGGCAGGAAGGTTCTCGAACGGCGGCCACGGATCGTTCAGCGCAGCGTAGGACACCCACCTGATATGACCTGAGCAAGTTTGCGCGCTGGATGCAGGCTGCTTCTGATCGGTCGTTTGGGGGGGGGGGGGGGGGGGGTTGGGGGGGGGCTATGTCCAGAAGTGGACTTCCTGTGACTGATATGATATTGATGATGAGGAGTGTCCCCAGCTCACTTGAAATAAATAGGTTTTCCTTGCTAACAGGGTTCAGAGTCAAAATCAAGTCTATAACAAAGCGAAGTCCGATTATCTACTTATGGAATATCTGCCGAAACAAAACTTTTAATAGCTGTTCTCAAAATTCCGAAAGCAAAGTTCGCAATAAAAATAATTGAGAATGTTAATTACTTACTCTTTGTTCACGATTAAATACTTTGAGTTAGTGGCGTATTGATCCTATGGCCGAGAGGACTTGACTCCGAGCACTGTAATTTGAGGGGGTGACTAAAGCCGGTGAAACAAATGTATCCATTATAATCCTATTGCTAACAACAGGTGGTTTTTTTTTCGTTGTATTTTCATAAAAAACCGGCAAAGCATTTAAATATTTATTTTATTCTGTTTTTAGTTGTTATAGCGGCAACAAAATTACATCATCTGTGAAAATTTCAGCTGTCTATCATGAGATACAGCCTGGTGACAGACCGACAGATGGACGGACGGCCGGACAGCGGGGTCTTAGTAATAGGTTCCCGTTTTCACCCTGGGTACGAAGCCCTAAAAAGCAGCCGTCACTTTAATAAGAGGGAGGTTTGGGTGTGCAAAATGTGACATAATTGAATAATTGAACTCAAAAAATTACTTAAATCCTTATCTTTTTATTTTAAATGTGATCGTTATTTTTACCACATAAAGTGGTGCCACGTGTTATTTCTGGAGATTAACTTATACTTTCAATCTGCATGAAGCTGATCCACGATGTGCTGTGTTTTATTTAACCCTTAACAGGGCATCGTATACTTTTATATTGTTATAATTATTATTTAATTGGGTTTAAACTTTACATCAAATGCATAAGTTTCAATTGAATGTGGTAACTATGGTTAGGATTTAGTGTGCACAACCAATGATTTTTCGTTATATACAACGTGGAAGGGACAAACCTACCCGTAATAAATCGAACCACGGGCAGTACTGGATCACCAGTATAATGAAATTAAAACATGTCAAAAACAAACAAAAATAATTGGCCAAGTGCGTGTCGGGCCACGCGCAGTAGGGTTCCATAGTTACGAACGCCAACTTTGTGTTCATGCCACTAAAAACGTCTAAAAACTAATTTTCTATTGAATTTGTATGAAATTTTTCTTTTCTGAGTACATTTTATAAGTTAATCGCCTATAACTTTTTAATTTTTAAACCCTACTTCGCTCTTTTAGTTTTCCTATAAATTTCGTTATAAATTCTATAGCTGTGAATTTTTTCACGTGTTCATTTATAACCGTTTAGCAGATAGATGAGGGGGGGGGGGACACTTGACTCCAACAAATTTTTTCACTGTAAAAGCAAATATATTTTTAAAAGACCTATTCAACGATACCCAACATGATTGGTTAATCGAGAAAAAAAATTGACTTTTCATTCTACAAGTATGGGAGCTAAAAAAAAAATTTTTTTTTCAATATTTTATTTTACCGTTTTTTCCGCCTAAATGATATATATATATTCATATCAAATTACAGCTTTCTACTACTTATAGTCGCTGAGTAAGACCGCGGACGGACAGACAGACAGACAGACATGGCGAAACTATAAGGGTTCCTTGTTTACTACGGAACCCTAAAAACGACATCCGAAGTAACGACTTTTGTTTTTGTGTCTTGACTGTTATTTTAATTTCATTATACTATTGTGATTAGATTTATTACGGGTATGTCCCTTCCACGTAGTATATGTCTGGTAAATCCTGTTAATTTTCATATTCAAGCCCATCCTCGGTCAGCATCTCGGCCATAGGTCCAGGGCACCAAGAGTAAAAATACGCCACCACTTGGAGTTATGAATAATTCGAAACAAATTAATTACTTTGGACTTGAAAGGTGTTCAGGAATTGTTTCTGAACTATGGTGAGTGGGAACCGATGCAGCTTTACTGTTTAGAATTTAGAAACTCAGATTGCTATTTAGAATTAAGACATTGTTCCTTTTAGAAATGCGCTTGATGCTTTTGGCTAAAACTATTTCCAAACTTATCTATATTATTCAAGAGCTATGCTCTTGTCTGTGGAGTATGATTTTTTTTCCATTTGTCTCTCTCCAGCTGTTTTACTTCGCTGTACGACACGACGTTAACTTCTCCTTTATTTGCTACATGTAGGCACAGAATAAGTACCAGTACTCACGTACAGAAGTCTTACTTAAAAATTAATTCAAATAAATATCTACTCAATGTGGTTAGCGCTATGGTTTAATTTAGCTCGCGTCAGAAGTCCTCACCTCTTCGTTTAGATAGCTATTATAGACATCCATTGCAAGCCAATTTCATTCTTATTACTGATTCATGTAACTGAATTTTCCTCTTCGAAGTTTAGTGATCGCCGCGACGTAGTAATAATGTAGGTATATTTTCGATTCCTAAACGGGGAGTGATACAGGCCTGATGTAGGTATGCCGGAGTCCTTCTGGTCCTCTTCCCTTCTATTTTTATGAAATTGTCGTGTCATATTATGATACAAAACTCAAAAAAAAGTTAAATTTTTGTCTGCTTAGAGCCGCATGACTCAAAATGCTCTGTCTGCCCCATTAGCAGAGATCGGAATCACGGGTGCTATTGCTATCAAAAGTATGAATATGACTATACAATATATAAATAAAACAATCATAATTATGTGAATTCATGATATATTTTAATCGGTAAAAATATAGTTATCCTGAAATCACTTTAATCAACAATGTTTTATTTACTTAGTACCCAATTAGATTCTCGAGAAATCCCGGAACTTTTAGTCATATCTATACTTTTGATACCAATAACACCCGTGATTCCGATCTCTGCCCATTAGGGAAAAGACGTGATGGTGTGTATATGTTACAGGCATTGTATAGTAAGCCTTGGAAATAGCGTAGGTATAAGTATTACATACTGAAAGGAATCTCCTAAGGTCCCGCACAATATGCGTCCCGTCCCCCATTCTCACACCTCTCCCCCGTTCTTGCCTGATGGAGACTGTTGAGCGGGCGGCTGCAGTTGCCTGCAGACGTAAAACTTATTGTAATTAAGTCGCAATGTATGAACTGGTATTGTTTTTCATACATTTAATACCCCGAATTAGGAACTCACAGAATGTAGGTTAGGCAACGGTTGTGCAGTGCACTTTGACTTGTTGACTTTGCCTGTACATAGAAAAACATATATTTCCTAGTTTGCTTCCTGCAGTGTTTATGAACACTAGAGTATATTATATTTAAATGCATAAAAAAAATATCGTAGAAACAACAAAATTTTAAAGAATTCTCTTAAAACATCTCCAAAACTTTGACCGTTAATAAAGCAGGCTAAAAAAAGTTTAAACGACCTCTCTAATGAAGGGATCTCTCTCAAAGGCTTATTATTGCGATAATTACAGGAATAATTTATTCCGCAACTCCTGGCCGGTAAATAAGTTTAGATCCGAGTCTGGCGATACTCTGGGTTTGGCGCTAATAGTCTTTGGAAGTTCTTAAGCGGATTGTCATCGCTTCCCTAGGGATTGAAAATGATCTTTGATTTATTCATCGCTGTTTGCCGATAGTTCGCTCTTCTCAGATGGATTTACTTGTGGATTGACATTGAATAAGTAGGTAAATCAAACTTTACAGAATGTATGTTTGTTCTTTTGCTTCTCTTCCTGTGCAGATCGTAAAAGTCTATCAAGAGGAAATGTGAATGCGGCTAGCAATCCATCACTGTTTTGATTCCTTTTTCTACCTTCTCATCCACCATCGCGATTTAATCAGAGTAAAGACCCATTTGACCCTGAGGGGGGTAAAGTTTTAATCGTGTCATCACGTGAATTATAATTCATACCTACGTAGTGCGAGTTCCAACCGATCAGCTGGCGACCTTTACCAAGGAGATTTTCTGGCCGAAGGATGTCGTGTTACGGAAATATCGTGGTCGATTACCTGACACCAGTACAAAGTGCATCGCGTCACAAAGCAAATAGATTCCGTCTTATTATGAAAACAGGACTAACTTTGTTACTAGGTTTAAACCATTATCCGACCAAATCTAGTTGACATTGACAGGTGAGGTAGTGTGATATTACTAGATGTCAACTTGATTTGGTTGGATAATGGTTTAAACCTAGTAACAAAATTAGTCTGGGTTTTATAATAAGACGGATTGTGTTTAAGATTTTTATATTTGATATGTATGTTAGTCTGTTAAGATGTTTATAATATGCTTAGATCATTTAATACAGGATAAGCCTTACCTGCGCGTTCCCCTCTGCCAAAGTATTAGAACAAAAATCTAATACGTTCATAAAAACTAGTTGCGTAATCGATTATGATCATTATGTGAATCGGTAAGGCATCTAAAAGTGCTCCGTTAAAAATGCCATGTTATGTAATTTTCTTATGTAGAAAGAGCTCAAACACATTTAATCTTCCAAAAGATGGCATAACCTTTCTTTAGTAAGTATTTTTTTATTTCATTAACGTTGTTTTCTATTTAAGTGTAATTTCTGAAAAATCGAATAAATATCTATTAGTATCGATTACGTAAAAAATAATCGAATCACGTTTGCAACTGATTTCCTTCCATTCCAGAGACTATAGCGCACTCACGAGACTATGTATTTATGATTTACAACCTTCGTCTTTATTCCCTGTGCATTAGAGTTGAATATATTTTTGTCTTCTCTCTCTTTCTTGCCAGAGTGTATTATTATGTGTATTTACACATTTTTTTCAATGTGAGCTTTATTAGTGTGCAGAAAATAAGCTAGTGTTTGAGTTTTTTGTAGTGTGCATTTATAGCCACTCAAATTATTTCTGTGTCTATTGAATGTGTGATTTTTTTTAGCTGCAGTAGTAGCTTACCCCCGCACCAAAAGCGGCAGAAAGATTTGTCTGCGTAACTCATCCTGTATTAAATGATCTAAGATAATATGGGTCATTATTTTTTTAATATTACGTTGTCTGAAATAAACGGTTTATTATATAATTATTATTTATTATAAGTGTCCTTTGGGTCTTACGGCCCCTAATAGGCTCCGTCTGCTTCGAGTCGCATTGCAAGACCCAAAATTTTCTGTCTGTTCCTTAGGGATGAAGGCGTGATAGTGAATGTATTTATGTTTATTTATTTAAGTCGCCGTTTGGTGACGACTAAATAGAATACATCCTAATTAATAATTATAGCGCTTTCGCAAGTAAAGTGACACCGGGTGTGGTCCGCACTTGGATTGGTGACCACAAGTGGCATGAAGATTTCTCGAACTCCTCCGTGCTTCGGAAGGCACGTATAAGCCGTTGATCCCGGCTGTCATCATTGTATGGCAGTCGTAAAGCTATGTCAGATGCCTTTAGGCAGCTTAAAAAAACTGACACTAGCGTTCGCCACTTACGAACACGAAAAGCAAGCAAGAATACATCTTGAATACATATGCCTTTTCCCCCATTCTTTTATAAGAAGTATGGATTGTAATAAATGGGACATGAAGAAAAAAAAACAGGTTTTCGATGGACATTTTCAATGTTTCAATTCCTGGAAACATTAGGATTGAATGCTTTTCGGCAAGACGAGAGGTATCCCAGTAGTCGTACGAAATACCCTTCAATAGTATCATCTTTAAATTTCCATCCTGGATAAATAAAATAGTTAAACACGTCCTCTAAAACCGATTTTAGTGTAATATACGCAAAACAGTTATTAGGGTATATGATCTAGAGTTAACCAACCGAAGTATCGCTTTACCTCTCCTAACGACCCAACGTTACAATAACAACCCTTACATCCCACCCCTAACCCGAAATCAAGTAATACGTATATTACGTAAATCGCTCAAAGAAAGTCTATTCTCCCAAATCTCCAAAGATTTTATTCAGAGCAAAATCCAGAATCCCATTCGCTTGGATTACTTAATGCTTATATTTTTTTTATCGGAAATGGTTTATTAAGAATTTTCTTTGAACGCACCTGCTGTCGGATTTCAGCAATTCAAAACATTCAATTTGGAGGCTGGCAAAAAAGTCGGCTGGCGTAAAATAAAATGTTTGCAAAACACGGATGAGACGCACACCTTCGTGGCAGACTAAAAACTGTTTTTTTTTTGTAAATAAAGTTTCTTTATATAATATAAATATTCGGCCAACTGCGAGTTGAACTCGTGTGGAGAGGGTTCCGTACAATTCCAAAGCTTTTTCGTAAGTGAACAATACGTTCACTGACATATTGAGTTTACCACTTCTTTTTAATTAATAGAATTCTTATATGGTTTCCTGTAATCTACAAGCAATAAACTATACTTTGTATTTTATTCAAGACTAGCTTTTGCTCGCGGCTTCGCTCGCGTAGCGGTGTAATTTATCAAAATTCTTTCTTAGGGGATGCCTACGTCATAGTAGCTTTATGCATGCAAAGTCTCAGCCCGATCGGTTTAAAATTGACAAAGTTTCATACAAAGTTTCATCCCCTATTTTATTCCCTTGGAATTGATCAAAATCCTTTCTTAACGGATGCCTACGTCATAACATCTACCTGCATGCCAAATTTCAGCCCGATCCGTCCAGTGGTTTGGGCTGTGCGTTGATAGATCACTATGTCAGTCAGTCAGTCACCTATGAGTTATATATATTTAGATTTTAAGTTCAGTAGTTTCAGAGATCAGGTGGGCCAGTGGTCAATTTTTGTCTTCTTTCATGAATAAATTCAAAACTATTTATTTTACAATAACATAAAAATGTATAATTGAGATCATCGTATAGCGTTCATTGAGATTTCGTCCGTCAGTACTGAGTGGGAGACTCATAATAACGAGCCCTTTCATTTGATATATGACACGGTAAGGTTTGCAAAACTTTTTTTTCTTTTTCCTAATTTGTCCCCCAAAAGTGAATCTTATTTGAAAAAAAATACTTAAATTGCACATTTTGTGTTTGGGTCATAGAATAACACCATCCTGCCAAATTTCACCTGATTTGGTCCATTCGGTTGGAGCAAATTGGCTGTGACAGACAGACGCACGAGTGATACTATAAGGGTTCCGTTTTTTCATTTTTTGTACGGAACCTTAAAAATGTATTGTATTTTTTTAAACCAATATCTAAATAATATGCCATCGACTTGCCTCTCATGTTTGCTGTGCCTTTACAGGGCGTCACTTGTACTACGAGTTATAATATAATGTACTCGTAACATATAGTGTTTGCAATAAATTCTATTCTGTAATCGAGTCCTGCAATCGAGTATGAACGAGGCGTGATGACAGGCCGATTTGGAAAACCTATATCCAGCTGAAAGCTACCTGTGTTATTGATACGATGACGAAACCCTTTTTGAAGAAGCCAGTTGCAGATAAATCTTGGTATGCGATATTTTAAATGTAAGTAAGTAAAAAAATTACTTTTCGTTTTCTTTAAAATACAAAAAATATAATAACAAAATAATTATCTTTTCCGCAGTAGAGAACAAAAAAGACTTCATGACGATGATATTATAATACAAAATAAGGGCATATCATCAATAAAGCGTAGCATCCTAGGAAAATTGTACAATGTTCCACCCTACTAAATGCCATTCCCCTAGTTTGGGTTGACTGGAAGAGATCCCTGAAAGGGATAAGTCCGCCTTTGTATTTTTTTCTTTTGTATTCTTGTTGTGTCCTTTTTATACAATAAAGAATTTACATAACATAATATAACATAAATCCGCAAAAACGTACTACGCTCACGGGCGTATCACAGGTATAGCACTAGGCCATTAAGCTACAGAATACGTAATAGTACTAAAGTACAGAAGTATCACTAGGATATCTCAGTGTACAGCGTATTAAGGTGGAAGCACACGTATCCGAACCGAACGCGTCGAATCGATAGAAGTTTTAAAGGCCTCGCATATCCATCCGTACTGAAAGAAACGACCGCACCGAAAGAATCAGACGATTACATGTGAATTGTGATAAATCTTGAAGAGATTTTTATTGTCAGTGCCTTTTTAATCAATTATGTTAAAATCACTCATTTTTGTAACATTTAAAATAAATCGAAGTAGTTACTCGATCGCATAACTCTCGTTGCTCTCGTTGCACACTTTACATTGTCGAAATGCAGGCGATTGGATCGCATCACCCGCGCCAAATTTTTATGACGTCATTTGAATTCGTCTAAGAATTCTGTACATTTACCAGATTCGGACGATTCGACGCGGCAAGGTGTGCGAAGTTTCATATGATTTCATATAAAGAATTTTAAAATTCGTTTCGTTCGGCGCGTTCGCCTTGGATAAGTGTGCGTTCACTTTTAAAGTCTCATTTAGTTTATTCATTCATAAAACTTTATTGATCCACAATTAAAAATTATTTACAATTGGCGGACTTAACGCTAAAAGCGTTCTCTCCCAGTCAACCATAGGGAAAAACAGATAAATGGTTGCGGCGTAAAAAATAAAACAATAAATTTACAACACAATATACTTACATTTAATATACATATAGTATAATAGATATATACCATATAATATGTCTTATAATATATACCTTACATTAGAATATTACAGATACATACATATATAACATACATACATAATACACATATACACATACATACACTACATACCAACACTGATGATGACGACGGTGTTAGATCCTATTAAAAAAAAGCTAATTTAAAAGATGAGAATGTACTCTTCTTTTAAAAGAAAATTTAGTGGAAATTTCTTTGATATCAACGGGTAAAGCATTCCAGAGCCGTGAAGCTTGTAGGGTAAAAGAGTTAGCCATAAAGTTTGTGCGATGTAAAGGAATGAAAAGGAGACGAGAGTCTGCCGAACGAAGTTGCCGATCATGACTGTCAGAAAGAAATTGAAATTTGCTTTTTAGATATTCCGGAGAATTTGGATTAAAGAGAATTGCAAAAAGTGTGCAGAGAATTCGCATTTGTCTGCGTTCACGAATAGGAAGCCATTTAAGCTCAGATCGGAAAGATGATATGTGATCATATTTGTGAAGGCAGAAAATGAAACGATTACAATTGTTAATGAGACGATCAAGCTTATTGAGAAAATCGACATTGAGATCTGGGTAACACACATCAGCGTAATCAATTATAGGGAATATTAATGTTTGAACTAACAGTATCTTCGTTTTAAATGGTAGAAAGATTCTTAGACGGTTAAGCTGTTGAAGAGCTACAGTGACAGAACGACTGACTTCAGCCACCTGAGTGGTCCAGCTAAGAGTTTACACACCGCGCACATGACTTTCGACGTATTAGACAAGCGTGCGCCGAACGAGCCAAAATGAACCTTTCGTCTGCGAAGCGACGGCCCATATCCCTTTATATCCAACGTTAAATTTTTCATAGTTTCAACCTTATGTCTATGAATAAACCACGTTAGAGGGGCCTTTCATATAAACTGCGGAGAGCATCGGGCTGACCACGTGTATCACAACCACTTCTGAGTAAAGGTTAACTCATCCTGGACCCCACACACAAGAAAGCCCGGTAAACCAAGGTAAAAACCGATGGCGAGATGAATTCTACTCAACAAATTTTATAAACAATGGAAAGATTTTACACAGGACCGATCGGAATGGAAATAACTGGCCAAGTGCGTGTTGGGCCACGCGCGGTGTAGGGTTCCGTAGTTGCGAATGCTCACTTTGAGTTCACGCCCCTAAAAACGTCTGAAAACTATTTTTTTTTTTAATTTGTATGAACTTTTCCTTTTCCGAGTACATTTTATAAGTCAATCGCTTATAACTTTTTAATTTTTATACCCGACTTAGCCCTGATAGATTTCCTTTAAACTTCGTTATATGTACTACTGCTGTGATTTTTTTACATGTCCATGTAAAACCGTTTAATAGATAGATGGGGGGGACACTTGACTGTAACAAAAATTTGCAATATAAAACCAAATATTTCAGAAACGGATCCCTAAATCGAAAAATGATGTTTCCAAACTCATAATATTTTTGAAAGACCTATTCAACGATACCCGACACGACGGGAAAGTCAAGAAAAAAAAATGACTCCTACTTTACTTGTATCGGAGGCACCCTAAAATATATTTTTTTTTCAATATGTTATTTAACCTCTTTTTTGGCATAATTAAAATAAATATGCATATCAAATTACAGCTTTCTAGTACTAATAGCCTCTGAGTAAAACCGCGGACGGATAGACAGACAGACAGACAGACAGACATGGCGAAACTATAAAGGTTCCTTGTAGGTACTGTGGAACCCTAAAAATGGAGGGAGGCCTTTGCCCAACAGTGGGACACATTATGGCTGAAAACAATAAAGGGAAGCAGACTAAATATTATTGTGTAATACAAAGAATGCCGCGTGGCATGAATTTACACTTCAGCTATATTCCTTTTTATTTTGTTTATGAATATTCTTTGTGGATGTGAAAGAGTACTTAAGAATACAAATACCCACATTAACTGTTTATTAATATATTATTTAGGCAGTTAAAAATAAGTTACGAGTGAAAAATTGCCACGCGTTGTAAGTATGGTAATGAAAATGTAAATTAAAAAATAAATCGTTAAGGAATATTAAGCTAAGAAGTAAACTGACATTCTTAAATTGTATGAATTATTTAGTTATTATGCAATTTATTAATTTTATTGACTTACTATTAAATTCAATTAGGGCGCGTTCAAACGACACGTGAACGCCCAGCCCACTCCTATATAGCGCGCTTTGAATTTGTTGCATATAATTTGAGTCCTATCACACATCAATAGAACTCAAATTGCCTTAGCCGAAGTCCAGTCGGGGCGAGCGCCGGGTGGACGCAAGGCCGGCGCAAGGTGGAAGCAAGGCGAGTGGGTGGCGTAGGTGAGGCGTGCGCGTGTGGACTTCCGTAAATGCGATTTGAGTTGTATTGATGTAGGAGTCAATTTATATGCAACTAGCTTTTGCCCGCGGCTTCGCTCGCGTAAGGGTGAAATTTATCAAAATTCTTTCTTAGGGGATGCCTACGTCATAGTAGCTTTATGCATGCAAAGTCTCAGCCCGATCGGTTTAAAATTGGCAAAGTTTTATACAAACTTTCATCCCCTATTTTATCCCCTTAGGGGTAGAATTGATCAAAATTTTCTCTTAGCGGATGCCTACGTCATAACATCTACCTGCATGCCAAATTTCAACCCGAGCCGTCCAGTGGTTTGGGCTGTGCGTTGATAGATCACTATGTCAGTCAGTCAGTCACCTTTGAGTTATATATATTTAGATAAATAGATAAACAAAGCGCGCTAGGCGTACGCGTGTCGTCCGCAACGCCTCTATATTTTGCACGTCTGCTTGCAGGCTAAATACAGTGACTATAATTGTAAAGAACACCTGTTTCGTAATGTATTCTGGCAAATAAAGATTTCTAATTTCTGAAAAAAAATATGGATGATTCTCCACTTCTGCACCTTCGATATAAAGGTCGGCCGCCGCGCCGCAAAGAAAAATGAAATGAATATCCAGCGAGGTCGGCTGTTTTTGACTAGTATTGGCTTCTGCGGCTTTGTCCGCCTTTTATTAACTTCAAAAGGGTTAATGTCTGGAGTTCTGGACGCGTTTAATTAGTAGGGGACATATTTCTGTTGCAGATTTTCTCAATTTTTGTTTTGTCTATCGTAGCAAATATTCCTATTTAGTATGTAGACACTGACCTGTAAGTACCTGAAGGTATCCCTCTATACGACCCATGGTTAACCTCCATGGGCGAGCCCGACTCGCACTTGGCTGGTTTATTTTTATAGGGCTTGTTTCTCTTTTTGGAACGAAGTTCCTTACGGCAGGCTTGGAGGAGATAGGGATTTTGCTGCGCGACCGAACTGAAAAAAATGTGATAGTAAAACCGTAAGGATGACCTCGTTAAATAAAACCGTTAAATGAGACGTGCGCAGGCGCGACAGTCGTATACACAATTCTTTTGCAAATTGTGTCGATTCTACATTAGCCGAAGGAACTTCGTTCCTACCTGGTGTCCCACGACACCACATTTCTTTTTTTTATGTCTGGAAAGACAACGATCTGTTTCTCTCTCTGAAAACAAAAACAATACGTTTCTTTCGGAATTTTCCTCTAAGGAGGTGTAGATAGATATTTTGTCACCAAACAGGAAAGTAATCAAATCTTAGTAGGCAAGTACCTACCTACAACGACGACAGACTTTTGACAAATAAATCAAGTAAATAACCCACATATTTACCCAAATTGTGGCCAAAAACTACTAAAACTACACAACCGAAATTCGTCAAACTAGTTTAAACCGGCCGGAACCGGAAACGGGCGAAGTAATAACGAGGGAATCGCGGGCTCCACTCAGTTATCCCTACTTTATTAGATTGCTCGAATTCACGCCGACCTTAATTAATGACAACTTGTGTTAGGACGGGAACTAAATGTATTTCTGGGTACATATACTACTTCTTACAACGTATTTACTGTTGAACATCGTAACACTCGTGGCAATAATGGACCAAGGGACGTGCCACAGATTAATAAAGTATGAAATAAAATAAATCCGTTCGTCTACGCTTTATGGAAATTAATTCAAATTACTGATAAGACTGCGCTTAAAGCCTACCATGGCTATGTAGCGCCAAACCTCAGATTTGCTTGCTATTATGGGGTAATTCATCACAACGAAGCATTTTAGTGTAAAAGAAGGGTATTTGTGCAATCTATGATGTAGTACAAGTAACCAGCTGTGTACCATTGTTTAAACAATTTACCATTGGGAGCTCAGTGGGCCGGCGGGAGTGCGCATTACTAGTGCTCTCCCAAGTAAAATGACATCGGGCGTGGCCCGCACTTGGACAGGTGACCAAAGTGCCATAAAAAAAAACCCGAGCTCCTTCCTGCTTCGGAAGGCACGTATAAGCCGTTGGTCCTGGCTGCCATCACTGTATGGCAGTCGTTAAGCTATGTCAAATGCCTATAGGTAGCTTGAAAAATCTGACATTTGTCTTGGCCACTTGCACACACGAAAAGCAAAGTAAGCAACTTATCATTAGCTACTAGCTGCCCGCGGTGTTACCCGCGGAAAAAGTAGCCTATTTGTTAATCCGGGGTGGCAGCTATCTAGTTGCCACCCTGGATTAACAAATAGGCTAAATATATAAAAGAAAATATAGAAATATAAGTTCTTGGTTCATTAACTAGCAGAAATCATAGTATTGAGATGGCCCCGCGAGGTTATTTTTATCACACTAATATTATAAAGGCGAAAGTTTATGAGTGTGTGTGTGTGTGTGTGTGTGTGTGTGTATATTTGTTACTTCTTCACGCGCAAACGGCTCGATCAACTTTGATGAAATTTGGTAAACACGTGCTTTACATTAATTGACCGAGCGAGCGAAGCGTCCAAGTTTCGATTGGCCGATAATTCTTTTGTCCATCTATCTTTCTGTTCTCGCCTACAGGTCGGATTTGTTAACCGATTCTCATGAAAGTTTGTGAGCAGGTTCGGTAATTATATGGATTTTTTTTGGTCGAGCCATTTTCCGAAATGCGGGGGTTCGAAACTTAAAAAATCTCATATCTCAGTTATTTAAAAAAATCATCCAAAATGTCATTTGACTTTTTTGTTATTTTTTTGGTATTAAGACGCAACTTTTTTATACGATAAACTTGAACGTGTGGTCGGCAATTCGCCCAAAAGTTGTCTAGAAATGTCGATTTTCTGTATATTTTGCATTAGTACATTCAGTAAGATGTCTTAAATATAAATCTATGGGATGAGAAGTACGAGAATAGTAGTAGGTAGTAACTGTGACGTCGGCGAGAGAAAAAAAAATGATTATTATATTAACATACCATGTGCGGTATCAAATGAAAGGGCTTTATGAGTAAATTACACAGTAATAAACTTTACTCCCATATTGGTCAAACCCATAAACTATATTTAGTACAAAAGTTAAATAGTTGTAAGGGTTCGCGAGGTCTACTGTTCTCACAGAACTACTAGTTTAAAGTTAATGGACCAAAAACTTATATTTCTATATTTTCTTTTATATATTATATAGTCTGACTTTTTACTCACCAGCCAAACGTTTACCAATAAACATTTGGAGCAAGTTTAGTCCATGATACTGAACTACTTTCTGTAAAAAAAGTTATTAAAAATTTATAAAAAATAAAATGTTCGTCCTCCCATACAAAATCCGTTTAGCCGAGGCGCTGCTTTGTATGAGAAGCGGAATATTTTTTTTGATTTTTTTTAGTTGTTTTTATGGAAAGTAGTGCACCATCATGGACAGGACTTTTTCCTATAATTTGGGTGGTGGTTAAGACGAAGTGGTAGCTAAAGTGGCGCCCTCATTTGAAATAAATTGTTTAAAACTGAATATGGTGATAATTAAAAAATTAATTTCTATCACTGTCTAGAAAGACCTTTAAACTATTTCATGAATAACCTTTGAAAGTAATATTGGTAGTCCGTCTAGTTTTAAAATGGGTTATTGCCAAAAGTGGCCACTTTTGGCGAAAACCCATTTTAAAACTAGACGGACTATTAGTAATAATTTTAAAGTTTATTCATAAAATAGTTTAAAGGTCTTTCTAGACAGTGATACAAATCAAATTTTTAATTATCACCATATTTAGTTTTAAACCATATTTAGTTTCGACGACCTCCGTGGCGTAGTGGTCACCGTGCTAGTCCGCCACCCAGAGGTCCCGGGTTCGATCCCCGGTTAGGGCAAGTTGGAAAATGGCCTTTTTCAAATTGTCCTGGGTCTTGAATGTTTATCTATATATGTATTTATTATAAAATATAGTATCGTTGAGTTAGTGTCCCATGACACAAGTCTCGAACTTACTTTGGGGCTAGCTCAATCAGTGTTATTTGTCCATATATATATATATATATATATTTAAACAATTTATTTCAAATGAGGACGCCACTTTAGCTACCACTTCGTCTTAATAAGCAGAGATTGGAATCACGGGTGTTATTGCTATCAAAAGTATGGATATGACGTAAAGTATTTTCAAATTGTTCTGGGTCTTGAATGTTTATCTATGTATGTATTTGTTAAAAAATATAGTATCGTTGAGTTAGTATCCCTTAACACAAGTCTCGAACTTACTTTGGGGCTAGCTCAATCAGTGTTATTTGTCCCTATAAAAAAAGTACCGGGATATAAATATAACAATCATAATTATGTGATTTCAGGATTTTTGTTTATATATTTTATCAGGATATATTTTATTAGTTACTAAGGTCTCGAGAAATCCCGGGACTTTTAGTCATATCCATACTTTTGATAGCAATAGCACCCGTGATTCCGCTTTCTTGTAATAAGTCACCCTGTAAACGATGTTAAATATGGCCACATCCGATTCTCTACTAATCAAACTGTCAGCTTAATGAAGGTTGCGTAGGACTAACTGAAAGTTACATAAACTTGTGTGGGCGCTACGCAATCAGCAATAATGAAAACAAATAGCAGGCTATTTTGAAAGCTATTTGTAAATTGACTATCAATGGACGAATATAAACTTTACACGGGTCTGTAGATTTGCTTATTTAAAGAAATTTCAGGCCCTGGTTGTTAGGTAGTTACCACAGATATAGATGTAGTAACTGGGCTGGAACTTGGAAGTATCTCATTAAGACGAAGTGGTAGCTAAAGTGGCGCCCTCATTTGAAATAAATTGTTTAAAACTAAATAAGGTGATAATTAAAAATTTGATTTGTATAAATGTCTAAAAAGACCTTTAAACTATTTTATGAATAACTTTTAAATGTAATATTGGTAGTCCGTCTAGTTTTAAAACTGTTTTTCGCCAAAAGTGGCCACTTTTGGCGAAAAACAGTTTTAAAACTAGACGGACTATTCGTAATAATTTCAAAGGCTACTCATAAAATAGTTTAAAGGTCTTTCTAGACATTTATACAAATCAAATTTTTAATTATCACCTTATTTAGTTTTAAACAATTTATTTCAAATGAGGGCGCCACTTGAGCTACTACTTCGTCTTAAAAACTTATTGAGGGGATACAAGAATTTTTCAGGGTCCAGTGCTTCCCCCATTTGATATAAATAATTTGAAAGGAAACGGATATATTATTTAAAATTTTGTCCCTTCTAAGCCCTTTAATAGTTATTTATGCAACTGTTGTATAAGAAGGGGTATTAAAACACGAACGTGGGTTTATCACAAGAGGCGAAGTCAAGTGTGATAATAGTATCACGTGAGTGTTTTTAATACCTAATTATGAACTGTTGCTTATAAGACTTTATCTACAAAAGGTTCTGAAACCATAAGGTGTTTTATAATATTGCAAGAACTCTATGTGAATGGAAGATTTACAATTTATTAATCCAGTACATCTGGATGATACTATCTTTGAAAATGTTATTGCACGAGCAATTTTTATAACATCACGGCTCTGTCCATTGCGGGGTAGAAAGAACCCAGGCTAATGGGCCTAAGGCCACACCCAGCACCAAAAACTGTCGCCCAGCGATGGACAGAGGTTTAAATTTAGGGATCAAGTACGCGTTGCATAATGAAATTTTGTAACACTCGTTTGGGTTATATAATGGTTACTATGCCACTGGGTGTTTTAATGTTGGCAATAAGCAACTGTTTTAGAAACTTTTACAGAGGATTTATAGCATGGGTGTAGATAATAGTATTTTATGCAACAGTTGTATGAGAAGGTTCATAAAATGCGAGTGGCGCAGGTTACGACGCGAGCCTTGGCGAGCATCGTAAGGAGACGCCATCGAGCATTTTTTGACATACTTATACAACGTTGTAGGTATACAATAATTTTTCTACGACTACATTTACCAAAATAAATCCAAAAATATACAAAGAAAAGTATGAAATACTACCATATGTTTGCTAGATACTAGATATCTATGGAAGACTAATTTTTTTTTATTGACATCTTCCTAGTGACCAAAAGTGCCATTTTTGAAACATGTAGTCACTTAAAAGAATGTTTTTTATACAAAAAACCGTTTGTTCAGTGACTCCACGTTTGAAAAATGGCGCCATACTCGTATGTTAAAATAACGATTTTATTATGTTGGCAGTATGGTAGATCTAAAGAAAAAAAAGTTATAGGTCTATGGCTAGGAGTATCGTTTTGGCGAAATAACGACACATGTGCTATTATATTAGGAATAGACTATAGACTTTTCTGAAATCATATAATCTATGTTCTTATATTAATGTTCGGGACCATTTTAAAGACAGATAACAGTACAGGAGTAGAAAAACTATTTTATGAACTACTGTTTATAGTCTAAAGTAAGAACGTGAAGCTTTTCTAGGCACATTAGATAAAATTTGCCACTTTTGGCTAATGTGCGTAGAAATGCTTCACGTTCTCACTTTAAACTGTAAACAGTCGTTCATAAAATTGTTTGAAGAGTTATCTGGGGTTTGATCAAGACCAAATTTAAATGATATTTCCGTTTTATTTTAAATAATTTATTTCAAATGAAGGCAGCACTGTACCCCGAATAAATGCAGGTAGCCCCTTACCCTTAATAGTTTGGGGTTAGGGCGCGTTCAGATGACACGGCGCACACTATAATAAGCCCATGCCTTGCCCACGCCTAGCGCAGACAAGCGGGCGTTTTATACAATTTGAGTCCTATCACACATCAAAACAACTCAAATTACATTAACTGAAATCCAGTCGGAGCGAGCGCCGCGCGGACGCAAAGCAGAGGCAAGATGGAGGCAAGGCGGAGGAAGGCGAGCGCCTGGCGTGGGTGAGTCATGCGCGTGTTGACTTCGGTAAATGCAATTTGAGTGTATTGATGTGTGAAACGACTCAAATTATATGCAACAAAATTCAAAAATTTCAAAGCGTTCTATGCTTGCGCTGGGCATGGGCTTGGCGTGCGCGTGTCGTCTGAACACGCCTATAAGTTTACCAAGTTATTTGTAAAGAGCTGAAAGTTAAAAATAAAATTGAAATAAGTTAAAATAAAATGATGTCCAAAATATAAAAAGGGAAAAAAAAAGCGACCAAAAATTTACTAATAAATGGTGGTCAGTATAAAAAATATGTCGCAGACAGCCGAATAAGAGGGGGCAGAGCAGGGTGGTATCAGTATCTGACATCTCGAAAGACCTGAAAAATCCACTTGGTTTCTTACATTGCGAGAACAGACTAATGTCGTGGATGAAAACTTACTTACAGTCACGTCACCTTACCGATGTCGCCGCATGAGACCTTACGTGGGCCTTATAAAAATGTGACGATAAGACAGTGCCCCCGCCTCGCACTGATCCATGAATTCCAACCACATTAGTTAAATCCTCTGATCCACACGGTTTTGAATACTGTGTCCAACAGGGCTTACTGTCTAGCTGGAATAGACTGCCATTGTAATAAATCGGTTCACCAATCCGTATATATTACAAATTCAAGAATACTATATTTTTAAGCGACTTTAAAAAAAGAAGAGGCTATCAATTCTTCGGAATCTTTTATGTCTTTTTTAGTATGTTCACCGGTTACTCAAAGACTCTCTTTTTGGTTTGAAAGGGTATTTTTTCCTTGGTTTTTTTTTTCAAAATCGGTTGTGTAGTTTGTTGCTGAAACCGATTTTAGTTTTAAAAAAATTAAATTATACATACATTATAGCAATCATGACCTAAGCCAATTTGCATTTTCCAACTCGCCCTGGCTGGGGATCGAACCAAGAACCTCTGGAGCGGCGGACTAGCGTGTTACCTAAACGCCACAAAACTCATCAAAAAAAACTACGTCGTTATATAATCTCATAAATAGCCATTTCAATGTGTATCCTGTAAGCAAACAGTAACAATGAGTATTCTTGCTAAATGCAAACAATAAAAGGCATTTAAATAATATCGTACCTACATATCCGTAAATTCGTATGGAATTTCCGGCCTTTGACTCTTTATATAAAAACTGGAGTATTATTCGGAAACAGGGGTGGTTTTATTAGGCGGATCCCAAAAGCGGGTGTTTGCTTAAATTCATAATTTTAATTCGAGCTGTGCAAACGGGAAACAACGAATATTGAGACTAATGCGTAGGGCTGGCACGCGTGGGTTTGTTAAATGATTCTACCTACCTACTCGTTTTATATGAGGAGCTCGGTGGCCCGACGCGGGCGGGAGTGCACGTAACTAGCGTTTTCTCAAGTAAAGCAATACCGGGTGTGGTCCGCACTTGGATAAATAAATATTTATCCAAGTGCTAATATATTATATACATATATGGATATCCAAGTAAATATGTTAGGAAGACACTATCCGATCCTCGTAGGAGCAACTCAGACCGTCAATATGAACAACTTTTCCTAAGGGACCAATGCTGGAAACTCGAAAGAAAATCGACATTTTCAGTTTAAAGTGAGAACGTTTTCAATGCTCATTAGCCAAAAATGGCCGTTTTTTGCTCATGTGCGTAGAAAAGCTTCACGTTCTCACTTTAAACTGTAAACAGTAGTTCATAAAATAGTTTGAAGGGTTAACTAGGGTCTGATTAAAATGAAATTTTAAATGACATCTCAGAAATAAATCATTTGAAAGGATCAAATGATTTATTTTAATGGGGGCAGCACTGGGCCCCAAAAAATTTAGGTCATTTAATCACAGTAATTTGTATTGTATTGTAGGCAACCCTACTCAGATATAATACCAACGTTTGCAATTATTCCGTGCGGCGAGGACGCGCGACTGCGTGCGGCATGGCACAGCTTGCAAGCTATAAATACCGTACTTTAGCTAGATGCCCCACACCACAGAATAAGTACTAGTACTCACGTGCAGAAGACTTACTCTGAAAAGAAAATTCAAAGAAATATCTACTTATTGTGGTTAGCTCTATGGTTTAATTTAGCTCGCGTCAGAACTTCTCACCTCTTCGTTTAGATACCTAGACATCAATTGCAAGTCAATTTCATTCTTTTTACTCTGGACAGACGATTCATGTAACTAAATTTTCCCCTTCGAAGTGGTCGCCGTGTGAATTGTAATAATGTAGATATTTTCGATACGTTTTGGTATCGAAAATATCTACATTATTACAGGAGGCGACACAGGCCTGACCACACTCAGAAACCATACTGGTAGCATTGTTACATAGAAGGTAGATATTTATGTATTATAAACATCTTCCTTTCATGGGATATATCACTCTTAAATATATGGATATGTGACGTAGGCGACTCGCGACTGCGGCACGGCACGGCACAGCTTGCAAGCTAAAAAAATAAAAAAGTACCACAGTTCGGCCCACTTTGAAACCTCTGTCGCGTCTAATAAGAATTGAACGTATGCCTCCCAGAGTCACAGCCAGTCAAATGCCTAAACCGCTTGACCAGGCATTGCAAAATTTTTGTTCTGAATTAGCCATAGACCTAGATTTGTACGGTATATTATCGTACTGCTTTGCTGATTCCTACCCACTACACACCTTTGTATCTACGTACAAATACCCTTATACGAGTATAAACCTTTTCAGTCACACAAAAATATTTCGTTTCTCTGGTGCTATTTTTTAATCGCGGAGTTCCGTAAAAAAAAAACGGACTTGTTATAAGATCACTCGTGCGTCTGTCTGTCTGTCCATCTGTCACAGCCAATTTGCACAAAATCTACTGGACCATATCCGGTGAAATTTAGTAGGATGGTGTTATTTTATGACGCAAATACAGATGTGCAAAATAAAAAAAAAAAAAAAAAATAAGGGTCATTTCCGAGGGACGAACTAGGCTATAAAAAAAAATTGCAAACCTTACTGTGACACATAACAAATAAAAGGGCTTGTTATAAGGATCTCAAATATATTTTTGTTATTATTAAAAAAAAAATAGTTGAAAAGACGAAAATTTGTAATCCCCCCCTTCGATCTCCGAAACTACTAAGTCTAAAATTTAAAAAAAATATAAAAAATATCGTTAATTGCTTGTAAATTACAGAAAAAAACAATATAAGAATGCTATAAATTGAAAATAAAGTGGTAAACTCCAATATAATACAATCAGCTACGAAAAATCTTCGGCATTGTACGGAACCCTTTTCACGCGAGACCAACTCGCTCTTGGCCGGTTTTTATATGTAAAAATCATTCGTTTAGGTGAGTCCGTATTTCAAAAATGGCATTTCTGGTTACATTTTGCATTACGTTATGGCCATCTTGTACCTTTAGATCTTTATCTATGACATTAGCAATATAGCAATGCGGATCTATAATAATCAAATAAGTACGCAGATAATATGTTTTCGGAATAATCCGATTAATTAAGCGTCATGTATTCTGGTGGCATTCCTTACTTATTCGAGCATACTTCGTCCAATTGGAACTTAAAGCTTCAGTAAGTTGCTAAGTAATTCTAAAGTACGTACGTGAGCGTTCTGTATTAAGTTTCCAGCTTAGGGTGCGTTCGTACAGACTGGCTTGACATCTTTTGTACAATTTTTTCTAAGATTCTTTGTTTTAGATTTTTCTTTTATTTACTTACTCAGACGAGATTTGTCTAATATCTACATGAATTTTAATTTTATGGATTGGCTAAAATAAGAATACAGTATTCCTCAATTTTCAGTTTGTCATTGGCAATAATGTCGGGATGATGAAAAACTGGATATGAATTTTGATAAACTTAAATAAAATAAATAAACTATACTTTGATTTAACCAAATATAACTATTAACAAAAAAGATCTAAACGAGATATAAATACTATAAATAACATTAAATTAAATGGAAAATTGAGCTTAAATAACTGCGCTCGCAGGGTAGGGTGCCCAAGAGGCTGGCGGCATTTACGCATTGAATAGCCAAGCTCAGATTGAATTGTAGGTATAACGAGCGATATTTGAAATACTAAGGTCGAGAAAATTACCAAACATAGGTATTTGTAAAATCTATTGCTGTCACGCTGTGCTTGAACCACCAGTCACGATATCAAGACAACAGCAGGTTAGACTGAAAATACTTTTGAAAAGTACACAAAAGCAACGTTTCATTTTCCTTTCATTTTTCCTCCAAATCTTGACAAATTTAATTTCTTTTTTCAAAAAAATAATAAGAAAAGCTATGGCTGTGGTCTTATGTTTTCTTTTTGTAATATCGATACCTTGCGGCTCAAAGAGCGTAACCACCATTTTGGCCAAAATGAGTTTTAAATGCCATTTTATTCAGTTTTTGTTCCGCTATCGAACTGTATATTGAAAGTTCTCAAATTCTGAAAACAATGGTGAATACGACCTTAATTTTTTATGCTGGTAATGGAGACTTTCTTGTATTTTAGGACGTAAAAGCAATCATTATTAGGCATTATCAAAATATTGATGATAATAACTATCAAATAAAATTGTGGGGGTATATGCAAATGAGTGTAAAAGTCATTATGAACATTAAACTAATTGAAGAATGTACGCCTTAACATTTTTTAAATTTTATATTAACTTTGGTTTTTACGCCCCAATCAGTGATACAAATGAAATGGTAGTAACTCCCATAATTCTTTCATATTTGAAACTAAGTAATGAATTAGCAAAGTTTTGCTTATTCAACTAAGGAATGAATAAGCAAAACTTTTAAATAATCCTGTTACTACAACGCGTGAAATGGAATGGCAAGATCTACCCTTTATAGTAGAACTTATTATGTCATAAAAATATTTATTATGCATAACAGCAGATGGCATAAACTTCATTTCGCAGAAAATTGTTTGCCTTTCATGTATTTAATAACTTAATAATAAAACCATAGTATATCGCAGAAAGTTCACAGTATCACTCAAGGCGTACATTTCATATTGCTCGCTAGTTCTTTTGATAGTCACTGTACATGCACAACCATCCTACGTTCAGTGACTAATTTGGGGTAGCCAAATTGGTCACTTTTATTTTTTGGTCCACGCTTGTTCACTTCGCTCGCTCACTTTTGTGATGGTCACTGCACAAAGTGCACAACCATAACCTAACGTACCTTCCTTGACTAATTCAGGAAAGACAAATTTGTCGCTTCTGTCACTTGGTCACTCACTCGCTCCTGTGGTGGTTACTGCACAATCATAACCTAACGTACCTTCCTTGATTAATGCGAGATAAATAATTAATAGGTTATCATTGCAACGTGTTCATTTGTTCATCTAAATTAACTTTCTATTCATTACTTTTCCTGACCTTAATTAACTTTACACTAAACGAATTAAATTTTGCTAAAGGTCCTATCCTTAATGCAATTCCGCTATCTTTAAATCAGAAAAATAATCAAACGATAATTTTTTAAATTATTCTTATAATAATAATTTGTGTTTATGTTCAAAAATATTCGTTTTAAGAACATTCTGCCAAGTTGGAATGCCAAATAAAATTCGGAACATCAAGATTCTGCCAGATAGATGAAACCCAGTGCAATGGGCGTCTTATTTTAAATCAGCTCAAAAAAACCTAGTCAAACATTCACGAAAACTACACCAAAAAATATTCACACCAAGAATTTTAATACTCCATTCCATTCATCAAGAAAAATATAGGTAATATTAGTATAGAATATAAGCCTTTGATGGAATAAGGGTTGCAATATGCCAAATTTATCTATTTTACTAAATATAGTTGTAAGTATTGTAATAAAGATCCAAAAAAAAAAAATAGAATAAAATAATAACAAACTGATTAAAACTCAAATTTTTAATTTGAATGTTGGTGATTACCCCCTACTTTACTAACGCAGCAGTCATTTTATGGGGCGTAAAATACATATATGTTTGATTTTGTGAGGCGTATTCACCAGCTAACTTTTAAACTACAAATATATGTTAAAACGTTATGTTTAAATATTATGCACCGCAAAAATTTGCGGCTTTTGGTGTAATAATCATATTTATAGGATAAATAACAACAAAGTTATGACAAATACAAAATTTTAATTTTCTTTTTTGGCTCTCCTGAAAAGTTGTGTTTTGGTGGTTACGCCCTTTGAGCCGCAAGGTATCGATATAAGCTCGTCAAATTTGTTTGATAGATGTTGGAACACAGAACAAAATCTTTCCAAATTTGTAAGGTTTATGGAGGTATGTAGGTATCTCTTTTAATAATAAAATTATGTGGAAAACGAAAACATAGGGACAAAATATATGAAGACTTTTTTGGAAAAAAATATGGCTCTACTGGCACTATCCGGCGAGGAATCAAGGGACTACGTTCGTATGGAAATACGGCCTAAATGTATCGCATCTATTGCCTACAGCACGACGCCTCCAGCACGACGCCTCCAGCTTCATGTATGAACGTGCCTTAAGCTAGAAGTTTAAACTGTCTCGTAGCGTATTAGGTTAGGGTATCCGAATATTATTAAATACAATGTTTGCAAAGTTTCGGGCTTCATCCCAGAGCTGGCTGGAAGGTTGTGTTATTATGGTAATGGAGGTGTTGTGATGTTCAGCTAGTGAAACTTAGTCATTATGTCTTCAAGTAAATAAGTTACATATATACATATTATCACGCCTGTTTCCCACATGGGTAGGCAGACACTATGAACATAAGAAAGTCACGCGGGTAACAAGTATATACCAGCCAAGCCGCCCCCGCTGGCAGGCGTGGTAGACCCAAGAATAGACCCAAGCTTGTCGTCGTAAGGATGATTTACGTGGTAAGCGTCTTATAACCAAGGATGCTCAAGACCGTGCGAAGTGGAGAAGAAAAACATTACAGATGAGGATGTAACTGGGAATACGCTGAGAAGAGAGGTGGAGAGATGGAATTTCCATACAAAAGGGTGCAGCCGCCCGGGTAATTTGTATGGGAATGTCGAATTTTTGTTTGGTTTTTTGGTTGTTATTTTAATTGCATCATACTATAGAGATCGAGTATAGCCCGTGGTTTGATTTATTACGGGTATGTCCCTTCCACGTTGTATACACACAATGGGCGGTCTTATTATGTGATTCGGCTAGCAACCTATCAATATTTTACAATTCCTTTTCCACCTTCTCGCCAAGTCTTTGGGTCTTACGGTCATGGGCTCTGCTTAGTGAGCTCACAACAGTAGACTGAAATTACATAGACCGATTAACTGTTTAACAACAAACCGTTCTTCATTGCAATGTTAAAAAATTACACTTTGACGAGTAACGGTTGGACGAGATCGCCGAGTAACTGTTAGACCAAATTCTCTTCGTCCTTTAACGGTCCTACAAATATTGGTTTGCCACAGACCTATACGCCGATGATACTATTCATCAGCAGTTTGGTAATGAAAGTATAGTCAATCTTAACTACTCTAACTTGTTTCCCATTACGTAGTTTCATAAAGTTTTCCTCATTCTATTATACTTCTTAGAAAAGGGGCTGTGTTAACCTTAACATACTTAACCAACACAACACTGAAATAATACCTTTTTTATAATAATTACACTGAAGCGAGGGTAAATGTATTTATATCGCCTTTTATCTATTCTCTTATCAGTACAATATCATTTATTTTTGACGCAGGATTGACCCTATTTGGTAAATGCCCATGGTGTTGCATACCATTATATTTTCAACTTGATGAAATGAAATCTATATTATTAAAGAGGTATGCTCTTGTCGGTGGAGAATGAATTTTCAAACAAAACGTCAACCATACCAATCAGAGGTCGAAATTTCCTGTCGAACAAAAGTAAACTGAACAATCGTTCTGTAGGCTAGGCGTCGGAGGTCGAAATGTTGTGTCGGACAATCGTACGGATACAAAGCATACTGCCGGTCAGGTGTCAAAATTTGACATATGAAGTCGGTGGATAATTCGGCGGACAAATGAATGTCGGAAAACGGTGCTACAAACAAATCATTTATTGCTTCAATAAATGGTAAGTAACGGGCAAGAAACTTGCACCTTATAAATGGATCTTTGTTCACATTTTTTTTGTATATTCTGTCAAAAGCCTAAAAATAAATGTACGAGAATTTCCTCGAACGTACGTCACCATTTCCGTGGCCTCGTTTCCAGTGGTGCCAGGGGACTGTTTCGCGAGATTAGAAACGAGGCGAGTGGTATGTAAGAATTCAATAAACGTGTATTATATAAGCAATGCGTTTATTTTATCATTTCTCTGCGCGCCAGTGTCTTAAATTCCGCTTTTGATAAGTCGGTAATGTTTCAAGAAAATCCGTCCAACACACACATCAATCATGACTATTTCATGTAATGTCTGTATTTTATTCATCAGAATAAACCTACAAATGTAAGTATACAGAATAAAATGAAAAAAATTCTCTGACTGTAACTGTTTATGTACAATTATGTAATATTAATGTTCAATAAAGATCTTCAACAACAACAATAAAATGCTAAAAAAATTGAACCATGATCGACGTGGTCCAAATTTATATTCTAAAATATATATCTAGTCTCTTCATGCATTTACTATATTAAGACACGCAAGCATTGCTCGTATCTTACATCATTCTGTATGTAGACAATTTTATTTACTTATCAAAAACTAAAAAGTTTTACCGGTATAAGAATAAAGGTAAGAAATATTCCGGCATTTCCGTGGCCTCGTTTCCAGTACACAGCGGTGCCAGGGGACTGCTTCGCGAGATTAGAAACGAGGCGAGCGGTAAGTGAGAATTCAATAAGCATGTATAAGGCAGTGCGTTTATTTTATCATTTTTCTGCTCGGCAGTGTGGGAAATGCCGGTCTTGAGTAATGTTATGATAGCTGGGGGTGAATGTTGAGGTGGGATGAATAAAGATGAGGATGTCGAGTGATATGGCTATATCGGAATTTATTTTAGAAGGTTAAAAACGTAATAAACTTATGTAAGCTCATACTCGTGTAGCGTTTAAAAGTGCAGTGCGTGCACATTATCTTCAGGAACTGTCAGATTGAATAGATATACTTAGTCCGGCCATAAATACTGTTACAATTAAAAATAAACAAAATATTACATTTGAATTTAGAATCCGTTATTTTTTAATGATTTTTCATTGTCTTTTCTTATTTTGGCGCTAATACATTGTACAATATTTTGCGATTTTAAAATGGAGTGGGGTGATAAAGAAAACCGAATCGCTGCGATTGCATTACACAAAGTATTATAGGTTTGGAGCCAAATGCAATTTTTAAAACTCTCCATACGCTTGTATTAGTCAATTGTTTGTGTACCGGGCTATTAATAGGTACAATGAGACCTCCTCTGTTTGTGACAAAAAAAGATCCGGCCGTCCACGTAGTGTTCGTACGAAAAAGGTGGTCAAAGCAATAAGGGAGCGAGTTCGAAAAAATCCTGTCCAAAAGCAAAAGATTTTATCACGGGAGATGAAGATAGCACCTAGAACTATGTCGCATATTTTAAAAGATGACTTAGGACTTGCAGCCTAAAAGAGACGTACTGTTCATTTTTTAACTGATAATTTAAAAAAGAATAGGGTGGTAAAATCGAAACAACTACTGAAGCGGTACGCAAAGGGAGGTCACAGAAAAATTTTGTTTACGGATGAGAAATTTTTATAATTGAGCAACATTTAAAAAAAAAAATGACTGTATTTATGCTCAGAGCTCTAAGAAAGCTTCCCAATTAGTCAACAGAGTGCAACGTGGGCATTATCCGACTTCAGTGATGGTGTCGTGGAGTGTTAGCTATGAAGGAGGGACTGAGCGATACTTTTGTGAAAAAGGTATCAAAACATCGGCACAAGTGAATCAAGATTCCATTCTTGAGAAGGTAGTTAAGCCTCTTAACAACACCATGTTAAATAACCAAGAATGGTCCTTTCAGCAAGACTCGGCACCGGGTCATAAAGCTCGGTCCACGCAGTCTTGGTTGGAATCGAACGTTTTCGACTTCATCAGATCTGAAGACTGGCCGTCGTCCAGTCTCGATCTTAATCTGCTGGATTATGATTTATGGTCAGTTTTTAGAGAGTACGGCTTGCTCTAAACACATGATAATTTGGAGTCCCTAAAACAATCCATACGATTGGCAGTAAAGAATTTTCCCATTCTATTGATATCCCATTCTATTGATAACTGGCCTCAACGTTTAAAGGACTGTATTGCAGCCAATGGAGACCACTTCGAATAAGCTTTTTATATATTAAATTGTTTTATATTTATGTTTTAAACCAACACATTGTAAAAGTAATGTTATTTGCAATAGAAAAATATTTATTTTCTTTTTTACAATATTTATGCCTAGACTAGGTAATATACTTGCAGTATATGTATTGCGGTTATTAGGTATATCTACTAATCTATGTATATTTTTAATGTAAGTTTATTGATATATAAAAATTAACATATTTTTATATATTATTTATTATTAGAAATACCTATATCTTTCAAAATAACATATTTTGCACCTCCTTCTAAAGACTTCTTAATCTCGGCATTCTAATAGCGGCAACAAAAATACCTACATTCTCTGTGAATTTCAACTGTTACTTTAAGGGTTAATGAGATAAAGCCTGGTGACAGACAGACCCTTTGGGTACGGAACCCTAAAAACCATCTGTTCTAGAAAATTTGAACTAAGAAAAATATCAATTACTACTAAGTTTTAATTTTACTACAGTTAAATTAGAGTGCGAACTTCTAATTCAGTAAAAGAGGATTGTCCCATAAAAAGTCTAATATCACAACTTTCATTAGATATCAGCAAAATATAGCTCAGAAAGTTTCAGCACTAAACATTTTGCTCACCTGCGCTTATTTACGTTACTTTACCCCCGACGCCAAGCCTAGTAAATGGCGTCTCAGTCACGCGACCGTTTTGCAACTAAAGTGGTGGAAAGGTTGAAAACCCCAAGGGACACCAGCATGCCTGAATTAAAAAGAAAAAAAAAATAGAACCATTTTCCGAGTTTTCCGTCCGATTTGTTTCACTGGAACCGATTTTTGTTATTAAAACAAAATTGTATAAAATTAACTCAATCTTGATACGGAAAAAAACAATTTTCCGATATCCGAGATGTTTAAGATTCTTTTTTGTTGTTTTTCAATCAACGAGTTGAATTTGGCTTTATTGATTACATTATTGGAATATGATTTAATTTATTACGCAAACAATAACAAATCTTATCAGGGTTATTTTGTCTTTGTTCTAATAATTTAATTTAATAATTTTGGTTATAAGATGACGCCCTGTCGTTTTGGGAACTGTTTAGTCTTCGCGCCATATCATTATGACCTAGAAATTTAATGATCCTTGTGAAATAATATTCCGGACTAAAATATAAAACCAAACAAATTAATAATTCTCACTTCGCATAACAATTGGGTAGTTTTCAAATATTTGCCGATTTCACCTGCCAGATTTTTTAAAGGTGTTATTACTTTGTTTTCTGATTTAAGGCTATGCGATTCATATGGAAAGTAAAAAGTACATTAACTGAATCAAGGCCAATCCTTTTTCAAATGTTAGACAGACAAAGGGTTAACTAAAATCTAGATTGTAATTGCTTTTTCTAATTAACCTGCGTGTCCAAAGAGCGAGTGTATGAGAATGTCTATTCATACAATATTAGATATCTGGAATAAACGAAATACAATGAAACACCATACTTATGAAATCCGATTCTACAATATCTGTAAAACTGTGACTTCTCAATCGATAAAGAATGGAAGCAAGAAACAAAAAGTTTTTGTAAGCAATTATTTCTACATCACCTGTCACTTAAAATAATTGTCGATTGAACGCGACACTGTGCAACACGGAGCCCGTGCCCCCTCCCTCCTCGTCACTTCAGTTGTCCTCCAGCGGCGAAAGTGGTCAGGCGCGTGAGAGCGTATTCATTGTGTTGAAAAATAATCATCGAGTTTTCGTTGCATACATTTGTAACTGTAAGTTCTATTTTTTCTGCTTACAATAACTTTTACACTTATTACACAGTTGTGATTGAAATTTCACTTGATTACATAGCGCATGAGGTCAGCTTTGGGGTGGAGTCGGTATAACCTCGCTTAAGTAAATATTTGCATGTATCTGACGATGTAACGGTCATTTTCTAATTAACCCATTTCTAATTCACCTGTTAATATTATACAGGTGAATGAGATATGTTCGAGTGAATGAGTTCGCCTTAGCTTTCCTCAGAGGCACAGATTGCTGGTAGTGGTCAAAACTTAGTCTTTACCCGACTGCATCAGAAGGAGGGTTATATTTTTCGAGTGTATGTATATATGTAAATTTCTATAGGACGCTCTGCAGCCTAAACGACTAAAGGGATTTAAGCTCGAGGGGTATCGTTAGATTCGTCTGATTCAGAGAGTAATATTTGGTATATAAAAAGGCAGTCGGGTTTTCTGTTTTTTTTTTTTAATAATTATTTGTTTAATAAGTTTGTAACAAAAAGGGCCTATGTTTATTTTATCACTATACATAGAATAATAGGAGATAGAATTTTTATGCTCAGAGCCGAGAGTAGTGCTTAGTGGTTTGTGGTTTTTCTTGTAGGTCAACAATGGGGCGACCAAAAACTGTTTCTACGACTACTGAAGAAAGAAAAAAACGCAAAAGAGAACTAGAACAAAAGAGATACCAAAAAATAAAGGGAGATCCAGTTTTATACGCTCAATATCAACAAAAAAATAAAGCCAAATATGAGAAAAGAAAGGCCCAAAAAAAAGTTATTTCTATCAAAGAGATGACACCGAGAGCCAAGAGAGTACAAAGAAAAAAATGGCGCGAGGCCTTCAATGCCTATTATAAAAGAAAGAAGGATGCAAAAGCCACTGCAGTGAGATTTATGGAGTCAATTAGTCCCCCAGATAGTGAGGCTGGAGAGGATACCGAGCGTAGAGTAGAAATGAATGTAGAAAATAGAAACACCCCTTCTCCTTCAATTCTTGTCTCATCTTCAATGTTATCAAGTCTGCTGGATAATCAAGAAAATACTGATCCAAATTCAAGAAAAACAAGATCGCAAGGAAGTCCGCTTTTTGATTGCAGATCACACTTACAGGTCTCAGAAACATCTTCAGTTTCCAGTAGAGGAATTTCACCTTCCCGATCAATAAGAAGATTAAGATACAAAAAGGATAAAGAAATTAAAGAACTTAGAAGACAATTGGACGGAGTTAAAAAAGTGAATGAAGCTTATCGGAAGAAATTAAAAAGACTTACAGAGGAGAAAAAAGAAAGCAGTGTCGATATGATGAATGATAAATTACTACAGTCATATACAGCTCTGAAAACCCACAAAGCCAAGCAAGAGTTTTCGAAAAATCTACAGGTAAATATAAAAACTACATTAAAAGACAGAGGGCGTTTAGGAAAATTGTCAAATATTTTTAGACGGAGGGTGAGCGAGCAGAAAGGATCAAAAGTTAAGAAAATACGAGAAGACATTCGAAGATTCCTTGAAGAAGACGAAAATAGCTCTATAACTGCTGGGAAGAAAGAAACTATAAAGAAGAACGGTGTAATAAAACAGAGACGCTATATGACAAATTCCTTGTATCACTTGCATAAAATTTTTTTACAAACAGTCGATTACAAGTTGAGCTTCTCAACTTTTAGCAGATTTAGACCATTCTGGGTTCTCTTTCCATCGCAAAAACCCAAGGAGACATGCTTGTGCGTTGCTCATGAAAACTTTGGATTGTTAGTCGAAGCGATGCATAAACACCACATTATTCCCCACAAAAATGCTACTGACGTGCTAATAGACATTTGCTGCGACTCTTTCAGTCCTCATTGTTTACTGAGGACATGCAAAGATTGCAAGGCAAAAATTATTACAAACTATCAAGAATTTGATGATTCTGTTGATTTTTTCTACTGGTCCTGGGTATCAAAACAAGAACAAGTTGTACAAAACAGACGAGAAAAGTTTATAAGAGTAGTGAAAAAAGAAAAAATTTTTACCCGGCCAAGAGATGCTATTCAGATTTTTGAAAAACAGCTAGACAGCTTTTCCAAACATTGTGGAAGAGTTACTGCTCAGCAAAATGCTATAAAGTCATTAAAAAATAATTTGCAACCAGAAGAAGCCATCATTCATATTGACTTTTCTGAAAATTATAAATGTCAGTATGCTAAAGAGATTCAGGCAGTGCATTTTGGGGGAAGTCGAAAGCAAGTGACTATACATACGAGTGTATTGTATTTCTATGACAGCGACTGTACCAGAACAACGCAACCTTTTGCCACATTAAGTCAAAATTTAAGACATGATGCTGCCGCTGTTTGGGCCCACATAGTCCCTATCCTTGAATATCTCAAACAAAAGGCACCCCAAATTACGATCCTTCATTTTTTATCCGATTCCGCCACAAGCCAATATAGAAATTACAAGATATTCTTTGTTATCGGCGCCTTGAAATGGCAATATCCCAGTCTGGCCTTATTGACGTGGAACTATTCCGAGTCAGGTCATGGCAAGGGGGCACCCGACGGGGTGGGAGGAACTTTGAAACGCAAAGCTGACGCAGTTGTTTCCTGTGGCCGCGATATTCCCGATTTCGAGACTTTTGTTGAAGAATTAAAAAATAATGTGAAAAATATCGCAATAACAACAGTATCAGATTACGATATTCTAGAAAAAGACATACTGTTACCTACCGATCTCCGATCTTTTAAAGGGACCCAACAAGTCCACCAAGTTATTTGGAATGATAGCGATAAGTATCAACTAACAATGCGAAATCTAAGTTGTGTTGAAAAACCTTGTATTATTCAACCTAGGTACTGTAATCACGTTAAGTATCTCGGCTCGCATATTCTTTGGCCTGAAATGTCAAACTCTTTTAATCCAGTCCCAACCGGCGAGATAGAGAATCAAGATCAGTCAAGTATAATTTCTTCTGTAGCTCCTTTACGGAGATCTTATGCATTTTGTGTTACGAATGAAGCCGATCTCCCGGAAGAACTTATGCCTGAAATCGCACCGGAAACACCAGACGAATGCGCTGAATTACGTTTTTCCGAGGATATGATCGTTCAGGATATGACGTCAGTGGATTATTTTAATCTGCCAGAGGCTAATACTGGATTTAACATTTCAAAAGATGTTGAAACTCTTGATCAGACATCAGTTAACGATCTCTTTCCTCAGCAACCTTCTTCGGACTTGACTGGTCTTGCTGATACTGCTGAGTCACCTGTAACTACAAGATCTTATCATGACATATCATTTTGCCAGTTGTCAAATTCTAATGTGGCTGTTTCGCCTACTTCTGATCACCGTTCTGGCGTTGATTCTACACTGAATGTAACAAACTCTTGCTTGAAAACGTCATGTTTGTCTATTGCTAAGCCTTCTACTTCAAAATGTGTAATCTCGGATATAATGTGTTCACATCTAAGAGCAGGATCGTCAAAAAATAATAGCGGAGGATCTAAGGGCAGAAAGAAAGAAAAGAAAAATAGATATACAACTAAGCCATACAATAAAGTACAAAAATACATCAAAGAAGCAAGCAGAAAGAAACCAAAAACTAAAAGCCAAAGACGAAATTGCGAAAAAATAAGTTCTACTGAAGAAATGACTATGGAGGATAAGACGACAGAAAAAAGTGAATCCGAAGAAAACGACAACAGCTTCAGCTTCGACGAAGACAATGTCCATGAAGGTGATTGGGTGGTGGTAAAGTTTGTTTCAGAGAAAAATTTGATACATCGTTATGTAGGCCAAGTTGTCAATGAGAGTCTAGCTAGCCTTGATATAAAATTTGCCAAGAAAATTAATGACCGTAAGTTTAAATGGCCAGAGAAAGCCGATATATGCGTCATTGGAAAATATCAAGTCATTAAAAAACTTCCACCACCTTATTTCAGGTCTTCCTCTAAAAGGATTGGAGCATTCGAATTTCCTAAGTCGCTAAGTAAATTGAAAATTGATTAACTCAGACTTTATTTGAAGAGTTGTTACCTTGGTTTTAATTTTGAATCATTACCTAATTTCAGTAATACTATGATAACTTTAAAAAGACAGACCTGTTTTTTTAGTAATAACATTTTTTTTTATCTGTTTCAGAAGGTAGAAACTTTAATTAAACAAAATATCTAATTATGAACATGATTTTTTTTACGCTCAATCCTAATTTATAATTCACCTGAGTCTTCCCTAATCCTAACCTGGCGTCATCTAATTTAACCTGCTAATTTCTAATTAACCTGTCTTTTACCACGTGGAAAACTGGCTATATTTATTTCCCTTGAAGTGAAAAGTAGTCATTTTGACATAATAAATTAAATAAGAAATCATCTACATCAAATCCATTTTTTTTTTTATTTTTGTCAAAAATGGCAATTTTTTGAAATCTACCCAATTATCCTTTTTTTAAATGCAATGTCCATTGTTTTACTATTTTTTCTGGTATTGGTGGTAAAGGAAGCGTAATGGCCCCGTGAAGTTCCGTGTTGCTCTATGTCAGTCTTTCCCAAAGTGGGCGATAACGCCCCCTTGTGGGCGCTGGAGGCTTTAAGGGTAACGGGCCCAGAATAAAGTTGGGGGGCGCTGATGTGATTTAAGCAATGAGTGATTTATAACTTCAGCTATTTCATATTTTAAAATTCACTGAAATTAAAATCCTCTTACTACACACCATCCATTTATTAGTTCATATTTATATCCTTTTTTATTGTACAAATATAAACTAAAAATGTAATTAATATTTATTATTTTAATGCGTTCACAACGCTATTTATATCGTTAAAGGAATCAAACACTGAAAAAATTTCGTGTTTTAAAGTTTCGCAGGTGAGGTCCCCACTTCTGATACTCTTTATTATTGTAAAATTGTATTATTATTGCTATTTTTTTATTTAAAATTAACAATGTTGATTATTGTTATTTTTTCATAAAAGATACTCTAATGTACTGGTGTATGTATTATTATTGCTCTCTCTTGTAAAAAAGTCTAGTTTAGAATATAGGTTGAATTAAACTACAGGCAAGACAAATATGTGATTCAGGTTTTTATGGTGAAAAAAATGGGGGGCGCTACAAAATAACAGATTTTTTAAAGTGGGCGTTTGACAAAATAAGTTTGAGAACCTCTGCTCTGTGTAATGGCCACATTAGCGAAATGGTTTAATCCACCAACCTAAACTTTAAGATGAAACCGCACATTGTTAGGCAGCCGTATGGTGACGGATCAGAAGATGTGTCACCACTTGTTGAGGAAACAAGTGGTGACACATCTTCTGATTCCACGGGTGTCGTAAAAGGCTAAGAAATGAAAATAGGCAACTGAAGGGCAGCAGCGTCTTATGCGTTAAGTACATATCTCCAACTGCTGCCATCACCAACCCGCCTGCACAGCGTGGTGTTCATGGGCACATCCTCCTTTATATTTGAGAGGATACTTTAGTCCAGGAGTGAGTTTTATAGGAAATCAATAGAAACATTTTAGTAGCTCACCGCGCGGCAGTAACGTGCACAACATTTTTTTACAGGGTAGGCTAACCTTACCTAAATTACGAGAACAGTTTAACCTTACCTAATTTATGATAGACTTTTCCATACAAACGTAGTCTACGTTTTATTTTGAAACGACATGTCAGAGTACGGTAAAAAATTGTAATTTCAAAGAAATTGCAATAATCTAGGGTTATAATTGGTTTTTGACAGGAAAATTATGAACTGGAAAGAAAATATAAAGGTGTAGAAGTTTTCCATACTGATGGTCAAATATGATATAATACAGTATATTGTCTTTTAAGTTCATAATTTTACTGTACGAAACCAATTATAACCCTAGATAATTGCAATTTCTTTAAATTTACATAATTGTGCCTGTATCCGACATGTCGTTTTAAAATAAAACGTAAACTACGTTTGTATGGGAAAGTCTGATTCTGTCCAAGGTAAAGGGACGCGTAATATCAAACAAAATGCATTTCTCCCTCTCAATCCAACATTACGAGTATATTAGTAGTAGACAGGGTATACAAATTGTACGTGTATGTATTAAATGCACGTTACCGCCGCGCGGGCACTCTCCTCGTATTTTTTTTTTAATTTAATTTTTTTTTCTCGTCGGTGGATTTAAGTGGAGATGCCTCCATTCCTCTCCTTTCTCTGCTACCCTTGTAATATTCGGATCAGATTATGGATAAAAACATATATCCTGGTAGGACCTTACTCATAACTTTTCATTATTTGTTAGAAAAACTTCATCCTCGGCCTTCTCCTTCCTCGTCTGCGTCCTTTCTTTCCTTCTACTATTATTTCGAAGAGATTGTCATGTCCTATTGGATGTCCAATCATCTTCCCACATAGCTTTTAAAATGTTTCGTCTTTTTAGGGTTCCGTACTCAAGGGTAAAAACGGAACCCTATTACTGAGACTCCGTTGTCCGCCCGTCCCTCCCGCCGTCCGTCGGTCGGTCTGTCTGTCACCAGGCTGTATCCCACGAAGCGTGATAGCTAGACAGTTGCAATTTTCATAGATGATGTATTTCTGTTGCCGCTATAACAACAATTACTAAAAACAGCATCAAATAAATATTTAAGTGAGGCTCCCATACAACAAACGTGATTTTTTATAGATGACGGTACGGAACCCTTCTTGCTCGACTTCGACTAGCACTTGACCGGTTATTCCTGAATTTCCTCATTGCTTACTCCTACTCATAAATATCAAAAGTTCGACGAATCAAAAAGGTAAAGGTTGCTTATTCTTAGAAAACGTTTAAAAGCTAAAAGCAATAAAGAGTTTTTTGTAGTCACTTCCGCCACAAACTGTTTATGTTCCAGAATGGCAACTCACATATATGTTACGTTATTGCAACTGCACAGTTTTGTTGCAGTGGTAGAGATATTTTCGAGAGCATTGATTAAAAAAACATTATTCGTTTCATACTTCGGTATGGACATTAATATTTTTGCTATACTAAACAAAACTGTATTTATGAAATGAGGAATCATTAAAGATATCACTAAAAAGGTTCATACTTCACATCAGTACAGTAGAGTAATTTTTTTTCCTATATAAGCACGTGCCCGTCTTTAGCAGTGGTGCTTCGAAGCCCGGAATATGCTTTTTCCGGTAATTTTTTCTCCACTTCGGACAGTCTTGGTATCTTTATTGTAAAACCGTTGGCAGACTCATCCTTGGCGACGCTAAAAGTAAAATCATTCTGGCGTATTTCCTAACAAACGTAGTGCCTTAATTCCTCGCCGGAAATTGCCAGGAGAGCAATAGTTTTTTCCAAAAATAATCTTTGGATATATATTTGGATAATTTTATTTTTAACAGAGATACGAACCTTTATAAACCTGAAAAATTAGTAACATTTTTCAATGTGTTCTAAAGGCAAATAAATTTGACGAAATTATATTATAAAAAGAAAAAAAGAACACAGTTATAGCTTTTCTTTTATTTTTTATAAAAAAAGTTTCGAGGAGAAATCAGGGGATTACGAAACGTTGATTTTGTGTACTTTTCATAGGAATGTCCGAGCTGCAGTTTCTCTATCACACATCGCGACAAGTGCTTCGCGCACAGCGCGACAACAATACATTTTATAATATTTTTCTTAATAATTCCTCTAAAAATGTAGACATAGATATATTCGACATTTCTCCGGCCAAAGCCAAACGTCTACTTTAAGACTCTTTCTTTAAAGGTGGTTAAATTACTTTCGCCCAGTACTTTGTGTTTAGGTACTTTATTATGTAATTTATCTCTTATCGCATATATTTATTAATCTCAGCTGATTCTACGTATAAATTTGTTTTATATAACTAAGTAATTGGCGTTTTTAGCGTTCCCGTAATCTCATACTAATTGTATTGTGTTTCTATTTGTGAAGACCTGTTATTGGCTTTTTGATTACTACTTTGTAACCTATATTGTAAGCGTAGCTGTTGGTCATCCGAATGTATAAAATAAAATAAAATAAATAAATATTTTTCAATTTTTTCGACAACTGTAGCTTTGTTGTAGCCAATCGTGGTAGTATATATCTGTTTCCCTTTTAATTTTACTCTTCCGCACTGTTTATTGTCGATAGCTTCCACGAATGAAAATTTGATCGGTCTATAACAATGGGCCATTTATTCCAACCTCTTTTGGGTTAAACCTTTGTTGCGAACGATGACGTCATTCAGAATGGATATTGATAAAGTTAGATTAGAACGGTTCTCGAACGCGGCCACGGACTGGCAACTAAGTGGTCGGACGACCTTAGAAACGTTGCAGGAAAATGCTGGATGCAAGCAGCTTGTAATCAGTCGCTTTGGAAAACCTTGAGAGAGGTCTATGTCCAGCAGTGGAATTCTTGTGGCTGATATGATGACGATGAATAAATAAATATATACGGATAAATAACACAGATCGTGCTAGCCCCAAAGTAAGTTCGAGACTAAAGTTATAGGATACTCAACTCAACGATACTATATTCTATATAATAACAAATACATATATAAATAAACATCCAAGACTCAGGTCAATCTGACCATTTTTCCATCTTGACCTGACCGGAGATCAAACCCGTGATCGTCGGTGTGACAGCGTGGCAAGATAACCTCTAGGCCAGCGAGGTCGTCATATATACAATATGTAACAAAAACCCTATCCGATCCTTGTAGGAGCAACTCAATATGAACAAAATTTCCTATGGGAACAAGGCTTGAAACTTGAAAAAAAACGACCTTTTCATACAAAAGTGTTCGGCCGGCCCGGCAATATATCTGAAAATGACAATTTTTTTTCGAGTTTCAAGCATTTGTCCCTTAGGAAAAGTTGTTCATATTGACGGTCTGAGTTGCTCCTACAAGGATCGGACAGGGTTTTTGTTACATATTGTATATGCTGATGACATAATTTGTAAATAGTGGTGGCCGTGTGGCTTTCGGTCTAGAATAGTACCACTCCATCAAATTCTGTAGATGTCGTAAGCGATTAAAGGACTAAGTACGAACATTTCGTGCTATGACTGCATTTCCAAGGACGTCAACGATGCGTGACCGATTGTAAAGCTTCAAAGCAATTGTTATGTAAAAATAGTTTAATAAATCTGTTCCCTCGATTTCACATGACATCCTTAGGTAACCATTGGTATGCGTATTATATTTAGGTAAGAAGCAGTTTAGGATGACATGACTATTTACCGAGTTAAATAAATGTCCAAGTGCCAGGCGGACTCGCGCACGTAGGATTCCGTACCATTTTCTATAAAAAATCACGTTTGCGGTATGGGAGCCCCACTTAAATATTTATTTTATTCTGTTTTATTTATTTTATATTGTTTTGTGCCCATTGCCGTGGAGACAATGGGCAGCTGGGGCTCTGATGCCTAGCGCCTAATTAGGGAGATCGGGCACCGCATAGCGGAGAACTCCGGTGACGCCCGCTTTAGCTCGATTCAGGTGCAAGGATGGCCATTGGCCATAGCGATACAGCGCGGTAACGCGGCTAGTATTTAAGGCACCTTTGCACCGGAAACGTTAAGGAGCGGTTAGTATTTTTTTTAGTTTAGTATTTTAGAATAATGAAGAATAATCACAATGTATTTAGACAATTTTATTATACTGTTTTTAGTTTAATGTAGTATTTGTTGTTAAAACGGGAACAGAAATACATCATCTCTGAAAATCACTCTCCTACTAAGTGTCATTCTGAATTCCGACAGCTAAATATTTCGACAGAGTCCGAATTTCGAAAAAAATTGTTCGACGCCCATTGTTTCGACAGAGCACATATTCGACTAGCATTAGCCCGACAGACATACCTGTCTAGTGCGATGTCTATCTATTGCGATTCCTGAGATACAGCCTGGTGAAAGACAGACAGACGGACGGACAGACGGACAGCGGAGTCTCAGTAATAGGGTCCCGTTTTTACCCCTTGTGTACGGAATCCTAAATAACAATTTTAGTGTAAGCGGAATGCAACTTATGAGTTACACAAAAGTCCATAACGACTAACATAAATAAGTAAGACCATGAAAGCTTCATTTATTGCTCATAAACGTCTCCTTAGAACTGATGATGCGTGGAGTAATGTTAACGATAGGTCAGAAATCGAAGACAAACAACTCTTCCTTACTCCACATTTATTGGCCGAATCCAATCAGTGAATTAAGATAGTAAACTTTATGACAACAGGGTGTAACCGCATCTACGCAAACATACCTTTAGATTTCCTCGTGGCGCTAGTGTCTTCGCGTGATTTAGATGTTATTATAAAGATTTTTTAGTTCCAGTTTTGGCCGCTGGGTAGATAAGTTTGTGGCATGTAAGCCCGATTACACGGCGGGCTGGAGATTGCTGTCGTAAAATGTCACCGTCTTACTGAGTATCAGCCATCGGTTACAATGTGGTGGGCCAGGAAAACGGCGAGTTGTATTGGAAAATTCACACAGAATTTAGTTATTACAAATACGAAATATCTTGGAGAAAAGAAAAACTAAGAAATTACCAGCTGTTTAACATCCCGTGGTGTCCATAAAAGCCGGTCGCGATGGGCGAGAATTTGAATCATGTGATGCGATGCCGGTAGGAACCCATCACTATTTTAATTCCCTTTTTCTAATGCTAAACGTGGCCTTTGAGCCAACGGTCCTAGGCTCTATCTACACCGTTAAGGATAAGGACGTGATATTGTATTTAAAAATATTACACGTAATTACTCTAAACTAATTGACGTGAAAAAAGCCTGCAAAGGCCTAATTACTTAAAAAAAAATTGATCTAGCGACATTATACCGAGTGAAGACCATTTTTGGTGGACATAAGTTGTATCTTGTTAAATTGTTTCAAAATTAATGGTGTTTCTACCAAAATAAACAAATTTTATTTTTTCTTTCTTTATATTTTGTATCTGAATCCAAAGGTTTTCCTCGTCCTTCCAATCCGAATTAAATAGTGCGGCTCAGACAGCATCGTGCGCATGCCTCAAGACACGTTCGCCCTGAAGAAGACCTCCGGATGAGATCGACACATGACGGCCAATAGCTGACTCTCTACGTGTAACCCGTTAATCGCAGATTTATACAAGGTTATTTGCTAGGCAATTAAAAAAAAACCCTACTTTCAAGAACGCCATCAAGTGATGAGGAGCGAAACTACCTATTCCAATAGATATCCGTAGCAATATCTATTAATTGACAGGGAAAACCCTGACTCTCAAGCGTCAACCGCAACAACTTTTCATCAAACAGCTAGGAACTACTGCAAGAGAACTTGCTTTCACGTAAAATAAACCGCATCGAAATCGGTCCATCCATTGAGAGCTACGATGCCACAGACAGACAGACATACATTAGCGTCAATTTTATAACACCCCTTTTACTATCGGTGGTTAAAAAAAACGCGTGTTTCGCGGCCTAACGTACAGTCCATCCATATAACCCGCCGGCCACTGTGTCGCCGTAAAATTGATCCTACATATGAATCGAAGCTCTGGCGACAGATTATCTTCACTGGATTTGCAGCATTTTATTGGAAGGTACGGCAGGTTGTTGTGTTGGCTTACGGGTTAAAGGGAATTTATATGTAAGAAACTAAATAATAGCCTTTGAAAATAAAAGATTTTTATTTTTGCAATCTATGATCGATTAAACTGATTTTTAATTTCATGTACAGATCATTAACACGTTCTAATTCCTAACTGGTTAGACAGAGCCTGTGGTCGTTAGACCCAAAAGCCTCATTTAGCGTGACAGTGTGCGTAAAGTTGACGAAAGGAAATCATTACAATGATGTACTTCAAAATTCAAATATTTTTTTTTCTCGCTTTTTTTTCTTATAATTTTTTAAATTGCATAATATTATGTCGATGGGATGAAGCGTAGGACACCCACCCATAAGGTGGTCAGACGACCTGACCAAGGTCGCTGGAAAGCGCTGGATGAAGGCCGCTCTTGATCGGTCATTTTGGAAATCCTGGGGAGTGGCCTATGTCCAGCTGTGGACGTTATGCGGCTGAAATGATGATGTCTTCACGTATAGACTTATCATTTCAAGATAAATGTAGTATTGTCGATTCATGCCCACAGAAGAAATTGGCATAAAACACTAATACTGGTGAAATACATAATCTTCTTTATCCAGTCGAGTAAAGAACGAATGCTGAAATGAATCCGAAATAAGGCCACTTACGGCCCATTCCGGAAGTGTATGTTTTCACCGTCGGCCGCCGGCCCCTAAGGTCAGTGATTAGGGCCTACAAGGGCCCTTAAGAGCCTGCTAAATTATTGAGCGCTGCACGGACCTTTCTGTGGCTTATTGTTTTCTGTTTCTTATGGCATGACTTTGATTGTTTATAAGTCTTTATGCTCCCTATTGGGTAATGTAACCAACCTTACATATATTCCCATGTATACTTGCATTATTCCCTTGTACACTTGAAAAATCAGGTAAATTAACGCACGTCATAGGTCCAACAGTGTATAATCGGTTGCCGCAGGATATCAGAGCTGCTGATAATATTAAAATCTTTAAAAATAAAGTTAAAAAATGGCTGATAGACCTAGCGCCCTAATCATTTGACGAGTTTTGTCAATGAGATGCATTTAATTCGATGACATTAATTGTAAAATATTAAATATAACATGTGTGTTTATTCCTAATCTTATGTGTACTTATGTGATTTATGATTCTAAGTTTTATAATATTGACCTGTATCAACATGTTATCAATATATAATAAACAATAATACTCAATGGAATTCATGAAATCCAATCAGTGTTATGATACCATTTTTCGTCTATACGTCTTCTTGATACGTCTGTATACGTGTCCTAGTGGGTAACGTAAAGTAAACCGTTAAGTACTCAATGGAATCCATAGAATCCAATTAGTGTTTTAATACAACTTTTCCGTCTATACGTCTACTTGATAGTTAATACGTCTGTATTCTCCCTATTGGGTAATGTTACCAACGGTACAATACTTAATAAAATCCATAGAATCCAATCAGTGTTTTAATACCATTTTCGTCTATACGTCTACTTGATTGTTTATACGTCTGCATGCTCCCTATTCGGTAATATTACCAACGGTACAATACTTAATAGAATCAATGGAATTCAATCAGTGTTTTAATACCATTTTCGTCTATACGTCTACTTGATTATTTATACGTCTGCATGCTCCCTATTCGGTAATATTACCAACGGTACCATACTTAATAGAATCAATGGAATTCAATCAGTGTTTTAATACCATTTTCGTCTATACGTCTACTTGATTATTTATACGTCTGCATGCTCCCTATTCGGTAATATTACCAACGGTACAATACTTAATAGAATCAATGGAATTCAATCAGTGTTTTAATACCATTTTCAGACTATAAGTCTACTTGATTATTTATACGTCTGCATGCTCCCTATTCGGTAATATTACCAACGGTACAATACTTAATAGAATCAATGGAATTCAATCAGTGTTTTAATACCATTTTCGTCTATACGTCTACTTGATAGTTAATACGTCTGTATGCTTCCTAGTGTGTAATGTAACCAACCGTACAGTACTCAATGAAATCCATAGAATTAAATCAGTTTTTTAATACAATTTTTCTATATTACCTTTCGGTATTATGACATGATTATGTTCAAAGAGCAAAAAAGATTGGTTATGATTATGACCAAAGATATAATTTTTTTTGCTCTTTGATAATGACCCTGGCTATGTCTACATGTACTTCGTACTAACCTTCCGTTTGTTGTTGTTTGTTTTTCGGTGTGTAAGTGGCCACTGTTGTCAGATTTTTCAGTCTGTCTAAAGGCATCTGACTTAGCTTGACAACCAACATATTATGATGTCAGCTGGAACCAACGGAATATACGTGCCCTCAAAAGCACGAAGGAGCTTGAGCAATTTTTATGCCACTTGTGGTCACCAATCCAACCCGGACCATGCCCGGTGTCGCTTAACTTGCGAAAGCGCTAATAATGCGCACTCCCACCACCGAACTCCTTTGTCTTTTAGGCACCTTGATAAATCAGATATCTGTGACAAATACGCGTAAAAAGAACACAAATAGGTAGAACACAGTTTTTCAAAACTAAAAACAGACTTCACCCCCACTATACACAACCGATTTCGTTAAAGTTTCCATGTACCACCTGACAAGTATACACAGAGGAAAAAGAATGGTTGCTACTAGCAAAAATTTTTGCTTTAGTTACCAAAATCGAGTGACTGCTGGCTGAACTCTGGGCTACTAGTAGTTAAATTGTGTTTTTATTAATAGTTGTAGTTTGGGACACGCAACTACAGGGTTCATGGCCAATAAAATCAAAAGTTTAATATCTAATAATCAAATCGCAAATAGAAAAACATGTTCTACAATTTTTTTTTAGTGTACCCTTTCAAAAAAAAATGAATTTTTCAAATCGGTCCAGGAATCTTCGAATAATCGGTGAACATACATAAAAAATACCGACGAATTGATAACCTCTTCTTTTTTGGAAGTCGGTTAATAAGGCCAATTGGTCTACACCGATGGTATCGCGATAACCATAGCGAGCGGAAGTGGTTATTGCACGGTGACACGCGCTGCAGAACTACTGCAGTTATGACATGACACGGAAATTAGGTTGCCGGTTCGTGTTTGCTAGTTTGGCTGGAACCTGTACTTAAACCTTTATTATTTTAACCCCCGACAAAAAAGAGAAGTGTTATAAATCATAAGTTTGACGCTAATGTCTGTCTGTCTGTCTGTGTGAATGTCTGTGGCATCGTATTGCTCGAACGAACGGACTAATTTCGATGCGTTTTTTTACGTGAAAGCAAAACCCTTGCGGTGGTTCTAAGCTATGTTTGATGAAAATTGGTTTAGCTGTTCGAAAGTTATTGAGGATTTACGCTTGAGATTCAGGGCTTTCTTTAGCAAATAATAGATGGCGCTAGGGCTATCCATCTAGTGATAAGTAGCGGAACTACCGATACGACTTCGGTAGTTCCGCTACTTACAATTGGGGTTTTTTTTTATTTGCCTAGCTTAATTTTAAACTTGTTAAGAGGCTTTTCACATTTGGTTGGTTGTCTCGCTCGCACAATCAAACATTTTTAAAGATTATTAAAAAATGTGACTCATTTGAAGAAAAGTGTTTCATAAACTTTAATTGTTCGAGCGAGTTTACTTTTGATTGTTCGAGCGAGACAGCCAACCAAATGTGAAAAGCCTCTTAACTATTTTTATTGTAAATAGCATTTCCGTCAAGGTTGTTATCACTAATAGCACAGACTAATGACGTATTTTCAGATATATTTGGCGCTTGAAAGCGCCGATTACAATAAAATCCTATTATATTAAATATATAAATTATATATAATATTATATATTCTATTATAGATAAAATATTATATTATTGTATTTATCTGTATATACTTTTATTTACATTGTTTTTTAAGTGCTTTACTTTGTCTTGCAAGTCTTGCAACCCACATTTAGACTATCTGTATAACCCAAAGGTTGACTGGTAGACAACGCTTTTAGCGTTAAGTTCGCCTATTGGTTTGTACAATTTGTATTTGATGAACAATAAAGATTAAATAAAAATAATAAAATCCAATACAAAAAACTTTATTGCACCAAATAACATTTACAATTTTGAAATATAAAGTAAGATTCACACTGGAATGGCCCGCAGCGACTAGCAATGCACTTCACTTTCAAACCACATTTACCTTTATCTCTATCGAAATGTATAAAGTAGCTTGAGAAATACTTGATCGCTTGTGGACATGTATCGCCGCTGGCAGCTGTGAGAAGAAAGCATTATAGTCTTTTTCAGTCTTCACTGCAGGAGCATGACCCTCTCTGAGCCATACTTGGCCAGAGTAGCCAGAAGATTTAGCCTACACTCTCCACGCTGGCCAGAGTTGGAGAGGTCTCTCTGATGTTCAGTTTATGCTTTGTTTAGCTTAAACTTAAGGGGCTAACTGAATTTTTCGGGGTCCAGTGCTGTTCCCATTTGAAATAAATCATTTGAAAGGAAACGGAGATATCGCATTTTAAATTTAGTCTTGATCAGACCTTAGATAACCCTTCAAACTATTTTACGAACAACTTACAGTTTAAAGTGAGGCTTCTCTACGCACCTTAGCAAAAAATGACCACTTTTTGCTAATGTGCGTAGAAAAGCTCGGTGGGCCGTTACATAGTATAACAACTAAAAATCAACTACAACACCTGACAAGTACCCCTTTCAAATAATAATAAATAAAAAAAAACAAATTGGTCTAGGCGTTTTCGATTTTTACCTAATCGGGGAACATACATTAAAAAAAAAACATACAAATATGGTACAGTGGGCCAACGAGATACCTGGGCCGGCCCTCTACTTATATCTTAAAATTTCTCTTAAACTCAAAATAATCAAAATAATATTAACATGAAAATATATTTTCAGAAGATTTCAATAAAGTCTTTCTAAATATACATTTTCGCGTTTTATTGTGAGTTTAAGAGAAAATTCAAGATATAAGTAAAGGGCCAGCCCAGGTATCTCGTTGGCCCACTGTACCTACATTCGAATCGATAACCTCCTCCTTTTTTGAAGTCGGTTAAAAATATAATAAATAAGTATAAGCCGGTAAATATCCATAATATCGTGTTGGTCAAATATAAACATGGTGAATAAACATAGTGCCAGGTCGTTCAGCAGCTTACAACCTTTCAACTTACATATTTGTCTTTCTGCTGTTGTCTGAAGCTAGAACTAATTGGAGGAGGTATTCAGTTAACAGCCTTTTCGGCGTCCAAGTGCTGCCTTCATTTGAAATGAATCACTTAAAAGGAAACGGAGATATCATTTCAAATATTGTCTTCACGAAGCCCTAGATTACCCTTCAAATTATTTTATGAACTACTGTTTACAGTTTAAAGTATGAACGTGAAGCTTTTCTACACACATAAGCGAAAACGGCCACTTTTGGCTAATGTGCGTGGAAAAGCAAAGGAAATTGGTGAAGACAACATTTTAAATGGTATCTCCTTTTGCTTTCAAATAACTTATTTCATATGGGGGCAGCAATAGGCCCCGAAAAATTTAGGTTGCCCATTTAGATAAACGAATAAATAAATATATAGGGACAAATTAAACTGATTAAGCTAGCCCAAAAGTAAGTTAGAGACTTTAGTTATGGGATTCTAACTCAACGATACTATATTGTATAACAAATGCATATAAAGATAAACATCCAAGACCCAGCAAGATTTGAAAAAGGCCATTTTCCAACTAAATGACCGGGGATCGAACCCAGAACCTCTGGGTGGCGGACTAGCATGGTCATTTCATTTAACATGGTCAAATGGTGCAATTTTCTTGCCTGTTGCATACCATTTTTATTTTATTTTTTTAATAGGGACCAATAACACTGATTGAGCTAGCCCCAAAGTAAGTTCGAATCTTGTGTTATGGGATACTAACTTAACGATACTATATTTATAACAAATACATATATAGATAAACATCCAAGACCCATGACAATTTGAAAAAGGCCATTTTCCAACTTGCTTTGACCGGGGATCGAACCCGGGACCTCTGGGTGACGGACTAGCATGGTGAGCACTACGCCACGGAGGTCGTCATTTTATTAAAAAACTTGTATGAGTCACTTAGATCGGAGTTTAATGTTGTTAGGTATGTAACACGTTCAGGGAGAGAGTTATTTCTATTGTATCTGGCTGAGTGTCTTGGAATGGGGTAAAGCTGAAGCATGACTGAGAATATCTCCATTTTCTCGGAAGGTCCTATCTTTCTTAGTTCCGTGAGAAGGAGCATAAGCCTCGCAGGCTTAGTAAAACAAGTTTCCACCTGCTCGCTACTGATACTGCTAATGAAAATTTACACACATTCCGTTTTATTAAACTCTGGGAATTTTAACAGCGAGTTGCAGTTCCGTCTTAAAAGTTTTGTAGCACTTCGTCTCGTGAATGTTCTTTATGAGTTTGCATGTACGGAATATTCTACAAACAGTCTGCATGCATTTGTTTAAAGGTATGTATACAATATTTAACAAAAAGCCGGTCTGATCCTTGTAGGAGCTACTCAGACCGTCAATATGAACCACTTTTCCAATGGGACCAATGCTTGAAACTCGAAGAAAAATTCGACATTTTCATACCAATTGCCGGGCCGCCGGCCGGACACTTTTGTATGAAAATGACGATTTTTATGAGTTTTAAGAATTGCTCCCGTAGGAAAAGTTGTTCATATTGACGGTCTGAGTTGCTCCTACAAGGATTGGACAGGGTTTTTTGTTACATATTTACTTATATGAACATATGTATACTTACAGTTGTGTGTTTCATAAAAAATAATTGGCCAAGTGCGTGTCGGGCCACGCGCAGTGTAGGGTTCCGTAGTAACGAATTCCAACTTTGGGTTTATGCCAGTAAAAACGCCAAAAAACGAAATGTCTTTTTACTTTACTTGTATGGGAGCTACCCTAAAAAAAAATATTTTCAGTATTTTCATTTACCGCTTTTTCCACATAATTCATATACATATCCCTGACAAATCACAGCTTTCTAGTACTTATAGTCGCTGAGAAAAACCGCGGACGGATAGACAGACATGGCAAAACTATAAGGGTTCCTTGTTTACTACGGAACCCTAAAAACAAGCTTGAGTTTAATAGACGTTTTTATTTTGCTGGTAACTCAGAAAAAAAAACGGAAAACGAAGAATGTACTATCTATAATTCTCTTCCACTGCAGGTCGTTACTTTAATGAAAGGACTCGACAACAAGTAATTATTACAAAAAGAAAAAACCTGACGGCATATTTTTTTTCGTTTTTTTTTTTATTTTGATATACCCAGTGTCACTCTCACAGTAATTACGAATCTAACGACACTTCTCAATTTAAAATCCATCGAGCCGTTCAGGTTGCATGGCGTGCCAAACAATTATACATACCTACCTACATAAATACAAACATACATACATACTCTCGAGAAACATAACCGTCCTTCTGGCGCATTCGGGTAAAAATCTCAGATATCAATAGGTAGTCGATGCAGCACCATGACAAAAATTTAATAGTGATGAGAATTTTATTCTCGTTTCCACCACACCATATCGCAAAAAAACGAGAAACTGTTGAATGTTATAGCCATCGTAAAACAAATCTAGGTTTATAGTTATAGCCCTATTTCTAGGCTTTTATTCTCATAAAAGATGTACCTACATACCATTTTTTTTGCAAATAGGCTATTTCTTAATTGTTCTGTAATGTCATGGAGTCAGACCTGATAATGATCTGTCTTAATTTAAGAACAAAACCATGTTCGCAATATAGCATTTAGACTTATGAATACACATACGTTTACTCGATTTAACAAGATTGGCTACGATGCGCCGGCCAGAATTAGATCAGAATCAAGTTCTGCAAGATTGCCAGGATGCACAGTGATTACATTCCGAAGTAGAGGCGCGACTGTCGCGAGTGAGAGTGCTTCACGGTACTTATGAGTATACTGGCTTAAATTCTGTTTGAGACAGGTATTTCTTAATCTTAGCGGTTTGATTAGTCAAACATAATATAGTTTTTAGGGTTCCGTACCCAAAGGGTGCCAACAGGACCTTGTTTGTTTGTTTGTAATAACTTAATTGTACTATGAAAATACACAATTATATAAAATAACAACATAAAGAATAAATTGACAACGGCGGACTTATCCCATAATGGAATCTCTTCCAGTCAACCGCGACCTTATTACTGAGACACCACTGTCTGTCAGTCTGTCTGCCAGAGGGCTTTATCTTTTAAACTTTAGAGTCTAGACACTTAAATTTTCACCGATATTATAACTGTGGCCGCTATTATAACAAAAAATACTAAAAGTGAAAAGCTCGTCGGGGGATTGAGGGGGTCGTCATAAAAGAAGCGTATTTTTTCAGCGTTTTTAACTCGATCTTCTTTATAGTGGCATGAACTATACCTCTATACTTGAAATTTTCACCGATTATGTATTACTGCGGCCGTTATAACTACAAATCCTTAAATATATTTTTTTAAAACTTTGTATGGAGGTACGGAACCCTTGATGTATGAGTCCGACTCGCACTTGACCGGTATATTATATTGCAACTGACTGTGCGAGATTGTGGGATCGCGTGACATTGCACCGTGCGGGTGTGTACCATACGCTATCGTTACGTTATCGTGTCGCGATCGAAATCGTATCTTTATGGCCACTTTGAAATGGCAAGTCACTGGTTAATCACCACCTTTATATATAACTAGTACTTAATAAACCGTGACGTCATAGTTTTGGAGTCAAATTATCAGCTTTTGAGAGAAAAACAGAGAAAAAAAATACAAAAGCTTATAGGTACAAATTGAAAGGGGGTATCAACCCGAAAGGGAGTAAACATACTAATCAATGCGAATAACTTATACTATGGGACCATCCCCGAAATTGTAAAAAAAAAAAACTCAGCAGCTCCATAAATTATTTAATTTTGTATGGAGGTCAAGATTTTATTTTACGATTTCCGCAATGGTACCTTAGTAAAAGTTGTTCACATTGATTAGTATTAGGCATGAGCGTTATTTCACGTCACTGTATACAATAACTAGTTACTAGGCATGTAACCGAATCACTAGTTTCGCGACGGATATACAACACGTGATTTTTGAAAATGCGTTATTACCGAGTGACGTGTTTCGCGTCGCGTCAAATATTTTATGTAGGTACCTAGTGATTTTTGTAAATGCGTTATTTTACTGAGTTACATTTCTTTCGCATCGTCCTAAGCCTGAATAAAGTATGAAGGAAAGTTAATTTATTGTATTGATATAAACTTCATAGCTACAAACACTCGATAGTGATTTGTTTTGTTTCGTGTGTAACGGGTAAAGTATCTATAAAGATAAAGATATATTATATATAATACGTATTGTCTTTATACTATAACACAGGAAACGAAACTAAATCACTACCTGTGCAGTTACACACGAAACGAACATCACTATCGGGTTTATAGTAGCCGGTCATCAGAGCAGCTGAGTGAAAATAGCTAGTTACAAAAATCAATAGTTTTGAAACAGGTGACGTTTCCAACCTAGTCACTGGTTTCGTGAAGTTTCTTGAAAATGACGTAACGACTCACGTCTAATTAGTATGTTTACCACCTTTCCGTTACACGTTGTAGGTACAACAATAATAATTTTATTTATTACTTTTCATTCCTATATTCTTAAACTTTTAAGGTCTTCTTTAAGAGCTACGCTCTTATCCGTAACAGCCAGGCTTTAAACCTATGTAGGTAAATAGGTCCTCATTAATGGTCAGTGGTTACTATAGCCTATGTGGACCTGCAACTTTAGAGTTCCACACATACGTTGCCAAAACCTTAAAAATATTTTTACGACTATTTACATCATAGCTACTCACGAAATACAGATAAACCCTGCGAGATTATTGAGTGGTTTGATATCATTTTAATATTCCTATTATTTTTTTTTAATTTTGAATGAATTATTTATAATTTTTCAAAACTAAAATCCACTTCTCCCGTAAACTACATAACCGATTTTAATAAAAAAAATATGGAAGCACCTGACAAATATACCCTTTCAAACAAAAGTTTTATTTTTAAATCGATCCACGCGTCTCCGAATAATTAGTGAACACACATTTAAAAAAAAACTTGAGAGGTGTCAAGGGACACCCGGATGGAACGAAGTTGAGAGAGAGAAAGAGAGAGACAGACAGAGAAACACGCGCGCGCCGCACGGCTTACAAAGATAGCAAAAAGTGTCGTTATAACTTTTGGTCTTAATTTTTTCCATCTAGACCCCTTTTGCAACGCGCGATAAGGAACTTCGTTCCAAAAAAAAACACAAAAGATCGACGAATTGATAACCTCCTTTTTGGAAGTCGGTTAAAAAAATCATATACTGTATACTCATGTAATATAACTATTCATAATATGATTATCTTCTCAAAAATAATGCTTATAAATGTTACTAGTGATGTTTGTTTCGCGTGTTCGCGCCTGCCGTAATCTTCCGGTATTTTAATGTTTGTTTTAATCTGACTAACGAGCCCGGCCGCCGTAATGAGTTAATTCACAAATTAAAAGCAAATCTTTTACTTTATTATGAGTTAAATTGCTTTTAATTTTACAAATAGGCAAAATTTTTATTTAAATGGCGTATCATATTTTTTTTCTAAATTACGATTATGTTTACAAGTAATTTATTTTAAGTAAGTATTTAAGTTTATTTTAATTAGTTTTATTTTAACTGTATATTTTGTCTTTTAATTAATAAATATTCATAAATGAATAGTGTAATAATAAAAAAAATAGGACCAATGAGGAAAACTATTATTTTGTTTTTTTTTTTTTGTATTACACTTAAGCATTTAATGTACACATTTAGGTAAATTGTAGGTAATGAATCGACAGCAAAATAAAAAAAAAAACGATTTAAATTTTAATTTAACAAAGGTATGTAATATTATGCACACGTGAAGAATTTAATTTAAATTCATATAAAAAAAAAAAACTTAAACTATTTCTAATTGACAAATGTTATCATGATATTAAATATTTTCTGCAATAATATTATTTTCAAAATTTAATGTTACCTTGATTTGTTATTACTATTATTTTCTATTTTGAAAGTTATTTTGACAATTCCCTTCATACTTAATTAAACCTCAATGGCATTGCAGTTAATGATAAATTTTCAGCAGCCTATATCTGACCTATATTTGGCTATTTGTACACCGATGACGGTAAAACATGTTGCAGGATACCAACTGCATTTATGAATGTATATTACAATGTTTTTGCAAATAAATATATCTTCATCTTTATCATATGGTCTGAAAACATATTTTTGGTCCATCAGGTAGATTGTTAAATAAATAAATAGGGACAAATAACATTGATTGAGCTAGCCCCAAAGTAAGTTCGAGACTTGTGTTATGGGATACTAACTCAACGATAATTAAAAAAAGGCCATTTTCCAACTTGCCCTGACCGGGACTTCTCGGTGGCGGACTAGCATGGTGACCACTACGCCACGGAGGTCGTCAAAAAAGTATATCGTATTTTTAAGTCTAACGACCAAGATACAAACCATTTGAACTTCGCAGGACGTCACTATCAAGGGCCGACGACAATACAAGCGTATTTTTTAGTTTCTTGTTTTTAAAAATATAATTTATTATTTTAGTAATTTTTCGTTTTGGGCATGGTTACTGGCAGTAATCCGAGCATTCATGACTAACACACGTCAGGTATTGCCTATGCAAGAAATAACTAAATATCGTCGTACTAGCTGAAGCCCGCGGCATTGCCCGCGTAGAACATTTTTGACAATCCCACTGGAACCTCACATTTCCCCGGGATAAAAGTATCTTATGTGTTAATCCAGGTAATAAGCTATCTACATGTCAAATTTCATTCCAATCCGTACAGCCGTTTTCGCGTAACAAACATCCATCCAAACCTTTAAACTTCTCGTTTACAATATTGATAATATAGTAAGATTGTACATCGATTATAAAGCCGTAAAGATAAAAAAAAATCGGAAAGTTTACCGAATCGAGCATCTATTTACTAACTAACAAGTAACAAAATCGATACAAAGCGATTACGTAAACACTCAGCACTGATCGATCACTGTACCTGCCTACCGCTGATTACGCCTAATTGCCACTCTGTAGAAACAAAGAAACACCGGTACCTAATACAAAATAATAAAAGTACAGAATATAGATAAACTTTAAACCGTTTTCAACCGTTTACAACGTTTTAACCTCCGATGCAAAAAGAGTTGTGTTGTAAGTTTGACACCAATGTCTGTCTGTCTATGGCATCGTAGCTCTTGAACGGATGGACTGATTTCGAAGCGTTTTTTTACGTGACAGCAAGATTCCTTGCGGTGGTTTAAAGGTATGTTTCATGAAAATCGGTTCAGCCGATCAAGAGTTATTGTAGTTGAACGCTTGAAGGTCGGGGTATTTTTATTTGTCTGGAAAATTAACTTGTGTTTACATTTGAGAATGAACATTTCACAATTGAGCGTGTAAAAGGTCCATAAAAATACAAAATGGATGAGCGTGGCGCCGCGCCGCAGAGGCTGCAAAAGTGCTATTTGTGAAACGCGGACTCGTCTACACAAATTGTTTTTCCATACAAAAAACGTTCGTTTAGTGACTCCGCGTTTGCAAAATGGCACCACAGTACTTATCTACGCCGCATCGTGTGTAAGCAGCGTAAGTCGAGAATTAACTATAATTGAGTCGGTCTAAATTACTGATTTATCCACGCCCATCACCATCACATGATGACCACATAGTCTCAAGTTCCTCTAATAAATTAAATATTTTTCTATTTCGCAAATCACTAACAGTAGCACAAGTACTTTGTTTTTTACTAACACTGTTTGGACCATGGTCTACTTTTAATAGTAGTCATGTTTAACTATAAATAGAAGTGTATAAAATAGTTTGAAGAGTTATCTAGGGCATACATAAGACAACATTTTAAAGGACACCTCCGTTACCTTAGCAATTGACCCCGAAAAGTTCATATATTAAGCCCTTTTTCTCGGCTGTCATAGTTAATTAGATGGCAGTTATCAAGCTATGTTAAATACCTTCAAGAAACACAAACAAGCGTATTTTCGGAAATACTTGGGAGAGAGCTTTGTCCAGCAGTGGATGTTTTTCGTCTGAAATGATGATGATGTTTGGTTTCATACAAAAGGCTACGGCGACAGAAAAAGAGTTGTCAATATCTTTAAAACAGAAATTCTGCAACTTATTCTCTGAAACCAAAATTCTCCTTGAAAATTTTTACTCCATGTTTCTTTCTGCATTTTCAGTATTTTGCTCCGGTAATTAGTGGAGGAACCATTTTTTACGACTAATGTGCCGGACAGTTGACAACCCTAACGAGCTTTATGGTTTGAAGACGTTCGTTTGTCCTATTGTTTGCTCATTTGCTTACCCACGTGAAAAAATGTAAGGTAAAGTTTTGTATTCTCAATTGTGTGTGGCACGTTGGGACCTCGAACATAATACATTTACATCCCTTTGGAAGAGACGGAGACAGTAGTTGCAAGATCCTAAGGTCACGTTTAGCAAGCTGGTGATCTCAAATTGAAATGGAAATAAAAAATATAATTATAAAAAAATAAATATGTATAGATAAATCACACAGATTGAGCTAGCCCAAAAGTTAGTTCGAAATTTGTGTTCTGGGATACTAACTGAACGATACAATATATTAGAACTAATACATATATAGATACACGTACAAGGCCCAGGTCAATCTGAAAATATCATTTTCCATCTTAACCTGACCGGGGATCGAACCCGGGACCTCCGGTGTGACTGCCTGGCACGATGTCCATTGTCACAGAGTTCGTCATAATGGATAGTTTTGAACGCTAGCCCACTAAATATTTTGAATAGATCCTCTGCGTCCCTTCCTTTAGTCGACTTACAACATGTGCCAGAAGATATTAAGAATCCCCTTACCCTAGACTTTTCCATACAAACGTAGTCTAGCTTTTATTTTGAAATGACATGTGAGATTTCGACAGTATTTTGTAATTTTAAAGAATTTGCATATATCTAGGCATATAACTAGTTTTTAACAGTCAAATATGAACTTGAAAGAAAATATGAGAGTGTAGAAGTTTTACATACTGTTGCTCAAATATGATATGATCCACTGTATTTTCTTTTAAGTACATATTTTGACTGTGAAAACTATAAATTTCTTTGAAATGACATAATTTTGCCAATATCTGACATGCCATTTCAAAATAAAAACTAGACTACGTTTGTATGGGAAAGTCTGATTCTATCTAGGGTAAGAAGGGGACTATTAAGGGGCTACCTGAATTTTCCGGGGTCCAGTGCTGCCCCCATTAGAAATAAATCATTTAAAAGGAAACGGAGACATCATTTAAAATGTTGTCTTGACGAGGCTCTAGATAACCCTTCAAACTATTTTATGAACTATTATTTACAGTTTAAAGTGAGAACGTGAAGCTTTTCTACGCACAATTGCGAAAAACGCAATCTCATCTCATTGGATGTGCAGTGCATTATAGGAGATGAAAAGTCGGGCTCCGCAGCCCTGCTATGTAGGCTAAGTGGAACAAAAATGTTTTAAACTTATGCCAGACAGTTGACAACCCTAACGAACTTTGTTTGAAGACTCTCGTTTGTCCTATTGTTAGCTTATTTGCTTACCAAAGTGAAGAAATGTGGGGTGCTAAGTTTGTAGAATGCTCGTCTTACCCAGACGCTTTTCTTTTTACAGCTTTTCTACGCACATTAGCCAATCGCAAATGTGCGTAGAAAAGCTTCACGTTCTAACTTTAAAAAGGTTTTCATAAAATAGTTTGAAGGGTTATCTAGGGCTTTAGAAAGTGAAGCTTTTCTACGCACATTAGCCAATCGCAAATGTGCCTATAAAAGCTACATGTTCTTACTTTAAGAGCGGCCTTACCGTCTTACTTTTCATACACACGCTCGTACGTGATTATGGCGTTGTATCTGATCTTTCTTGAAAACTTTTGAACTTACAGGTATCTTGGGCGCTATTTCTAGGTTTCTGTCGAAATAAAAAATTGAAATTTAGTAAAACAAAGTCAGTATAAGCCTTCAAAAATCTGCATTTGTGCACAAATTTTAGCTGAACTTCTTAGCTGAGCATAAATTGTAAAAATAAAGAAAATATTTCGAAACTACCTCGCAAATGTAATGAAAATTTTGAATACGATATATTTATTTCACATACTTGTAAGGCTTACTAATAAACACGTATCGCCTGGAACAAGTTTAATGAAATTTCCGCATCCTATGAATAGTTTATATTCGTTCTGGATAGTTAAAAATAATACTAATTTAATTTAATAGAATGCAAACCATGCTTTTAGGCACTATCTCTCTCTTTTTGGTTTGCCTCTTTTTCTAGCAATGCCCTGGATGTACACCAACCTTTTTAAACTATGTTCGCGTTGAAAACTGAGCGGCCGGGAAGGGCCGTCTTAAACATTAAACAGTAGTTCATAAAATATTTTGAAGGGTTATCTGGGGATTTAGAAAGTGAAGCTTTTCTACGCACACTGGCCAATCACAAATGTGCGTAGAAAAGCTTCACATTCTTTTTTTAAAATGTTTTTTATAAAATAGTTTCAAGGGTTATCTAGGGTTTTAGAAAGTGAAGCTCTTCTACGCACATTGGCCAATCGGAAATGTGCGTAGAAAAGCTTCACGTTCTTACTTTAAACTGTAGTTCATAAAATAGTTTGATGGTTTATCTAGGACTTAATGAAAAAATAATTTTCCCTTTCAAATAATTTATTTCAAATGGAGGACAGCACTGAACCCCGAGAAAATTCAAGTAGATACTATACCCTTAACTCGCCCGCGATTTTTTCTACCTACAACTCTAATTAACTCTAATGGAAGTTATAAGAAGTTCGATAGATATAACAAAACAAAATATTAAAGATCTATTTCCGACAAATAAAAATAATAGTGATATCTATCCCACAGCTATCACAAGGGAAATAACAGTGGCTAACTACAAAAACTGTTTGTTGTCTGCCGCCTATTAATCCTAAGGGATCAACGGCTATTGACGGGATGAATTGCTTCGCCTTGTAGTCATTTTGCGATATTTACCTGTTTTTAACCGACTTCCAAAAAAATGGAGGTTATCAATTCGCCGCGATCTTTTTATTTTTGTTTACCGATTATGCGAAGACGCCTGGACCGAATTGGAAAATTATTTTCTGTTGGAAAAGTTGGTTTAAAGTTTTGAAAAATTATAGTATTTGTGTGTATCTGTCAAGTCCTTGCCTCGTTTTTCTGTGTGTTTTAAAAAGTCGCGACGGCGCCCCGTCTGTGCCCTGTCCGTGTCCCGTCCGCGTCCTACGTCTTTTCTATGTGGACATTTTGTGAAACGGACGCGGAGCAAACATATGTCTGCGCCCCATCCATGTCTTACGTCTTTTCTGTGTGTCCAGTCCAGCGCCTAAGATGCATTTTAATGGTCACCCGGAGGATGCCAAATACCGTGAGGAGTAGAGTAGAAAATGCCGAATCTCAAATGCTAAGACGATTTGACTGTATAATTATCATGAAGTATATCTTAAGCATTCGTCATTCATACCTGACGGCAGGAGTTTACAGTTGGAATAACTCAAAATTTTAACATTTGCGGCGCTTGCTAAATAAGCAGATTTTGTTGTCAACCAAGGATCATGGGGCCACAAAACTGAGGCGACTTGGAAATTATTATAAAACCTCGGAAAAAAGTTTTGGAGTGTACATTACTAGCGTTTTTGCAAGTAAAGCGACACCGCGCGTGGTCCGTGCTTGGATAGGTGACCACAAGTAGCATAATAATTTCTTGAGCTTCTCCGTGCTTTGGAAAGCACGTAAAAGCCATTGGTCCCGGCTGTCATGATTGTAAGACAGTCGTCAAGCTATGTCATCTTGTTGGTGCAATCTAAACATAGGCTTCCTGCGACCTGAGGCGAATTTGGTATACTAAGTATGTTTAGAAAGACATAAATACCCTAGCTAGTAAAACAGTCCCAACCCACACTAAATAGAGGGTGCTATTAAGTAAATGCTCTGAGCATTAAACAACCGGACCGACGTCCAGGCCATCATACTTACGGCCCACCGCAATCGGATTGAGACCGAACAACTATTGGCTAAGCTTGGACAGCTTATTCGCATGACTAGTCTTCGGATGAAATGTTGAACGATCTATCTATATATCTCCTGGCCTCTGTCCTATACAGGGTCAGCCCTCCTGATAAATTTTATCCAATCTTGGCGGTTCTATGTTAGCTCTGGCTTAATGCCTAGTGTCCTCATATCTTCGGTGACGCTTCTGATCCAGGTGGTGGGGGGTCGTCCTCTTCCACGTCTTCCCTCGTCTATGGCTAGGACTTCTTTAGTGATGAAATGTTAAACGATATTTTTCAAAAATCAAGAGAAATCAAGATCCAGAAATCAAATATTAATTTAGTAATTAGTCTTACTCAGGCATTATTGCACGTCAATAACTATGACGTGTAATAATTAGGTAAGTAATTATATTTTAATTTTTAAAAATAAGTTATCGATGACAGTTTTAAACTTCTTGGCTTCGTTTTATCATCATCTGAGCATATTCCCGGTTGTATCCTCAGCGGTAACGCTTCAGAGCCCGGGGTCCGCTACCTAACCTAGGTGATTTGACGAGTTTACTGGTTTTTACATAGAGTGACTGCCGTCTGACTTCCGTAACCCAAAGAGCAGACCAGAACTAATCCTTGGATATGTTTGAGCAAACGATAGATGGCGTCCGGGACCCACAGTTTACACGTGCCTTCCGCAACACGAAATCATCTTTCGTGTTTCGGATAGTCAGGTGATTCAAGCCTGCAATATCTTAACCAGACTGGAAACAACTTTTTACAAAGTATGCTGTCCAGTGGGATTCGAACCCATGACCTCTGGATCACAAGGCGGACGCCTTGACCATTGCACCATAGAGGCAGTCAAACTTCTTGCCTTTGTATTTTATAAGAAAGCATGGACTAATAATGATAGGTATAGTGTTTTACTAGATGTCAACTTGCTTTGAGTGGATAATGGTTTGAACCAAATAATAAAGTTAGTCCATGTTTTATAATAAGAAGGTTTAAGTTCAAAAGACGTGTAAGTGTCTCTGAAACGTGAACCTTTACTATGGGACTCATAAGAAGGCTCAATGTCATCCAACGAGATATGAAAAGAGCTATGCTCGGTGTTTCTATAAGTAATCGAATCAGAAATGATAAAATTCATAGGATGACAAAAGTCACTGATACAGCCCAGTGGATTATATCGTTGAAATGGCAGTGGGCGGGACACATAGCGTGACGAACTGATGGCCGATGAAGCAAAAAGGTTCTCGAAAGGCGACCACGTCCTCGCAAGCGAGGCGAAGGAAACCCACCCACAAGGTGGTCAGATGACCTGTTCAAGGTCGCTGGAAAGCGCTGGATGCAAGCCGCTCTAGATCGGTCATTTTGGAAAACCTTGGGAGAGGCCTGACTTGGCCTAGTGACTAGACTGCATAACGTCCACTGCTGAGTACAGCAGTGGACGTTATGCGGTGGACATTATGATGAAAATGATGAAGTTAGAGAGAGAGTATAAGCGTATGGCCACAAAATATCGCTTTATTAGTGTTTTGTGGCCCCATGCTACGCGGCAAACGCAGACGTAGAGTGACGCTATCTGAAATGAGTGTCTGAAGAACGGGGGAAATAAATAGAATGCAGCAAGCAGCTGAAATGTGCCGATGGGATATATATTTTCCCGGCGAAGCTGAGTGTTAAAGAAATCTTAAAACTTAAAGTTGACGCTATGCTTAAAAAAACGGCCATTCTTGAGTTTTTTTTTTGGGTTCTAATTACGCGTCGCTAATTTTCCATTTTCTTTTTAACAAAACGTATAAAACTATCAACTACAACTATAACTATGCCTAAGTTTCGCGACCGAACTTCGCATGATTACGCCTGAAGTGCTATTTGTATTACAAAGCGCAACTTACGTCGCGTTTTACCGAAGTTACAAATAAGCCGCGGAACTTCGGTCGCGCAATTTCGGCATAGTGAGTTTAGATATGGGCGATCATTTCAACAAACCAACACCAACGTCTCTCCGCCTCGACTTACAGTAAGAAAGACTGACATATTAACTTAATGTGTTTTTTGACAAAAATGCTAAGATCAACTGAAAGAAAAGGATGTTTTGACTGAAATAAATATACGATGTGAAAAAAAAAATACAATTTACTCTTTACATATATATTATTCATTTAAATATACCAAGTTTTGGCGTGGCGATACAAATATAAAATTAAATTATCCATAATATCAATATGTAGTATATCCATTAAAAGTAAATAATAAATATTAAAATAAGTTATTGTTAAAAAAAAGATTGAGATGTACGAGAGCAGAGAAGAGAGGAAAGGAAACAACTCGACTTACTATACTACACTGACAAAAGATAGCTCTCAAAGACAAGAAAAGAGTTAAAAACATATAATATAATGTATCGATTTCATAAATTCCACCGACAGTTAGCTGTCAATCAGGCTATACGAGTACATTAATGAGCTACGTAATTTACGTTTCATAGATATTGGCATTTGAAGCACAAAAAAGAATTTCGTGTGAAACTTAATAAGCGTAAATTGCGCGACTGATTACGCGATTCGGCTGAAAAAGAAAATTGTCATGGAGCGCTACAGATTCTTGCATTGTGGATTTTCCTATATGCTTTCTCCACATAGTTGTCCTAAGGAGCTGATCATTTTTATCTTCAAGTCACTATCATTAGTCATCACCTCATTGCATATATACTAAGGGCCGGAACAAACAAGACGCAAGTTGCGCCGCGTAACAGCTAGAGATAGGCGGTGGATAAATACTCAATCTATCTATTAGAGTATTTAATCAGTAGATTGAGTAAATACCCGATAAGTATCCATATAGGTGAGTAGAAGATTATCCATTTGGTGAGTAGATTGATTTATATGAGTAGTGACTCATATTTATATTCATATTCATTTATTTCATGTTTTCATGACAATTTTGTAACTTAAGTCTAGTTTATAATTGCAATTCTTGTCAGAAAGTGTGAACATACGCTATAATAAGCTTAAGATGAAGGTAGACGTCAAATGCGACGCTATATATGAAATATATAGAATATGAAAATAAGATACTAATCATACATTGAAAGTGGGCTTCTTTGACTTATTATCATTTTTTTTAGGACGTATATATATGTTAAAATAAGTATCAAATGCGATGAAAATATGTGGGCACGCTCTATTTACTATATTGATCCAATCTACTGAGTAAATACGCAAATGTTTAGATTGAGTATTATCCACCGCCCATTTCTAGCTGTTACGCGACGCAACTTGCGCCCCGTCTGTTTCGGCACTTACGTGGGATTTCAATATGCATATTTTTTGCTTGCTTCAATACGCTGTAGCAGTAGCTGTAAGGTAATATTATAATTATAAGAGTTGGATCTCAATTGTCATCACGGAACAGCAATTTCTTATGCTGCTATCCTTTTCTGTCACTCAGAACCGTAATTTGCCAGAATATGAGAGAGAGCGATGGAACGCTATAGCACCGGCCGTACTAACGTAAAGATAGAAGAACGTTAGAGTAGAAAAGTGCTGTTCCATGCTGAGATCCAACCCTAAAGCTGTAACAAATATACAGGGTGCGGCTTAGGTAGGCGTAATAATTATGAAACAAAAAGTAAATAAAAATATATTTTTGTAACAAATACACTATATATGTGCATAAATAAAGATCCAAGACCCAGGACAATTTGAAAAAGGCCATTTTACAACTTCCCCTTCCCGGAAATCAAACTCGTGACTTCTGGGTGGCGGACTAGCATGGTGACTTATTTGTTATAGCGGCAACAAAAATACATCATCTGTGAAAATTTCAGCTGTCTAGCTATCACGGTTCATAAGATACAGCCTAGTGACAGACAGACAGACGAAGGAACGGCAGTGGAGTCTTTGTAATAGGGTACCGTTTTTACCCTTTGGTACTCTAAAAGCTGACAAAATACTGAAGACATGGAAACATTTCACAAACAGCTTATGAAATGGCTCATCACATTTTACATCTCGATGTCAGAGTTTTGGGAGGTTACTCCAAAAACGGTACGCAAGACGGACTGCGCATCCGCGTGTCATGTCGTGTCGTTTAGTGTCAAGCAACATTGACCACTAACGTATGATGATAAAGTCCCATTTTGTTTGAGATTGAAATAGGACGTAACTTTCGTACGACTAACTTATTATTTTATGGAGTAACTCCCCTGGTTGCAAGTTGGCATATACAACCTTCGACTCTAACATCGTGTCTGGCGGAACGATCTTCCTTATGCGGCGGTTGAGCATATACCATCTTCCAGAATTTAGGATATGACAAAAAAAAATCTGCACTATTAACAGGCACGGGTTACTTACGTAGAGAGTCAGCTGTATTAGGTAGACAGTGACATGTTTCGATCTCATCCGGAGGTTTTCATCAGGGCAAATGTGACGCGCATACACGAATCGCTACGGGACACACTGAGCTCGCTGCTTGAGTAACCCGTACTTGTTAATAATGTCTGTGTCTCACGGCAGTTTTAACAAAAATAAAAAAAATCTGCATGATTCAGATTCTCGCCCAAAAAAAAGCGGCTGGCTTTTTCTTTTCTCTTCCAGCATAGAAATGTCATAAATAAATAATAATAAATATATAGGGACAAATAACACTGATTAAGCTAATCCCAAAGTACGTTTGAGACTTGTGTTATGGGATTCTATATTTTATAACAAATACATCCAAGACCCAGGATAATTTGAAAAAAGCCATTTTCCAACTTGCCCTGATCGGGGATCGAACCCGGGGCCTCTGGGTGGCGGACTGGCGTGGTGACCACTACGCCACGGAGGTCGTATAGGAATCACAAAAAACTTACCACCAACAAACACGTGTTGGCCGGTATTGTTCCTTTTAGGCGTTTTGGCCACTGGTGCGCTAGACTTCACCACTTGAAACACCGTCGGGTTACAATGCACTGAACACTCGGAATCGATCTGTTCATCGGATTTGTCATCTGATTTTTATATGAAAGAGATATCATTAGAAAGAAATTCGTAGGAGAAAAAAAGGTGTATACAGGGTCACAGAATAAGTGCTAGTACTCAAGTACACCAGTGTTCAGAAAATAAATTCAAAGAAATATCTACTCAATGTGATTAGCGCTATGGTTTAATTTAGCTCGCGTCAGAACTCCTTACCTCTTCGTTTAGATACTCGTACCTAGACATCCATTGTAAGCCATTTTTTTTCTTGTTACTCTGGACAAGTCATGTAACTGAATTTTCCCCTTCGAAGTGGTCGCCACGCGCATAGTAATAATGTAGGTATATTTTCGATACCTAAAAGGGGAGTGATTCAGGCCTGACAGAGTTTTTATCCACCAGCTAAATTTTGGAGCAAGTTCTGTAGATGACACTAAACTACTGTATATATTTTTTTTTTATTAAAAATTGCCAAAAAGTTTTTGTTCTCCCATACATAATCCGTTTAAATAAATAATAAATAAATAAAAATCTTTTATTTTTAAACAATGGGAGTCCATACATTCATATTTTTGTTTTGACAAAAAATAATAAATAAATGAAAGTTACATCGACAGAAGATTCACTGATTGTTATGTACAACATGCAATTCAGTGAACCTTCTGAAGATGGCATCCATCTTCTCCGCTATCATAATCAGATTAGCCAAGCGTTGATTCGTATGGGCCGAATATTGTTTTTTCGTTCATTGTTTTAATAGAAAGTAGTTCAGTATTCAGCGGTTACAAAGTCACCCTGTATAATGATTTACTCGAGCGCGTCACATCAGGTAGTCATATCAGCATTTTTGATTTTCGCGTGACGCGAACGAACAACAGTTAGAGTTTTGAAGCTGTCTAAAGGCATCTGGCTTGTCGAATGCTATACAATAATGACGGGACCAACGGGAAGGAGGAGTTATAGATTTTTCATGCCATTTGTGATTATCTAATTGCGGACCTAGGTCACCTAGGTTGCTTAACTTACAGAAGCGCTAGTAATGCGTACTACCTAACTCGAATTGAAATAAAATTTGGCAAATAGCATATCACCTGGTTCACCAGATAGGATATTATTTATTCCGGAAAAATTTAAGGTTTCATCAGGATTTTCGAATATAATTTAATTATACTAGTATAACAAAATGAATAAATATATTAGGCTTTAACTTCACGGGTGAGAGAATCGCGACTATAAGTAACATTCGACGAGCAAAATATCAAGGTCTCGCCGCGGCACAGAATTAATTTAAGTGATATAACTCAGATAAAATAACAATCAAACGTGAAAACATATAAGGAGGTTAAGAACTTGGCCGAGGAAAGAGACATGAAAAGTACTTCACCGACAAGAGCCCAGCTTTTAAATAAAAGAAGAGGAAGATAAAGAACGGAAACTCCTAGGGTCCGTGCCAGGGTCCCGCGCAATGTGCGACCCTGCTCCCCGTCAACGCACCTCTCCCCCATTCTTGTGTTTTCGAATGCGTTAAGGGGCGAAACTCACACATTGACGTGTGTACGGATGTTTTATTTCGTTTGTAGTCGTAGAGGTATGAATGCTTACTCCGCTTCTATCTGCAGCCGCGGACTCGCAACGAGCGCACTGGGAGTCCGTATCGCGTCTCGCCACGTTCCTCCCACCGGTCTGTTTCAACATTCCCTGCCAACCATTTAAGGAAAAACACAAACAACTCACCACCTACAAACCACGACTCAGGCATGTTCTTATCTACTTTTTTGGCGACTTTTGGGCTTGACCCCTTCGTAAACGGACTTCTATTACTGGGCATGCTCACAACACGCAACGCCATCGCAGAAAAATTACTAAACCGTTCCCTTTTCGGTTGAGGGGCTTCCTCAGGCCTTACACTCGCTTTTTGACGTAGATGACTTCTCCGACATGTTTTCCTGCACCATATGATGTAATTGGCGATCAGGAGGCAAACAATGAATAGAAGCGTTGTAAGGAAAGCCAAGTCTTTGTTTTCCCATTTTGTGAGGTTGAATGAGTCTTTGTCGGGCTTGAACTGCATTGTGGGAAATTAGTTCATAAAAGAAGTTACAGAGCTTCGTTAAATGGAAAGGAAGGCAAGAAAAAGATATGGAATACAGAACTCACTTAACGAAAAGATGTTACTAAGGGGTATCTTCGTTAAAAGGAGAGGATGGCAAAGGAAGAGACAGTACAATTGAAAGAGCAGCTAAAGAGAAGAAACACAAGAAACAGAATACTATGGAGACAGGTGGGTGCAAGTTTACCACCAGCAGCCTCAACAAGAAAGCAGGACCTCCCCAGGAGTAGGAGAGACTGGAATATTTTATTAGAATTTAGTTGTGTTTCCTTAGTTTATTAAGAATATAATGAATATCGTATTATATATTGATTTTTACTGTATATAATAATACTTTTGATGAATCGCAATAAATATGTCAAAATGTCATTGAAAGACGCAAAAACAGGTAAAATTTCTTTTTGCTCTTTGAGTGTTTTTTTAAAAACCCAGCCTCTATGGGATAAACTTAAAACCATAGACCTTAAAAAATTTAAAATCATTGGAAAGCAATTCCTTTTAAAAAAGTCCTCTCTGTTGATATCGTCAAGCGTTTAAGAGTGCTGTGTGCGCACATTATCTTCACAGACTGCGAAAGAATATTACTCTCTTAATGAAAGGGACCCCAGAGCGGGCAGGGACTGCATCGCTGTCGCCGCGCTGGGACTGTGGAGTGAGAATAGCACACGGCCCCGGCCCTTTGTGGCTGAGAGGTGACACTGCGGTTTTTTTAGTGGTAACACCACATAACCTTACCGGTTTCCCGTGATCGGTAAGGTATCCGAAGGGATTTTCTACCGCGAGAAAAAAAGGGCGTGTAGAGTTAAGAGCTTGGCACTCCATGAGATCTGATAACTCAAAGTCCCAGCAATATGTACCTACTCGTCTTGGAATTACTTTACATAATAGTATTTTATGCAACAGTTGTATAAGAAGGTTCATAAAATGCGAGTGGCGCAGGTTACGATGCAAGCGTTGGCGAGCATCGTAAAAAGACGCCATCGAGCATTTTTTGACGTACTTATACAACGTTGCATACAATACTTTTTCTACGACTACATTTACTAAAATCAATATCAAAGAAAAGTATGCAAAACTTCCATATGTTAAGTAGATACTAGGTATCTATAGATAACATTTTTTTTTAAATAGACGTTTTCCTAGTGACCCGAAGTGCCAATTTGGAAACAAAGAGTCACCTAAACGAATGTTTTTTTTATACTAAAAACCGTTTTTTCAGTACTCCACGTTTAAAAATTGGCACCATATGTTAAAATATCGATTTTATTATGTTGGCAGTATGGTAGATCTAAAGAAAAAAAAAGTTCTAGGTCTAGGAGTATCGTTATATGGCTAGGAGTATCGTTTAGGCGAAATAACGACACATGCGCTATTATTTAAGGAATAGATTATAGACTTTTCTGAAATTATATAATCTATGTTCTTATATTAGTGTTCGGGACCATTTAAGAGACAGATAACAGTACAGGAGTAGAAAAAATGTTTTTCGAGGGATGTATGTATTTATTGAAATCTCATCTTAAACGTGAATACGTCGTTTGAAATGTGCGTAGACTTAAAGTACAAATTATTTGGACCTTCAGGGACGCTGTAGTCCCGATTTAATTTAAAGGAGAAGGCCCTTATAAATCCACCCTTCAAAGAATTTTCAACCTTATATGAATAAGGTGGAGTCACATTTTGCATGGCATGTTGGAGATAATAATAATATTTACATTTTCGAAGTTGAATAATTTTATGATGCATAATAATTTTAGCTATAACATTATCATTTCAAAATTAAAGTCTGTGTACATAGTACATGAATTGATTTTTAACCGAATATTCTTTAATAACAATTTTTTTGGTAATTACTTGTGTAATTGTATATTTTTTTTTGTTTTTTTTTTGTAGTGAAAATTGGTTTAAAGCAAGTAAACGGAACGGCGTTTTAATAAAAAGGATTTTGCCCAATTTTGCGGTCGAGTATTTAACACAGAGTATCTAACAATTTCTTTTTACTAACAAAAGTAAGTCCTCCATATTTCAGACATACAATAAAAGAGATAATATTCTTATACTTTCATATCGTAATAAAAATGTAAATCGCCTCAATATTTGAATGAGCAATAAAAATACGATTTTCTCTCGATTGCTTGTAAAACTCTGGTAATACCTATTACTATTATACTACTTTTAAATCCTCACGTATTATATCGATATTAAAATAATAAGGCCATTGCTATTCGTACCCAAAGGGTAAAACCGGGACTCTATTTACTAAGACTCCGCTGTCCGCCCGTCCTTCCGTCTGTCCGTCTGTCTGTCACCAGGCTGTATCAAATGAACCGTGAAATTTTCATAGATGATGTATTTTTGTTGGCGCTATAACAACAAATACTAAAAATAGAATAAAATGTTTAAGTGAATAGTGATTTTTTCATTCATAATGGTGCGAAACCCTCCGAGAGCGAGTCCGACTCGCACTTGGCTGGTTTTATTTAGTTGAATCTAATGTGAAACAGGCCGCTCTTGATTGGTCATTTTGGAAATCCTTGGGTTTATAGCAGCAGTGGACGTTATGCGGCTGAAATGATGATGATGAAAAATGTGAGACAGATTTTATTAGCTTAACCGGGTTAGCAACAGCTGAGGACGCAACTGGGAAAACGCTGAGATGGGAGAGAGAGAAACGGGTTAATCACGTAGAGAGTCAGCTACTGGCCGACATGTTTGGACATGTTTCGACTGCCGACATCCAGAGGTCTTCATCTCAAGCAGGGACTATCATAGATTTAGAAGGTACAACCAACGAGATACCTGGGCTGGTCCTCTATCTATATTTTGAATTTTCTCTTAAACGCAAAATAATATTAACATGAATACTATATATTTAGAAAGGTTTTAATGATGCCTTTCTAAATATTCATTTTCACGTTAATAATATTTTAGGTTTAAGAGAAAATACAAGATATAGGTAGAGGCTCGGCCCAGGTATCTCGTGGGTGCACTGTACAAGATGGATATAGTGTATTGTAAAATGTAACCAAAACGAAATATGTTCGTGTGACCTTAAGGGTTGAACTTGTAGGTACTTACTTCATGAACTATCGGTAAAGCAGTACAATAACGCCTTTCCAATGTAAGTTAAATTATAAATTAACACAGTTTACAATTTGAGGAATCCAATTTTCGTGTGACGATGTTTGAGCCAGGGTGATAATGTGTTATACGTTTTGTATTAAAACTTGTCTCACGGACAAATCGATCGCTATCTCTTTTGCTCCAATGAGGGTGACAGTTATCGTATCATCTGTCGCACATGGCTAGTGTAGTCTTTTTACGCAGTAAAATATATAGGTCTAAAAATACTATTGGTTTGGTACGTTACTTATTTCCCCGAAGTCGTATTAGTAGGTACGGCTTTGGTGTGTAGTACGATTCAAGCGCACTACACACCAATGCCGACCCGGCGACACAGCCCGCCGATACAACCCGGCGGCCTATGTCGGCAACCTGCGCCCGCGCGTGTTGCCCGCCGACACGTCGCCGGCTTTCGTACGCAAGCGCTCAGTTGCCCGGCGCTACATTTGAGCTGTAGTACAAGCTCTTTCGACGCACGTTAATCACTAACTGCCAGCCAAATAAGTTCCTGATGTCGAGCCGCCGACATAGTTTTCCGACTTGCAATGAGTGAAGCCGCCAACCTAGCCGGCCGACAAAAAGTTGCCGACATATGTCGGCGGGTCGGAGACTTTGGTGTGTGCGCTTCGATTTGCACAATTGGCCAGGACCATTGATGGTGCAAACGTATAAATAAGTTTCATTTTGAACCATTTCTTTAACTAATACCGCTTTTTTCTGACTTTGGTTGTCATTAAATACTAAATGTCTCAATTGCATCATTGGCCATTCTTTATACAATATGTAACAAAAACCCAGTCCGATCCTTGTAGGAGCAACTCAGACCGTCAATATGAACAAATTTTCCTATGGGACCAATGCTTGAAACTCGAAGAAAATTTCGACATTTTCATACAAATTGCCGGGCCGGCCGAACACTTTTGTATGAAAATGTCGATTTTTTTTCGGGTTTCAAGCATTGATTCCATAAAAAGTTGTTCCTATTGACGGTCTGAGTTGCTCCTACAAGGATCGGATAGGGTTTTCGTTACATATTGTACAGTTAAAAGAAAATATTAAAATGCTTTAAAGCTTCCAAACGGATTTCATTCCCAATCACGCACAAATTATGAGCATTTTATTAGAAACCAAGTGTTATTCGAGCGAGCTGAAGAGGCTAACGCCGCAAAATGGAACGGTTTAACTATTGTTTATAGTCTGAATCAGCTTGAAATACGATGTCTGCCTACTAAGCAGCTGTTAATGGGTGTGTGGTCACATTTGCAGAGGGGAGTCCAATTCATGTAACTTCGATCTAGCGGGGCTAGACCTTAAACGCTAGTGGTAATGCTTTGTCTGTTCAATGTACCTCACGAATATATTAACGTATATTGTAATCATTTGGACAAAATTTTAAAAAAATATTTGTCATCCGTCCAGCGGGGCCCTCATACGTACATAATATCACTATGGACCTCAACTTACTACGATCCTTACAAACCTCTTTCGTTTCATCTACAATCGTCAATACATGCCGTTTGGGTACTTTTTATCTGTTGTTTTTTAGAACGTTTGCAATATGGTCGCATAAATGTGGTGTATCAATATTTTTTTATAAATGGATCTAAATCTACCGAAACTATTTTGGGGTTAAATTCAGTCCATGATGCTTAACATCTTTTCCCAAGAAAGATATGGCGAAAATTTACTAGTTCAAGTTTCTTTGGGAATCTATTTTTTTTTCGATGTACAGTCAGTTACCAAGATACCTGACCAGGCCCTCTACTTATATCTTGAATTTTCTCTTAATCTAAAAATGATATTAGCATAAAAATTTATATTCAGACAGATTTTAATTAAGTCTTTCTGAATATAACTTTTTATGTAATATTATTTTTAATTTAAGAGAAAATTGAAGATATAAGTAAAGGGGTTGGTACTTGACTGTACATAGTTTCTTGGGGAAAGTTGTTCGTTGTAAGGGTCTGAATTCACAATTTAAATTGTGTTGGTATGTTTTTAGACCCTGTTTACTTCGGGCTCAGATAGACGAGCGACAATGTGCCAGCGACAGCTCAATTGGTGATTAGTTTGTTAATTTAATCCAGTATTTCTATTTCTAGCGTCTCTTTTTATATTTAATATTTAACTCGCTTGTAGTGAGGCCACACCTCACGACTCTATAATTGTTTTTGTTTGCGATGTCTTTGTTATTAAATCTGATTCTTGCATTATCCAAGATTATTTGTCTGATTACATTTCTCCGAAGTGTTTTCGTTGGTTTTATACAAAGAGCTATAATGTACTTTCTTACTAGAGTAGACGCTCATATCACTGTTTCGTCCCTCTCAATTGTAGCTATGGCCATTCACCTTTAATTAGTCCTTACCTTTTTTGTGTCTAGTACAGTCTGTAATTGATAAGCGAAAACCATAAAACCACTGTCAACTTAATTAAAAACCGGCCAAGTGTAAGTTGAACTCGCGTGAAGAGGGTTCCGCACAATGCCACAGTCAAAACAATAGGTATTCTTACTGAATGTGAATGTTGAATTTACAACTATTTCTTTATGAAGAATCTCTTTAGTGCTCCCTGCAGAAAAAAAGGTAAGTACATCCTTTAAACAAATAAGATAAGAAATATAAGATGACATTTAGAAGTGTTTTTTTTAGATTTTCGTTTTTATTATAATAATGGTCAATTTATTTTATCTTGTTTGTTTGTAATAATTTTATTGTAAAAAATAATAATTACAAAGCAACGTTCGAAAGAACAAATATACAAAGGCGAACTTATCCCATCAAGGGATCTCTTCCAGTCAAGCTACGATAGATTGAGGATAATTACTCAATTAAAAGGTAACAGCTACATATATGAAGCTGTTCATATTTAAATTGTAGCACGTGCCGTACGTATAAGCCAGAGGCACTTTTTGTAGCAAAGCTGTAGCACGCACTACAATTTTCGTAGCACTTCTAAGCATGCCGTAGCAAGTCATAGCACGTCATAGCACGCCGTAGCCCGTCGTAGCACGTCGATGCACTTCGTAGTATTACGTAGGACTTTGTAGCACTTCGTAGCATTTCCTAGCATTACGTAGCATTTACTGGCCCAGTGTACAATTTTCGTTGCGCTTATAAGTATTTCATACCTTTATGTGCAAATATCGACTTACAAAATTATTACGTTTTCGTAACTGTTGACGATTTTCGTTTTCTGATTCTTCGTATGTGCAAGTGGTCAACACTATGTCAGATATTTTCAAGCTGCTTTAAGGTATCTGACTCTAAGATTTCATTCATGTTAAAAGATAATACAGATAGCAACCCGTCACTATATTTTGATTCCTTTTACGGTTTCCGTAATAAACAAGGAACCCTTATAGCTTCACCATGTCCATCTGTCTGTGTGTGTCTGTCTTACTCAGAGACTTTAAGTACTAGTAAAGCTTTAATTTGACTTGGGTATAATATTTAAATCGCCGAAACAGTGGTATTTTCTCGACTTACCTATCATGTGGGGTTTCGTTAAATAGGTCTTTTAAAATATTGTGAGCTTGTGAACACGATTTTTCGATTAAGGGATCCGTTTCTGAAATGTTTGGTTCTATAGCGCAATTTTTTGTTAGAGTCTCAAATTCTCCCCCCCCCCTCTATTTGCTTAACGGCCATATATATTGACACGTGAAAAAATTCACGGCAGAAGTGTATATAACGAAGTTTAAAGTATTAAATATTAAATAAAATGCTTGTTTGGTAACTAAAACAATATAATAACTGACACATTGACAACTGTATATCTATGCCTAGCTAGAAAGCAACCAGCCAGTACATGCTACCTCCACCCTTAATTACAGCCATGTTAAAAACTAAAAACATTTATATATATTAATATATTAAGAAATTATGTATTTTCAAACAAGCATTTTATTTAATATTAAATAAAATGCTTGTTTGGTAACTAAGACAATATAATAACTGACACATTGACAACTGTATATCTATGCCTAGGTAGAGCGCAACCAGCCAGTACATGCTATAAAGGAATACTATCAGAGCTAAGAAGGGTTTTACAAATTAAAGATTTACAGGCGGACAAGTTATAAACTAGGGAAAGTGAAATTTAATACAAATAAAAAAAAATATTTAGACGTTTTTACTCGCGAACTCAAAGTCGGCATTTGCGACTGCGGAACCCTACACTGCGCGTGGTCCGACATGCACTTAGCCTTTATCAGGATCGTAGCAAGTGGAGGTTCATAGTCTTTGCCTACCCCTGTGGGAAAAAGGCATGATATTATGTATGTACAAAAATTTACAAGAGGCACAAAAATTTAAGCAGCTTCCGGACAAGAATAGGACAGTCCATCTAGGGCTTCTTCGTCGTATTCAAAGATTAAACCTAAATTTTTTTTTTGCTCTTTGGTCGTATCTATGGCTGAAACACAAGATAGCTAAAGCGTATTGTAAAATGAGACCAGAAACGAAATATTTTTGTGAGACCCTAAAAGAGTTATGTGTGATCCTAAATTGGTACCTACTACACGAACTATTGCTAAAGCAGTAGGACACCATCTTTCTAAGGTAAGATAACTTACAAATTAACACAGTTTACGATTTGTCAAATCTAATTTTTGTGTGAGGATGTTCGAGTCTGGCCGCTGAGGGGTTAATAATAATAATAATAATTCATTTATTTCAGGCAACAAAAGAGTTTACAAAAAATAAACATCTAGGCCCATATCAATATATACCTTAACCTAAAATATATAATACGTGGGGCGCACTATAAGTTTCCGGAATGAATATGAAAAAATACTATTAAAGGTACAAAATTAATTTATTGTTTTTCAAAATAATCTCCCTTGGCGTCTATGCACTTTTTCATTCGATGAAACCAGTTTTGAAAACTTTTGTGCCACTCCTCTGTGGTGACCTCTGAAACGTGTTTTTCATACTCCTCGACAGCCTCTTCTGGTGATGAAAATCGTTGACCGCGTAATTGGTTCTTAATTTTTGGGAACAGAAAAAAGTCACAAGGTGCCAGGTCGGGACTGTATACAGGATGACTCATGAGTTCTACATTTTTCGCCTTCAAAAAGTCGTTTGTCTGTCTGGCCGTGTGAGAACTAGCTTTGTCGTGGTGCAGGATGATACGGCGTTTACGGTTATTTTTACGGAGTTCGTCAATAACTTCCGGCAAACAAATGGTCGTGTACCAGTCACTATTCACTGTACGACGATTCTCTAAAGCAACAGTAGCCACGTGTCCAGTTTTATTAAAAAAAGAAGCAATCATCCGCTTAGATGCACTTTTCACGCGCGCCACTTTGGTTGGTTTCGGCTCATCTTGAAAGACCCATACGCTCGATTGCTGCTTTGTTTTGGGATCGTAGCAATAAATCCATGTTTCGTCACCTGTTACTATGTCCCACACCAAATTTGACGCACCTTCGTTGAATCTGGTAAGCATGGCACTGCACCAAGTGACGCGGTCCGTTTTTTGAGCCTCGGTCAAGTTGTGTGGGATCCACCGCGAGCACAGCTTTCTCACACCCAAATGTTTGTGTAGGATTAATTATATTTGACTCATGCCTATTTCTAAGGATGCGCGAATTTCATGGTAGGTCACATGCCTGTCTGTTTCAATCATACGGCGCACAGCATCGATGTTTTTGTTGGTCCCAGCGGTGGACGGCCGACCATCGCGAGATTCGTCACTGAGATTGATACGACCACGCTTGAATTCTGCAAACCAGCTATAAACAGTTGTCTTGCATGGTGCTTCATTGCCAAAAGCTGTTTCAAGCCGAGCGATGCTCTGTTGAGCTGTCAAATTACACTTAAAATCGTAGAAAATCATACTACGAAAATTTTCCCGAGTTAAATCCATGTTGAAGCAGACACACAATTTTTTAAATGGCGCCACAAGGTAAAAACAAAAGACAGTCAGATGAAACAAACTGCATTCTACAGCCAAAGAGTTCTATTTTCAAATGTTGCAATAAATTTTTAAATATTGTTTATATAAGTGGCCAGTTCCGGAAACTTATAGTGCGCCCTATGTAATAAACTTCTACGTCACACGTTGAGGCGGCGACGTGTTGCGCGTCATCGGGGTGTCCGGTATCGTTCCTCGAAAGCGACGATACTTAACACCCTTCGGCCAAAAGTCAGCCTGTATGAAGGTCGCCAGCTTTTCCGTCGGGACTCGCACTACGAACGTTTTGTATGAAAATTTGTCTTATTGTCAAATTCATTGCTATCTTTTTTATCGTATTATCAGTCCCTCTCGGTAAACACAGTAAAAAAAAAACAGTGGCACTCCGGAAGTACAGACAGAAGTGAAAATTTGGTGTCGGTTACGGTAACGGTAACAGTGCCTCGAGTTAAATGGTTTTTCCCATCTCAACCAACGTACCTAAAGAAAATTCTAGGTCTATGACTCTAAGATGACGGATTTTTTTTTGTTTTGCTCTTTACCATGCTAAATCAAATCAAATCAAAAATTTATTGCACATCTGTGACAACAAAAGAACTACTGACACTCATATATCCCCTGCGTGGCAAGCATGGTTAGGGCGATAAATTTTTATCCTTGTGATTTGTCGCATTTCGCGTACTTTACCGCAACAAACATAGAAAAAATTGATCACTTATCCTAAAAGAGACTGCGTCCAAAGTTGCTTAACCTGTGAAAGCGTGGTGCGCTACCTTTACCATCACCATACCAAATACAAGCTAACATCCATTAAGCCCCTTAGTTAAACTGGCTTCCAGCTAGAGAGCGTGCCAAAAAAAATAAACATACATAAAACTTACATACGTAATTACGTATAAGTACTCGAAAAACATAATCCTTCCTCTGGTGAAACCGGGTAAAAAGAATTATGCATACAAAAAAGGTAGTACACTAGAATTGATAACCTCCTCGTTTTTGAAAGTCGGTTTAAAATATCCTATCTAGAGTAAAATGAGATCAAGCCTCGGGTACGGTCAAAATTCAGATTTTGACCGTACCCAAGGCTTGATCCCTGGCAATTGGAATACGAGCGCGTCGCACCAAAATATGACTGAAAAAATTTACAGTATATCAGTCATAGGATTATAACCTGTAGATATCAGTGCTTAAAAAAATAATTACGAATCTATGAAAAGATTTAAAAAATCTGCAAAAAAAAAACAAACATCAGAAATGTCACTGCAAAGAAATATTTTGAGAAGTTTAACCTGAACTAGAAACAATATTATTTCTATAATTACAATTTAGAGGAATCATGGTTTCGGATTTGACTATTAGCCTGATTCATTTCTTTGTAATAAGCTTTATATGCATTTTTATGCTCGCCGGGTGTCTTATACAGAGGTGGAAACAAAAACGGAAGCGACGAGCTGAATTTTTAGCGAGACATCCACCTCCAGACTCTCGTAAAATAGTAACTTAAACAGATAGATAGTTAGGCTATTTCTTTTTCTTCTTGATTCTTATCTTATCCCACTTTACGTAGGGTCGGGACAGCATAGTTAGTCTGCTTAAACATACAAATATGAACCCTTTACCTTAGAAGTGGCCCAATCAGGCCTCTCTAACACAGACGAATCTCAACCTTATGCATTAATAGTAATGCACGAACAAGAGGAAAAACAAAGAATATTTCCTCTGTTTCAGCAGTAATTGAACTTACAAGGACAAAAAATGGATTGAAAAAAATGTGGTCTGCTAAAGTCGTAGAAAAGGGAATTTGTGAAAATGCCTAACGTCCTGTTTTTGAGTTGTTGTAGGATAATGTTCAGTACTACCAAAAAGTGTAACTGGTAGTAGAAATGATACAAGGTTCATGATTTACGCTGAAGAGAGAAAAAAAAAACATCGCTGGATATCCATCTATAAACATAGTTGCGAAGATTTTGAAAATAGCTCCTACATCTTTTCGGCGTTCCGGGTTGCATCCTCAGTTGAGCTGCTTCTGAGATCAAAAGAACTCTTTCCCCTTTTTTTCTCCAAATCAACTTATAATGCATGGCAATGATCACCTAAGGTTGCTGTAGACTACGCGAAATCGAGAAGAAATAATTAATTTTATGATCAGCCGTTTGCCTGACCACAGAATAAATACCTACTAGTACTCAGTACAGAAGTCTAAATCAGAAAAGAAATTCAAAGTAATATCTACTTAGTGTAGTTAGCGCTATGGTTAAATTTAGCTCGCATTAGAAATCCTCACCTCTTCATTTAGATACCTAGACATCAATTGCAAGTCAATTTTATTCTTATATAATAACTCTGGGCAAACGATTCATGTAGGTAACTGAATTTTCCCTCCCGGAGTGGTCACCGCGCGCATAGTAATAATGAAGGTTTATTTTCGATAGCTAAACGGGGAGTGACACAGGCCCGGCCTGACATCAAAAAAGAGTTTTTTGAAGTAAACTATACTTATAACATAGACATACTGAAGTATGTCTATGTTATATACTGTATAATATGTATACTTATAACATAGACATACTAAAGTATGTCTATTTTATAAGTATCTTGTATATTTTTGTTTTGGTCAAATCTTGCTACTCAATTTTTAACCAGTAATCCTCAAACGACTGAGATGATATTTTGCATAATTGTGTAAGTCGGACGACAATACAATATTATGGAGTCAATGAGCTGTTCTGATGATGGAGCCGGGTGATATTCGACGGGACTCGCTTATAAAGTAACATAACTTCATTGAGTAGGACTCGTTTGATTTGTCTTGACAAGCAATTTATAGTGAACAATGTCTAGGGTCTGATCACGGAGATAGAAGGTGGTCGATGGAACTTAGTAATAAAACGACGCAACGCCATCGAGTTCGGGGTTATTTATTTGTCTTAAGAGCTCTGGCCTCACAAGAAAAGGTTGTATAGGTACAAAAAATGTAATTTATTCAAAAAACAAAAAACTTTTTAATATTAGCTTAGCTTAAGCTTTTATCATTCCACTTTGCCCACAGTCACCACAGCAGGCGGGTTGGTAATTACAAAATATACTAATTTCTAATAGGGGTGACGACAGGGAAAGAAAAATATAATTGTAATTAGTCCATCTTTTAGATTATTCAAAAATAATGGACCTATATTTTTCAGTTTGCCAAAAAAGTAAAAATTCACAAAGATACGAAGCATCAAAGTTCCGGAGTGGGGGCTTGCGACGTCACCTCTATGTAAAAATCGTACGTAGCCGTGACGTTATGCGTAATTTCAATGCGCTGTATCTTTGTCATTCGTTGTTTCTCGGAGAAAATAAAAAACACGTCTACAATATTTTTTAATAATCTAACCGATGGGCTAAAAATATTTTTCCATTCGTCATGCCTATTCACAAATGTTATCTGTAAAATCATTTTTAAATAAAACAAGTGGTTTCACCTACAAACACATCTGCACAGGCTTACAGATGTTTCTATGTATATTTTTATATATAAATGTTTAAAGTTGTTACTAAAAGTTTTTCATTAAAAATGTACTTAACAAGTTTTTTGGTATTCTTCAGTTTCATCCCTGGATTATATCAATTGCCGCAGTATTTTACAGCTTTTAACAGTTTTAAAAGAAAAATTTTGCCAATAATAACCAAGTTGGGCAGATAGGTTAGAGATCGCAGTAGATGGTTAAAGAAACAAGGATAAGGCTGCTTGCCCACTTTAGCGAAGAGGAGAATAGAGGAGCGGAGCTGTGTCAAAATTAAAAAATAGAATTGCATAAAATATCCGCTCCGCATCAGTGGACAGGGATTCGAAAACTAGTTTTAAATTCGTACAAAGAAAACGTTTGGCTGTAGAAAACGTTCTGCCCGTTCTGTTACCTATGCCTACCTCCCTTAGTCGCCTCTTCCGATATCCGTGGGAGAGGAAAAGGCTTTATGATATGTATTCTATTCTACCGTCACCTTACAGCCAAAGTGACTAATCAAGACGCATCAAACAAGACCCAAATCGCATAATCTGTCCGTAGTTACGTTGCGACAGACTGCCAGATACACAAAGACATTGAGTTTATAAAACCCCTTATTAACGTCAGGGGTTAAAATTATAATAGAACATTGCAAGTCAAATAAGTATAAAATAGAGGTCTTTGACGCTCGTCTGAAATTCCAAACTACAAAGCTGTGCTCTGATCCACGGCAGCTTTCATTCTTGACAAAGTTCTAAAGATTCGGGATTCGAGCTGAATTAAAACTTTGTCTCAATACAGTTCATTGCGGTGCATTGAGGGGTAAATACATTAAATTCCATTTTTATATTGCTGTAAACTTAGCTTTAAGTACGTCTTGGCGTTTGATTTATGAAGTACTAGCTTTAATTAAAACTGTAATAAACCTGAATTTTTAAAGCAAAATAGGATTCTCCATACAGAGTTCCAATCCCTTTTTCATTTCCTTTATGGATTATTTTGGGATAAAAGCTATCCTTTGTCTTTTCTCGGGTATCAAACTGTACCCTTAACAAATTTCATCCAAATTGGTTCTGAGGTTGAAGCGTGAAGAGGTAACAGACAGGCAGACAGTTACATTTGCATTTTTTAGTAAGGAAGTGAGGATTGATCCTGGCTATTCAATATTTATAGACCAGAGCAGACCTTCCTTATTTCCTCACTAATTGGTGTTGGTATGTACTTTCAGTTTACGTATATACTCCCTATTTTGAAAACAAGATCGATTTACTGTTACAAGCCCAAACTTACTTTAAGTCTCAGGGCTAACTTACACAACATGAAGGATACATACCCGTAATAAATCAAACCACGGAATATACTAGATCATTACAATATAAAGATATTAAAATAACATTCAAAAAACAAAAAGAAAAATCCCACATTCCCACACTAATTTCCCGGGCGGCTGCACACTGTTTACAATTGTTACCACAGTAATGACAACAGATTTTCATCAAACATAGATGAGAACTACCGCAAAGAACTTGACTTCACGTGAAAGAAACCTCATCGAAATCGATCTATCCGTTCGAGCGCTACGATGTCACAGACAGACACATAGACAGACCGACAGACATTAGCGTCAAACTTATCACAACCCTCTTTTTTGTCAGGGGTCAAAAAATACTTTGGCTGCAGAGTTGTCGAATAAATATAACATAAGGTGCTCCCACACAGCAGTTATACAAGGTCTAACAAAATATGCTGAAACTATTTTAAGGGTGAATTCAGTCCGTAAGACGGAACAACATTCTCCAAGAAACACATATTGAAATATGAAAAGTAATTTTTAACCTCTCATACAAGTTGACCGATCAGCTGATCTGAGTTTGTATGATAAGCCAAAATTATTTTTCATATTTCGACATATGTTGCTTGGAGAAAGTTATTCAGTATCATGGACTGAATTCAGCCTTAAAATAGTTTCAGTATATTTTGTTAGACCTTATATAATCTTAAAAGTTGATCGATCAGCTGATTTGAGTTTGTATGATAAGCCAAAATTATTTTTCATATTTCGACATAATATGTTCCTTGCGGAAAGTTGTTCACTATCATGGACTGAATTCAGCCTTAAAATAGTTTCAGTATATTTTGTTAGACCTTATATAATGTTAGAAGTTGACCGATCAGCTGATCTGAGTTTGTATGATAAGCCAAAATTATTTTTCATATTTCGACATATGTTCCTTGGGGAAAGTTGTTCAGTATCATGGACTGAATTTAGCCTTAAAATAGTTTCAGTATATTTTGTTAGACCTTATATAATGTTAGAAGTTGACCGATCAGCTGATCTGAGTTTGTATGATAAGCCAAAATTATTTTTCATATTTCGACATATGTTCCTTGGGGAAAGTTTTTCAGTATCATGGACTGAATTCAGCCTTAAATAGTTTCAGTATATTTTGTTAGACCTTATATAATGTTAGAGAATGTTGCATAACATTTGTTGTCTAACATTTTATAACAAATTATAACAAAAGTTATTAATTGTTAGTGATGTTATATAACTTCATACAACAGAATTACTTTACACAACGAGTTCAACCAGTGTGGGAGCGGTTATAACATATAACATTGTATAACATGTTGTAGCAAGATGTTACACATTGTTATAGAATGTTATCGTGTTACACAATGTTTTATAACGTTATAAAACTGCTGTGTGGGAGCACCTATACACAAACAAACATAACTCAAAGTCGGAAATAAATTAAACGGGTACATAATTATTATATTCTTGGAATGAAGGTTTTATTCGTAGCAAGCGTACCAAAATAGTCAAAGAACATGTCGCGTTCACATATTGTTTGCGAGTCTGGCAAGTCTCCACTGAAAAGGTTTCCGCGGTGTGCCCGTGAAAGCTTGATACGCTTTTGGATCAGTCGAGTATGCATGGCGGACTTTTGAGGAACAACTTCAGTTAATTATTAAGAGGAAAGTATAGCGCACACTACGTCCGGCGATATACGAAATAACCGGCCAAGTGCGAGTCGGCCTCGTGCAAAAAGGGTTCCGTACCATAATCTATAAAAAAACTCACGTTTGTTGTATGGGAGCCCCGCTTATATATTTAGTTTAGTCTGTCGTAGGGTTTATTGTTATAGCGGTAACAAAAATACATCATCTGCGAACATTTCAACTTTCTAGCTAACACGGTTCATGAAATACAGCCTGGTGACTGAAAGACGGACAAACGGATGGATAGCGAAGTCTTACTAATAGGGTTCTGTTTTTACCCTTTGGGTACTAGCCTAAGAAGCCGACGAAGAAAACGTTTTTCCACTTTTATATGTCATCTTTAATGACTTTTTGGTATGATTATTGATACAATAAAAGACTAGGTTTATAGGTTTACCAGGACGTTGGATGGTTACCATTACCACAGAGTTAGGATTTTTATACCTTGAGGAACCATAGAGGTAGGATTTTTTGTACCTTGGGGTACTATAGAGGTAGGAATTTTGTATTTTGAGGAACCATAGAGGTAAGATTTTTGTACCTTAAAGAACCATAGAGATAGGATTTTTGTACCTTGATAAACCATAGAGATTGTATATGTGCTCTTTAATACAAATAATTGTGTGTGCTTGGCCGCTCCATCGCTTCCTGTGGATGTCGTAAGAGGCGACTAAAATACTAAGCACAAAAACCCTCGTGCTACAACTGCATTCCCAAGGAGAGCAGACGACATGCGGCCGATTGTAAAACTATGATCACAAATGCATTCCAAAAAAGGTTGATTGGCAGGCAGCCGACCGGTCGTAATATTGTTGCCAGACTGTTGAAATTTCTCCCCTATTTTGCATGATCTTCGGCATCTTTAGGTGACTATTTATTCCCACAACTAGGTTCTTTTGGTCCATCCATTCTAATCGGTCAATTATCATATCAGCCGCAGAAAGTACACTGCTGGACATAGGCCTTCCTCAGGGTTAGATCTGACAATAATTTTATTCGACTAATAAACTGAGGCTCTGTGGGCTGTAGACCTCGCGAGTCACCCCGACCTGTTGAAGTTTATCGGATAAAAAAAAGTTGTTCAAACAAAAAAGTTGCGTCTTAATATGGATAACAACAAAGTTTTATGAAACTACTATTGAAATTTTAAAGTTTTCATCACCCATATTTCCGCCATTCTGAAAAATTAAAAAAAAACTGTATCGACAACAAAATTCAATTTATGTCATTTTCGAACCTTCTTTCACAAAATTTCACGAGAATCGGTTGAGAAATGCGATCTGTAGGCGAGAACAGCCGGACGAACAGCCGGACAGAAGCATTTTTGGCTAATCTCGAAACTGATACAGTTCGCTTGCTCAGTCAATTAGCGGAGACATTTCGTAACATTGCATTGGCTAATACTACTGATCTCGTAAGCTGATTATGATTACCGTCAGCAAATCATCAATCATCCAAATAATAATATAAAAACTAACCTGAGATAACATAATCACTATTTAAACACGGGTTAAAGGCTCATTTAGACGATGTAAGTTTCTTGCCTGTTGCGTACCATTTTATTGCAGCAATAAATAACTTGCATGGTATAAACGAAACATCAGCCATATAAATCATTTATTGTTTCATTAAAATGGTATACAAAGAGCAAGAAACTTGCACCGTCTAAACGGACCTATACTTACATAGTGTTTTACTTGCCCTGAGGATGATTGACTAAACCGATCGAAACTAGTCGTTCTTTTCCGACTACACTACGTGAGTAAACCGTGCTCAAAGATCAGATTCAAAATAACTGTTATTCTCCTTTCTTAGTATTTTCTTTAGCCGTTCGAGAGAAAATAAACAAAACCTATCTACGACACGAATTTTATATTCTACTATTTACACACAATTTAGAATAATACCTACCAAACCAATTTATCTATTTACAATATTATTTTAAAACTACTACCAACTGATCAGATTGAAGTCGATGCTAAGCCTAATAGAACAGGTACTCGTATAATCATCTCGCAAGATAGAATGTTGGCGAGCGGCAATCAACTTTCAAAAGAGGTCATTTGTACTCTATGTACTTGTTTTACGTGGGGCGCACTATAAGTTTCCGGAATGAATATGAAAAAATACTATTAAAGGTACAAAATTAATTTATTGTTTTTCAAAATAATTGGCGTCTATGCACTTTTTCATTCGATGAAACCAGTTTTGAAAACTTTTGTGCCACTCCTCTGTGGTGACCTCTGAAACGTGTTTTTCATACTCCTCGACAGCCTCTTCTGGTGATGAAAATCGTTGACCGCGTAATTGGTTCTTAATTTTTGGGAACAGAAAAAAGTCACAAGGTGCCAGGTCGGGACTGTATGCAGGATGACTCATGAGTTCTACATTTTTCGCCTTCAAAAAGTCGTTTGTCTGTCTGGCCGTGTGAGAACTAGCATTGTCGTGGTGCAGGATGATACGGCGTTTACGGTTATTTTTACGGAGTTCGTCAATAACTTCCGGCAAACAAATGGTCGTGTACCAGTCACTATTCACTGTACGACGATTCTCTAAAGCAACAGTAGCCACGTGTCCAGTTTTATTAAAAAAATAAGCAATCATCCGCTTAGATGCACTTTTCACGCGCGCCACTTTGGTTGGTTTCGGCTCATCTTGAAAGACCCATACGCTCGATTGCTGCTTTGTTTTGAGATCGTAGCAATAAATCCATGTTTCGTCACCTGTTACTATGTCCCACACCAAATTTGACGCACCTTCGTTGAATCTGGTAAGCATGGCACTGCACCAAGTGACGCGGTCCGTTTTTTGAGCCTCGGTCAAGTTGTGTGGGATCCACCGCGAGCACAGCTTTCTCACACCCAAATGTTTGTGTAGGATTAATTGTATTTGACTCATGCCTATTTCTAAGGATGTGCGAATTTCATGGTAGGTCACATGCCTGTCTGTTTCAATCATACGGCGCACAGCATCGATGTTTTTGTTGGTCACAGCGGTGGACGGCCGACCATCGCGAGATACGTCACTGAGATTGATACGACCACGCTTGAATTCTGCAAACCAGCTATAAACAGTTGTCTTGCATGGTGCTTCATTGCCAAAAGCTGTTTCAAGCCGAGCGATGCTCTGTTGAGCTGTCAAATTACACTTAAAATCGTAGAAGATAATACTACGAAAATTTTCCCGAGTTAAATCCATGTTGATGCAGACACACAATTTTTTAAATGGCGCCACAAGGTAAAAACAAAAGACAGTCAGAAGAAACAAACTGCATTCTACAGCCAAAGAGTTCTATTTTTAAATGTTGCAATAAATTTTTAAATATTGTTTATATAAGTGGCCAGTTCCGGAAACTTATAGTGCGCCCTATGTATTTGACAAATAAAAAGATTTTAATACACACATAGAAGCAGTTGCCTGCAATATTTTTACGCTTAGTGTTTAAAAATGCAAATAGAATGGCTATTGCACTGAACGACTTTGGTAAGCAAACTAAAAACTCCTCAAAACCCCTGAATAGTATGGCGGTCCGGTCCCTGCTGTCATCATCAGCTTACCTAATTAACTTCAAAGTATACAATTAGTTGTCAGTACGTCCCCATAATATTTAAAGAAATATTCTCTAACTCCTAACCGTTGAGGAGTTGTGTCTTCCATCACATCAGCTCAGCAATAACATTATACACAAATATCTGATAATAAAAAATATGTGAAAAAACATTGTACGTGCCTTTGAATCAGATCCTGACTTGGTTCCAATGGGACCACCTCGGAAGTGCACTTTTTCGAATAAAAAAGAATTTTGTAAATCGGTCCACAATTGTCGGAGGAATCAGCGAAAATACATTAAAACAATATATATACAGTCGAACATATAACCTTCTCCTTTTTTGAAGTCGGTTAAAAATTGGTATCTACGTGTATCTATCTAATTTGTAACTGATTATAGCTAAAGCGCGTTAAAATAGAGGGCGAACATTGTCCAAATTCGTTTATATATTATGTACAATATGACATCTAGTGGCGACTACATCGAATCACTTATTGACAGGTATGCTTAAAGCATCAAGCATTGATACAATGTTCAATACTAGGGTACATAATGCAATGCAAGCCATATAGATGGCGCTTGTGTCTAACAGGGTGAAGATCGGGAGACATGAAATATACTTCACCGACAAGAACAACTCTTATAAATTGATGAGTAGCTGATGTCCGCGGCTTTATTCGCGTGGTAATTTTTTTGACTTGAAACACAGTGATTGTGTTTTAATTAATAGTTGTAGTTTGGAACATGGTTTTGATAATTAAATAATAAATAAATATATATGGACAAATAACCCAGATTGAGCTAGCCACAAAGTAAGTTCGAGACTTATGTTATGGGATACTTACTCAACGATACTATATTTTATAACAAATACATATACAGATAAACACCCAAGACCCAGGACAATTTGAAAAAGGCCATTTTCCAACTTGTATCTGACCAGGGATCGAACCGGGGACCCCTGCGTGGTGGAATAGCATGGTAACCACTACGCCACGGAGATCGTGAATTAGAACAAAAGTTTGGTATCTACTAACCAAATCGCAAGTAGCAAAACTGGTTTAGCTATTTCTTTTACTCAGTGTAGATCTGCGTGGGAAGAAAGCAGCTGTTATATTCTACGATTCAGGCGAACTAACAGTTTCCTTCACAATGACTCCCATAACGACCGTATCCACACTAACCGAGCCACAAATTTTAAACGCTGACTTTAATATCCCCATAAATCGAGTAAAGACAAGCTTCAAGAAGAATACAGGGTGTTTTATATAGTTTACATTGTTCGAGTATTAGTTCGAGTTTATAAAATTTATAAACTTGAACTAATACTCGAACAATGTGAACTATATTTAATATGCGATGAACGGGTTAGGATTGGATCTCACTTGGCAGCACAGAACTGCACTTTTCTATGCTGCTATCCTTTTCTGTCGCTCAGAAATTTCATTTGCCAGAGCGAAAGAGAACGACGGAACGCTATAGTACGGTCGGTGCTCTCTCTCGCTCGTCGTCTTTCTAGCAGCAAATAAAAGTCACATTCACCCGTAGGAAGACCTCCGGATGAGGTCGAAATATCAGCCAGTAGCTGACTATCTACGTGAGTAACCCGTTCATTGTATATTTATGGCTATGTCTCACGTTAGTTTTAACCCTAAAAATTAGTTCGAGTTACTTGAAAGAGTCAAAGTTGAACAAAGAATTAAATGCGACCAAAAATATTTTCACGTACAACGCTAAGGTGTTATTGCTTGCACTGAAAAAAGTTATCAGATCGCATGGAGAACCAACCTCCTAACTCTACACGCCCTAACATATTCTGTCTGTCAAACCAGTCATAATCCTAGATACGAGCATGGACGAACAAATATGATATGAGTAAATGTGGAGTAAATATATGTAACTTCTATAAATTTACAACATTTTGTCGAAATGGGACATTTCGTGTCTAAAAAAAGTAAGACAGAATTTTTTTATAAAATAAAAGATAGGGTGCGTTTGTATGGAAAATTCTAGCGTAAGAGCGTTATTAAGCGCGCTCTCCTCAAATGTATTCTCTAAACAAACAAAGTAAAGCAATTATGTGAAAGTTATCATTTTTTTTTATATTTTATAAAATATCCTTACGTCCGACTGCTCGCTTTTACTAACCAAATCAATTCGACCAATGTAAGCGTTAACTTAGTAAAAATACAAGGAGTAAGGTTCAACTTGCGACAAACAGACGCCCGACAAAACGAAGATTTACTTCTGCCAGGGAGGCGCATCCTTTATCGGAACAGAAAACCAATGAGATTCCATATCAATTTTTTAATGTTTTATGAAAACTTTTTATATTATTATAGATATGCAAATTAAAATATTTTTGTGTGCAATATAAATTATAGTAAAACGAAGACACTTTTATGACGAACTGTGTAATATTTCACAGTCGGAAAATGGGAGTGCACTTCGAGGTTATGTGACTGAAACTTTCACATTTTTTGTACTAATTTCTACTGTGTTCACAATCTGCGGGGCTACTGGGCCCAAAACCTATGGAGTTATCAGTTAAAGATAAGGATGCACTAGGTAATTTTGTATATTTTATAATCATAAACAAACATATGGAAAAGTACAACCACAGACTAAAAAAGTACTCATGATACAAAAGAAGGCGCGAATTTCAAAAAATATAAAACAATATCATAAACAATCTATGTTTTCTTAATTTTTTTATTCTTATTAAAAAATTTTTTAATAGGAATAAAAAATCTACACGGCATTACTCATAACAAGTAGTACTATTTAAAATGGCAATAATAAAAAAATCTATACTTACTTATTGGGTGCAAATCCTGATGTTGATTATTCGACCATCAACATATGCTTAATAAAGGACACTATATTTGTAACAAATTATTAAATTACTTACCCAAAGAGAGTCTCGGATAATCGTACGGATATAAAGCGTTCTGTCGACCAAATGTCGGAGGTCAGTATATTGTGTCGGACAATTTCACGGATACAAAGCATTCTGTCGGCCAGGTGTCAAAATGCGAAATGTTGAGTTGGTGGATGATTTACTGGACAAAAAATATTTCGAAAACGGTGCTACAATCGAGAAAGTGGCCATTTTTATACTGCCTCTAGCTGGGTGGGCGTTATACTGTAATGGAATTATGGCTAACGTGTGAAATATAAATATGAATTATGTATGAGTAAACTGGGAATAAAACGATAAACAGTCGAATTCATAAAAATAAGACAAATTAGGCAACGAATCTATCTTATTTTTATGCTTCCAAAATGTAAAATAATACATATAAAAATGTACGCAAAATACCTAGTACCGTAGACCATTGAACCTCCGAATTGATTAATGTACGTACACTACCACGGAGTCGAAACTATCCTAAAACTATTACAGTCAACTCTACGCCACTTTTGTTCCAGCTAACAAATTGGTCTGTATGTAGTGATTCTCCGTGCCACGCGTTACCGACTTATCTCACAGGGAAGTATGGCTGACACTGTCCGTCTTATTATAAAAACAGGATTAACTTTGTTACTAGGTTTAAACCATTATTCGCCCAAATCAAGTTGACGTCTAGTAATATCACACAATCTCACCTGTCAATGTCAACTTGATTTGGGCGGATAATGGTTTAAACCTAGTAACAAAGTTAGTCCTGTTTTTATAATAAGACGGTGTATGTCTATTTTGTAACTGCTGATAGTTTAACAAAATAAATGCACCACGGGCTTCAAAGAAGTAGAGCTAAGGAACGAACGTTTAGCAGAGTAAGCCAAACATTATTGCGTTTGTAGGTGACTCAACCTCTTTATCAGCTTTTTTTAAATAAATTAAGATGGTTTAATTTTATGGTTAGTTACGATTTTAACAAGGAAAATAATGACGGAATATTGTTTGGATTCACAGATTTAACCCGGATTTAACAAAATTCCATTTCATATTTACCTACTCCTTCTTTTATACGTTAAAAATGCGTATCTTAAACATTGACAAATGATATGAATACTATATTTTTTAATAATATATCTATTGACAAAAAATATATTCAGATTCTATATTTAAAACTTTATTTACTTCTAAAATTTTAAGTTAAATTATGAATTTAGGATCTGTCTTTTTCATTGTCTCTCTTTTTTCGGTTTCCGTAGTCCACTTTTCAGTTTTTTCTTTTCGACATATTTGGTTGGTTTGTATTTTGAACAAAGAAAGATAAAATTAATTATTTCATGTACACCATTATCAAATTCCCCATTGAAATTCTTGTAAAAAGCCGACCTAAAATAAGTATTAAGGAAAATAAATAAAACAAACCTTTCCCTAAAACGTATAGTTACAAAAGGTAGTAACAGTAACGGAAAGTTACAACTTTCCGTAACAAGATGTCACAAGCCCATAGTTTTCTTTAATGGAGATTAGGAGAAACCGCTTCACGCATCGAATATGCTGTAAAGGGAAACGTGTTAAGTAAATGGGTATCCAGACAAGCAATAAGCCGAAATAGATTGCTATTCCATTCCTTTTTCCATTTACGATTGTCGGGTATTTCGCATAATCACCGGGTCTTTAGTTTGGGTGCGGACAGGGTGGAAAAGACATTAGCAAAAAAATCCAAGCTGGTCTGGGAAAAATATAACTTAGCATGTACCAGCTGTTTATCGTAAAAGTCGTATTTGTACTGATAAGAAAATAAGAAGATTTAGATTTATGTATTCGATCTTGACAGCGGCCTTAGTATGATGTTTTATCTGAGAGGTCTTAACGTATCTTCCCTCTGTAACGACAAGATAAAATTCATGAATGGACACGTAGTAAAATGAGTCGTCACACGCAGGCAAGTTTTAAACAGTTTTTCTAATGTCTGCTAAGAAAATATAATAATTTTAAATTAAAACACGCGTTTTGTAAAACAATCACCATAGATAAAAGAATGATATAAGTATGTAATAATTCCTAGAAAAAATATTGCAACTATACAAAACTATATAAAGTTATTAAAATGAAATGTTATAAGAATGAATGTGCAACGGAACGTTTCAACTCATGTCGTACAACCATCATAAAGGAAAATACCACCGCCGAGTACGTATACATTCACCGCCGCCGGAGTGGTTATAGGATTCATCAAAAGATGGCGCTATAGTTTCGTAATTAAACATATTTTTAAGTTTGTAAACTTCAATAATACATTGTTTAAAGATGTCTGCCTACATTTAAATATGTTAATATACATTTAATATTAGTTCAACGGAATAACTGTTTAAAATACGATTAAAAATGGTTTAATTGAGTTTTATGTGGGTCTAGCAAATCGGCGACAAATTTACATGATTTCACGTTGCCAACCGTCGATATGTCTACTTTGACCTGTCAAAACCAGCTCGCACGGGAGTTAGGCATGAGATAAAATACGTTTTATGAATGAAAGTTATTTTGTCGCTCAATTTTGTCTATGTTTGTTGCGGTAAATTACGCGAAATGCGAAAACGACAAATTTGAAGGATAAAATTTGTTGCCCTAATCATACTTGCCTCGCAGGAAACAAATAACTTTAAGAGACTTGTGCAAAAAAAAATTAATTGACAACGCATACTATTCAGTGGAATTCTTATCCGACAAACTCTGATTAAACTTGAACTGTTTTCAAATTAATGTATCTGATTTGACTTGCTGGTGCAACATAATTTTAAGTTCTTTATATAGAGCGGATCTTTCCGCGTTGCTTCATATTAAAGAGCGGTTAAATCGAATATAGACGCCTTGCCGGCGATTTCAAAGCTGGTACCGCTTACATGCGCTTTTAGGATTATACAACCTGAAAGAAAATACCCGTAATAAATCAAACCACGGGCTATACTAGGTCATAATAGCATAATAAAATTAAAATAACATTGAAAAAACACAAAAAAAACTACATTCCCATATAAATTGCCCGGGCGACTGCACACTTTTGTATGGCAATGCCGACATTTTGTTTTTGTTACTTGACTGTTTTTTTGTAATTTCATTAGCCCGTGGTTTGATTTATTACGGGTATGTCCCTTTCAGGTTGTATTTTAAGAAACATGCAATGTTAAGCTTGCTCTTTATAACGCTTTGTATGGATATGTTAAAAGTGTATACTACTTACATCTACTTTAAGAATTACATAGGGTAAACTTTATGTTTGTTAAACAGAGCGGATCTTTCCGCTTCGCTTTTTACCAAAGTACGGTCGTATCGAATAGATGCCTTTTCCGGCGATGTCAAAACTGGTACCGCTTACGTACGCTTTTAGGATTGTATTTTAAAAGAACGCTATTCTACGGAACATGTCCGACACGCCGAGAATTGTTTTAAAAGGTTTTTCTTTTGACTAAGGGGCTTTAAAGCTGGTTTTTTAATGCTGAAGAGTTTTCGGTCATATTATCATACCTGCTTCAGGCTACACTGGAAGAAAAAGAACTAATATATCAGCCCGATTTAACTAACTTCAAAAAAAGAGAAGGATCTCAATTCGTCGGAATTATTTTTATATGTATGGGGTTTGCAAATCCGTTTCTAGTTTACAGTTCGAGGCAAACTACTTGTGAAAGGAACAGCAGGAAAGAGTCGGCCTCAGCGAACATTCTGCGGCCAGATAGCAGAAGTTCCGAAAAAAGTAAAGGTAAAAAGTACCCGTAACCGAAGGGCATGTATGAAGAGATTGATGAGTGTAGATGAAGCGAAAGAGGTTTGTGAGGATCGTAGCAAGTGGAGGTCTATAGTCTCTGCCTGCCCCTGTGGGAAATAGGCGTGATATTATGTATGTACATATGTAAAATTGATATGATAAGTCTTTTAATTTTGTAGGTTAATTTATTAAATCATGGTCACCATTTTACGAAGATTGTCAGACAAATCCCTTATTTCGTGGCGTGACAGTCTGTCGGTCTCTATTCTCCGGCACACTAACACTACAAAATATCAAGAGTATAGAAATATTTTTTTGGAACAAACTGGCCAGGACATGCTTGCCAAACTCTGGCCCAAATTAGTAACACAATATAATTCCTCAAAACGGAAAGCGGAGGCCCGGTAGGCCCGGAAAGAGATGGAGGGACGAGTTTGACTCCTACTGCAGGGATTGGACCTCTAAGGCCCTCGACCGTGAGAGTTGGAGTTCTGGAACTTTTGCCCTGCAGTTGGACAGTATAGGCAAAACAGTATAGTGAAAATAGAAAATGACTTCAACATCAGACTGTACATTCACACAACTAATTTTGATAAAATTTCTATGAGGCGACCGGACAAGTATGTTCTATCAAACAAAAAAAGATTTTTTTTTAAATTGGTCTCGGCATCTTCGAATAATCTGAGAAATTCATGAAAAATTAACATTCTATACATTCGAATTTATAATTTCCTTCTTTGTATTGTAAGTCTTTTCTTTCCTTTTCGAACACTCGTTAGATAATTAAGAATTATAGGTATCTGCAATGTGTATATTCCGCAACATGAGTGTTGCGGAATATATACAAATATTATTCTTCTTCCTTACCTTGTCATACTCGTAATAACATATAAGTAATCTGTGCCTTATCCTACTTTACGTGGGGTTGGGACTTTCCGTTTTTAACCGACTCTTGAAAAAGAGGTAATCAATTCGACCCGTATGGTTTTTTGTATGTATGCCACTTATATAAACCAATTATTTTTAATTGTTTTATTTTTATTAGAAAGTTTTAAGTACTAAGGTGGTCTCATATTAATTTATTCGCGAAGATGTAATAAAGAACTTTGAAGATATGATAGAAAAGCCTAAAGGAAAATATAATCGGTTCTTTTTTTTGTTGAAAATTTAATTATCCCCTATTCTTTGGCTTTCTTTCAAGGCACTCGTTACATTCTTTTACAAATATATGGAGATCTATTTTTGTGTTTTCTGTAGTGTCATTAACTAACCACGAAAACGTTGTAAAGGTCAAGTTAAACTGTAAATTAATGTTTGCAATAATAAAATCGGCTAGCTAGCAGCAATGTGATATGCGATGCGATGCAGGCGCCACTGGGGCACAGGCAGAGTTGGGCAAAATGTAATTAAACTACTAATTACTTAGTTAGTAATTACATTTTGTAGTAATTATATTTTGTAGTAATCGCAACTACATAATTACGAAAAGTAATTGAAAAAGTAGTTGAACTAAAAACTACAAAAAGTAGTTGTAATGACAATTACAAACTACTTTTTGAAACTACATATTTTATAAAGATTTACTTACTTATAAATTTTCGTTTCTTGCTTACAACTTTTTACACTTACAATTTCGAAATACAACACCTTTAACACACGCCCGCGGTAATAAACTTTTAATGTAATTTGTAGTTATAACTACTTAATTACAATTACAAATTACAACTACAGTAGTTTCAATTGTTGTAGTTAAATTTAATGTAATTTCAACTACTTGTAGTTAACTACATGTAATTGTAATTTGTAATCAAACTACACAATAGTAGTTAACTACGCCCAACTCTGGGCACAGGTATGGCACATAATAGAAGCGGAGTATTATTTATGCCTTCTACTACTACAAATGAGACTATGTATCCGTGCACACGACAGTGTGTGTGTGTTCGCCCCCCAACACACGCGAAAAAGTGAGAACGGGGGAGAGGTGCGGGGACGGGGAACAGGGACGCATATTGCGGGGGACCCTGGGAGTTTCCATTCTGTATGTAATACTTATATTGCTTCTGTGATCGGGGTACGCGAGGCGAGTTAATTTTTGAGTTTTTTGTTAAATACCCCGTGCAAAGCCGGGGCGGGCCGCTAGTAAATTATAAACCCAAGTAAATAATTCTAGCATTTCCAGCCCTAATCGAATCAGATTGCTGTAAAGTCTGATTTATCGAAACATGAACCTAATATCTGGTTAATCCAGTAAAGGTGTTTTTAAAACTGTTCACTATTTCTAAACAGATTTGATAATTTTTGGTTTTTAGGGTTCCGTACCCAAAGGGTACAAATGAGTGCCTAATACTAAATCTCCGCTATCCGTCCATCTGTCTGTCTGACTGTCCAAGTTGTATCTCATGAACCGATTTTTTTACAGATGATGTATTTCTGTTGACGTTATAATAACGAATACTAAAAACAGAATAAAATAAATATTTAAGTGGGACTCCCATACAACAAACGTTATAGATAATGGTACGGAACCCTTCATGCGCGAGTCCGACTCGCACTTGGCCGGTTATTATCATATATTGATGATGACAGCATATCACTGTTTCCTCGACAGAGCAACACAGAGATACAAATAGGCTTTCACTTGTTTATAGCTAACGGAGTAGACAAAGTCTGACCTTGACCGTATTATTTACATATTTAAAATTGTGTTTGTTATGTACTTTTAGAACAGGGAGTCAAATAAAATAAAAAATGACTATTTTTCCCGCCCGGATATTAGGTTCATCTTTTGTTGGCCGGAGTTTACCCGTCGTGTGTAATTGTTTGGAGCCGCGCTTTTTATTGCCCGTCGCTGATTTGGTGAAATATAGCCAAACTTAATCTTTGGCCAGTATGTATATAATTGTAAATGTGAGTAAATCCTCTATCCTGATTTGGCAGAAAAAAAACTAGAATGTACCATCTAATGGAAAAGAAAATACGGGACAGAAAATGAGTGAGAGTGAAGGCGATAGAAAATAAGTCATTTGAGTTTGGAACATTGATGCGATTTTGTTCGAATTCGGGGGGTATATAAACGGAACAAGCCGCCGCCTAAGGCAGTTTTAGTTGGAAAGTGAAATCCGAAGAAGAAGGAAGAAAAGAGAAAAGAAGAAGAAAATAATAGTACTGAGTAAAGTGAAACAGTGAGTAAAGTGAAGTAGTGATTAAAGTGAAATGTTCAGTGCAGTGAAGTCCGCGCGTGTGACAGTGCAGTGACGTTCCTTTAAATAATTGGCCAAGTCCGTGTCGGGCCACGCGCAGTGTCGGGTTCCGTAGTTACTAATGCCCACATTGAGTTCATGCCACTAAAAATGTCTAAAAACTAATTTTCTACTGATATGTGTGAAATTTTCATATTGCGAGTACATTTTATAAGTTGATCGTCTACAACTTTTTAAATTGTAAACCTTACTTAGCTCTGATAGTTTTCCTTTAAATTTCGTTATATATAATATAGCTGTGAATTTTTTCACGTGTTCATATATAACCGTTTAGCAGATAGAGGGGGGGGGGGGCACTTGACTCAAACAAGCGAATCCTTATTTCAGAAACGAATCCCTAAATCGAAAAACGGTGTTCATAACCTCACCATTGAAAGACCTATTCAACGATACCCAACATGACTGGGTAACGAGAAAAAAAAATTGCCTTTTCACTTTACTTGTATGAGAGCTACCCTAAAAAAAATATTTCTCAATATTTTATTTTACCACTTTTCCGCCTAATTAATATACATATTCATGCCAAGTCACAGCTTTCTAGTATTAATAGTCGCTGAGTAAAACCGAGGACGGACAGACAAACAGACATGGCGTAACTATAAGGGTTCCTTGTTTACTACGGAACCCTAAAAATCATCTACAACTAGCCACCATTTACTTTTTATTAATTCCCTTATCCACCTACTTAAAAGCCCTAAGGCCCAAGTCACACTAGCGCAGAGTCGAAGCGACGCGATGCGTCATATTTTTCCGCCTTAAGCATATTCATCTTTATTGTTCTACTATTTAAGTACAAATTTGTGCTATGTAAATATGGCAACGCGCGTCGAAGCGCGTTGACGCGCGCATTCGCGCTTCGACGCTCAGCTGGAGTCGAATGGATTCGCGAGTCGCCGCGCGTACTCAGGCGCAGTGACGCGTCAGACGCCGACCACAACGGACGGACGACAGTGCTGAACTACGACGACACTACGCCCCGTCGCGCACAAACGCGCGTCGCCTCGCGAAGGTGCGCGTCGCCGCGCGAAGGCGCGCATCGCCATGCAAAACATGACGCGCCGCGTCGCTTCGACTCTGTGCCAGTGTGACTTGGGCCTAAGGCCTTACGTTCCTTAGCTCCGTTCACCCCGTTAGACGTGATCGTGTAACTGTAAGTAAATTATTCTAACATTTTCCGCCCTAATCGAATCAGATTGATGTATACCCATGGTGTATAATTGTTTGGGGCCGCGGTTATTTATTGCCCGTCGCTGATTTGGTGTATTTTAAGTGGCGGCAGTAAATAAAGGCGCTTAGGTCGTCCATTTTGTACAGGGTTTGAGAATAGGTTGCGTTTGTAATTATTTTTAGTGTGTATTTGTTAGACTATTAGCCATGGATATTATATTTTTTGCTATGAGTTAATAAGCGTACATTTAAAAGGATATGTCGTAAAAGCCGATCAAGACAATGAGTTTGAATTAGAAGCACATTAATAGCCTATACAACTGCAATTCACAACTATTGCGAGTTTTTTTCCACCTTTATGCTCCTCTAAATGTGGCCTTTGAGTCCTATGGCCTTCTGTCCAACTTGTTGGGATTAAAGATATGATAGTGATCAGTATCTGCGGCCATTTATTGCCCGTCGCTGATTTTGTGTATTTTAAATAATAATAATAAATAAAGGCGCTTAGGTCGTTCATTTTCTATAGAGATTGAGATAGGTTGTGGCTGTGTTTTTGTTTGTTATTTTTAGTTTGTTTATTTTTTTATCAACGCTTAAACTGATTTTGGTATACATAATCCAAATCCATTGTCATGAAAATATTTTTTATTACCCGACAGCAAACATTATATGTACATTTTTAGCGTTCCATTACTAAGACTCCGCTGTCCGTCTGTCTGTTATCAGGCTGTATCTCATAAACGATAATAGCTAGACAGTTGAAATTTTCGCAGATGGTATTTTCATAGATGATTTTGCTATTGCCGCTATAACAACAAGTACTAAAACAGAATAAAATAAATATATAAGAAGGGTTCTCATACAAAAAACTTATTTTTATAGATAATGGTACGGAACCCTTCATGCGCGAGTCCAACTCGCACTTGGCCCGTTATTATCATATATTGATGATGACAGTATATCACTGTTTCCTCGACAGAGCAACACAGAGATACAGATAGGCTTTCACTTGTTTATAGCTAACGGAGTAGACAGAGCCTAGATACTAACCCAAATAATTGACTCAACTGCATCGTGGCTATGATCATAACCTGGAAATTTACTTTAAAAAAACTTAAATTATTGAATTTCGACCATATCCAAAATCTCCTTTAAATATAGACTACTAGCTTTTACCCGCGGCTTCGCTCGCATCGAATCTATCAAATAATTGTTTTTTTATTTTTGTAAAAAATATTTTATTTTTTTTAATAAAAAGTACCCTATGTTACTTAGTACCTCCCAAAATATGTGTACAAAGTTTCATGATGATCCGTCAAGTAGTTTTTGCGTGAAGGCGTAACAAACATCCACGCTTTCACATTTATAATATTAGTAAGGATAGTTATGACGGTAAAAAACTTGAAAGTGTTGGCACATTTCAATTGCTTGGAATAGCATAAACTGGAAAGCCCACATTGAAAAAATTGCAATTAAATTACAAACATTCACTTACGCCCTCAGGGAGCTTAAAAAAACCACGGACATTAAAACTGCGACAACCGCTTATTATGCGTATGCGTACTCATGGCTTACGTACGGAGTATTACTCTGGGGAAATAGCACCGATGCGGACAGACTATTAATGCTACAGAAGAAATGCATATGGTTAATTACGAATATAAAAGGGAAAGAAACTTGCCAACCACACTTTAAAGACTTTGAAATATTAACTTTGCCCTGTATTTACATTTTAGAAGCATGTAAATTTGTACGCAAATATCCCCAGTTTTACACAAAAATTGAAGACTTACCAAGACGATATCCCACACGACAAAAAAATAAACTAGTGACACCCGCTTCCAAGCTAGAACTTTTTACGTCTGGCCCGCTAGCTATGACATTCCTGTTTTATAAAAAAATTGAAATTAATTCTAGTAAATAAAACGTATTACAAACTAGACGAGTATTTTAACGACATATTTTTTAATTAAAATTGACAATTCAAAAATACCTACTTAACAAATAAACTTTGACATCACATTTAAACTTATAACTTGACAATAATTTACAAATAGTAAATATCACACAATCTTGCTAAGAAAAACTAAAAATAATAATAATATACATATATACTATACTATTAAATAATATTTTGTAAACATTTATATTTATAGGTTAACTGCATGTCATAAATGTCGCTTGCCGTTCCACTTTTTGTTTTGCGATACCCGACAGGGTTCATAGTGTACCTATTATAGAAGACAGTGACTTTTAATAGTTAGAACTGTTGTACTTTATGAAATGCAATAAATGATTTAAATTGAATTGAATAGGGCCGTTGAATAAATAAATAAATATATAGGGACAAATAACACTGATTGAGCTAGCCCAAAAGTAAGTTCAAAACGTCTTGTGTTACGGGATACTAACTCAACGATACTATATTTTATAACAAATACATATATAGATAAACATCCAAGACCCAGGACAATGTGAAGGTCATTTTCCAACTTGCCCTGACGAGGGATCGAACCCGGGACCTCTGGGTGGCGTACTAGCATGGTGACTACTACGCCACGGAGGACGTCGATATTCATAATCACCTTTGTCGCCTGAATGTGCCAAATAGATATTTAGTGCAACGTTCATGTCAGCCGCGAAAACTGTGCGCCCCACCGATCACACGCACTGTACCACATGAGCGATCTCCTCCTATGTCGCATGCTTACAGACCTTAAGGGGCTACCTGAGGTCCAGTGCTGCCCCCATTTGAAATAATTATCATTTGAAAAGAAACGGAGTAATTATATAAAATTTGGCTTTGATATAATCCTAGATAACCCTTCAAACTATTTTATGAACTACTGTTTATATTTTTAAGTGAGAATGTGTAGCTTTTTATAGCATTTTTGCTAAAAGTGGACGTTTTTCGCAAAAATGCTATTAAAAGCTAAACGTTTTCACTTCAGTAGTTCATAAAATAGTTTGAAGGGTTTTCTAGGATTAAGGCCGTCCTAGCTCTCGTTGACCTTGAGCTTTTGGCGCCCACCTCACCCCGCCAACCCTTTCTCACACTTCTTTTTACTTACGCAGAATTAACACTCAAATCACCATTTAGAGCCATCTAGCGGTTTGTCCCTGAATTATCAAATAATATCCGTTATCAACTTGCCGACTGATTGCATTCCTGAATCAGTAACCTGAATGTGATGTGTTTGCTGATGGAGCGAGTATGATTTTAAGGAACCTGCTAATGTATTGCGAGAATGACGGAAGTGAGTCAACTTATATGTAATAAATAAGTTTTAACTGGGTATTTGCCTGGATCAAAAATAAATGATTTTATACTGATAAGAAAATAAAACGTCACAAAACAATGTCACTTATCTTTGAACATTATCCATTTTAACGTGATTTTAGATTAAATATTGTAGAAAATCTAAAAATAAGAGCGCTATTTGACTCCAAGAAACTATGACGTCATCTGCCAGTACTTCATACAAATTCCATATAAAATGTTTGTTTTGACGTTTAGAAAAAAGTATGTGATTTGACTTGTTGGAAAATAGCGGATTGTAAATACATTCATACGAGTAGTTATGACACCTGCTGTACCAAAACGATATTTAAATTTATATTATATTTAGCAATAAGTTTCAGTATTCTGTAATTGGTGAAACCGTTGTATTTAGTTTTACAATAAATAAAATAAAAAATATATAATTTCGTCCTTTATCACCAGTCTTAACTTAGTAACGCCTCACTAAATAGTATCTAATTTTTAATCACCGTTCATGTTAAATGACAATAAACAAAACTATTAGTGAACTAAATGTTTCGCTTTCGGAAGTTTGACTCCACTTATTGTAGTTAGATCCGGTCGATGCAATTACGATAAGCAAGCGTAAGGCCGGCCACTCATTAAGCGTTTAATTTTGTACGCAGTTAAGGACTTTTTTGAACGAGCGACACCAGCGGTTTTTTGCATGGCAAATTAATAAAACTCCGAATGCCAAGAACGCCATCTAGTGATGACTAGCGAAACTACCGATATGACTATCCGTAGCACCATTTATTATTTGCTAGATAAAGCCCTGATTGTCAAGCGTCAATCCACAAAACTTTTAGACGGCTGAGCCTATTTTGGACGAAGTTTTCATTAAACATAGCTAAGAACTACCGCAAGGAAATTGGCTTTCACGTAAATAAAACCAAATCAAAATCGGTCTACCCGTACGAGCGCTACGATGCCATAGATAAACAGACCGACAGACATTATCGTAAAACTTACCTATAACCACAGAATAAGTAGGTACTAGTACTCACGTACTATAAAAACGCTCTTTTTTATCTGGAGTTCAAAAGCTTGTGGTCAAAGCTTGGTGGCATATTTGAACTAACGAGAGAAGCGAGCGAAGTTCTTCGTGTCTACTTGAACAATCCGTCATTTGTATATATGTTTGTTCGACGACACTTGTGCAATTTTGATTGGAGCCATATGAAATTGTGTAGGTGTGTAGAATCTTAAGATTCGAACATGAGCCAAATCGGTCTATAGGTTGCAGACCATATATATAATGACTAATACTTAAAATTACCAGTATAAAAAATGACAAATACTAAATAATTATCAACACTAAAAATGAGTATTACTATAAATGACCAATACATAAATGACCAATACAAAAATAAACAATACTAAAAATGACCAATACTAAAATTGACCAATACGAAAAAATTTCTATAAAAAAAAAATGCGGACGCATAATGTACCTACTAGCACAGGAGGCATGAACGAACAGCCTTACTGTCAAATTGTACCAATGTTGCCTATATCACCGTAATAGCTTCCATATTAATCCTTCGCTATCTTTTATAATAATAGCCACTTTGGGACTCATATACAATAGTCGTTGTCCGAAGTGAACTATTTATGAATATATATAGCCTTGTATGGGAGGAAATGAATGTGTTTTTTCTTTTAAATATGTACTGATTTTCTTTCGAATAATTTATAATTTTCACGTCTTTATCTTTACGGCGCAGATAGTGGTCAGGGACACAAGACCTAAAAATGTTCAGTGACTCAACATTTTGACGGATTACTAGTCGTATTGCCTATTGGTAGAATCCCTAAAGATTTTCGCTGATTCCCTCAGTCAAAGTCAAAAATCATTTATTTATCATTGGATATTTATATCACTTGATAATTGTCATTTCTTTTTCCTTTTGATTTCTTAATAGTGAGTGGTTGACGTCAGATCATTTACTTACAACTAAGTTTACTGCCCCCTCTAAAGCGCAAGCCTAGATCGGCTTTTAAAATTTGTGCAATAAGAGTAGTACAATGTGACACAAATAAGTAATCGGCGCAGGTACAAATAATGCGCCGACGACCGCCATTTTGGTTCAATTTACGTGTCGGGAATTCAAGTACAAAAATGCTTTGAAGTCCGCCATTATTGTTCAACTTATTTGTGTCGCATTGTAAGTGGGTATATACTTTCTTTTTCCCCTGACTATCATGAGAAAGTTTCTAGTCTCTTATTGCCGGTATTAAAATCACTGGCAAATCTATATAGGTAGTTCCGGAATATTTCATCTCTACTTAATCTTGGAGATGAAGAAAACCCCCAAAAGAGACCCCGGGCTCTAAAGCAATACAGATGTCCCCGAGAATGCACTTAGATGAGGGAAAATACATTTCCATAAGAACTCATGGAAAACTAGATTATACAAATCACGTATTACCATAAGCCATGACAAACATGTGATGGAATTGTCACAGCGCTTTTTTAACAAACCCTTTGGAAGGGTATTTTCGGTGAGGAATTAATTCGCCACCTGTCCACGGCCCTTTTATGAATTAATAAGCCATTGTCGTTGAAAATCCCCGAATAATGAGTTTTTTATGGGTTTGTATAGGCCATGTGGCGTGGAGGTCGGAATTGGGACAGATGTGTTACTTTTGAGGAGATTCCAGTATTCCAGTCAAGAAAGCGAAAGGAGGTTGGTGGTTTGGAAAAAATCACGAAATATCACAAAAGGCAAGGGGTGCAGTGAGGAGTGTAGTGTATCACGTGTATTTATTTTTACGTTAAACGCACAAATATCAATAAACATGGTCATGTGTTTATCGGAGGTTGTATTTTAGCAAGACATTCCTCAAAAGTTTCATTGCAGGCTTAGCTAGCTTTGAGTATTTTACACTTGCTATAATGACCCGATAACGCTTGTCCCGCTTGTTTAATCGCAATATCTTACTTTTAAAAAAATGCCACATCCACCTACCTCCGCTTAGTAGCTTCGGGCTCTGGAATTAGCCGGTATGACGGTCGGACGGACGACGGACTGCCGAAACAATCCGTGCGCGCTGTTTACAAATGAATCCTTGGGACCGTGGAACAAAGAATAACCTGACACGTTACTAGATGTGTCTGCAAGGTTACAACTTTTATTTCTACAACACTGTTACCGCTTAAAACACGCAACGTTTAACGTAAATCACCTGCACATCCATCTACCTTGGTTTAGAAGCTCCCGACTCAGGAATTAGCCGGTATGATGGTGAGACGGACGGCGGACTGCTGAAATAATCTGTGCGCGCTGTTTAAAAACGAATCCTTGGAGCCGTGAAACAAAGAACAACCTGACACGTTATTTGATGGTCTGCAAGGTTACAACTATTATTAACTACACCATTACCGCTTAAAACATGCCACATCCACCTACCTCCGTTTAGTAGATCCGGGCACTGGAATTAGCCGGTATTCTTCCGGTCGGACGGAAGAAGGACTGCTGAAACAATCCGTGCGCACTGTTTATAAATAAATCCTTGGGTCCGTGGAACAAAAAATATCATGACAAGTTATGTGCCACATCCACCTACCTCCATTTAGCAGCTTCAGGGATTGGAATTAGGTGGTACTCGTATGATGTGACTGACGGTCGGACGGACGGACTTTGGATTGACGAAACAATCCGTGCGCGCTGTTTACAAATGAATCCTTGGGACCGTGGAAGAAAGAATAACATGACACGTTTCTAGATGTGTCTGCAAGGTTACAACTATTATTTCTACTACTTTTTGCCGCTTAAAACATACCACATCCACCTACCTCCGTTTAGTAGCTCCGGGCACTGGAATTTGCCGGTATAATGGTCGGAAAGACGACGGACTGCCGAAACAATCCGTGCGCGCTGTTTACAAATGAATCCTTGGGACCGTGGAACAAAGATAACATGACACGTTACTAGATGTATCTGTAAGGTTACAACTATTATTTCTACAAAATTATTACCGCTTAAAACATACCACATCCACTTACCTCCGTTTAGAAGCTCCCGGCTCTGGAATTAGCCGGTATGACGGTCGGACGGACGGACTACCGACTGCCGAAACAATCCGTGTGCGCTGTTTATAAATGAAACCATGGGACCGTAACACGGAGAACAACATGATACGGTACTAGATGTGTCTGCAAGGTTAAATCTCTAATTTCTAAGTTCACCTTCAGAGCTGGAATTATTGTTTTGTAGTAGTATGTAGGTATTGCCAACCATCAAAAAACATAAGGTGAAATATTTTGGACTTCGTTCTGCGACATGAATGATATGAGCTGCTTCTATTTATTGTGATGGGGAAAAGTTAAAGCAGAAACGCGTTGAAAGATGCAAAAAATTGTGGCCGAAGAACATAAGAGAGTGGACCGGAATAACTAAAGCCGAGAAATTATTCCGCTCGGAAATGGATAGAGAGGAGTTTGGGAAGCTGACGGCCAACACCCAGTAATGGAGAGGTGCATCAAGAAGAAGACACTCATCATCATCTTTGTCTGAAGCGCTGCAGCTGCGATTCTGCTGCGACAATAATCCCTGCTTTGCACTAATAGGGATCACGACAGGGTCAGGAAAGTATGATTGTTATTAGTTTACCAAAAAAGTAAAAACTCACAAAGCTACGAAGCAAGTCACGCCTATTTTGTAATGGGGAAAAAGTTTTTAAGATACAGTGCGCAAGTAGTACTTATAAATAATTGTGTAGCTTGCTTATAGGATTACTATCGGTAGAGCCGTCAAAGTAACTTTTGGACACTGACTGCTTCCAGCCATTTGGAAATCCTCGGGACTGTGTACATGACGAGGAAAAAAGTTATTTTTGTGACTGGAATTATGGTATTATCGCAATGTTTTCAGAACATTCATGTCGTTTCCATTTGCCCTACATCCACGCACTTTCGCTTTACAGTTTTTACTGGACTTTATTATTATTTGGGCGGCGTATTGTTCGCCATGATTTAATTCCAAATATTCCGCAAGAATCTTTTTGTTTGAGCCTTTGATAATCACGGGTCTTATCTTCAGATGCTCGTCAGGGTTACCGTGAGCAGGTATTATGCCAATCTATTTTGAACATAATAAACCAGCATTATTTTTATAATTTAAAGAAGAGCTCGGTGGCGGCGGGAGTGCGCATTACTAGCGCTTTCACAAGTAAAGTGACACCGGGCGTGGTCCGTACTTGGATGGGTGCCCACAAGTGCCAAAAAAATCTCGAGCTCCTCCTTGCTTTGGAAGTCATGTATAAGCCGTTGGTGCCAGCTGTCATCATTGTACAGTCGCCAAGCTATGTCAGATTCCTTTGAGCAAATTGAAAATCTGACATCGAAAGAGAGGGAATTCCTCTGAGCGTACTTCAAAGAATTATATTGATGACAGGGTCAGATTTTTTTTATTCTATTCCGACTTTTAGATTATCCAAAAATAATGGACCTATATTTTTGTACTTTATCAAAAAAAAGTTTTCCAATTATCATGCCCATTCCTATTGTATTTTTCTTTCTTTTTTGGGAGTGTAAGTGGCTAAGACTGGTGTCAGATTTTTATAATGTGCGTATAGCTACTTGAATCAGCCATCCTAATGATCGTTTAGTTTACTAAACCATGACACGTGTCACCATAAACCATATCACGCACCAACGTCATGCAGGCCATCTACACGCTATTGATACCAAATCAGCCATCCTAACGATAGTTTAGTCAATCTGTTGCCGCCTCTTATACTATTTGTTTTGTTCCGTGTATTTGGTCTGTGCATTTCGAAAATAGAAATAATGATAAATATCGTTTAATAATGAAAGCGCGCTGCCAACCGCTGCCCTTACGGTGTGAGTTAAGTCATAGTACTACAAGTCGCGCCTAGAATAACCTACTTTTTTCTATCAAATATAGTATTTCCGAAGCTGTTACCTCTAAAAATAAGGTAATAATAGGTCTTTACATATGAAATTGCCGTTCTGCGGTACTGGCCATTTCAAATCAAAATAATTTTTGTTTGGCTAAGAATTCTAATTTCAAATTAATTTTATTTTAAAAACATGGAATTCTTTTTCCAAAGGTAGTCATTTGTTTATTGATTAGTGTTACATTTTCATCGCATTTCAATCTTTTTCGTCATCATGGATACGTTAAAAAATCGAGTAATTATGGAATATGAGTACCGTCGTGGCAGCAACGCGGCACAAGCGGCACACAACATCAACGACGTTTACGGAGCTAACCCTACAAACCAACGCACCACTTGTTATTGGTTTGCTCGCTTCCGTTCTGGAAATTTCGACCTGAAAAATGGACCTCGCGGTCGTCCGAAGACTTTGGTCTACAATGACGAATTAAAGGCGATTGTGGAAGCTGATGGCTGATCTACGGCTGAATTAGCAGCAGCTTTCGACGTTAGCGTCAAAACAATATTGGTAAAAAAGCTTGACAAATGGGTGCCCCACGAACTCAATGATCGCCAGCGCGAAGTACGCGTCGAGACGTGCCTTGCACTGCTCAACAGACACATAAATGAAGGAATTTTGAACCGCATTGTTACCTGCGATGTAAAATGGATTCTGTTTGATAACCGCAAGCGCTCAGCAAGTTGGTTGGATCCTGGTTCAGCACCTAAACAATGCCCTAAACGAAAACTTACCCCTAGAAAACTGATGGTCACTGTTTGGTGGTCTAGCGCCGGTGTGATTCATCACAGCTTCTTACTAAACGGGGTGAGCATTACTGCAGATGTGTACTGTAAAGAACTGATCACAATGATGGAGCAGCTGGCACATCTCCAACCAGCTTTGGTCAATCGCTCCTCTCCGCTGCTCCTGCACGACCTCATACTGCACAGCAGACGGTCTCCAAGTTGCAAGAACTGGGGTTGGAAGCTCTCCGTCATCCGCCCTACTCACCAGACCTTGCGCCTACAGACTACTACTTTTTCCAGAATTTGGATAACTTCTTGGCGGGAAAAAAATTCAATACAAAATGCCTTTGAAGAATTTGTTGCCTCCCGTCCAGCTGATTTCTTTAAGAAGGGCATCAATAAACTGCCACTGCGTTGGCAAAGATGCGTTGATTGCATGGGTGAATACTTCGATTAATACGAATAAAAAATACATAAAAAAAATCGTTGTAATTTTTTCATACAAAATGGCAATTTCAAGACCTAATATTTAAATATTTAATTTATTTTTCAAATAAATATTTTTTGCTTATTTTTAGGGTAACAGCTTCAGAAAAAAAGTTTGTAAACCTCTGTATTATAGTAGGCTATTTTTATTATAAGGAACAACCGACAAACCAAAACATGGGAAAATTTTAAAATTGCAAAAAAAGAGAAATGCAAATGAATAATTATCTTCTTTGTTCATCCCTGGTCCCGTTATTTGGGGTCGGATCTCCTCACTCTACGGCGCCAGGAGATTCTGTCCTGGATTGTCTATTCTGGCACCTAAGGTCTCTCTCTATATTTGACCACCAGATTGACGGCGGGCGGCCTCTGCCTTTCTTTAATTCTGGCATGGCTAGTGCAATTTTTACCACGTGGTGGTCTTCGCTTCGTCTTTTTACGTGACCGTACCATCTAAAGCGGTGTTCCGACATTTTGTCTGAAAAAGCAAATAATGATTATTGATATGAAATTGACAGCGACAGATGAATGAAAGAAAAGTGTAAAACTGCGTGCCGCTTTACGCAAAATATTGTAGTTTCACTTACTATAAATATTTGTTTTTGAAATATAGTATTTGATCCCCTAATATAGAAGGATACTATATTATTTAGTAGGGTTAGCAACCCTATCGCGCCTATTGAGAATCGAACTTGTGGCTTACAGAGAACACAGTCAGTGTTGCTTCGATTTGTACTAATAACGCCTTTACAACAGAGAAGTAGTAAAACGTCGATCGAAAGAGAATTGAAATCGAAACAGTTTTATTTCCTAGTAAAGGAACTTTCTTAAACCTACTTTACTTGGTTTGAAACTGCTATGTGTTTGTTTGGCAACATTGTGGCGAAAGTTTATAACAAAAACGTGTCACCACGCGGCGACACGTTTCTACGTGGATACCTTATTTATAATACAGGGTGACGTTTTAACCACCAGAAATTTTTTTGGAGAAAATTCAGTCCATGATATGGAACCAATTTCTTTAAAAAACTTATAAAAAAATAATAAAAAGTTTTCGTCTTCCCATACAAAATTCGTCTGGCTGAGCACTGATTTTTTTTAGAATTTCCTTAAACGTTTTTATGGAAAGTAATTCATTATCATGGACAGGAGTTGCTCTAAAAATTGGCTGGTAGGTAAAAAGTCACCCTGTATGTGATTCCACTCCAATCTCTCATCGTGTCGCTCTGTGGCGATCCAATCAAGATGTAGCTTAGCCTTAATTCGATTTTAATCTAAATTGGCAGCACTACCTACAGCCGGGGGCTACTCACCTTAGGGCCTGTATTCACTTTGATTAGTGATTAGTGTCAATGGCTTGTTTAGTGTAGTGATGTCCTATACTGTTTAGTGTACGGTGTAGTTCATTATTTCTGTGAATACGCAACGTTCTTATTTTGGCGCAGGCCTATTTGACCCCAAAAATCGATATTTGAATCGATTTCTTTTCTTATTCTAAGTAACATGATCGAAACCGAAAACATAAATAATAATTTTACTCCGCTCATAAAATAAGCAAGTTATAACCCCTTTAAATCCGGTGGAAGGGGAAACTGACAAAAACAGAAAAACCCGCGTGACGGAATTATTCCGATCCAATACCACGAACGAATACTACTGGTATTACTTTGAATTTTTAATTATTTTTTATTGCGAACGGATACCACTGTTTAAACGAAATGTGGTATCCGTTTGAAATAGAAAATAATTAAAAATTCAAAGTAATACCAGTGGTATTCGTTCGTGGTATTGGATTGAAATAAATCGCGTAACGTCACTGTCATTAGGTGTTACGCTTACGAAAGAGATAGTGAGATGTCCACACCACGCTTTTGCTCTTATATTTAAAGTGATAATTGCTGCCTCATTTAATGACCAAGTTACTTTCTATTTTCGGAAAACGGCTTCTTGTTAGTGTTATTATATGTTATTCGTATAAAATATTGTCCAGAAAGAAACTTAGTCAAATAGCCTATTTTATAAATGCATTTCAGTAGCTATGGGTTGCAGAGTGCGTCTGTTGCCTGTTTGTTTATATATCTAGGCCATTTTATACACGAGTTTTTTGTCAGTTCTTGACAGAGAAGAGGGGGACGTTATTGTGTATCTGCGTTTTAGTGTCAAGCAAAATTGAGCATTAATTTGATGATGATAAAGTTTAATTTGGCTTGACCTAGTAATAGGACGTCACTTTCGGACGATGATCGTGTTATTTATGGAGTAACCCCCCTGTAGTCAAAAACATGTGTAGCGCGAAGTTTGTTATTGGCGACGGTCTGGCGCTTGTCTGTAACAGCCCTTATTAGTTTGATATATACTGAGGATTACATTTGCTGGGAAGATATTAGTTGAACAGCGTGTATGCTTGGGCAATCCGGTTTGTACTATGTAAGTATGTTTGTTGGACGGTGATTGTCAAAAGTCAAAATAAAAAATATCATTTTTCGTGATAAATCAGTTCATAAGTATATAAATATGGGTAGTATATGGTTTAAAAGGCCCTGTTTTTTCTGCCATTAAATTATAGTAGATATGCTTTAATAAAAAAACCAAGAAATAGTTTTCTTATTTCGATATAGGTATGTTCCTTGGGGAAAGTTGTTCTATTTCACTCCCTCTCCCACTTCACTTCTTTCTACTTTCTTTCTAGCATTGGTAGGTTGGTTTCAAAACTCTTAAACGGCTAAGCCAAGGAAACGGTAAAATATCAGTTATTTCGTAGGTGTAAGGGCTCGCGAGGTCTACTGTTCTCACAGAACCACTAGAAGTAAAAGTCGATTTTTATTGAGCAAAATTTTCATATTTTGCCATATGGATTTCATAATATTTGTTGACGTCAGATCATGTACTACAGCTAAAAGTGCCGTTTCCTGTGCAATGTGTAGAAGAAGCGTTAACAAACTGCATTGCATCCAATCCATCTAATCCAATTAAACATCCATCCAACCCAACTATCCATCCAACTTCCAACTAATATTATAAATGCGGAAGTGAGTTTGTATATTTATTTGTTACCACTTCACGCTAAAACCACAAACCTATTTGGATTAAATTTGGTATGGATATAGTTCGAGACCCAGGGAAGGACATAGGATAGTTTTTATCCCGGAATTCCCACGGCTAGCGAAGCCCGCGGGCACAGCAAGTTAGGTATACATTAAACCTTTACGGGGGTTGGTCTAAAAACCTTGTACTACAAATGCATTCCCGAGGAGCTATTATGACGTCAGTCAGGCGGACTGTCGTAAAACAAAAGCACTTTCACAACCTCTTACGACATTCACAGGAAGAGTGGATTGGTTCTATTTTTGGCCCAAAACCACAAGGAATAGTATTTTGATTAAAAACAACAACAATATCACCTTGCGATCCATCACCAAAGTCAAAATGGGACTGGGCTGGTCACGTCAGCCGTATGCCGACCGAACTATGAGCCAAAACTCTAACTTTGTGGACCCCAACAAACGGACGTCGGCTCCCTGGAAATCCTAGGTGTAGACTGCGTGACGACCTGCAGGACCAGGACTGGCAGGCAAAAGCGCAAGATAGAGAGAAACGGAGAACCGAGAGGGAGGCCTCTGCCCAACAATGGGATCTAGTGGGCTCTAAATAATAATAAGTAATTATTTAAAAAAATAATTTTTAAAACCAGCTTTTATCTAAAGAGCTCCTCAAGACGAATCAAACGAGCCCAAACTTGATGGGGTTGCGTCATTTCATTACAGAGTTCCTGTGGCCACCTTCCAGCTCCATCATTAGATCAGCTCCATGTCAACGTAATATTGCATTGTCAATCGGAAAGGGGGAAATGGGTCAAATTTAACTTGCAAGATTTGATTACAGACGGACATACAGACCGACAGACAACGGGACAGGTGAAACTAAATAAAAGCTTGTAATTATTATAAACAAACATTTATAACGTATATTTAAATTTCTTACAAAAAAACACAACCGGCTTCATTTTCTTTTAGGATTTTCTTCCATATCTCCAAAGTTCTTCATCATATCTTCACCAAATTAATATGGGACCAACTTAGTAGTAAAGGCTATTTAATAAAAAAAAAATCATCGAAATCGGTTCACAACTAGCGAAGATATCGCGTAACATACACACAAATAAACCAGCCAAATGTGAGTGGGACTTGCGCTCGACGGGTTTCTTATCATTATCTATAAAAAAAGTCATGTTTATTGTATGGGAGCCCGAGTCGAATTGACAACCTCCCCCTTTTTTGAAGTCGGTTTAAAATAGGAAGAATTCTCATTAAGTATACAAGTCTATAAAGCCGGTCTAAGAAAACATGTTCATTAAAAGGGAATGGTGATTGCTAATTGAAATACGCAAACAGAACGCGCTAGAATTGGAAATTAGGGCGATATTCCTGTGAATGCCCTTTGAACATCGTTAAGGCAACAATTGGGTTACATTGTATTCGTTTGCGAACTGAATTGGACCTTATTAACATTTTGTGACACCTACTTTATTTATGGAAATGTTTTTTTTTTGCTGACTGTATGAAGGGCAACCCGTGAGGGCAATGCAGTATCATGTTTTCGTTTTTTAGGCTCAATTTTGGTATAATTTTTTGTTGTTTTTTTTGTCATTTTACAAATAATATTTTTTTTTATTAAATAGAAACTTGGATTAGCTGATCAGTCAACTTATATGGGAGGCCAAAGATATTTTCAATGAATAGGGATGTGGACTCATTTTTTTTTCTGTTTCATTAGATAAATTATTAAAAAGTATGGTATACTTAATTATTTTTTCTTTTCTTTGATTGGCAAATAATGAAGAAGATACAGCGCATTTAAATTTCGCGACGTCACGATCAGCTACGATTTTTAACCAAAAAAGTGACGTAAATCACTCCTGTCCTTTATTTTTGACGGACTAAAAAAATTGTATGTTTTTTCCCCAGTTCACAACCCTATTTATCCATGATACTGTACAACATCTGCCTTAAAATGGTTTCAGTAAGTAAATCCTTAGTTTCACGGGTCTTTTCACCCCGGTCCTTAGAGAGACTTGCGTGGGGATACAGATCCAACACGTAGAGGCCCTTTGGAGAAGTTGATGTTATGTGGCGCTCCCGCCAAAACCCATTCCTGAATATACCTATGAAAGGTGTACCCTTGAACAGGTTTTGGCTAGAGAAAGATCTATTGCAAGAAAAGGGAAAGGTCCATGGGTTATGGAATGAGATTGGGATGGACTGATGCTGGGATATTGCAATAGGAACGTCACCTGCCATAATCATGATTACTGACTATTGTAGGCAGTATTCTATTTCAGTAAGTAAATATTGTTAGACAAATTTAAGGTCCCATCGAAATCGAAGACCTTGTAAAGCCAAATGGATGCGTTTCGGACCAAAATACTAATTTCAGGCCAACGTGAAACATGTCCGTAACTATACTGACGCAACGTATAAAGAAAAAAAAGTTAAAAGGGCTGCTAGATCTAGATACTATGAATACAATAAAATACGATAAACTTTGCATTTACCTTTTATTAAAGTTAGTGAAATACTCAGTGTTAGTATATATTTTTTTCCACAGTTCAATCGGAAACCGGGATGTGGGTCAAATCCTAGTTATAAGATTTGATTACAGACAGACAGACAGACAACTGGACTGGACAGGTGAAACTAAATAAAAGCTTATAAATATAGTTATAATATATCCGCGACTGAATGGAAACATGAAACTGACCTGGCAATAACTTGGCAATATACGAGTATGTACAAAAGATTTTCTTCAGTCGAGGGCTCTCCTAATGGATTGGCATCCTGTCTTAATGGCATCGCATAATAGGAAAATGAATCCAATTATGGCGGGAAAGTAACTCGGGTCATTTAGGATGAGACGCCTACTATATTTTTTTTGTAGAACCTTCGTGGGAGTAGGTCAACGAAAAGTTTTTAATGTGAATTTGATAATTATGGTTTATTTTGTTTGTGTAGGCACAGAATACTCAGATAATAGTAGGTACTTAATTATCTAATATCATCCTCAGAGCGAGTGTAAGGAAGGGCGGCGCTTTCGCGGTCCTCAAAGCGAAACTGCTTTGGGGACCGCAAAATCCTGAGGAAGATTGTCTAAACAGATCGCAATTAATCAGCCTTTTTCGACAACACTACATTTTTTAAACAGTATTCTTCTTATCAAGTCTAAATTAGCTAAAATTAATTAACAGAAGAGAATTTGGCCGCCGTGACCTGTCATTGCCTTAATTGAGATCTGCATGTACTCGTACGAGACAGGTAGTAAAAAAGGGGGTGATTGGGCGTTTCGGACCGCGGTCCGAATCACCCAAGTACTGTTTCTGAAGGGGGTCATTCGGACCGCAGGGGTTGAAGCGGTCCGAATGGCCCAAGGTATATTTTGGAATGGGTCGATTCGGACCACTACCCAATTCTCTTTTCGTAGGTCCGATATGGACCAATTATTTATTTGTAGAGATGAGTAGAAAAGTGGTCAATGAAAAAGATAAAAAAATATAATATAGTTGGCAATTATCATAATATATTTTAAAATAAATGTACAATTTGAACTTGGTATAATTGCACACTTGGCATAGCTTGAGTACAAAGTAACCCTCTTACAACAAAAAAAGATATCATTATTGGATGTGTGATAAAACTTCATAATGTTTTGTGACCTAATTCAATCCACAAGAGAACTGTATTGTTTCCCACCGTGGGCCGAAACGACCAACTAGAAAATTGTTCTTGGGCGATTCGGACCGCGGTCCTAATGACCCCCTTCAGAAACAGTACTTGGGCGATTCGGACCGCGGTCTGAAACGCCCAACAACACAAATGATACATAAAATAAAAGTAAAACACTCAAATCGGGACAAAACACAATACTCTATCTGCAAATGAACGCTTGTTTTAATGAAACAACTTTCAAAAGAACACTTCATAGAACTCGTCGCAATAATTTCCAATACAACACTCTGAACGACTTGTTTCTATTTGGAAAACCACTTAAAATGTTCGCCAGTAACAAACAAAGTTATAAAATATTATTCCTCTTTAAAGTTGAATAACAGAGTAAGAGGAAAGAGAGACTAAGCGACGATTCAGACTTCAAGCTATTGTCAGCCGCCAAACCATATTCACCATGAGAGATATGCACAAAATAGCTTGAGAAGCATGGCCGCTTGCAACGCGCGGCTCTGCTGGCGAACATAAGACGTTTTTTCTCAAACTATAAAGTATTCCAAGGCATAAGTTAAGCTGCACCACAGAATTAATACAAGTATTATCTATATACAGAACGGTATCTCTTAAGGTCACGCACAACATGCCGTTTACCGTCCTTGCACCTCTCCCCCATTCTCGGCTTGTTGAGGGTGTTGAACAGGCGGTTGCGGGGCCTGCGAAAACACACACATTGCCGTGTGCATGGATGTATAGTTTTATTTGTAGTAGTGTAGGCATGATACTCAGCTTCTATGAAGTGCCATACTTGTGGCTGTACTTATTTTACACGCGAGTTTAAGTCGTATTTGGCATGTTTTTATTTTAATTGGCCTAGAAAATAAACTTGTGTGACGATGAAATTGAATCAATCGCGGAAGAAATCATATATTATTGTTTAAACGAAAATACATCAAGAAAGTTGTATTAAAACCAATAAAAGTGTATAAAATTTTTGACTTAAAACTAACGTAGGGATTTAAAGGCCTAGCGGACCCGACGAACTTTGTTCCACTTGTTAGTTCCCACTTCATATCCCTATTGTTCATGATGAGAAAAAAATATTGTCAATAACTTATCGTAAGTAATTAAATTTCTCACTGGATGGTTATGCAAATGTAAAACTCGATGTGGTTTTGTTAACATAGTCTTATCATTTTCATACATGAGTGCATTTCGATCCAGTTTGTATACGAACCACTCGCCAATTTGTGTTGGACCACTTACAGTCCACTACCCGTGGTTTCATTTGAACCCAACAACAGTACAACTACTAGGCCAAGTTAGAATAGCGCTCTCACTGACGACCTCCGTGGCGTAGTGGTCACCATGCTAGTCCGCCACCCAGAGGTCGCGGGTTCGATTCCCGGTCGGGGCAAGTTGGAAATGGCCTTTTTCAAATTGCCTTGGGCCTTTGATGTTTATCTATATACGTATTTGTTATAAAATATGTTATCGTTGAGTTAGTAATCCTTAACACAAGTCTAGAACTTACTTTGGAGCTAACTCACTCAGTGTTATTTGTCCCTATATATTTATTTATTTATTATTATTCATTTAACTGGGGTGCTGTCCACCTATTATTTGTATGATATATAGCTTGTCTTAACTTTAACTTGCTTCAACGCTCGGTTCTATTCCTTGGTCGGTCTTTTTAAAAAGCTAAAAGCTGCGAATTTGGTATCTGCTTGTATTTTCCTGTACCATTGAACATTCGAATCGCGGAATGTAGATTTTATTGTGCTTATTATTTTGTAAATTTTGTTTACCACATTTTTTTTGATTCGATTTGTTTAACTAAGTCAGTCTTTCCCAAAGTAGGCGATAACGCCCCCTTGTGGGCGCTGGAGGCTTTAAGGGGGGCAGTAACGGGCCCAGAATAAAGTTGGGGGGCGCTGATGTGATTTAAGCAATGAGTAATTTATAACTTCAGCTATTTCATATTTTAAATTTCACTGAAATTAAAATCCTTTTACTACACAACATCCATCTATTAGTTCATATTTAGATCCTTTTTTATTGTACAAATATAAACTAAAAATGTAATTAATATTTATTATTTTAATGCGTTCACAACGCTATTTATATCGTTAAAGGAATCAAACACTGAAAAAATTTCGTGTTTTAAAGTTTCGCAGGTGAGGTCCCCACTTCCGATACTAGAAAGTCTAGTTTAGAATATAGGTTGAATTAAACTACAGGCAAGACAAATATGTGATTCAGGTTTTTATGGTGAAAAAAATGGGGGGCGCTACAAAATAACTGATTTTTAAAGTGGGCGTTTGACAAAATAAGTTTGGGAACCTCTGAACTAAGTGAACTGTCCCGTCTTTGCTTACTTTTTCATATTTTAACATTACTTACATTGTTGTTCTTCTTCTTTTTCAGTAATATAGTAAAGAAAAACACAAAAAATAACATAATATTCTGAACTTTAAACACTTGAGACTTTTAGCCATCACTTTAGCTGCAAACCATATTTACCTTTATCTCTTTTGGGAAAAACTTGGCCGCTAGTGGCCGCGCGGCGCTTGCGGGCGTCCAAACAAATTTGGTTTATCTCAAGCTTTTCTTTACATTTCTTAGATAGAAATAAGGGTGAATATGGCTTATCAGTGAATGTGCGCTGCTACTCACATATTTTTGAACAAGAAACCTATTTTTGAACGCGGGAGTCACCAAAACACAAAACGTGTAATTTTTTGTCACCGATCGCGTTACAAGTCAAGGAATATCATTACACCGTATTTTTGAAAAAGTTACCCAAAAATATCAAGCAGAAACTTTAGAAAAAAAAATCAACTTAAATAAAAAGCAGCATGTAATGGAATGGATTCTCCGTGACACACAACACGAAGAATTCTTGACATTTGTTCGAAAATGGGTCTTCAGATTCTGAGCAGAGCTCTAAATACTCATTTCAGTGATATTTTTTTTGTGATTGTGAAGTGAGCTTGTAAAAACGCTACACAATTTCACAGAACATTACGCAATTTCTTATTTCATTACATCACACTGATTCCCTATATTTTAAATTACGCTCGCACACACTGAAGCGGGCTATTAAATAAACAAAGAACGAGACTTTTCTAAACATGTCCCAAGGTCATCTGATTGTTATCACCATCATCATCATGTCGTATGGCATGCTACTGCACAGATCCTAAACTGAATGGTAGGTTTTTTAGCCAGTCTACGGCTGGCGGAGTCAAACTATGGAGCTCGCTAGGTCGTCCTCCAGAGAATGGAGAATGTCTACATAGGTATAGGCTTGAAAGTTTGTACGACTATAGCTTGTATGTATACAAATAGAACATTTTTTTTTTAAAAGGCCAAGGAGTTATGATTTTAAAAGACATTTCAAATTCTCATAAAAATAGAGACAGTGTGTGACGTCATATTCCAACGTCCCGCTCCGCTCGCGTCTTGGTCGCACGTCGCACTATCCGGTCCGCCAGTAGAATGTGACGTCACCGCATCAAACGTCGGCCCGTTGGAATTCGGTATATGACTCGATTTTTTTTCTTATTCGTATCAAAAAGTAACTTAATATGACACCAAAAACATAAAAAATAAGTTTTCTTCGTTCAAAAATAAGCAAGTTATAAAAGCCTTTCAAATCCGGTGGAAGGGGAAACTATCAAATAACAGAAAAAGGATGCACATACACATGCGTGACGTCACTGGCATTAGGTGTCACGCTTGCGAAAGAGATAGCGAGATGCCCCCACCACGCTCCCACTCGTATATTTAAAATGATAATTGCTGCCTCATTTAATCAATTTACTTTCTATTTTCGGAAAACGGCTTCTTGTTAATGTTATTTGTTATTCGTATAAAATATTGTCCAAAAACAAACTAAGTCAAATAGCTTATTTGGCGACGTGCATTCATTTCAAACTTTCATTTTTCGAAAACTAAACGAAATATCAAAATATTTTTTCACAAATATTTTTTATTGAAGTGAAAACTTCTTTAGCGGCTTTGAACACTTTTTTTTGTAATGGGTAAAAAATGTTTAACTCGCGTCAGGACACGTGACCTGATCGAAAATTCGTAAGACGGATGGAGAGTAGACAGCCGGCACAACGTGGGAGAGGAAGTATCCCCCTCTCTTTCTACGGCCTCTTTCTATGCCTGCGCCTGCTGTTTCGTTTAGGCGGCGCAGGGCGATTGCGCGTGGCACGCTGTAAATAAATAAATATTGTATTCTACCACATAAATGACAGTACTTTATAGTGATAATTAAAACAATCGTGCAAGATTATTCACCAACTATTCCAAAATATAAAAAATGTACAACGTTATTCAAGTTTTCATTTCTGCCAGCACTCCAGGAGTGCAACCCGTCGTTTTTTTATTTTTAACAGAGAATACGATGAGCTAAAAATCAAATTAGTGAACATTCTTCATTGGTATAATGGACATTGTTACGACTTCTATTGACGTAAATGTACCTACACATGTTAAGAATATCATAAAACAATACCAAAAGTAAATACATACGTGAACCGTGGTCGCGGTTTTTTTTTTGATCCTCACTAAGGATGGAAGCCCATGGAAGTAAACCGAGTCACATGCATTATAAGAACAAATAAATTAATAAATATTTTTGCACCATTCACACACATTGAGCTAGCTCCAAAGTAAGTTCAAGCTTTGTGTTATGGAATACTTACTCAACGATTCTATATTTTATAACAAAAACATATATACATGTCCAAAAATACATATATAAATAAACAAAACACGTTAACATGTATTATTTCAAAAATAGTCTATGATAGAAATAATGATGTACCCATGATGTACCTTTATTATGATTCAAAACGCCAAACACCAATATATTCTCTTTGACCAATGCGGATATAAACATGTCAGATGAATCTATTGAAAGTAAACAGATAAACAAAAAAGGTGAAAAATCTTAAATGCAGAGATAAATGAGTAGAAGAAACAGCTTAGAAGATGTTATAAAAAATGACAAAATCAAGACACAACTTCCAACTAAAGAAGAAACAAAAAACTCACTTAGAAAAGATGAAGTACAAATAGTTATTGATCACGACAACAAAGAAATTACTAAAGCATCTGATAAAAGAAAAGTTAGAAGAGACGAGGATGGTGATACTGAAGCGGATGTTATAGCAATTAACGCTTCGAATCCTGATGGACGGTTAATTGGAGGCCAATCACAACCGGAACCACAGCCAGAATCACAGCCACCATCACAGCCAGCATCACAGCCAGCATCACAGCCGGCTGAGCAACCGGCATCACAGCCGGCTGAGCAGAGGCAACATGTTTATCTAGGTTGGTAAGATATTTGTTATGGGTTTCGTATCTTGATTCATTTTACTACCTTTAGCCCACCATCACGCTAAAAGTGTCATGTGGGTCTCGCTTGGAACCATCTGCTTAGAACCGCAAGACCCTAGATGCTCTGTCTGCTTCAATAGGGTTTCAGATGTGATAGTGTACTTGTGTGACCAGTGTTGTGTCAGGAACCCAAACACTACACTACGCTCCATCACCCAAGTGGTCGAAAAGGGACAGGGCGGGTCACGTTTGCCGAATGGTGTCGGAAAGATGGGCTCAAATAACGTCCAATTCCAGTATATGGAAAACGATCAAGGGGAAGGCTTAAATGATGAGGCTTAAATGAGGCAACCCATTCCCATTCCCACTGAAGACAAATGAGTCAATTTTTGTTCTTAAGTGTTTCGATTGTCACTACTGCGTCGTCCCCACTGGGGATAAATGGAACTGTATCTCGTAATTCGTATTCGTCCCCAGTGGGGACGACGCGGTGGTGACAATCAAAACACAGAAAACCAAAAATTGTCCCATGACGAATAGGATATACCAAAAATGAGATGGAGTAACAACCTGTCTGATTTTAACAAGTATTGAAATGAAGTAGTTAAAGATCGAAATAGCTGGAAACAGCAAGGGGAGGTCTTTGTCCAACTATAGGATCTAAATGGCTAGTAAATAAAAGTGTATTTTTGTATTTTGTATATTAATTGATACACCTAGGGCTCACGCAAGCCCATTGAATTAAAGCTTGTGTAACAGAAAGTGGGAAGCAGTGTCTTCTGTGCCAACCCGTCTGCCCAGCAGGGCAAAATTCTCCCTTTATTGGGAGATACATTCAATCCATTTCTGGTCGAAATAGAATGTTAAAATGTTTGTGCTATATTACAGGTGACAATCCATATCATCTTACGAGACCAGAGCCGCTTTCGAATCGTGTCAATGCACAAGAGCCACCCATTAACCCTGGACTATTAGAGTATGAACTAATACTGTATAATCCGGAAACTAGAAACAGCTTCATCAAGAATATCTTGACTATAGTCTTCATCATGTTAGTGATGACTTCTGCGTTCACTGCTGTTGTTTTAGCTGTGTAAGTGGATTATTCTTCTTGTGCCATGTGGTTTCTGACCTAGAACAGGACTTCTCTGGATCTGCTGCCATGGATGTCCTAAGAACTAATAATCACGCCGGGATCACCAGTTAAAGGAAACTACTAACTTTAGAGAACAGGTTAGTTAAATAGAAGCGTGTGTGTGTGATGTCCTTGCTTTAATGCGGCGCAGCAAGAACTGCAGTCGAATAGAAAAAGATGTTATAATACGATATCATACAGTGTGTCCTTCCATGACTCACTTGAGTGCTACAACTGCTTCTTAGGCGGATGATGGTTGTAAAACTATTCACTCAAATGCATTCCCAATCAAAGTTGATGTCAGGCAGAGGTCTGGACTTAAAACTAGACAAAACTTTGAAATAGTTTCTGCCTTTTCTTCTCTACTTCGAAAGATACTCGAATTCGGCATTCTTTGGTGGCAGAGAGTACTCTAATATAACTAAAACTCTGTACGCATAAGGCAAAATGGCCGTTTTTCGCAAATGTGGGTGGCTTTACGTTCTCTCTTTAAACTATAAACAGCAATTTAAAAAATAGTTTGAAAGGTTATTTAGGCTTGGTCAAGACAAAATTTTAAATGATATCTCCTTTTAGTTTCAAATTATTTTTTTCAAATGGGGGCAGCACTGGATCCCGAAAAATTCATGTATCCCCATTCGGGAACGCACTAAGAAATAAGAAGGAGTTTGTTCTTCTCATTTTTGTGTGTTTTCGGTTGCATCCTCAGCTGTTCTGCTTTGGAGCTCAGAGTGTTTATTCTTCTACGAAGATATGAATGTCAATAGTCACCAACTTACATATTAATGTATTAAGAAAATTATCCCTCAAATTATATCAGAGATTTTACAAAAATAGCAAAAAATTAATGACTACTCAGGCATTTTTGCATTGTGGATGCAATGCCTGAGGAAAACCTTGTTTTGTCTTTGGAATGTGACTATCGTTCGCCTGCCAGAGCCCTTAGGAAACAAACAATGTAAAATTGCTGAAGAGAGAAAACGCTGGGCAATTTATACAATGTGAAAGGGACATTCCCGTAATAAATAGAACCACGGAATATACTAGATCATTATAGAATAATGAAATAACAATAACAGTCAAAAATCAGAAAAAAAAATCGATATTCCCATACACATTGCCCGGGCGGCTGCACACTTTTGTACGGTAGTGCTATTTTTTTTTTTAGTTTTTTTCACTGTTATTTTAATTTCATTATGTCATAATGATCTAGAATAGCCTGTGATTCGATTTATTATGGGTATGTTCTTTCCACGTTGCATAATTTATTTCTTCAAAAACATAACAGATTGTAACCATTTCACTATTCTTTACAGCCCCTCTGTTAACGATGTTTTTAATAAAAACAGAGTAGTTATCCTCATTCCAACTATGTAAGTCTTTTTTATTGTATTGTATTTTTCTTTTATTATAATAAGTAAGATCTGAGAAACAAACTGAGACCATATTGTGTGTATGTGTTTCTTTACCGCGTGTGCTATTCGTCTTTAGATTATGACCTTAAGGTGCTCCCTCACCGGGAACAATTACTTGTAACTTTACAGCTCGCTGATGTTCGAGCATTACATCAGTGAGAGAGGAGAACTGAGAATTACAGTGCGCAACCATCAATGATAAAATCTATAATATTGTGTTATAACTTGTAACATCAATGCGCAGACGCGGAGCGCTATTCCCGCTCAGTATCCCACATCGAATCTGAAATGTTACATTACAGGCGAATGCTCGTAAGTCACGGAGGCAGTATTGTAACGTAATGCTAAAAAGTCGAGTCTGTAACGTTACATTACAGGCGAATGCCCCCGCTGAGGAACTGCCCATAAAGTATATTATCTTCAAACGCTGTCATCTCACTGCAAACATAAATAAACTATCAGCGATGAAGTAACTCATATTTGTTATTTACTTACACCTGTATTTACATACTGTAAATAGTATGTAAATGATTGTCTAAAGGCATATTTATTTATATACTGTATACTCATGACATTTTTATTTCAGATTTATTATTTTTGTAGTTCATTATGCTATGACATGTTGGGTGCCTTGTGCAAGATATCCACCTGGCAACATCATCTGTCTGATGTTTTCGGTAGGTAAATTATTATTTTTTTAGCATAGGATATTTTAGACACATTCACGATAGGGAAGAAGAACAAGGATTCAGGTATTTCGTTGACGAAATATCTCCCTTCGCTTCTTTGGTCGGCCCCTATTACTATGTCACTTTTATTGATAAAAATTCAATTTCCTATTTACCAGATTTTGCTTACGGTAGAATTTGATGGCAAGATAAGTTTATTTGCTCGGCAAAACTGTCAAGAACGCCATCTAGTGATGAGTAGCGAAACTACTGACGACTTGATATCCGCCATGGTATGGTAGCGCTATCTTTTTTTTTCTACGTAAAGTTCTGACTTTCAAGTGTTAATAATAATAATGATGGTGAGTGGCGACACCACGTACTCTACCTCCAGGGGGACCATACTCACATGCGCTTACACACACACATACACACAGTTACACACCCCCCGCCTCTGTCTTGCCTTAACTGGCCGGCCAGAGTGGAGTCGCAAGAGCAGAACATACGCTCCAGGGTGGAAGTGTATTGCACGTAATGGCGCAATAACGGGGAAACCCGCCCTCGGGGGTAAGCCCCGTGATGGTGAAACCGGAGCCGCACCTCTCGACACCCTCAGCTGCTCACATTGTGTTGCGCCCTGGCCGCATTTTCGTGGCTAGTTAGGGTGCCCACAGGCAGTGTAGCCAACGAGCAGCATGTCACCATCTACCAGGCTAAAATTGTTGTGAGAGATTTTTAGGTAGATGTCCGTATCTCACTCCATAACCCAGTTATCCGGTCCATTAACATCCCATCCATAAAGCCCAAACAAAGTATATCCCTCCCTGGCAATAGTTCGGCAGCTGTGGAGGACTGTCTGTTAGTGCATCTCAATGGTAAGGGATAGACCTCTATAGATGCAGCCATCTCACTTTTTAGATAAAAAGGTACTAAAAGGCCTCTTCATGTTGGCTTTGGCCCCATGAACACCTCACTCAAAGAACCCCATGGATCCGTGGCTGAAAAGCGTACCAACATAATAATAATAAAAATTCTTTATTCAAGTAATTAAAACTCATTTTGTTAGTAAAATGCTTATACACTATGCTAGTAATAAAGTTAACCCTCAATAACTTTTAAACAACTGAACCGATTCTCATTAAACATAGCTAATAACCACCGCATGGGAACTTGCTTTTACGTAAAAAACGGTCAGGGAAGTATTATTCTATTTAGTCCATCGTAAAAAAAAACCTATTGGGACCCAATTTTTTTAATTCACAAATCAAAGTTCCGGAGTCGATTTGCGTTGTGATACCGCCCTGTAAAATTCGTACGATACCGTGACGTTATGCAAAATTTAAATGTATCTTATCTTGTAGTCAGTGGAAAGTAACTCATAGTTTTTAGGGTTCCGTATTTTTTTTTAAAACGAAACTCTTCTAGGATCCTCTCGTGCGTCTGTCTGTCTGTCTGTTCGTCATCGTAGGATCGATCGTCATGGTGTAATCTCCCAAACACAGATGTGTAAACTAAATAAATTAGAAATTAGGAAATAAAAAAATGTGTTGCTAACCTCACTATGTCCTTTAAAAAACGAAATCCCACGTTAGAAGAATCTCAAATATATTTTTGTTATTATTGTTAAATAAATAGTGTTGATTTTATTTATGAAAGAAGACGAAAATTGATCATTGACATCTGACCTCCGAAACTACTTAGCCTAAAATTTAAAAAATATGTATACAAAGTTTTGTTCATTGCTTATAAATTACAGGAAAACCTATAATAATCATATCAATTTAAAATAAAATGGTAAACTCAATATAATACGTTCACTTACGAAAAATAATTCACTAAAACACCACCAGATAGGGTTAGTAGTAGTAAACTCTCATCTTACTGTGAGGATTTCAAATGTGATATTTTGTATTAATTTAAAAACTTTGGCATTGTACGGAACTCTCTCCACGCGATTTCAACTCGCACTTGGCCCGTTTTATTAATAATCCACCCGATTTGCATACATATTTTTTGCAGGTAGTAGGCATGAGCTTACTCTGTGGAATAGTGACGTCGTATTACAGTACGCAAATAGTTTTGTACGCTTTTATAGCGACGACAGCTGTTGTGTTTGTGTGCATTCTACTTGCGTGTTCAAAGGTGAGTGAAATCATTTTTACAAACTTTTATTTAGTCTGCCCTGTCCCTTCGTCGGTCGGTTGGTCTGTCTGTAATCATATCTTGCTAGTTAAATTTGACACACTTTCCGATTTCCGATTAAGCTGAAAATTAGCACGCATACGTATTATCATCATCAGACATAGGCCTCTCCTAAGGAATTCTAAAATGACCGATCTACCGTGATTGTGCAATATTAGTAAGACATGCAGCTGTATTTGATGATTGAGCCGGAAGGTCATAGGAACTCTGTAATAAAACGACGCAACCCCATCGATTTTGGGCTCGTTTGATTCGTCTTGAGGAGCACTTTAAACATTTTATTGTTAAGGATAGAAGCTTGTTTTAAAAAATAAACTTTTAATAATTACAAGTTCGAAGGTAGTTCTCCAAGCGTACTTAAGTAAGTTTGTACTTAATAGTATACCAAAAGTTAAAATAAACACAGAGAAATGCCGAATTGTTTTTTAATTTTTTGTTTTTGTACTGTTCTTTTATTTTTATTATACTATAGTGATCTAGTATAGCCCGTCACGTGGTTCGATTTATTACGGGTATGTCCCTTCCACCTTGTATACGTTCCACGATTATTCAAAGACGCCTGGATCAATTTGGAAAATTCTTTCATTTTGTTTGAAAGGGCATACTTGTAGGGAGGTCTCGAATTTCTTTTTATCATAATCGGTTGTCTAGTTTTGTGTTGAAGTATGGTTGAAGTCGGTTTTTAGATTTGAGAAATTATTTAATAAATAAATTGAAACGAACAAAGCACACATATTGAGCTAGCCCCAAAGTAAGTTCGAGACTTGTGTTATGGGATAATAACTCAACGGTACTATATTTTATAACAAATATGTACAATATGTAACAAAAACCCTGTCCGATCCTTGTAGCAGCAACTCAGACCGTAAAAAGTGTTCGGCCCGCCCGGCAATTTGGATGAAATGTCGTCTTCAAGTTTCAAGCATTGATCCCACAGGAAAAGTTGTTCATATTGACGGCCTGAGTTGCTGCTACAAGAATTGGACAGGGCTTTTGTTACATATTGTAGATAAATATTCAAGACCTAAATCAATCTAGAAAACATCATTTTCCATCTTGACGTAACCGTGGATCGAATTAAAAAGTAGTCATGCCTTTTCTATTGCAGTTCGATTTCACAAGCTATTTCCTCTACTTGATTGTGGCAGTGACTGCGTTTAGTGTTCTGGCAGTGCTTATTTTAATAACAATGATGGTGGCCAAAACGGCTCTCGAGCCTGCATTTATAGCTCTCCTCGTCTTTGCCACGTTATTACAGGTTATGGTAAGCATTTTATATTAAAATGTTATAAACACAAAGTATCACATACTAGCGTTGCATAGCTATCGATAGTTTTACTATCGATAATTGACCTCGAAAAGCAGTCACAATATCGAACAACCGATACTATCCTATAGTATAGATTGTCAATAGTTTGCAATACTATTTAAAGTTAAAACTATCGATAGTATCGAAACTATTGATACTATCGGTACTTGGATGGTATCGAATACTGTCGATAGTATCTAAATTCAATAATATCGATAGTTTTACCTTTCATCAATAGTATTGCAAACTATTGACAATCGAAACTATCGATAGTATTGGTAATTCGATTCTATCGATAGTCCTATCGATATTATTACGGTTTTTCAAGGCCACGATAGTATCGATAGATATTGCTTATAACACTATCACATACCCAATGTCCTTTTTTATAAGTTACAAATATTTTAAAGTTCGGTTCAGTCCATCATTTTGAACAACTTTTCCTTATAAATGTCTATCGAAAGCCGAAGAAAAATCATTTTCCATAGTAACGATATGACGTAACTACCTCGATTTGTTTGAGAACTTACACCGACTAACATAACATAACAAATTATGAACTGAATCACCCTTAAAATATTTGTATTTATTAAAATATAATAAAAAAACTTATAATAACACAAATTATTTATTACACAAATGTAATGTTGCATCCCCAAATGTGCGCGTTTTTGCCTATTTTTTTCTCCAAATGTAATATACAAATAATATATGTCAATTGTCTTCCAAAGATGACAAAGACCTTGCAAAGTGGAGAAGAAATAGTCATAACAGTTTCAGGGCCGGAACAGACGGGGCGCAAGTTGCACCGCGTAACAGCTAGATATGGGCGCGCGGTGGACTCAATATAACTATGTGAGTATTTACTCAGTAGATTGAGTAAATACCCGATAAATATCAGTATCTATCCATTCACCGAATTTGATTGATTTATATGAATAGTGACTCATATTAATATTCATATTCATTTATTTCATGTTTTCATGACAATTTTGAAACTTCAATATAGTTTACAATTGAAATTCTTATCGGAAAGTGTGTGCATACGCTATAAAATACTTACACGTCCAGTTATGCGTCATATGCAACGCTTAAGTATATGAAAATATCATACTGATCATACATTGAAAGTAGGCTTCTTTGACTTATTATATTTTTTTGTGTGGAGGTGGCAAAGACGTGATCATATGTTTAAATAAGTAAACAGACATCAAATACGATGTCAATATAAGAGCACGCTCTACTGACTTTATTTATTAAATCTAGTAAGTAAATACTAAATGAGTAGATTGAGTATTTTTCCACTTACATACCATACACACCGCCCATCTCTAGCTGTTACGCGACGCAACTTGCGCCCCGTCTGTTCTGGCACTAAATGATTTGGAACGTCAACTCTCTTAGAAAATAAATGCAGTTGTAGCACGGGTTTTTGTTTGTATTCCTTTAATCGCCTCTTACGACATCTACAGAAAAAAATGGAGTGGTTCATATTTCAAGCCATCGGCGTGCCGACCAAGCGGCATCGGCTTTTTCAAAAGCGCAGCTTTTGTGTCGCACCGACGGCGTGCACTCCAATTCACTACTTTGCGACAAGTGAAATCAGGGATATGTACGATACGACAATTTTATAAAAAAAACATCATCGAAGGGAACCAGGACCAGGAAGACCTAGGCATAGCTACATGAAGCAAATAAAGAAGGTGAACGTCGTGTCGTACAGCGAAATAGAGACAAATGGAAGAACATTCGTACTCCACCGACAAGAGCATGGCTCTTAAATAATATAGAGGTAGATAGATGTACTAATGACGGCCTAGTTTCTTGGCGTCAAATAGCGATCTTAATATTAGTTTTTCTGCAATAATAAATCTAAAATCACATTATGAATGGATATGATCCTGATAAGCGACATTATTTTGTGATGTTTTATTCTCTTAACACTATCTAATAATTTATTTTTGACCCGTGTAACTGTAGTAGAAAGTAACCCATGAACTATAAGAACGTTACTTTCAGATACTCACCATACATCTGCAAACAATAATAGGCGGAAAAACTATAGAATTAAATGAACGGGACTATGCCCTGGGAGCGTATATGTTATATATGTCCATAATAGATATATTCATGAAGATGGTTTTTATGTTTGGTATATCTAATGACATGTAAAACTTTTTTGACTTAACCAAGTCAGAAGTTACGACGAAGAATCTTGAAGTTGTCTATCTGACAAACGTCAGATATAGTGTTTTCGAAGAATTTTCGAAGTGAAGATTTTTATAAATGTTTCATTTATAAATGTTTGTCTAAAGAAATATTATAATCAAAATGGAAGGAGACAAAGAAAACCCAAACAGAAAGGATAAGAAAAAATCACAAAAAAAGAAACAGGTTAAGTACAGCGAAGATAGTGAAGATAAAATTACATCAATTGATCAGTCAGGAGACTCCAAAGACCAGATTTATAAAGAAGATGAACAATCAAAACCCAAGAAAACTAATCATCTTACATCTGATCAATTCACATTAGTTAATTATAATTTTAAAAACAAATATAAACCTTATCATGATCGAGAATATGGAGTGAATTATAACCGAGATTTTATGGCGTATAATTACCGAGGGTATAATATTCAAGAACCAAAAGTAAAGTTTTCCCCTGCTCCTGGCTATAAAGACAAACTTGAAAGATGGACACAATATATGAGTAAGTAAATGAAGAATTAAATAAGGACAAATCAAAATCTGTCCATCCCTTGCGATTTTAAAAGACATTTTATATAGAGCCAATATTTATCGACAGGCGGGTTGATAGGACAAGTGACGTTATATCGAGTAAACCGCCCGGTCGGCTTGAAGCTTTCCCTAAATACAATATTAATCTATGCTTGAAGCTGCGCTGTACACGAGCGCGCGCACACCTCTATGTGCTGCTATGTACGAACGCTTCAAAAATTGAGTCATAATCTCTCATACTAATTGTATGAGGAATTATGACTTCATTTTTAAAGCTTGACCGTACGCATACTAGGTTCTGACCGGCCGGGTGATGTTACAGCAACCACGCTGGCCAACCGTTACGACTAGTAATTTGGTAATAACTTATTTTTTACGAGTAGTAACTTGGTAATAACTTACGTAATTTTTCATAGTAGAACAATTTATTTTACTTTGTGACATAGAGTTCTTAGGTCTATATACCTGCATTATCAACGAAATTCATTACGGATTCTCACTCTTTTTTGAAGTCCTTAATAATTTGTCTGTTAAAGGTCACGTAGAGAAGCAACCCGCGAAGCCTCCTCGAATGTACTACCACCCCAATGACAACAGCTTTGTCATTATAGTGCTGTTGTCGCTTCTGCTGCTGATATTATTAACTTTGGTGATGTGTCTAGTGGCCAAATTTGTGTAAGTATTTGTTTACTTTAGAAAACTTACAGATTTTTCGACTTCCTAAAAGGAGGCTATCAGTTCGTCGCGCTCTTTTAGGGTTCCGTACCCAAAGGGTAAAAACGGAACCCTATTTGTAATCTGTCTGTCTGTCTCTAGGCTGTAACTTATGAACCGTGATAGCTAGACAGTTGACATTTTTACAGATAATGTATGTCTGTTGTCGCTATAACAAAACATACTAAAAACAAAATAAAATAAATACTTACATTGGGCTTTCATACAACAAACGTTATTTTTTGGCCGTTTTTTTGCTCGATATTCATAACGGCAACAGATAGACGCTTGAAATGTTTACATAATATTAAATTGTATATTCACTTTAAAAAGAAATAATTGATTTAAACACAACAGACGTGATTTTTTTATAGATAATGGTATGGAACCCTTCTTGCGAATCCTAATCGCACTTGGCCGGTTATTTCTATGCATGTTTACTGATATTTAAAAATGCCTGGATCTTTTTTTTATTTGTTAGGATATACTTGTCAAGTGGTCCCATAGAAATTGTATCAAAATCGGTTGTGTAGTTTGGGGGTGAAGTCGGTTTTTATTTTTGAGTGTAAATGTGTATACTTCTATGGGATATAAGCTTGAGAGTAGTCGTTAGATTTGCCTTAATTCTGAGAGAAAAAATTATAACCATATTAAAACATACATACTAGATAAGCTAAATGATACTATTAATTTTCTTCTTGACAGCTTGTATCAGTCCATTGCTGGTCTAAACGCCTCTCTCAATAAAGCGAGGTTTTATTAATATATATATAATATACAACGTGGAAATGACTTACCTAATATTAATCGAACCACAGGTTTTACTATATCACTATAGTATAATGATAATAACATAACAGTCTAATAGTATATTATGCAATTAGTGAATAAAAGACGGATTTACTTCGAGGGCCATAGATGAATCACGAGCAGGTGAAGGATTCTAACGACTGAATCACGACTGTATTCAAGTGTTAAAATCCTGAGCAATGCGAGTGATTCATTGCCCTCGATGTAAATCCGCTTTATTCAAGAATTGCATACTATACTTTATACCATGACTACGAAAATAATTTTTCAAAACTAAAAACCGACTACACCACCAAACTACACAACCGGTTTTAATAAAAAAATTATATGACCACTTGACAGGTATTCCCCAAAAAAAAAAAGAATATTCTAAATCGGTACAAACGTCTTCGAATAAATCGATCAACATATATAAAATATAAGTTCCGACGAATAACATCCTCTTTTGAAAGTCGGTTAAAAAGAAAAATTTAATCGAAAATAGACATTTAATGAAGAAAAAAGAAGGTTAAATTAATTAAAATGGACATTAAAATTGGAACAATTACTAAAATTAAAAGTAAATTGGTACCTTCCATACACCATCCTTTCCTCTTACTGGCCCCAGGATCTTGCGTAAAGAAAGGTATTTTGCAAGACCATATTCGAGGGAATTCTTTTGTCTGCAGGGAGCAATTCTATTGTTATTTTAACCGACCTATCCGGGTGTATCCTGCTCACATGATAAGCCCAGTCCCACTTGAGCCTTGTATTCAATTAACTTAATCTCCTATTTTTTTCAGCAAGGCCTTGCATCGTATGTTTGATGTGTACTATATGATTTGGGTACCTGCAACGTAAGTAGTTATTTTACTCATTTATTTTATTCCGCGACAACGGCGTTGCCAAAAGGAGGGTTATGATTTTCGCTGGTATGTATTTTTAATTGAATTGATTGCACTTAAAACCTAAAAAATATTTATATGTTTCTTTAATATTATCTATGATAACTTAACAATTAAGGTATATTTCAAGTGAAAAATACCTCGTGCTCCGTGGTTATGCTTCGGAAAGCACGTTAGAGCTTTTACAAATTACGTAATATGTAGGTATTGATTATTAAATTTCATATAAGCTTCGATATTTTTTTGTTTTGTTATTATAACTATTTATTTTTTTAGTACTTAATTAAATACATCCTAATTTGTTTCTGTTGATGTACTTATCTCATTAAGTTTGCATCCCGTCTACCACCTTTTTTGCTTCGTCCCAAAGGTGAACTGGACAATGTTTATCATTAAGTTTTACCTTTTGTTTTAGAATCTTAAGCTTTTCAGTGCAATAAATGAAATAAATAAATAAAAAAATTATAAGAGTAGCACAATCGCTCAAAAAATGTGCTGACACCGACAAGCTATTTTGAAAACTCTATTAAAGTATTAAATATTTTTGATAATCGTTTGCTTATTTTTGATAAATTAAATAAAGAATAATCTAAATATGTTAATTGTAAAAGTTTAGCTTTGGAGATCAATGTCTATAATGAATACAAACTGTCGGTGCAACGCACTAAAGTTTTCTGCGAGTGTACAATGCAGGCATGGTCTTTGAACGAGCGGGGCATCTTTTTCCGCCCGCCGATAAAGCGTTCTCATAATTTGGGCAAATGGACTATAAACAAATTTTCTTTTAATTTTTGAAAAAAAGGGGACATCTCACGTACCGAATCACACACTGGCCGACATGACATCAGTGCGTCTTGGAACGTGTCATCGTCCTTGTCAAGCCACTTTCGCCCTAAGGGAGACCTCCGTAAAAGTCAAAACATAACATATCGACCAATAGCTGACTCGGTACGAGGTTGACCCGTTTTTTTGGTTTCCGTACCCAAAGGGAAAAACAGGACCCTATTTTAGTAATAGGTAACTCCGCTGCCCGCCCGTCTATCACCAGGCTGTATCTCATGAACCGCGATAGCTAGACAGTAGAATTTGACTCGAACTTGGCGGGTTTTTCAAATATCAATTATGTTAGTTTAGGTACGTTAGTTTTAATCAAATATTTTTTCTTTTACAGCTTAGGAGTATTCTTTACACTCCTCCTGGTCCATTTTGTGCCCTGCACCAGGAAATTTCCCTGGAGTTTAATCATGCTGATAATTAACGTAAATATATTCTTATTACCTTAATCATTTGACTCGCTCCGTGGTCCATTAGAATTGACACCATTATTGTTAAATACTTGATACATTTTTAAATAAAAGTACTCACAAAATCTTATTTGATTTCAGGCAATCTCAATGATTTTTATGTGTATGTACGTGACTGCAACTCATGACACCTTTCTACCAATGTTTGCTCTTATTCCTATTTGCTTTATAGTGCTGTTCATGATTCTTGTAGCCTTATGTGGTGTAAGTATTACCATTGTTTCACTCCTTCAAAGAAATTACATATAAAGTAGAAAAACTACGAATAATAATTTCGTTAAAAAAATATATTGAAAGTTAAACCTAATACAACGTACTTATGTTTCCGTAATGCTTATGTTCAAGTAAGCAAGTGTGTATCGTATATGTAATGTATATTAGTATATATGTATGTATATGGCAAATATTATATTATTGTATTTATCTGTATATACTTATTTATTTACATCGTTTTTTAAAGTGCTTTAGGAACTTTGTCTTGCAAGTCTTGCATCCCACATTTAGAGTTGGATCTCACTTGTTAGCACGGAATAGCGCTTTTCTATGTTGCTATCCCTTCTGTCGCTCAGAACCGTCATCTGCCGGTTCTCTCTGTCAGTTCTCGTTCATCTGCGAGAGAGAACGACGAAACGCTATAGAACCGGCCGAAACGGCCGTGATATAGCGTTCCGTCGCAGTATAGATATAAAAGATAGCAGCATAGAAAAGTGCTGATCCATGCTGACAAGTGAGATCCCACCCTTACGTCACCTTTGGTTAAAAATCGTAACTGATCATGACGTCACGCAAAATTTAAATGCTGTATCTTTCTCATTATTTGCTGATCAGAGAAAAGAAAAAATATGTATATCATACTTTTTAATAATATAACAATATATAAATAATATAAAATTTACATAGCCATGTGGGTTGCAAAGTCCAGTTCACAGGGCTAGTAGTAACAGAACCTCTTGTTAATTCTCTCAGCCTATAATCAACGCTGATCTACAGGCCTCTCCCAACAAAGGGAGGATTTGTCTGTCTGTGGCATTGTCGTATCAGTCGTACGGATGGACCAATTTCGATGCGATTTTTTACGTGAAAGCAAGTACCCTTGCGGTGGTTCTTAGCTATGTTTGATGAAAATAGGTTCACCCGTTTAAAAGTTATGGTTAACGTTTGAAAGTCGGGGTTTTAGAAGCTCTGTGGCCCGGCGGGAGTGCGCATTACTAGCGCTTTCGTAAGTAAAGCGACGCCGGGAACAAACAGACAGACATTATGGCCGCAAATAGCCGCTGAGCTTGGATTAATACATACTTTCTACTAAGAATTTTATTGTACGTATTTATTAGGCTTCCGTAACCACAGGGCAAAAACGGGACCCTATCACTAAGACTCCGTTGTCCGTCCGGTCCGTCCCGTCCATCCATTCGTCTATCTGTCTGTCATCAGGCTATACCTCATGAACCGTGATAGCTAAATAGCTGAAATTTTCACAGATGATTTATATCTGTTGTCGCAATATCAACAAATACTAAAAACAAAATAAACATTTAAGTGGGGCTCCCATACTACAAACGTGATTTTTTATAGATACGGAACTCTTCGTATGCGAGTCCGACACACACTTGGCCGGTTCGGCCGTATCGGCATGTGTATCGGTGTCTTGTTTAAGTACACTACCTTGTATGTGTTCCAGATCGACATGAGAAAAAAAAGTTTTTTGGTTTTGATGGTGTTGTTAGCGGCTTTAATTACGTTTATTGAACTGGAAATTTTTGAACGGAATTTTATTGAGTTTATGTCGCTTCTGTATAGACGGGATAATATGATGTTTGCGGGAGTAATATTGTACATCTTGGTTAGTATATATTACTATTAGGTTACTATATATTACTATTAGGTTACTATGTAACACATAATATCCATCACTTCCTTACAATACGACAAATAGGGTTGGATCTAGCGTTACAAGCAAAAGTATAAAATATCGATAGTCTATCAATACTATCGTGACCTCAAAAAACAGTAAAAATATCGATAGGACTATTTATAGCATCGATAGTATCAATAATATCGATAGTTTTTAATTAAGTAAAGGTATTAATTGTATAAAACTATCGATAGTATTGTGATGAATATCGATATTATAATAAAATCGATAATAATTTAGCTATAGATATTTTTTTGTATAAAAAGTAGTTACATTATCGATACTATTAAAAACTATCGATTGCATCGACAGTATCTAAATTCAATAGTATCGATACTATCGATAGTTTTAACTTTCATCAATAGTTTTGCAAACTATTGAAAATCGATAGTAAAGATACTTTCAAGGTCAACTATCGGTAGTCAAACTATTGATTGTTATGCAACGCTAGTTGGATCTCACCTGTCAGCAAGGAACGGCACTTTTCTATGCTGCTATCTTTTTCCATCGCTTGAAACCGGCCGTGCTGTAAGCCTTTCGTCGTTCTCTCTCGCCCTGACAAATGACGGTTCTGAGCGACAGAAAAGGACAGCAGCATAGAAAAGTGCTGAAACGTGCTGATAAGTGAGATCCAAACCTTAACTCAATTTTCTAGCTGTCAGGCGATGCGTGACAGCTAGAAACTGCTTTACGAATTTTACTCAGCGTTGTAACAATACAGATACATTTCATATCCTTATCCCTGACGGGGTAGACAGAACTCAGGGCCGTTAGACCCAAAGGCCATGCTTATAGTCCGACTACTTCGTGCGCGACCTTCCTGCGGGGTACAGACGTTGGCGGGAAGGAGACTCAAGGCGACAGCGGGTAGTGGATGGTGTAGCGGGGGAGGATTGCACGCGTTACCCTTCCCCGTGACACCATCCGCTAATGGTGGTCGTTAAAATGGAAAAGGAATCAAAATAGTGATGGGTTGCTAGCCGCATCTATAAAAGGAATACTTGAATTTTTCGGAGTCTAGTGCTGCCCTCGTTTCGAAAATTTCGTGTATTCCCTAAACATGATTCAAATTTCGCCCATTACCCCGATTGGCTTTTACGATCTGCGCGGAGAGAGAAGCAGCTGGTTCAATGTAAGTTTTTTCCTTTCCCCCAAACCAGCATGGAAGTTGAGGTCGGTACAAAGAATCTGGTATTTTGGTAATGTAAAAATTGATTTATTGATAAGACTTTTGATTTTTAGGGTTCTGTACCTTAATTTTTTTAGGATACAAACGGGACCCTGTTACTAAGACTCCTCTGTCCATCGTCTGTCACTAGGCTGTATCACATGAACCGTGATAGCTAGACAGTTTAAATTTTCACAGATGACGTATTTCGGTTGCCGCTAATACAACAAATAATAATATTTAAGTGGGGCTCCCGTACAACAAACGTGATTTTTTATAGATAATGGTACGGAACCCTTCGTGCGCGAGACCGACTCGCACTTGGCCAGTTATTAATTTAGTTTATAATTATATAACAGATCTGTATGATCATTTTCAGTCAATGAACTTTATGCTGATACAATTGATCGAGCAAGGCGGATACCTCCGGCTAAAAGACGACGACTATGCCATAGGAACCTTTCTGCTATACATGAGTATACCCTGCCTGTTGTTCAAACTAATGTCCTACATGGGACTGTTCGAGGAAACCAAGTGAACAACTTTTACATTTCTACGTATAATTTTTTTAAGATTATAATTCATATAATATATCTTTTAATTATTAACTTTTTGTTGTATTATCTAACATTAAATGTTTATAAGCAATTAACTTTCTTTTTATTATTCTTTTCAAAACCAAAACTGCCTTTTACACCAAACTGATTTTGATAAAGTTCTATGGCACCACCTCACAAGTATGCCCTTTCAAGCAAAAAAAGAGAAGTCGAGGAGCTTGACGAAGAATGACGAGGAGAGCCGACCCCAAATGAGATGAGATAAGGCTAGGCAAAGTAAGAGAGAGAGAGAGAGAGAGAGAGAGAGAGAGAGAGAGAGAGAGAAAGAGAGAGAGAGAATGAAGTTATTTTATTTATTTATGGCCTTTTTTTTGTTAATGTTTACCTAAGAATGAAAATTTAGGAAAAAAGGGGATTCTGTGTGTCGGAAGACTTAAATGGACATAGAATAAACGAAGCCTTTTGTGTTCAAAACATTTTACTCAAAATTAAAAAAATATGCACAATATTTCGCTTTGAAATTTATGTTTGAAAATAATAGACCCAGAGAATGTGACGATTTTATCGAAATATGACATTTGTGTCGTGAAAAAATTCGAGTGAAAGGATAATATGAAAGGTGTATTTAATTTTCTTTTTTAAGTATTAAATAAATTTATACATAAAAATTTAATCACTTTATTTTATTTCTCCTTATTCTCATATTTCAGATTTAAGAGCAGCCTTCCCGTCTTACTTTTCATACAAACGCTCGTACGTAATTATGGCGTTGTAAATGATCTTTCTTGAAAACTTTTGAACTAACAGATATCTTGTACACTATATCTATCAAAATAAAAAATGAATATTTGGAATAACAAGTTCTGTATACCCCTCAAAAAAGCTGCGTTCATAAAGTACTCATAAATTATAAAAATAAAAAAAAAATCAATAAAAACCTCGCAAATTTAATGAAAATTTTAAATAAAAAACATTTATTTCACAAACTTGCAAGGCTTACTGACAAAAACGTATATCGTGAAACAAGTTTTATGAAATTTCCGTACCCTATAAATAGTTTATATTCATTTAGTGGATAGTAAATTATAATACTAATTTCATTCAATACAGTGCAAACCGTGCCTTAAGGCGCTATCTCTCTCTTTTTGGTTTGCCTTTTTTCCTAGAATTGCCCTGGATCAAAGTACAAGCTTTTCAAACTATGCTCGCGTTGACGACAGAGCCGCCGGGAAGGGTAAAGAACTGATTGGTGTAATCGTTTTGAACGTAGTTGTTGGGATTGGAGCCCGGAACCAGAACCTTTTGATCACAAAAAATGCCATGTCAGCTATTCTAGTAAATATGTGTATTGGAATTATCAATGCAAGAAAATATCGATAATTGACAACACTAGCATGCCAAAAAGCTTGTGATGAGGTTTTTGGCGGGAAGTCAAGGGGTTCAGTTGGAGTTTGCTTTAAATTGTTTTGCAAATTGATTCTAGTGGAATTTATAATATGAAATTGGGGAGTTTACTGTTATAAATGCTCATGCTCATGGAAAATATGTAAATTGTTTAAAGTGGACACTCATAGTGCGGTTGTAGTGATATTTATTTGCGGAATGTGGTGGGCGTCTTTAGGCGCCGTCCGCCACTCAATCAGCTATGAAAGCCAGTTGGCTCGTATAGATTTTTCGCCAGAAACTCCCTTGAAGCAATTAAAGCACCTACATCAACCTTTGATTGTATAGTTAGGGTTAGGGTTAGGAATAAAGAAGTGAATAAATAAAGATAGGCTCTAAAGGACTAGTATCCAGAGCACGCAGAGTACATACAATAATTATAAAAAAAAGCTTGTGACACCCTACAGAAATGAGAAATAAAAATGTATTGAGATCTCGATCTAACGCATTACATGTGCCATAAGAAAATAAAATATGGTTATATTTCATTGTCTGCTATTATAGCAAGCCTTCTTTGCCTCTATGGGTTATAATTCTATGACAAAGATTTAGAATACTAGAGATATTCTAGACATAGACCTAGATTTTTTTTAGTTCCAGATGTTTGTCAGATGTTTGTGCTAGCCATAGATTTTTTCACTAGCAGATTTTAAACTGTCATTTTGACTTCATTATGTACGATTTTATAATTTTTTGAATTGAACATACATAGTTTTTTAAACCATTTATGTTAATATCGTTTCAAAGTGCGTATTATCCGATTTTTCATTATATTATCTGTTATCTTATAGTTAGTAATTGAAAATAAAAATATCAAGATAGTCAATAGATTCAGGTGTTACTTTGCGGAAGTCAAAGTTACATACTACATGATTTGAATTACTTTGTGCAACTCCGCCACCAGTTAGTTCATGAAAACTATTGCCGGCCGGCGCCCACCCACTACTGTTAGTCCCAGCGTACCTGCCACCAACAGCCCGTGTGCACCCGCCACCAACAGCTGATGCATGCTCCCTCCGATACTGCTGCATCGTCGTCATTTTCATACAAAAGTTTTCGGTCGGCCCGGCAATTTGTATGAAAATGACGATTTTTTCTTGGAGTTTCAAGCATTAGTCTCGTAGGAAAAGTTGTTCATAATGACGGTCTGAGTTGCTCCTACAAGGTTCGGACAGGGTTTTTGTAACATATTTTTACAATATAATTCTTCAAAATTTAAAACTAACTTCAACCGCAAACTATAAAACCGATTTTAATAAAATTTCTATGGGATCACCTAAAAAGTATACATACCCTTTCAAACAAAAAAAATAAGAAACATCTTCAGGCACTTACAATTTGTTTGGTGCCTAAAGATGCCTCGTGGAGAGGCGAAACACGTGTCGCGTATGCGGTGTCCAATGTTGCTGCAGCCGCAGCGGATGCAGCAGTATCGGAGGGAGCATGCATCAGCTGTTGGTGGCGGGTGCACACGGGCTGTTGGTGGCAGGTATGCTGGGACTAACAGTAGTGGGTGGGCGCCGGCCGGCAATAGTTTGCATGAACTAACTGGTGGCGGAGTTGCACAAAGTAATTCAAATCATGTAGTATATAAAAATATCTACCTACCTAGTTCATACTTAGATACCACCAAGTATTATTTATGTACAAAATTTTCTTTTCAAAACTAAAAATTGACTTCATCCAATTTCTATGGGACTACCTGACAAGTATACCCTTTCAAACAAAAAAATATTTTTCAAATCGGTCCAGGAGTCTTTGTACATACATAAAAAAGGATTGCGATGAATTGATAACCTCATTCTTTTTATAAAGTCAATTAATGAGTTTACATTTCTTCCATCTATTCCTCAGGTTTTTGGCGGGAAGTCCAGGGGTTCAGTTGGAGTTTGCTTTAAATTGTTTTGCAATCAGCTAAGAAAATCAGTGGGCTCGTATAGATTTGTCGCCAGAAGCTCCCTTGAAGCAATCTAAGAACCTACACCCGCCTTTGATTGTATAGTTAGGGTTAGGGTTAGGAATAAAGAAGTGAATATATGAATTAAGGCTATATATATAAATAAAATATTCCTTACAAGTGTAATATTGGATAGATTTCTACTTTCTTAGATCGAAGTACTGCGTCATAAAAAGAAACTGAGATTATATTGTCCCAGCAATTTTCTATCTTCTCGTCCACCATCCCACTCAGTGGCCTTGGGCTTTACAGCCCTGGACGCTGTCTGATAAGAGCCGCAAGTCTCAGCTATTTCCGTCCCATAAGGAAAAATACTTAAAATGTTTAACCGACTTCCAAAAAATGAGGAGGTTAGCAATTCGTCGCTGTCTTTCTTGTTTTTGTATGTTCACCAATGCAAAGACGCCTAGACCGATTTGAAAAATTATTTTTTTGTTTGAAAGGGTATGTATACCTTTCAGGTGATCCCATAGAAATGTTGTTAAAATCGGTTGTATAGTTTGCGGTTGAAGTCGGTTTTTAATTTTGAAGAATTATATTGTAACAATATGTAACAAAAACCCTGTCCAATCCTTGTAAGAGCAACTCAGACCGTCATTATGAACAACTTTTCCTACGGGACCAATGCTTGAAACTCGAATCAAAAAATCGTCATTTTCATACAAATTGCCGGGCCGGTCAAAAACTTTTGTATGAAAATGACGATTTTTTTTCGTGTTTCAAGCATTGGTCTTTAGGAAAAGGTGTTCATATTGACGGTCTCGGACAAGGATCGGATAGGATTTTTGTTACATATTGTATAGTATGATTAAAATGTACTGATCCTACAAAATAATGTTACTAATTTAAATGTTTATGGCAGTATATTGACGGTAAAGCAATGATGGGTGTAAAAGAAAGTGATAAAATCACAAACGACAATGGAGGAGCCACAAATATGCCAACGGAGTCAGAGACAAACGTGGCGGAAAAAACAAGAGACCTGAAAAAAGAAGAGATACTCACCATACCACCAGAAAAATATTTTGAGGCATTAAAACCTGTTGATGACGAAAGAACGATTGATATCAATATAAACCCCTTATATTATGAAATAGGACCTTTCCCGAGAAGACCGCATAGAGTATGGATTAACATGATGGGTAAGTTATATTTAAATTGCTCACAAATGGTTACAAGCGAATTAAGTTGACGACCTCCGTGGCGTAGTGGTCACCATGCTTGTCCGCCATCCAGAGGTTGGTTCGATCCCCGGTCAGGGCAACTTGGAAAATGGCCTTTTTCGAATTGTCCTGGGTATTGGGTGTTTATCTATATATGTATTTGTTATAAAGTATAGTATCGTTGAGTTAGTATCCCATAACACAAGTCGAACTTACTTTGGGGCTAGCTCAATCAGTGTAATTTGTCCCTATATATATTTATTTACTTTAAAAAAGGTTATTAGTTTCTATTAGTTTAATTTAATTTCTACTTTTATTAAATTTATTGTTTAAATTGTATACATTTATGTCAATAAAATTTATTATCATTATCAATCATTAGATGCTTAATTACCTAATTCAAATTCCATCAAAGTCTTAAGATTTAAATTTTCCGTGTGTGTCAGTGGTGTCCGGTTTTTCAAGCACCCTTAAGGCGTCTAATATAGCTTAACGACTTATAAAATAATTACAGCCGAGACCAACGGCTTATACGTGCTTTTCAAAGCAAGGTGGACCTCAAGAAAATTTTATGCCACTTGTGGTCACCCATGCAATTGCGAACTACACTCGGTGTCACTTTATTTGTGAAAGCGCATTTCTGCCGGGCCACTGAGATCTTCAAGGTTTTCTACTACGCCATAAGCCAGTGCTGCCGGACGGCTTAGTCCGAATCTGTACAGTTTTTTTGGAGGCAAATACTGATAAACCATGATTACGGTCTTTTATGGTGCTCCCACACTGCTGTTAAAATGTTTACAAACATTCATTCTAACATTCAATCTAACATTTAATCTAACATTCAAATACAATAAACTTATTGTTGTAACTTTGTTAGTAGAAGTATTTACTATTATAATTATTGGTTGTAATAGTGTTTTACTTTTAGGTTAATATGCATTTTTAAATGTTAGAAAATGTTTGTAAACATTTTTAACAGCAGCGTGGGAGCACCATTTACGTTTTACGACAGGCAGGGCTTTTTATACGGATTTTTATAAGGTATTACGTTTGGATCTAGGTGTGGGAAAATCGTCGTTATAGTTAGTCATGCGCGTGTTGTTTGAATTTTTTGAATGGATATACAGATTTCACGCCTCCTCCATATGGCAAGACTGGCCGTCACCATGCGGCGAGTTTATAGAGAATAAAAAGTACTATTAAACCCACAGGGATGCATCCAGTGACGTCAGAGGGGGAGCCATTTGTTTACGACAGGTCCAGGAACGACTTTGTAAGACTTGTATTCGGTATTGTGTTTGTAATGCTGTGTGCCACGTGTGCATTGTGCTTTTTGTGCAATATTATGTAAGTATCCTTTTAAGTAATTATTTGTGTTATCTGTAAGTGTACACCTGTCCTTATGCATGACATGACAATGAGGGACTTTCCAAGCCACGGTCCATAAAAAAATCATAGATGGCGCTGTGCATCGCTGGCAGTATGATTATGAACCTTAGCCTAAATATTGTCCAATTAATTGATGTCCAAATATTTTAGCCAAGTTGTCAGAGTGCAGTAGAATCGGAATCCAAATATAATAGTCAGGTCTTCATATAAAGCGGAAATCAAGTCCAAAGAAAGGGATGCAATGTCATAAAAAAAGATTATCATGCACGATCACAGCAATAGAAACTATCGAAACAACAGGAAAATATAGCATTTTATTTTTATTTTGGCTCTAGATAGTTACTAGTCCTTTAGACCCCATCTTTATTTTTTCAGTTCTTTATTTCTAACCTAAATATAAAATCAAAGGTTTGTGCAGGTCTTTTGATTGCTTTAAGGAAACTTCTGGCGACAAATCTTTACGGAGTCGACTGGTTTTCATAGCCAAAAAAGTGGCGGACGATGCCTACAGACCGCCAGCGTTACACAGCGCTATCTGTTTGATTTTTACGGAACGTGGCCTGGAAGGTCCCTCATTGATTATTCAACCTACACAAAATCGATTCAGTGAGCGGCGAATTCAATACTGAATTTCCTATTGCGCAGTGGTTGCCGCGCGTAGGTTTATGTATGGAGTAAAGTTGGTTATTAGTTTTGAAAAAAGTATTATTTAATAGTCAAACCTTTTATTTAATAGTTGAATTGTAACTTTCAGAACACCTATCAGGCAAATGTATGAACACAGTCATATCCGTATAATAATTCTCGTTGCCTCAGCGTAAGTATTTTTATAAGCTTTTATTTAGTTTCACCTGTCCCGTTGTCTGTCTTTAGACCCTTTAGACCCCTTAGACCCTTTAGACCTGTAATCAAATCTTGCAAGTTAAATTCGACCCACTTACCTCTTTCCGAATGAGCTGAAATTTTGCACCCATACGTATATCGCTTGACAATGAATAAAAAAAAATTAAATTTTCAGCAACCTTTTTTTGGTTTTGCTTTAAGGTAGCCAGGTTATGTATCTGAAACTCCGTAAATTTTTAGCAAAAATCCAACCAATAGTCAATGATATAAAGTTTGTTTACTCGCGTCCGTGTGACGTGTGCGCGGTGTAGTGTGCGTGAGTAAAATGGGCTACCGTACATCAACATATTTCAATCGGTTTCCTTATGCTCTCCTACATTATTGTACGTATCCATGTCAGGTTCATAGCGATTATTGAAAATATTTAAGTGTAGCAATTAACCTTATTTCATGTCTCCCTTTATTTTTACAAGCTTCTATTTAAGGGGCTACTTGAATCTTCCGGGGTCCAGTGCTGCCCCCATTTGAAATAAATCATTTAAAAGGAAACGGAGATATCATTTAAAATTTGACCTTGATCAGACCCTAGATAACCCTTTAAACTATTTTATGAACTACTGTTTACAGTTTACAGTGAGAACGTGAACCTTTTCTACTCACATACGCCAAAAGTGGCCGTTTTTCGCAATTGTGCGTAGAAAAGCTTTTTTTCGTTTCCTTTTAAATGATTTATTTCAAATGGGGGCAGCACTGGACCCCGAAATATTCAGGTAGGTATTTATTAAATTGCAATGTATCTTGTATGTATGTTTGTTTAGGTTAAATCTTTTTTAAACAAAGCAACTCAATTTTAAACCAGTTATCATCAACTGACCGAACTGAAATTTTGCATACTTATGTAAGTCGGATGACAATACAATATCATGAAGTCGCTGCGCTGTTCGGATGATATTCGATGGAACTCAGTTATCAAGAACATAACCTCATAGAGTAGGTTGATTTGTCTTGATAGGCAGAAGTAACACTTGCCTGCATCTACTAAGTATTATTGTAATTTGATTATATTAGGTGTTTATTCTTTCTAGTGTTCTAACGATTGGGATGGCTTACGCTTTTTCCTGCTCTGTTTGCACCAGGACTTTTCCTTGTAACGTCATTTGTTTGACACTGACCGTAAGTTAAAATTCTCTATACATAGTATTTCCAGCCTGAAATTTATGTTTTTTAGGGTTCCGTATCAAAAGAGTCAAAACGGGACCCTTTTACTAAGACGTACGTCCTTTCGTCCGTCTGACTGTCTGTCACCAGGCTGTATCATCATGAACCATGATAGCTAGATAGTTGAAATTTTCACAGATGATGTATTTCTGTTGCCGCTATGACAGAAAATACTAAAAACAGAATAAAATAAATATTTAACCGGGCTCTCATGCAACAAACATGATCTTTATAGATGATGGTACGGAACCCTTTATGCGCGAGTCCCACTCGCACTTATCCGGTTTTGAATTTAATGTGTAGGAGTTTATACTTACGTAACATGTTTTTAACGTTTAAGTGCATGCCAAATTTATTTTTACCCCCAACAAAAAAGATGGATGTTATAAATTTGCATCGTAGCTCTCGAACGGATGGACCGATTTCAATGCAATTTTTACGCAAAAGCGAGTTTACCTGCGGTGGTTCTTAGCTATGTTTGTTGAAAATCGGTTCAAAAGTAATGGGGTAAACGCTTGAAATTCGGGGGTTCAATTATTTGCCTGGAAAATGAACTTGTTATGTATATAGTAAAAGATGTGTTATACAAAAAGTAATAATGGTTTTCCCCCCTTGAACTAGTCGATACTTTTTCTATACAAATTTCAGAGGGGGAAATTTTATCTGTACGGATACAGATAAGTAAAATAAAAATCCATTCAAAAGATATATGCCATCAAAAATTTGTTTTTTTTTTGCTTGTTTTGACACAACTTTCGGCGTAAATAAGTCATAAAAGAAGTGTAAAATCTCCAAAACAAAGTCCGTACTGACACAGTTTAATTATTAAAGATTTTGATAAACTTAATTTGTAATTGATTAATGCAGTAGTTTTTGCATAAAACCCCTTTTCCCAAAGGACTTTACGTATATTTTTACGCGCTCGGTTTACCATGGATTAACGTGCATTACACCTCACTACTTCGCGCGAACACAATGTTAGGTGAGACAGCATGCTTTTAGGCCGCGCTCTCCTTTGATTTCGAGCCCGCGACTAGTTCAACCTTAAATTCCCATATGCATTAACATATTTATAATCGTTTGGTACAATAAAACGATATTATGGAAAAAGAAGGGAAACGCGATTTCCCTTAAGCCTAAACAGATTTTCTCAGTAGGCCCACCGAGGCCGCGCTGGGCGTTTAACGTGCGTTTTATTTATTTCTTGTCTCCCAGACCATAACGGAAGGTTTATAATAATATTTGATTTTTTCAGGTGATTGGGTTCAGTGGAACGTGCGCTTGGTTTACTATCAGATATAATATCCAAACCATAGTCCTAGCATTAATTACTACCACTGTTATCGTTTTGCTATGTCTGGGACTTGCTTGTACAAGTGTAAGTAAAACAGTCACACAGGACGTCCCGGGTTCCGTCCCCGGTCGTGTCAAGATGGAAAATGAGGTTTTTCAGATTGACTGGGTCTTGGATATTTATCTATATAATTATGTCATCATCATCATCACAGGTTTGGGACCCACAATTCATACGTGCCTTTCGAAACACTGAAACATCTTTATTTTCGGATAATCAGCTGATTCAAGCCTGCTGAGAAGCTGCCCCCGGGTAAGGATCTCCACTGGGCTGTTTGGAAATCTTTAAACAGACTCCGATCTGGTACAGGGCGATGCCGGGAGAGCAGAGCCTAACAGGGTTGGAACTCTGGCAACAGTTTGTGTGACTGTGGGGTCACACAATCCATGGACCATCTTTTGTCATGTCCCAACTGCCCGATACCTTGTACTAAGGCAGATCTGAATATAGCTAATGACAGGGCGGTTGCCGTGGCTAGGTTCTGGTCTAACAATATCTAATATGAGCTATTTCGACTCGATAAGAAGAAGAAGCCTGCAATATCCTAACCAGACTGGAAACAACTTTTTACAAAGTATAATTCTCAATGGAATTCGAATCCCCAAAGTAATTTTAAAATTCGATTCTTCTTCTCGAGTTGAAAGACTATAAGTCTAATTTAATTATAATAAATTTGACCAGTTTTTGGCCACGGCGACTCTCCAGTAATTTGCCTTATTAAGGTCCTGCAATGTGCTGGAAGTGGGGCTTTTTGGACAGGACAATAAGTGGGTCACTGATTGGACAGCACCGCACTCGCATTTATCGTTTTAGAAGATTCCGCAGTAAAAGGAACGAATTTAACCTCTGTTATGGGATACTAACTCAACGATACTATATTTCATAATCAATATTTACATAATTATATAGATAAACACTCGAGACCCTGGAATATTTGGAAAAGGCCATTTTCTAACTTGCCTTGGCTGGCGATCGAACCCAGAACCTCTGAGTAGCGGACTATATATTTAGCGTGTTAACCATAACGCCACAGAGGTTGTAAGTATATTTATAAAGTTTGAAAGGTAGAAGATACACATAGCGTAGGTAATGAAATATGTGACCAGAAAGAGTTTAGAAGGGTTGTATGTATTTGTACCCGGCTTATAACGGCTGATACTTTGACTACACAAGACTTGTTACATGTCACTTGACGCTATCTCTGTTGCTCTTGTGAAGGTTGGCTGTTGTTGTTTGGTAACTGTAAGTGATCTTTTTAGACAGTAAAAAATGTACGTCTATGATATTAAGATAGAAGAAACACTTGTGAATACTCATTTAAAAACGTTTCTATTTTCTTAATGTCTCTCGGAAAACTATATGCTTCGTTGCAATAGCCGCCTAGAAGTACCTATAAAGAGTTATTACTTTTTTTACTTTTACCGTAAGTATGTAATGTATGTGCTGTAACAGTACTACTTCCCCCAGCTGTACTTGCATTAACTGGATAGGTAGGTGTTACAACTGGCAACACAAAAGTTAAATTTTTTAGTTATAAGTATTTTTGTATGAGAGCAACATTGCCTCTCTCTTTTGCTAGTTACCGGTGTTGGAAGAAATACACGTCTTGTTCAAGTTCAAGCATTTTTATGAGCTCACCGAGGAAAAACCAGCCCCTTATCATAGAACAGTCCACAGAAGGTCGGCACAGTAGGTTATAGGTTTTTTAAACTTTTATTTTGTTTACAGTTTGACTTCACGAAATTTCTTTTGATAGTTATGGTTGCAATGGCTGCGTTCTGCGTTATATCGCTTTGCATATTTCTATACTCTACCATAACTAAAACAAGGTTGAAGCCCCTGCATATAGCTATGCTCATTATTGGGACTATGCTCCATTCTGTTGTAAGTAATTTTTTCAAATTGTCATCATCTTTTAACAAACTTTTATTTAGTTTCGCCTGTCCCGTTGTCTGTTTGGCAGTTTAGTCTGTCTGTAATCAAATCTTGCAAGTTAATATGACCCATTTCCCGGTTTCCGATTGAGCTGAAATTTTGGACGCATACGTACGAGTATATAACAATGCAATATTATGATGACTTGGAGCGGATGGAGCTGGGAGGTGGTCATAGGAACTCCTTTATGAAACGAAACGACGCAACTCAATAAAGTTTGGGATTGTGTGATTTGTCTTGAGGAACACTAAACTTTAAAGTTCAATGTGTAAGATGAAAGCAAGAGGTGTCGTTAGATTCGTAATTACTGTAAGAATGACACTAGGAAAAGCAAAAAAAAAATTATTGTAAAAGAAAAAAAGCAGTCGTGTTTTTTGCTTTTACAATAATTATTTTCATGGAAAGTAGTAGCTCCAAAAAAATTGCTGGTGGTTACAAAGTCATCCTGGATGTTATATTTTCAGATGTTGATAATTGAATTACAAATGGTGCTGGGTGGCAAAACTGTAGAACTGTCCACTGATGACTATTCCTTGGGAGCATTCATGATTTATACGTCCATAATCACTATATTCATGAAAATGATGCAACTGATGGGTATGCTCGAAGACTGATCAAATTCTGGGAAATGTCACGTCTTAAACTATGTATCTACTGAAACTATTTAAGGTCGGATTAAGACACGAACCTTTTGGAAGGATATAATGATGTATCTTATTATGAAAATTGCAATATACGCCGAGGACAGGCAAAAATAAGTCTAAGATCGTAGAATCAAAAAGATATGTTACCTGAAGCTTTAATCATAACCGCCTGGAGTATGTGATTTTACATCTTCCCTGACCCAAAGCGATTATTGTTGCTCGCGCAGCGGACGCAAAATGTCTGTTACTGTCCTAAACTTTTTTCCCTTCTCGTCCTAACATTGGGTTCGCTTTAATAGTAGGCAATTTCTTTACGCCATAACTCACGGTTTTTACGTGGTTTATAAAAGTTCTCGATATTATGGACCGATTTGCTTTTATTATGTTTTGTAAAATTAAATTGTTGTTAGTGAAGTATTGTTAATTTATTAAAAAAATATCTTATGTTTATATTTTGTTGTTTCATTTAGTTTTGCTTACAGCAAGGTAAGGTAAACTCTACGTTAGAGTTTACGATAAGCAGGCGTGCAAGTTAATAAGTTGCACCCCATCACAGAAATAATACAAGTATTACGTAAGTAACGGTATCTGCTAAGGTCCCGCGCAACGCAATATGCGTCCCCGTTTCCCTTCCTCGCACCTCTCCGCTGGTCTCGCCTTGATGAGAGTGTTGAGCGGGCGGCTGCAGGGTCTGCAGCCGCCTCTATATACAAGGCGAGAACGGGGGATAGGTTAATTTTGTGCTTCTATTTCGGCAAGTATTTTTGTTTGATTATATTTTCTATTAATTTTTTCCAGTTGGATTAGAACCCTATACTGAAATTCGATTGAGATCTATCTCAAGTCAGTCTCTAGAATTTTACTTCACTAGTAGAGTGGAGTAGAACTTAGGTAGGTACTATTTAACCCATGTATCAATACTCAGAGTTAACACCTGGTCTTTTGTAAAACGGCCTTTCCGTGAAATAGAGCTATATAATTAGAGCTATCAATGTTCACACAACTGGAATTTTTCCTGTATTATTTTCAGAATCATAGGTTTTTGAAAAGAATCATACACTTGGTAACTTTTTTCCAATGCGAGTGATCAAATTCTACTCTACTGGTGAAATATCGCCATAGTAGTCGCTATCTCAATCGATTTCAGGATGGAGTTCTAATTCAACATGAAAACTTTGATAGAAAATATAAACAAACAAAAATACACATCCATGACCTATATGAACAAAAACAACACGCTAAGTCTTATATACAATAATGATAATACTTTAGCCCATTTAAAAAGGCGAAACCTCATAAAAACAACTTGTGCTATCAATTGTTCCATAAAATTGGCCTAAAAATGTTTGAACCATCATTATACCGATTTTATTAGTAGGTCAAAGGTTTCCCGGTAATGTACTTTATTATGTTGTGAACTGTGGGAACATTATTCATGTAGGCTGAGCGGCCGATGCAATGTTGCAGGCAAGTCGCGAAATCAAAAGTTTTAAATTGCGATTTAAGAAAAAAAAATTAAGTTATGGAATTAAAGAGAATTGAAGGGATATAAAAAAAAAACTCTTGTTTTGGGTAAAAAGCCGTACTAGATTTGACTTATTTTTAACCCCCGAAAAAAGAGGTTGTTATGAGTTTGACATTAACGTCTGTCTGTCTGTGTGTCTGTGGTCTCTTGAATGGATGGACCGATTCCAATGGGGACTTTACGTAAAAGCAACTTCTTTTGCGGTGGTTCTTAGCCATTTTTGATGAAAATTGGTTAAGTGGTTAAAAAGTTATTAGGTGTTAATGCTTGAAAGTTGGGTTTGGAATCCACCAGGAAAATAATCGCTAGATGGTATAGTAAGGAATTTTAAATTTGTTGGCTAATCAACTTGTTTCACTTGTATTTGTTGCGATTAAAAAGTATGTATGTATGTCGCGTCGCTCAGAACCGTCATTCGCTAAATCGAGAGAGAGAGAGAGAGACGGAATGCCGCGGAATCGCCGATGCTGATGCGTTCCGTCGCTGTCTCTCACTCAAGCGAATGACGGTTCTAAACTACAGAAAAGGCAGAGTCGGGCGTAGTTAACTACTATTGTGTAGTTCGATTACAAATTAAAATTACATTTAGTTAACTACAAGTAGTTGAAATTATATCAAATTTAACTACAACAATTGAAACTACTGTAGTTGTAATTTGTAATTGTAATTAAATAGTTATAACTACAAACAATAAGAATTTAGTATCGCGGGCGTGTGTTAAAGGTTCTGTATTATGAAATTGTAAGTGTAAAAAGTTGTAAGCAAGAAACGAAAATTTATAAGTAAGTAAATCTTTATAAATATGTAGTTTCAAAAAGTAGTTTGTAATTGTGATCACAACTAATTTTCGTAGTTTATAGTTCAACTACTTTTTCAATAACTTTTTGTAATTATGTAGTTGCAATTACTAACTACAAAATGTATTTGTAGTTAGTAATTAGTTGTTTAGTTACATTTTGCCCAACTCTGAGAAAAGAATAGCAGCATAGCAAAGTGTTGTTGCACTGGAATATGCCTTCAAGCTTCTGGAATGGGAAGAATTTGGCATCAACATCAATGGCGAGTATATGACTCACCTTTGATTTGCCGACGATATCGTTGTCATGGCAGAATCGATGGAAGACTTAAGTACTATGCTCGGAGACCTAATCCAGTTTCCCAACAGGTGCCTTAAAATGAACATGGACAAAACGAAAATAATGTCGAATGTCCATGTCGCGCCCTTACCTGTTTGTGTTGGGAGCTCCACACTCGAAGTTGTTGACCAGTATATCTACCTGGGTCAATTGATCCAGGCAGGAAGTTCCAGCTTCGAGGAAGAAGTAAGCTATGCAATATCTTCTCGTCAAAAATACCTCAGTGCCTCAAGACGAAAGTGTTTAATCAATGTGTGTTACCAGTGATGACTTATGGCTCTGAAACGTGGTCCCTGACTATGGATCTCATAAGAAGGCTCAAGGTCACTCAACGCGCTATGGAGAGGGCTATGCTCGGTGATTCCCTACGTGATCGAATCAGAAATGAGGAAATTCGTAGGAGAACAAAAGTCACTGACATTGCCCAGCGGATTAGTTCGTTAAAGTGGCAGTAGGCGGGACACATAGCGCGACGAACCGATGGCCGATGGGGCAAAAAGGTTCTCGAATGGCGACCACGTACTGGCAAGCGAAGCGAGGGTGTCCTTCGCTTCGCTTGCCAGTACGTGGTCGGACCACAAGGTGGTCTGACGACCTGACTAAGGTCGCTGGAAAGCGCTGGATGCAGGCCGCTCTAGATTGGTCAATTTGGAAATCCTTGGGAGAAGCCTATGTCCTGCAGTGGACGTTATGCGGCTGAAATGATAATGATGAAAGTGCTATTCCGTGCTGACATAAGTAGCCCAACCCTAAAACCGCTTGAATACACATGACTATACTTTCCTTTAACATTAATCAAAAAATCGGAACATGGAAATGCCGACAACAGTTTCCAGGAAAACCAGTAATTGTGTTCCTGTCGCAATTAACTGTAAAAAAACTTAAAAGCTTTTCCGCCGTTCGTGCCTTTCGTACCCGTTTGTCCAGTGAATCGAATCTGTCATCAAATAAAATTAAGAAAGCTCGTTTTTGACTTGAGAACAGTACTTAACTACGAGTACCTACCGAAATCTGATGCATGTATTGACTGTGCGTCCAAACACAAAGTTCTATTGGGCGATCCAAAGGCATCGTTTTGCCTGTGTTTCTATCAATTTAAATAATAGTAATAAATAAATAGTTAAATTATTAGAATTTTGGTTTACAATTTCTGGATTTTGAAACCTCCTTTTAAGCAAATGATGAATATGATAATGATGTCCATTTATTCATTATACAAGTCTTTTATTCATTTGGGCGGATTCGACCAAACATTAAGTTACACCAGTATAACAACTATTCTTGGGATAATTTTAATCTTTGGATTAAATCTCCAATTCATTGTCATTCCTCCATTCTATTCTTAGAGTAAGTAATCCTTGGCATTGTTAATCTATTGGTGAGGAATGAATGGTGAATGAATGTATAATCCGACAAAAATCCGTAAATACACTTTCCATACATTGACTAGGATTGCGAAGACCATCAAATTTAAGCACGAGATAAATGTGAAATATTGAATTTGAAGGATGATGTCATTACACATGCAATATCGTCACAGATGTCATCTCATCAGCTATCTGTTAACAGTCCGCCATTTACTATTCCTAGAAAATTGGCGGTATAAATAACTTACTCTGGAATAGGCATGTTATTCTTGGATTAGTAATTGGTAAAACATAAAATCGAGTGACTCTAGAGTATTTTGCCATTTGTTCTCGGAATAAATTTTAAACTAATTTGGTCGAATCCGCCCATAACTATAAGTAGATATTGAAAAATTTTATGAGAAGATTGATTTTCTTTTTGTTCAGTTTTTTTAGAAACCGGCAACTTTGATGTCGTTTAAAGATTACTAGCTGGGCGAGCGAGGCGAGCTTAGCTCGGTTACATTTTTTTAAAATAATTTTTTAGCCTATTCACTCCCTAAATACAGAGTTTCATCAAAACCGTTGAAGCCGTTTTCGGAATCTTCAATTTATACAAGAATTGCTCGTTTAAAGTAAAGGAGTAAAGGTTTTATACCAAAAGGTGAGTAGGTATGGAATCGTTCAATTCATCTAATTTACCGTTTCTTTTCGATCGGCAGTGCATCCAGGGAATTTCTCGGAAATCGTTATTGTAATGATTAGTTCAATTTACTTCCAATTACAGCGGTAAGCTTACCTCAATTCGCATAAAGCTGAAAATTGGAGTGGCATGCTATTTTGGTGTTCCCTTCATTCTTACCAATTTTCAGCTAAAACAATAGTAGCGTGTCTACACGACATGGAAATGCAATATACGGCGTTTGGTGATCAAAAGGTTTCCTGTGGCAGGGTGAACCTTCTGAACTCTAAGACCATTGAAGGGGAGCCATGTCGATTTTTGGTGTAAGGGGTTGTACGGCGAACGCTTCGGTTGTTACCTAGGCCCACGCCATTCATGAAGAGATGATGATGTTGAGGTTGTTAGATGTTTATTTAGAGAAACAAGCCCATCTCACGACGAAACGGTTTAGATACCTTGCGTGACACGCCCTCGGAAAGGCATGGTGAGAGCACTTGGCCGAGACTACCGAGAGTGTGGAGCCGTCATAACAAGTGTGTACAAGGTCGCACTCGTCACTCGACATCTAGCTTGTGTGTTCTCGGCGAGGCATGGCGAAGGCACTGGGACGAGAGTGTATAGCCGCCTTTAAATGTACAACATGTTGTAGAGCTAAGTGTGACGGGTCTTTTCTTGATCATCGCTTGATAGTGTCTCAGTTTTTATTTGTATTTGATGAAAAATGTAAAGTAAAACAGCGACACGTCATCTACATAGTATTTGGCCGCGTGCTTCCGAAATGTGCGAGCATTGCTCGAATAAGGGGTTATGATATCATCATTTCATTGTATGGAATTCGAAAAAAAAAATGTTTTTTAAACCCGTTATGTGGGGTATCAAATGAAAGGACTTTATATATCAGTCACTTGTTTTCTGAAAAAAAAAAAACAAAAACGTTTTCAAAACATACCAAGTTGGGGCTCCTGCTTTCATACCAATTTTTAGCTAAAAAAAAAACAGTTAAACTTCAGTCAATTGGCTATAGTTTCAGAAACGGCCACCTACCTAACTTCAACCTACCTAACTTCAACCTTCTTTGGGTACGCGTTTGTGCGAAAAGCTTTTCAATCGGCGACGTTAACCTTCCTAGAGAACGCGCACGAGATGTTTGCGCTTAGTCCTTTAGTGGTCTCTTACGACATCCACAGAAAGAGATGGACTGGTCCTATTCTAGGCCGGAAGCTGCAGGGCGCAAAGGGGACACGCAAAAAATATAAGAAAAACTGCAAGGACTAAGGGTCGAACCACACATGTCGTCCTTTATACAATTTCTACCCGGCGCAACTTGCACGTGATGTGAACGGTGGGTAGAAATAGGTTTAAAGATTCAAAGATTCAAATGTTCATTCAGTATAATTAGACCTTTACAGACACTTTTACACGTCTATATGCATAATTTACGTTACCTGTGAAGTATATTAAAATATAATTTATTTTTAATGAAAAGCTACCGATACCAGCGCTTCGTAACCACCACTGCCGAGAAGAAACGCCGAAAGAAACTCATTTTATATTTGTATTGGTCGCCTACTCACCAGAAGCGCTTTGTCAAATTATTATTATCGTCTTTTAATAAATATATACTTATGATATAATACAATGTTGACACATTATAGCATGTAATGCTTGCGAACAAGTTAACAAACATAATAGGGATATGGACTGGTTAAAAAAATGTATTATTTTATAGAGACCGTCAACTAGATTATCCAAGAATAGAAGACCCATATTTTTTTGTTTAGCAAAGTAGTAACAAAGATACAGGGCTTTAAAGTTTCGGAGTGGGGGTGATTTACGTCACCTTTGGTTAAAAATCGTAGCTGATCGTGACGTCTCGCGAAATTTAAATGCGCTGTTTTTCTCATTATTTGCTAATCAGAAAAAAAAATACGTATTTTTTTTAATAATCTATCTAATGAGGCGATGGTTATTAGTTGATGATGAATTGATGATGGTGGATATTGATATATTATGATGATGGTGATTGTATGTTGATGGTGGATATTGGGATATTGGATGATGATGGATAATTGTTACGCGTTTGAATGTCGTTTCATACAATAGGGATATTGTATTTTTTTACCATTTAGACGCGTAACGCGACGCAAGTTGCGCCGCGTATCTTGCGCTAAGTGTGGTTAGACACTAAACGGCCTGATCATTTCACAAAAAGGCCGTTTTGACAAAGTGGCGGTCGCAGCCGGCGGTCTCGAGTCGCGATTCAATTTCCTAGCGCATATTTCACGGAAATTCGCGACTTCGCTCGTGTACATAACTTTTACATTCCAGATTTATGAAGTTCAACTTTGGCATACATTAAAGAAACACAGAAAACGTTATAGTTAAAAATTAAATTACAAAAGGCGAAAAATGACCACAGTAGCAAGACCCAAACCGGTAAGCAGGTTTTTAACCGACTTTCAAAAGGATGAGGTTATCAATTCTTCACTATCTTTTTTTATTTATGGTCACCGATTATTCGAAAATGCCTGAAGAGTCATTTTTGAAACGTGGAGTCACATTAACAAAGGGTTTTTCCATACAAAAAACTGTACGTTTAGTGACTCCGCGTTACAACACAGGATCGATATGAAAAATTGTTTTTTGTTTGAAAGGATATATAAGAACTTTAGGTAGTTGTGTAATTTGGGGGTGAAGTAGGTTTTTAGTTTTGAAAAATATACCTACGATTGTGTTATTTAAATTGAGCTATCGACACACGACAGACCAGAAAATTTAAAACTCATTTTTCGACGATTGAATAAACGCAATATAGATAAACCTTGAAAGCGCTTTTAGCCCTCGTTTGTTTCGATACAAATGCGACGACCTGCTTTCAAGGGTACTTATGGTCACCCATCCAAGTGCGTACCACGCCTAGCGCCGCTTTACTTGGTAAACCGCTAATAAAGTGCAATCCCACCGGGTCACCGAACATTTCAATAAGAAAGATAAAAATAAGGTATAGCCACTTCTAGAGCCTTCTCATGATCAATGCTTCATAGCTTCTCTTCTGTAGGCTCTATATTGGAAAACTTTGGTTCTGTTTTGTTCCGCGCCAACTATTGGCTCGTTATTTATTGAGCCAATTCCAGATTGATGCACTCAACTTTTTTTTTATGTTCACTACGTCGTTTTTCTGTTCGTGCCTCAATTTATTCTTCTTACGATCTTTTATCATATTTAGGCTGGTTTGACAGCTATGCGGGAAATCCTTGTGTGTCTTCATCCAAGGACGGGATGTTCCAGTCCCGTCCAGGAGTGAAGACACGTTAAGCGGTAGAATATGGTTTCACAGCGACGCGGACGTTCCATACGGAACTCGCTCAGGAGTTTTTTTTCAGTAAGGGACTCACCGAAACACAAAACGTGTATCCATGAACGTTTTCTTTGACATATACATATACGCCACAATTTTTCAAAACTAAAAACCCTTCACCCCAATCTACACAACCGATTTTGATAAAATTTGGGACCAGACAAGTATTCAAACAAAAAAAAAAATTTTTAAATTGGTCTTCGCGTCTTCGAACAATCCTCGAACATACATAAAAGATCGCGACGAGTTGATAACCTTCTCCTTTTTCGAAGTCGGTTCACAAGCCATTCGTAATGTAACAAGTGATTTCAAAAATGCGTCCCCTGAACACGTAGAACGCCACCCGCTCAATCGGTCCGAATTCTCATTTCACAGTACTGCGGGCGCTTCCCGTATGGGTCACCCGTATTATGGCCAAAACATACGGGTCACAGGTTTGAAGCTAGCCTTAAGTATGATGATCACACTAGCCGATTAACGTGGCGTTGCTTGTCATTAAACTTCTGTCAATCCAATGGGAACCACACACTTTCCCGGAATATAAAGTCATCATCATCATCATCCGAGCGTATTCCCGGTTGCATCCTCAGCAGTAACGCTTCAGAGCCCGGGGTCCGCTTCCTAACCAAGGAGATTTGACGAGGTTACTGGTTTTTACACAGAGCGACTGCCATCTGACCTCCACAACCCAAAGGGCAAACCAGGAACCAATCCTTGGATAGTTTGATGATCAAACGCTAGGTGGCGTTCGGGACCCACAGTTTTACGTGCCTTCCGAAACACGGAATCATCTTTCTTTTTGGATAATCAGGTGATTCAAGCCTGCAATATCCTATCCAGACTGAAAACAACTTTGCACAAAGTATGTTTTCCAGTGGGAATCGAACCCATGACCTCCGAGTCACAAGGCGAACGCCTTGACCACTGGACCACGGAGGCAGTCGGAATATAAAGTATCCTATGTGTAAATTTAAGTAATAACCTATCTAACTTCATTCCAATCAGTTTAGCCGTTTTTTTAAAGCCAAATAAACATCCATTCTTCAACAAAAACCAAAAATGTAAAATAGTATGGCTGGAAAAAAAATGGCTGGTTTTGTCATACGTCAAACCAAAATTTTTAAAGAGGCCGAAATTTCAAAATTGCTTTTTTTCTGCTACGTCCGTAGTTTGTTGGAATATTGTAGTCCTGTTTGGAACCCATCGTACGCTACACACATTAATAGAATTGAGAGTGTCCAGAAGAGGTTCCTGTACCATTTGACTTATTCTCAGAATAAATGCCATCAGTTGGAATCTTACCAATCAAGACTCGAACACTTCCACATTGTCTCACTTCAACATCGCCGTTCAGCTGCTGATATTATACTTCTGTATAAAATTGTCAGTGCTAAAATTGATAGCCCTGATCTTCTAAGTAGGATATCATTTTCTGTCCCTAGAACAAGTAGTCGTCTGCATAATTGAATTACCTTTTGTTTGCCTTCGTGTCGTACAAATTACCGTCATCATTCGCCACTGATTCGCATGTGTTTTCAATATAATAAAATTTGCCACGATATGGATATCTTTAGTTATCATCGTCCAATATCATTAAAAGGTTCTTTTTTGTTCATACTTTATAATGTTAGTTTACTATATATACATATACGTGTTTTTTTAAGAAGACATTCATAAATATTTTTTTTTTATTACATTTTTACTGCGAGCCAATATATTCTATGTGCATGCTGTGTTCGCTCCTAGAAGGTTGTACATTTTATGTCATGTATATTTCTCTGGAACAGTTAATATTATTGTAACAACCAGTTTGCGAACTGAATAAAAAAAAATAGACTGGGTACGTAGTAAAAAAAAAATCTTCGGCGTTGACCCCATAAAAATATTCTTCATATTACCGGGATACCTTCACTTGCCTCCATGGTCTAGTGGTCAAGCCCGAAGCGAACCCGCAACCTCCGGATCACAAGGCAAACGGCCTTGTGATCCGGAGGTTGCGGGTTCGATTCCCACTGGGAATACTTTGTGAAAAGTTGTTTCCAGACTGGAAAGTTAGTATGTTGCAGGATTGAATCACTTGATTAGCCGAAAAGAAAGATGATTCCGTATTTCGATTGACACGTATAAACTGTGGGTCTCGAACGCCATCTAGCGTTTGCTCAAACCTATCCAAGGATTGGTTCTAGTCTACCCTTTGAGTTTTAGAGGTCAGACGGCAGTCGCTCTGTGCACAAACCAGTAACCTCGTCAAATCACCTAGGTAGGTAGCGGACCCCAGCGTTACCGCTGAGGATGCAACCGGCAATATGCTCAGATGATGATGATGACCTTCGCCCCTTCAATTATTATTTTTTTAGTCTATTTAACAAAAATAGGTTCCGATGAATTTAAAACTTCCTCCTCCATTTTTGTAGTCGGTTAAAATATCTACAGATAAATTTACACACAGTAAGCTTTTCACCAATTATGTCTGCGATGTATTCCGCCGTCTGATTTATTATTAGGTGACCTTCTTGTGGGGGACTCTGAATGCATTGGGACGTTAATTGCTTTTTCTCGTGTAATTGGATGAGATCTTTTGTTTCCCGACTGTTTAAAGGAGGGTTATGTAATATATATTTTTCCTATTATGAATATAAAGCGGAAAGTAGCAGATAAAAGAAGCGTTCGACATCCAGCAATGAGATGGGTTGACGACATATTAAAAGTCATAGGTCACACTGGTTTAGAGCAGCACAGGACCGAGTTGGGGGGCGTCGACGAAGGGAGGCCTATGCTCAGCAGTGGACGGATGAAAGACTACCGAGACGATGATAATCATAATCATCGTAGCGGCCTACATCCAGCGCTTTCCAGCGACCTTAGTCAAGTCGTCAGACCACCTTGTGGGTGGGTGTCCTACGCTTCACTTGCCAGTACGTGGTCGCCATTCGAGAACTTTTTTGACCCATCGGCCATCGGTTCGTCACGCTATGTAACCCGCTACTGCCACTTCAACGAACTAATCCGCTGGGCTATGTCAGTAACTTTTGTTTTCCTACGAATTTCCTCATTTCTGATTCGATCACGTAGGGAACACCGACCATAGCCCTCTCCATAACGCGTTGAGTGACTTTGAGCCTTGTGAGACCCATGATGATTATAATGATAAATATTAGGCGATGCGGCTCGACTTATTACTATTTTTGTTCCTTTTTGCCATCCATCAAACTAAAAGTGGCCTTTGGGTCTTGCAACCCGAGCTCTGTCTATTTAGAGCCACAAGACCCAATATTCTTTATCTGCCTTTTATACTTTTGTCTCCCTCTTAGTGTATCAGGTTTTTCGAGCTGGCTAAAGGCATCTGACTTAGTTCAACGACTGTGATCTAGTCACAACAGTAATTTGTACTCACTAGAGAACGTTGCTAGGAAAACCTACACGGTTTCCTAAGATGTCTCACTTCAAAAGAAGCAAGTGGAGTTACTTGAAAATGACTGTACATTAGTACTAGTGATCGTGTGTACTGTATACCAGTGAGTAGGTAGATTGTTTTGGGGTCAATGAATTGAAACGTTTATTTTAATATAGACATGCCTCTAAGTTTCCCGAATTTGAAAATTGTTACATGTAGGATGAAGATAATAGCAATATGAGCAAGAATTTTCACACTTTCAACATCATTTCAACGGCTGAAGTGACTGGCTTTCTAAAGTGAAAAAAAAAACTGACGTATGGCAATACTTAGAGAAAAACGTAGCAAGAAAGACAGGAAAGAATGCAAGAGATCGACACACTGCGCCGATTCCAAAGAAAAGTGAACCCAAAACGAAATCCCGGAAGAAAGGCTTATCCATGTTGTGATTTTTATATGACAGTTCATGATACAAGTACATAAAATCAATCTACCTAATCCGATCACTGTGTCAAAAACTTAGAGGTACAAGTCGCGCCTAGTAAGGATCGAACTCGGGCCTCACAGATGCTGAGCGAATGCCTAAACCACTTAGCCACCAGGCCACCACCGCTTCGAGTATTTATGTGGTTATTGCCTTTCGCTAATGATGGATGGTGTTTGTGAAATATGACCGCACTCAAAATGCCTCTAATCAATCTTCCCTTCGCTGTTCCGGTATTTTTCATTTTAATGTTATAAATCTCTGTATACAAGTCTGGCTTTTAGTTATTGGAAGACTTTTCGGAAGACTAGATATTTAAACAAAATTATATGCTTGTAATATGTACTGATCATCTGTTTTTAGGATTCCGAAGTAAACAAAGAACCCTTATAGTTTCGCCATGTTTGTCTGTCTGTCCGTGGTTTTACTCAGAGACAATAATTACTAGAAAGCTGTAATTTGGCATGGGTATGTATATTAATCATGCCGAAGAAAAAATAATAATTGTCAAGCGTCCCCTCTCTATCTCCTAAACGGTTGTATAAGGGACACTTGAAAATGTATGGCAGTAGTATTTATAACGAAGTTTAAAAGAAAACTATCAGAGCTAATAGCAAGGTTTAAAAATTAATGAGTTATTGGAAATCAACTAATAAAATGTACTTGAAAAAGTAAAATGTCATGAAAATTCAATGGAAAATTAGTTTTTTAAACGTTTTTAGGGTTCCGTACAAAAAAATACGTTTTTTTTAGTAAAGTCGGCTTTGACAACTACGGAACCTTACACTGCGCGTGGCCCGACACGCACTTAGCAATTATCTTTCAGTAAAATCCGATCGACCGATAGGAAAACCACGGAAAAGATGGGTGGATGAAATAAAAATGGTAGCGGGAAAGAATTGGATAGAGACAGGCCTTCGGCCTCGCCATTCACTCACTATTTTGAATCAAAATAGTGTTGGGTCGAAGCGGCATCACCTATTGACACGATTCAGAAAATTTTTGATTCCTTTTTCCACATTTACGGCCATTTTGATTACTCGATAAGTAAAATAGTACTCCTCTTTTTGATTCAGGGTAAGAAGGTCTACATCAAAAAAGATGAAATCCCGAAATAGAAACTTCCAAACAAGGCATTATGTCGATAACACAACGATGCCAAGTGTAATTTGATCTGAGGATTGGCTCTCAGGATCGGCTGTGTTCGTGAACGTGCGTAGCCTCCTGATGAGGGGGTCAGATTGAGAAATGGAACTAAGCAGTGTTTTATTTTATGAGTTCCATCATTTTGACGAATATATTGCTTTAGACCCCCTTATCTTTAGATGAGATTAATATTTTTCTTTTTTATTACTAGTGGCTCTGTGAGCTGTAGACCTCGTGAGTCACCCCGACCCGTTGAAGTTTATTGGATAAAAAAGTTGTTCAGACAAAAAAGTTGCGTCTTAGTAAGTGTATTAAAAAAGATTTTTTACATTTTTGAAGTTTTTTTACAAATGGCTGAAATATGATATTTTTAAAGATTTTAACCCTCATTTTCTGCCATTATGATCAAAAAATTGTATATAATTTTCACACCATCTTGTTGGAATATCTGTTCGGTTTAGGCTAAATCAAAATACTATTTAACTGGTGAAGTATGAAATTATATTGTTTTAACTTTTACTTGGAAGTAGTATGTCTGATTTCTATCACAATGCAACAGAGAATAGAGATGACATAAGTGGCGGTTGCCAGCGTAGTACAAAAAATCACAAAATTTCACGAGAATCGGTTAAGAAATGCGACTTGTAGGTGAAAACAACTGGACAAGCTGACAGCCGGACAAAAGCATTTTTGGCTAATCTCGAAACTGAGACTTCGCTTGGTCAATGATGACGTGCGATTTAGACAATTAGCATTTTACACAAGTTGCTACCGAGTACCTAGACTACTTACGTTTTAGGTTTGCGCATTTGATACTAACTCACTAAGATATACTGTCATAACTTTCAACGTTTCTACTCAGCAATCTCTCTTTCTGTCTCATTTCAGCGTAATCAGTTGCATTACATCATAAGTCATAACGCTGTGAAGCCTGGGGTCCGCTTTTCAACATTTTTCACTTCGTACAGTCGAGTATCCTTGGTTGTTATACTTTTGGCACATGTGCTCTATCTCGTATGTGCACATACGAGATAGAAAATGCTACAGTACAGTTGATTGCCGCTTGTTCTGTACTTGCGCGTAAGAAGTGACAATGAACAATGAACAACTACCTATTTTGAAATCGACAGTTACCAAGTACTACAAATATCCAAAGATAAATAAGTGATTTTTGACCTTGACTTTTGACTTTGACTCTCAGCAGTGGTCTTTCTGAAGGGGAAGACCTGTGCTTTGGCTATTTTAGAAGCCGTGTTCTCTAGAATCGTTGCTCGTCTAGACTGCGACCCAACGCTTCCTAGATCCCAGCCCAAGTGATCGCGGTTCCCATTTTTTCCCTTTATGACGACGAAAATGACGATTTTCTCTAGAACTTACCATACAAACTTCTATTCAGTTAATCTTCAAAGGCTACGTAATTTCTTCCAACGCATGACCCATATCCTGTTGCTTCAACTAATTCGATGTTAAGTAAGTAGTCAGCCGAGATGAAACGCAGCTAGTTAGGCCGAGTTTGGCACAGCTTTGAGATTCGGTCACACGGAATGTCGCACACTCTAAGTTATCGACTTACGAAGAGTGTGTACTCTTCTCTTCTTATTATGTATGCCTTATATTATACCAGACTATGCAACACCTCCTTTCATGTCCTTTGTGGTCCAACAGCTGCACCATGCTTGACCTATACCACAGAATGAATATAAATATTACAGAATGGAAACCCCTAGGGTTCCTTGCAACGTGCGTCCCCGTTCCCCGTCCCCGCATCTCTCCCCCGTCCAGTGTGATGAGGGGCGAACAAATACACTTTGACTTGTGTGCTCGGATGTATAGTTTTGTTTGTAGCAGTAGTAGGCATAAATGATTCTCTGCTTCTATGAAGTGTCATACCTATGCCTATACTCTACCTCGGAGGAAGGCGTAAAGCAAGCTAGTCCCAGTAGTCCTACCAAGTTTGTCCTACCAGTTGAACTACTGAGAATTTTCGTCCCAATAAAGCTACCAGTAACGTAGTGGAAGAACAAAAATTAAAATTAGAGCCATCGACATGATAAGAAGAAGAAACTTAGATTTGTTATGTGAACTTGGTTTCTTCCGTGCTGGTCTGGGAGAAAAGAAAAATCTTAAAATATATACCAGTTGCTTCTCTTCCCGTGCACATCGTAGAAGCCGATCGTGGGATTGGGCGAAAATGCGAATAATTAGTTATAAATAGGCAATGCGGCGGGCAACCCATCACTATTTTGATTACTTTTACACCTCGCTTACCGTCACGCTAAGGGTGGAATTTGAGTCTTGCGGCCCTGAGCTCTATCTGTCTACTTAGAACCGCAAGACGCAAAGAGTTATGTCAGTAAAAGAAATTAAAAAATTTGAAAATTTGACTAGACAAAAAAATTACATTATAAATAATTCAACGAGAATCGATTGATAAATGCGACCTGTAGACGAGAACATCTGAAAAACTGGATATCCGGATTTTAGACATACGAAAGAATGAAGCGGAGACCTTCGTTCGCTTTGCTCACTCGTTCAATAATTATAACAAGGTGTCGCGTTGCCCTTATGACTCATGCCTAAGCTCAGTAGATAAAGGAGATAGAATCTAATATTCCGGTGCTTTAACCTAATAGAAGCGGCCGAGCGAATAGTGTATTTGAAGTATGGATACTACATTTGATACGGTGGTGGCGAAGCGGTTTAGGCACTGACTGTGTTAGGTTTCCGTATCCAAAGGGTGAAAAGGGACTATTACTAAGACTCCGCTGGCCGTCTGTCCGTCTCATCAAACCCATACTCTATTGAAATTTGGCATTTTTCGATTGTAAAATTATCGATTTTTGGCAACACTAGCGTCTTTGAGGCATGAGTACGATTCTCACTTGTGCCTATCGTCCCGAAGCTATTCGCGGCGAATCTTCGTACGTTTTGTACACTAAAAAGTTATCGCGATAAAGCGCCGTAATGTATCGTGTAATAGCACGAAGCTTCGTGACGATAGGTGCAGGTCCGGCCCAAGCATAATAAGATATGAATAAAGGACCAAACGACCAGACGTTATGCGTCTGAAATGATGATGATAATGAAAACACAAAGCACAAACATCAACATATGCATTCTTAAGGAGAGTACACGTCAGCCAGGCTTTCAATCGTTAGGTCTTGATGGTTTCGGCTTTTTATTTTCAACTTTGCACGTTCTTCAGCATCCTTGGGTGACCAATGAAATGTAGGCACCTAAATAATTTTAAGAGAAGAAAATGAGGAATTTGCGAACCCTGAAGTAGCTAAACCATGGTTGTGTCCGGAAATGCGCTAAGATTTTGAACGAGCTAAATTCTTTGAGTCTACTGGAACAATCCCGCGATTGTATGTATGTGAGTATGATTATGTATTCTTGTTAGACGAAAACGTAAATAATGTAAATAATTTTGATCAGAGCTTCATGAAGGTATGTGGACCGAGTAAAAAAAATGATTTTATTTAGTCAAATAGACAATCAAACACTAAAGGATCCATATTTTTTCGTTTAGATATTTAGCAAAAATTCACAAAGATACAGCGCTTTGAATTTTCGGAGTGGAGGTGATTATACGTCATCGATACGTCACCTTTTAAAATCGTAGCTGATCGTGACGTCTCGCGCATTTAAAAGGCGCGGTATCTTGATCATTATTTGCTAATGAGAGAAAAGAAAAAATACTTACACTATATCTTTTAATCTATACACGGTGATTTTTCATTGGTTTTGGAGCCGAGGGCCACTTCATAAGGATCGTTAGTAAGACCTAATTAGCTAGTCAAAATAAAAATTCAGGAACAAAATGTGTTGACTAAAACTCGAAAGTAAAATCGTGAGATCAAGTAGTAGTTCCGCCGGCCGGCTAGATTTTGAGTTCATCGGGGTCACGCGTCAGTTATGAACGGGTCTAACTGCGTGGTCTCGATCGAAAATCATTTTCGCAACTTTTTTATCTTATGTCATATACAAATTTGGAATATGGATAGAGGAATTTATTTACTACACGACATTTTTTTCCCAAAACCAATAAAAATCTGCGTGTAAAATGAGCCAAAATCTTCTTTTAGTCCACATCCCTATTGAGTAGGCAATGATAACTATAGAATTTTAATTTCGAACATGGTCCAAATCGGTCGAGGAGTTGTCGAGTTATTGAGGTTCATGAGTTCACAGTTTGGGGCGAACTACTAGACATACAAAGAAACACCAGATTGTCAAGTGGACTCGGAGAACTTTAATTACTTCGCTAGGAGGTTGAATTTAGAATCCGCAACAGGAGCAGCGTCTAAAGACACTGCGACACACTGGTTTCCGCTTCAGAAATCAATTATTACGTTAATAACGCACAAACAATTTACAAGGGACGTCTCTGGAGACCACTCTACTGTGATTATTTGTTAAGGTATAGAAAACAATACAATAATATATGTAGTTATTAAAGATTATGTTATGTTAAGACCTGTCCTGTTTATATGGGAGTGAAGCGTGGTCTTTGCTTGAGCGGCACAAGCAGGAATTGCGTGTCACGGAGATGCAAATACTACGTTGGATATAAGGAGTATTACGGAGAGATCGTGTGAGAAACACCCGCATCCGCGGCAGCCTTCATGTCCGAGACATAGCAGACAAACTGCAAGAAAGTCGCCTACACTGGTACGGTCACGTCCTACGGAAGCCGGCAAGTTACGTGGGAAACAAATGTATAGCCATGCCGCCTCCGCAGAGGCGCGGCAGGTGGGGTAGACCCAAGAAGTGCTGGCTTGACCTCGTCAAGGATGATACGCGTGCCAATCGTCTTACAACCAAGGATGCTCAAGACCGTGCAAAGTGGAGAAGAAAAAGTCGGAAAGCAGACCCCGGGCTTCTCAGCCTTGCAGCTGAGGACGCAACTGGGAAAACGCTGAGATGAGAGAGAGAGAGAGAGAGAGAGAGAGAATAAAGATTATGTTCGGCATTCCTCTCCAGAACGTAAATAAGAAGAAATCTCAGAATGATAAAAAACCTATCAATATTTTGGTTAAAATCAGTTGCAATCAGGGCAATTGCCCATATCGATGTTATTTATTTGGAGCTAGCCCCAAATTATGTTTTAAACTTGTTAGGGAGTATGCATGAAAATAAATATGTTATCTAATCAGTTTATACATAAATATTCAAAAGTAAAGTACTTACAGTGAAAACAAAATAAAAATTGATTGAAAAAGCAACGAGATATAACGATTTTACGAAAATATGTCTATCTCACTCGCAATAACGCTATTTTCTATGGCAAATGTATAGATGATATGGACTTTGACGTCACCAGTCCATATCGAACTTCTCTTTCTAATTGAAACTTTACCACAGGTTTGTCGCTGACTAAGATATTTTATAAATTCTTTCATTTTTGTTTTCTTTGGTTAATAAGGATTTTATTAAGCAAATAAAGAAATACGTGCATATTCCCTTACATAATATACAGATAAACACCCGTAAAATTTGAATAAGGCCATTTTCCAACTTGCCCCGGCTGGAGTCGAACCCAAAAACTCCGTAATGGTGGACTGGCGTGTTCTAAAACCACTATTACACGGAGGTCGTTAATAGAACGGTTTAAGTTTAAATAAATACGAAAATAAAATGACGGATTACGTGACCCGGGTGAACTGGTTAAAATGGTTTCCGGTTATCGATGCATTGCCAATACATTCGATATCGATATATTACCGATAAATTCGACGTCTGACTGAATGATTAACGAGGCGAGGGATTTCTGAAAGAATTTATTAAATAAGATTAATTCGAAAACAGTTTGTTTTGATACGTGTATTTTTACGAAGCTTTTGTCCGCATCTTTTGTAAAAAAATGCTTTAAACAAATAAAGAAACATATCATCTAGCTTTGCTTTTGTCACTGGGTACGAATTTTCTTCTTTATATGAGAGAGACAAGTAGTCTCTCTCATATAAATAATTGCAAAAATAGAGGAGGAAAAATATATTCGTTACTATATAATAAACAACATGACTTATTATTTTAAAAAATACTGGTAAAGTGGGCCTGAGAAGACCAAGAAAGAGCTATGTAGACCGACTGAAAGAAAAAGCAGGAGTCATGTCGTATGAAGCTTTTTTGAAGACTGAAAAGTTTGGCTTACTCTACCGAAAAGAGCCTAAGGTATCTTTATTTTTTTTCGTTTGTGTAAGAGTTGGGAGTGACTCATTTTTGAGCAACCGAACGCATCCGCATTGCCGATTCTGCGGCGCACTCTTTCGCTCTAGCAAATGATTATGACGAGGTTCTGAGCTGACGGTTCAGAAAAGGATAGCAGCATAGTGAAGTGCTCTTCCGTGCTGCCAAATGAGTCTCAACCCATCAACACTGGTGTCAGATTTTCAAGCCTAAAGGCATTTGACATAGCTTGACGTATTTGATACTATAATGACAACCAGGACTAATGGCTTAAAGTGTCTTCCGAAGCACGGAGGTGCTCGACATATTTTAATGTCCCATTCCTGTGTATGGACCACGTCTGGTGCGTGCTTCTTAAGAGGCATTTCACATTTAGTCGGCTGTCTCGCTCGCACAATCAAACGTTTGTAAGTTTATTAAAAAATGTGTCTCATTTGTAAAAAAGTGTTTCATTAACATTCAATATAATTATATTGTGGATATTTTAGACATGAAGCGGGAGCGAGGAGATATGCTCGACCGCCACAAAGGGAAGATCTTCCCGCCAGGAATGTTGTTGCGCCTGGGGAACCGCGGCTCCAACGGTGTATCATCGGAAGTTGTATATATGCAGCGAATCGAGCGAACTCTGAGATCGAGATGTAGGATACTCTGCTGGCGCCATCTCATATGCTTCTTGTGGACTATATTGTCGGTTGTCTCTTGATTGTAGTTACTCGTAGTGGCCGTAGAAGTCGCCACAGACATGTTTGTATATTGTGTAGAAATTGACTACATCGAAAATTAGGTCATCAAAATTATAAATTTTTGATGACCTAATTCTCGATACTCAAACATATAAACAATAAAAAAAACATGTCTACAATATCTAACATATACTTATATTGAAAGTTAATGAAACAATTTTCTACAAATGAGTCACATTTTTTAGTAATCTTTAAAAATTTTGATTGTGCGAGCGAGACCGACAACCAAATGTGAAATGCCTCTTAACTCTCAAAAGCGCTGTAATTTGTACTTCCACCGAACCACTGAGCTCCTCGTTTATTCTATATCATGTAATTCATGAAATAAAATTGATTTCATTTTAAATTTGATTTGGTCATTCTGAAAAAGCATAGGTAAATACCAACATAAGATACATACATACATACTATCAGGTCTTTGTTCCTAACGGGGCAGACAGAGCACTTTAGGTCTTGCTTGCTTTAACAGACAGGCCCCAGTGCTTTAAGACTCAAAGGCCACTTTTAGCGTTATGGTGGGCGAGAATGTGGAAATAAGGAATCAAAATAGTGATGGGTTGCTAGCCGCATCACCTTATTAAAATGATTATCATTTTCGCCCATTCCCTCGATCGGCTTCTACGATCTGCGTGGGAAGAGAAGCAGCTGGTACATTCTAAGCTTTTTCTTTTCTCCCAGATCAGCAAGAAAGATATAAAATACCAACACAAAAATAAGCAATAGGCCGCCTTAAACCATTCGATCCAGAAGCTTCAAATAAAAATTGACCAAGTAACAGACTTCTGTAGAGCCTTGCAACATAATTCCGTATTCCAATTTACAAATTGTATTCGAGAGACGAAAGTCACGCATTGATGTTTTCAGTGGAAAAACGTAGATAGGCTGCCTGAGAAGGAATGTCTGTTTTAAACTCCCGACAAAAAAGAGGTATGACGCCAATGTCTGTCTGTCTGTAAGTCAGTCTCGAACGGATAGACCCATTTCGATGCTGTTCTTTTACGTAAAAGCAAGTTTTCTTGTGGTAGTTCTTAGCTATGCTTCATGTAAATTGGTCTTAGTGTTTCAAAAGTTATGGCGGATAAACGCTTAAAAGTTAGGGGATTTTTAATTTTCCTAGTAAATAATCTGTAGTCATACCAGTAGCCTATTAAATGTTGGCACAAGAACCGAATGAAAACACAATGTGCTTATTATTACTCGTATCAATTAAGTGCGATAATTATCTTTTTTTTAAAGATGAGTGAAATGTCAATTTCTTAAAGATGATCTTAACATAGACTGAGCTCAGAGAATTTGAGGAGCACGCGCTAACTTGCACCCTCAAATATTGCACAAAAAATATCTACTTAGAACAAAAGGGAGTTTCCTATCTGCTAACTATTTATATGGTAACTGGGAAGTAAATAAAAGAACTGTAATATATAGGACTTCTTCTCGAGTCGAAGGTATAATAAATTTGACCAGTGACTGATGTAATGTAAGAAAGAAGATTATAAAGAGTGTATAACCCGTTAATGATGTGAATGTGAGAACAAAGGAATTGTGAATTTGAATATTTAAAGTATTTCCCCCGGTGTTTCCCGCGTAGGAATTGCATTTTGTTTTCTGCGTTTTGTTATCTTTAACACTAATCTTGCCTTCTGTACTATTATATATGTATTATTCCGTGCTCTCGCGGAGTCACTTTCGCAACAAATACTACGTATCTATTATATTTTGCTTAGACCATCATTGACATCAGACATTTTCCTGTCGAAATGGGAATAAATGGGATTATGCAATCTCTTGACTATTTGAGCAAATCAAACCGAAAGTTGTATGAAAAGTGAGGCGCGTTTCTTGTAAAGGGCATGTGAATTTGATTGTAACTATGCAAAATTTTTTTGACTGTTATTTTTATTTCATTTAGCTTTAGTGATCTTGTATAGCCCGTGGTTCGATTTATAATGGGTATTCAAGTTTCAAGTTGTATATGATATACCTGTATATGCATCCCTTGGGAGAGTAGTAAAACTAACGGCAGATTTTCTGAACTTATATCGGTAACTATTTAATGTACGTATATAGAAAAGAAGTCCAAAAATGAAGTAACGATTTTTTAATCTATCGAAGATTAAAACAGAAATGAAAAAAATTACCGGCCAAGGGTGAGTTGGACTCGCGCACGAAGGGTTTTTTTATTTATTAATTTATTGCACATAAAATCTTAAAATTATAGTACAACAGGTACAAATTAGTCGCCATTGTCTACCAGTTCACCTTTGGGACGTACTCGTAGCAGAAAAAATGGTAGATGTGGTGCAAATTTAATTAGATAAGTATATCGAAATGAATGAATTAAGATGTATTTAATTACATAAACTATAAACAATATAAATATAAATATTTAAGTATAACACTATATGAATATAAATATTAAAATATAACACTAAATAAATATAAATACAAATATTTAAAAATTAAGTAATAAATGCAAAATATTAAATTACTTAGGATTCTGTACCATTATCTATAAAAAATCATGTTTGTTGATTGGCAACCCCACTGAAGTGTTTATTTTATTCTGGTTTTAGTATTTGTTGTATAGTGGCAACAGAAATACATCATATGTAAAAATTTCAACTGGATGGCTATCGCGGTTCATGAGATACAGCCTGGTGACAGACACACGGACGGAAGGACGTACAGCGGAGTCTTAGTAATAGGGTCCGTTTTTATTTTATCCTTTGGTTACGGGTCCCTAAAAAATCGAGCTTTATTGATATAAAAAAAGCTTTATTGATATAAAAAAAGCTTTATTGATGAACAAGATATTCGTTTCAACTTATACCCGACTTCAGGAGCCATACACGGCTAACAATGTATATTTTTTGAAATGTGCTAATTATGATTGTAATTTTCACCACCGCACCACCCGCCTGAAATTAAAATTTCGTCCACACCACTTGTATAGTTGGCAATCAACCACCGTACGTTTTAAAAAGAACTTTTTACCACGTACGACCGAACTGTGGAATTAACTTCCTGCAGCAGTGTTCCCGGACCGATACGACATTGAAACCTTCAAAAAACGAGTCTTTATCTTCCTGAAAGGCTACGCTTCTGTTACACCTCTGGTGTTGCCGTTGTCCATGGGCAGCGGTGATCACTTACCGTCAGGTGACCCGCTTGTTCGTTTGCCGCCCTATGACAAAAAAGACGAATTTTTTGACTCTAACTTTTTTGTAACTAACATTCGCTATATACATTTCTTGCTTACATATTGTAGCCTATGTCACCCAGACAATAATCAATTTTTTTGTATTGATTTGTGTAAACATGTATATGTGTGTGCCTCAGTGAGACAAATAAAGTGTTTATATATCTATATATCTATCAAGATCTCCATTAGGACAAACAAACAACAAACTCTTAGTTAACAGCAAGTTTTAATGAGAGCACGAAGAGACAATCAAACGAGACATCTTGTTGAGAAGTCACGATGAAGTCAAAGGCAATGTCGCTATCTGATCTTAGCGTATTCCTGTATCGCTGTATCCCTAAAATATAGATTTGGAGTCTATATTTTGGCTTTTCTTCCCCACGTTACGGTCTTTGGCGTTGGGAGACCACGATCTCTCCTACCGAGTGTGTTAATTAGCTAACACCGATGTCACATTTTTCAAGCTACCTAAAGTCATTTGGTGTAGCTCAATCACCACAGACATGGAAGCTAACCCAGGGTGCACCGAGTCAAAGTTTCACAAAGAGCCATGGAGCAAGCTTTGTTCGCCATCAAACAACTAGACCGAATCCCTGACATCGTGAACCGATGTTGTGGAGGGGGGCCGGTAGAACTGTAGCTACTGAGGATCCCTACTATGCGGCGCTGATTGAAACGTTGTTTAACTTGTACAAACTGTATTTTGACGAATAAATAATAATTCAATTATTAACGAAAAAAAAAAACAGCTGACTCCAAAGTTATTTATGATATCTTCACCAAATTAATATGGAACCAACATAGTAGTAAAGGCTTTCAAATAAAAAAAGAATCATTAAAATCGGTCCGCGGTAAACGAAGATATCGCGAAACAAACATAAAAAAAAAACATACAGTAGAGTTGATAACCTCCTCTTTTTTGAAGTCGGTTAAAAAGCAAGCGGCTATGCACACCACAAAGGTACTTACAAACTTTTGGTGGACTCTCACTCTCACTTTAATATCTTTGATACTTGTTTTACTTTTGATTTTATAATAGTTGTTAATATCCGATCATTTACTTAATGCACACTTTTTTTGTAAAATACTAACTTAAAATTTGACTTTATTATAATAGAATAAACTATGCTACCTGTAAGCTTTTTCTGATAATAAGTTATTGCCGGTTTAAGTCAGTTTACATAACAGTTTTTGAAAATATTATTATAGGCTTCCACAGGACAGGCATTGTTGCCTAGTGTGGGGCCACCAGTAAACATCACTATTTTAAGGTATCCGTTAAATAAACGCATTTGAATTTGTAAAAAAACAGTGCCTAAACCGCTTTGCCATCACCGTATCGATATAAATTAAACAATACTTAACGATATAAAACCTGCTTTCATTTCAACGACAACAAAATTTTAAAAGCAGACAAAAATGGTTTCCCGTAAAATATACCTATTAAAAGAAATGTTCTGAACGTAAAGTAATATTAATAAACGACAATAATATAAACGATTTGATTGAAGTTCAAAGGCTTCGATTAATCCCTTAAACCTCAATAAAGCTTCTAGAGATTTATTTATATTACTTTTGTTACATAAATCTCTTTTTACATTCTCGCAATTCATCAAAATATTGAAAAAAAAATCGGACTAAGTAAAAGTTAAGACTGCGTGCGGTGTACAATCTTCACAAAGTGTCATCTATTTCTTTTTAAGTGTTTAATTTCGAAAATTCACATATAAAATTGGACGATCCAAATGATCAAATCTTCGGGAAAATCAAAAATGTTCAGGGTTGAAGAATTTGATGTGAAAAATTTTGGAGTAACCGTGAAACAACATAGTATTTATCATTTTCTAAATACCTATCTTATGCTGAAAACAATAAATATTAAATCTTTAGATAATGAATACTACGTTGTTAACGATTACTCCAAAACTTTTGACAGTCTTTTTCTACATTAGATATGTATTTAGTAAATGATGTTTAACGGTTACTCTTAAACTTTTGACAGTCTTTGGAGTCGCTCCTTTGAAAAAAATCTGACTGAATATTTCGAAATTTATCAGTTAAGTACACGAGTATTTAATAAAATAAGTTGGATAGGTTTGTAGGTACTAATCTATTCAACTTTTAACTATTACATATTTGTAATTGTACTTTTTAACCGACTTTATAAAGAAAGAGATTATCAGTTCGTGGGAATCTTTTATTTTTTTATGTGTTTTCACCGATTATTTGAAGATGTAGGACGGATTTAAAAAGTTTTTATTTGTTACTTGTCAAATAGTCCCATATAAATGTTATCAAAATCGGTTGTGTAGTACAGAGGAGGAGTCGGTTGTCAGTTTTTAAAATTATTCACTAAATAACACAGTCCTACTCGCAACACCCTTGACGAAATGGCAAAAGAAAGCAGATTTCTATTTTGTAGCGTCTTAATTTTTTATTATTCCAAGGAAAAAACACACAAAAAAGGTCTGCCATTTGCCTGAGCGATTTCATAATCGCATTCATTGATCGAATCGCCGGAGAAATCAAAATCGTTAAGCAAACGAGCTGTCTTATTGAGCAATGCCCATTCTATAGCTTGGGGTGTGGTGTGATTGTTAACTGAACTGGAAGTTATTTAAAAATATGAGTGGGACCTTTTGTAACCCCTGACAAAAAAGGGGGTGGTTATAAGTTCGACACAAATGTCTGTTTGTGGCATCATCGTAGCTCTCAAATGAATAAACCGATTTCTATACAGTTTTTTTACTGTGAAAGCAAGTTCTCTTATCCCAAGAACCACTTCTTAGCTACGTTTGATGGAAATCGGTTCAGCCGTTTAAAAGTGATTAGGGGTAAACGCTTGAAAGTCTGTTTTTTTTATTTGCCTGGTAACTTAACTTGTTATTAGCCAGATGTTGTATCCTAAAGCTGGGCAAAGGTGTTTCCTTCTTTTGTCCATCTATCTTTACCCCAAGCAATCTGCTGCTATCCACTCCAGAAACCCTCGATATCATCCGCCATCTCTTCTTTGCAGTAGCGTGCATTTCATACAGACACATTTATTTTTATTTACTTATAAAACTTTATAGATCCATAATATCAATTGTTTAAAAGATTTAAATTTTAAAATGTTTAAAAAACGACTCTTAAGACTACTTGTACATAAATCGTACTATTTCTGTTCAAGAATTTTTCAGAGACGACAAGCTTTGTATTTTGCTATTATTCAATGATTTCATAGACTTAATTATAGACTACCCTTTTATTATATGACATTATTATTATTATACCAATTTTCTTGACGTTTAAGTAAAGTTAATAACTATTTTTATATTTTTAATTCCTAAATATTTGTATGCTAAAACGGCAAGACATAGCGAACTATTTTATATTATATTGTAACATCTTATATATTTGTACCTATGTTTGACAAATAAATGATTGATTGATAAAACTGGCGGACTTAACGCTAAAAGCGTTCTCTCTCAGTCAACCTTAAGGATAAACAGAGATCTAGTTGCGGCGCAAAATAATTAGGTACTAAATTATAATAATGAATGATACATAATGACATAGAAAGATACTACCCTGTCCACTACACCCTAATAATTATGTCGGATACTAGTACATGTAAAGTATAGTTGACGTCTTCATCTTACCAACAACAACCTAACCTTTTTTTAACGCAATCATGCACGTGGATCATACAGCCTATTAACATAATTCGAAGAGAACAGAAGAGAAGTAGTTGTTTGATTCTTAGTTAAATCTTTTTCCTAGACCAGCATCGAAGAATGCTTTAAGACTGACCAGTCTGAACTAGATATTTATAAACCAAAGGTCACACGAGCTGTAACGAAGGCTTAGAACAGTCAGCGGCGGATTATATTTGGAGAATCTAATTTGTAGCTAATCCTTGCTGCTGATTGAAGACCGGGCAAGGGATTTATATGCTGTCATTTTTGGCTCAGTCAGTGGAGTTTATATGAATATTTCTTCGTTTAAAAGACATGTTTAATGTAATAAGATTGTTACTAAATTTGTCTTCTGACTGTAATGCTTGGTGTAAATTTTGTAAGTTGCTTAAAAGCACCTAGTGACTGGGAATCTGGGATTACCTCCGTGGCTCCGTGATTGAGGCCGGGCAAGGAATTTATTGCTGACATCTTTGGCTCAGTCAGTGGGGTTTATATGCACATTGTGCATTTATGTCGTGAAAAAATATCTTCAGTCTGTGTTCAAGGGTCGCCATAGATTATGGTGACCATTTAGCAGATAGCAATTGTCTTAGTAAAAGCTTGCGCAGACGAGGGATTTCCGTCCGCGGACTTTTTTGTCCGCTAAAATAGATCGCTTACAACTGTATAGAGTCACGCAAACGAGGGTTTAAAAGTCCTCCAAATAACCGAGGACATGCAGAGAGCAGACTGGACAAAAGTACGGAGGAGGCCCAAAAAAAAAAATAGAACTCGTGTGACTAGGCGAAGCAACGAACATGTCGGACTTTAGTCCGCGTTTGTTCTCTACATTTCCGGGCAACAAATGATCGCATACGTGTGCGTTGAGTTCGCGGTAAATCGGCGGCGGACTTTTTATTTGCAGAGCGTACTTTTTTCTCCGCCGCGGAGAAAACTCCATCGTCTGCGCAGGCCTTTAATTTAATTCATTTCTCATATAGCGCTAAATGTGCATATCCCGACAAAATCGTAAGCCTTCATTCAGCATTGGCTCCCGCCTGACGTCAACCCTCTTTGGCAACGTAGGCACAATTTTTTTTTGTTTGGAAATCCTTTATCACCTTTTACGATATCCACGCCCAAAAAAAAGAAATTCTTATTTAATCTGTGTCAAAAAAAGGTATCACACAAGAATGCATACGGAGCACGCTCAGATTTAAGAAGAGTATTTCCTAGAGATCTAAAAATACCATATTTTACCAAAAGATCAGGTATTAATTAAGTATTATATAATTACTTACGGTATTTTTACCCGAGTGCACCAGAGGAGGGTTATGTTTTTCGAGAATATGTATGTATGTATAATTGTTTGGCACGCTCTGCAGCCTGATCGGCTCGATGGATTTAAGCTTGAGAAGTATCATTAGATTCGTCTTAATTCTGAGAGTGACACTGTGTATTTAAAAGGCATGTCGGTTTTTTTTAAATAATGTTTCGTATTTGTATAATTACAAATATACCGTTGGATATGGTAAAATACGGTATTTTTCGTACTATACTAACATAATCAAATATCGGGCTAGTATTTCCTCTCGTAAAGGGGCCCTAACCTTACATGCCTCACTTAATTTAATCCATTTCTTTTACAGCCAATGTGCCTGTCACGCCATCACGGCCTTTAATTCTATTCCTCGTCATTCACTTCTTCGAAATTTTCCAATGAACATTCCCTTTATTGCGTCCGATTGTGATAAGTACGCTCACTATCATCATCATTAGGAGGTTAATGGTGGATTTTTCATATTTTTTCTTTGACACTTTTATGGACGGTGTCAGGACCAAGTGCGAGTTGGACTCGCACACGAAATGTTACGTACCACTATTAATAAAAAAAAATCACGTTGGCTGTATGGGTGCCCTTCAATATTTATTTTAGTTTGTTTTTAGTATTTGTTGTTAAAGCGGCAACAGAAATACATCATATGTGAAATTTCAACGACTGTAGCTATCACGGGTCATGAGATACAATTTGTCCTGGGTCTTGGGTGTTTTTCTATATATGTATGTATTATCATAAAATATAGTATCGTTGGGATAGGATCCCATAATACAAGCTTAAGCTTACTTTGGGGCTAGCTCAATCTGTGTGATTTGTCCCTATATGTTTATTTATTTATGTTCTTTGGAGAAAAACCCAAAAAACAGGCTTCGGGAAAAACGCAACCCGGGACACGCTAAAATAAGGGTGTAGTCACAGCATACATTGTGCAGCCCATACGTATATAAATGCCAAAAGCTCAGATACTCCAATACGCAAAAAAAGATCCGTAAATAATTCACACCGTCACCGGACCGGATCCGGACCCGTATCCGGACCGGTGACGGATGGCTTCCGGCTTCTTAATTGTTACGTGCTTTCAAAATTTGTCTATTCAGGCTTATTCAGATTTTCTAAAGCCGGATCTAAAGCATTTGGTTCAGAATTGAGGTGATCGATCTTTGAGATTGGTTTTATATGGATGACTACAAGGAAAAATACTTAGGGGCAGCTAAAGAGGCTGAGTATTAGAATAGGCCATAATATAAATAAACTAAGGTGAAAATATTGCTACTAAATTTATAATAATAAAGCAGAAATGAGTCCTGTATCCTGTTTCCTGCAATAGGATAATGACTTTGGAGAAGGTTATTCACTTTTTCTTTTTGTAATGTTAGGTAAATACGAGCTGACTTAGTACTTGATAGCAAATAAACAGTATGATTCTCATCTATAAGATATAATATTATCACTTGAACGCTGAGACAATGAAGAGTTAAAAAATAGAATATTAATTAGTTAATTATGAGCCCATAAGATCCCATTGTTGGGCAAAGGCCTCCCTCTCGGCACTCTATTTATCTCTGTTTAGTCCTTTCGCGTGCCAGTCCTTCGAGTAGGCGTCTAGATCGTCACGCTATCTGCGCCTAGGTCTTCCAGGACGTCGACGTCCGTTAGTTGGGGTCCACAAAGTTAACAAAGTTAGTGTTTTGGCCCATATTTTGGTTGACATGTGGCAGACGTGACCTGCCCAGTCCCATTTTAATTTAGCAGCGGTGACATTCACGTCTGTAATTTTTGTAATGGATTGCAAGGTTATGTTGCAGACTCTATCCATTCTCTTGATGTTAAGCATGCTGCGCCCCATAGCACAAATACTTAATATTGAGCTATGACTTATCTATCTATCTATCTATCTATTGAATAGAGGAAATATTTTGAGTCTAAAAGAAATTTATCCATTCTATATATATATATATATATATATATATATATATATATAAATATATAGAATGGATAAATTTCTTATATATATATATATATATGTTATAGCTTCATCGAACATTACACACGAAATTACGCGGCTATAACTCGAAACAACAGCCATTATTTGAACGGTAGTTATTATAAAGCGCCATCCCACCGATAGAACACTCGGCCTATATGCAAAAAATCGTATCGGCAACATGCTCCCTCACGTGTTACCCGCCGACATGTTGGCGGCATGTCGGCGGTTCGATGTCGCGGGGTAAGTCTGAGTGCGTACGCAAGATGGCCGACAAAGTTTTCAGACTAGGGAAGACGCATTTTTTTTGTTGTGCTATGGAAATAGTTCCTAAAAATAGTCGCGTCCAAGAAAAAAATACCTTTCTAACCCAAAATCTCTATAAGATACAAAAGTCACGTCCGCCATCGGGCGGCGTCTCAGAGCGCCTTAATAAGACCGTAGCAGAGTGACGTCACTTATGTCGCATTTGTAGGCGTGATGTAAGAACATTTGTTCGGCTGCTAAATCAAATATTGCGTTTACAGGATTGGCCCCATTACAAAAGTGGCTATATTTTTTAAAGAAAATCCTATGGTAAGATTGCTTCTAAAATTTACTTTTTCAATCAACTAAAAACCAAAGTTAATGTATCGATAAAAAAAAAAAAATTGTGCTTAAGGGTCTTTTTTAGGTAAAAGCTTACAAAATCAGAGACATTTATCAAAATCTACTCATGCATTTTCTCCCTTGTAATGAGTGAAGCCGCCAACCAAGTCCGCCGACAAAAAGTTGCCGATATATGTTGGGGGGTATTCGGCTTTGGTGTGTATTGCTCTTTACCCGTTAGGAAAAAACGAATTTGGTCATGCAGTTTGAACTTTCGGTTTAGTTAAACAAAAGGATTGAAGAACATTATTTTATGATGCTTGTTTTATGTGGAAGGTATAAACAAAACTCTTAATGTAAAAATGATTATTCAACCATACTCAATTTATAGCTACATCGAACATAACATACGAAATTACGCGGCTATAATACGAAACAGCAGCCATTATTTTAAACGGCAGTTATTACCCGTTAGGAAAATACGAATTTGGCAGCATGCAGTTTGGTTAGTTCGATTTAGGTAAACAAAGCTTTGAAGAGGATGATATTGTGCTGCTTTTATAGTTCATTATCATTATCATATCAGCCACTGGAAGTCCACTGCTGGACATAGGCCTTCCCAAGATGTAGTTTGACGTTCAAAATGGATATAATTAAATTTTTTATTTTTACGGATAAATAAATTAATGCTCGATAGACCATCATCATCATTTCAGCCGCATAACGTCCACTGTAGGACATAGGCCTCTACCGAGGATTTCCAAAATGACCGATCTAGAGCGGACTGTATCCAGAGTTTTACAGGTCGTCAGATCACCTTGTGGGTGGCCATCGGTTCGTCGCGCTATGTGTCCCGCCCACTGTCACTTCAACGAACTAATCCGCTGGGCTCTATAGACCAACAGCATATAAATTGGTTCAAGGCTTTTCTTTGATAAGAAATAAGCGGGTTTATTTTTAGGGTTCCGTACCTCAAAAGGAAAAAAAAAACGGAAGCCAAAGGATCAGTTTGTCTGTCCGTCTGTCACAGCTGATTTGCTTTACAAAAACACATATGTTAATCAGTAACTCTTAGATGGAAGTGTAGCGTAAATAAAAAAATTAAAGATGAACTTTTGGAGGGAAAATTAGAAACTTAAAAAAAAATTGCCGACTGTATCGTATGATATATCAAATAAAAGGGTGTTTGATATGAATGCATGATAAATGATAATTGCAAATGAATTTTTTTTTATTAAAAGAAAAATTTTGAATTTGTTCAACAAAATAAAATCTTAGTAAGATATATGAGAAATGCAAGTTTATGTAATATGAATAGCTCAGAGATCCAGTGGTATACAAAAATCTCGAGGTTCTCCGTGCTTTTGAAGGCACGTTGAGCCGTTAGTTCCGGCTGAAGGCACGGCAAATCATGAATCAATGACACGTGCCTTCAAACAGCTTAATTTTTTTTTTTACACCAGTGTTTAAAATATATATAGGGACAAATAACACAGATTGACCCTTAAAGCTAAAAGCTAGTCCCAAAGCAAGTTCGAGACTTGTGTTATAGAATACTAACTCAACGATACTATATTTTATAGCATATGCATATACAGATAAACATCCAAGACCCAGGACAATATGAAAAAAAGCCATTTTCCAACTTGGGGAACTCCCAACTTTCCGATCGGGTGTTGAACCCGGGACCTCTGGGTGGCGGACTAGCATAGTGTCCACTACGCCACGGAGATCGTCATGTTGACCATTAACACTGACAAATGCAATATTAATTCACCAATTTCCGTTTACCATATAATAAAATAGGTGTCCGATCAGATACTCATAGGTACACACGGTTTCGGACACCATTAGTATTCTGAGCACGCACAGACACACAGAAAGTTGTTAGCGCAAACTGGCACCGCTATGTTGGGCTCGTTCACATACACCGGAGCTCTAAAATACTACAGGGTTACTTTAAAAACACCAGCAACATTTTTAGAGTCCATGATACTGAACTTCTTTCTATAAACACAATTATAAAAAAAAAAAACGAAAAAAAATCTGATTTCCATACAAATCGAGCGCTGATTTGTATGGAAAGCCGATTTTTTTGCATAAATAAATAAATATCAAATAAAAATAAATAACAAATCATACAGATTGAGTTAGCCCCAAAGTAAGCTTAAGCTTGTGTAATGGGATGCTAACCCAACGATACTACATATATTTTATGATAGATACATATATAAATAAACACCCAAGATCCACGATAATTTGAAAAAGGCCATTTTACAACTGGCCCTGGTTGGAAATCGAACCCAAAACCTCCGGATTGGCGGACTAGCGTGTTGACCTTTACGCCATGGAGATTGTCAATCGGAAGTGTATGGGAGTTCGAAATATTTGTATCGATTTTTAATAACTTTTTTTTTTTAAGAAAGTAGTTTAGTACCATGGGCTAAACTTGCTCCTAATGTTGCTGGTGTTTCAAAATTAACCCTGAATAGGCACGTCTTCCTCCCTTACGCCGCGCCGCAAATCGCGCCTCTCTTGGCTGTGGCCAGGGGGTAAGATGTTTCCGTCACGTTGCTATACATAGATATTATAGGTATATAAATCTTCTAATTAATCTAATTAGTAGATTAAACTCCTCTTAAACGCCTGGGCCGATTTGATATTTTTTTGTGTGTGTTCAAGTTTATTTTAGAATGGTCTAGATTTATAATTAGATGATGTGTGTTTGTGATGAAACTCCTCCTAAACGGCAGGATCAATTTTGATGTTTTTTTTGTGTCCGTTCAAGTGGATTCAAGAAAGGTTAAGATTTAAAAAAAGTTTTTTTTTTATTTTTTTGTGATTTGATAAAAAAATATTAATCAAATCACAAAAAACTCGTTCCAATTGAGTGTTCCACGATACTCACGCATTTTTTATCGGGTGACTCGCGAGGTTTACAGCCCACAGAGCCACCAGTATGTAAAAAAATCGCCATTGATTTTGGATAACATTTACATTTTGGAAGATGAACCCATCACTCAAATTCATGTCTACCAGTTATTAAACAAAGGAAAAAGACTTCCCTTTTCATAGAAGTTATGAAAAATAGTTACGGAAATGGAATAAGGGTGTATAAAAACACGCCCATTGAAGGATTTTGGTTGTTTTCCTCGCTGGTCTCTATGATTCCCTCTAATAACTTCTATATGAAAACACCCTTACAGGCTTTAACTGGTCACTATTAGAATTTAACAATAATTCTCCAATTATGGCGGCATATTTGTAAACATTGAATGGCTGGATATTGGTTAACATTATTTTAGGTTCTATTTTGGGATTTTTGGGTAATTATTAGATTTTGCGAATTCCCAGCTGATCTAAACAATTTTTTTCCATATAAAACGTTGGTCACATAGTAAAAGAGGTCTGTCAGGATCGTAGCAAGTGGAGGTCTATAGTCTCTGCCTACCAGTGTAGGAAACAGGCGTGATATGTATGTACATAGTAAAAGTTATTAATATTGATGAGTACTTTCACTCTCTTTCGGGTTGATTCTACTAAGAGCGTTTCTTAGTATTCTGCCACGGCGATCATCCAGAGATGTCTTGTGCGACATTTAAATATTTTTTTTATAGCCATGTGTGCCTAAAAATTCTCTAACCCGATATAATAAAAAATATAAAGAAATAACCGGCCAGATAATAGTCAAATCCGCGTGGAGAGGGTTCCGTACAATACCAAAGATTTTCCGTAAGTGAACGTATTATATTGTTTACCACTTTACTTTCAACTAGCTGCGCCCCGCAGAGTTACCCATGGAAAACGTAACCCATGTGTTAATACAGGGTCTCAGCTTTCTGCATACCGAATTTTATCAAAATTGGTATAGCCGTTTGCGCGTGAAGAAGTAACAAACATACACACACACTCACAAACTTGCGCCTTTATAATATTAGTGTGATGTGATGTGATTGATAGAATTCTTATATATTCCTGTAATCTACAAGCAATGAATTATATTTTGTATTTTTTGTCAAAATTTTAGGCTCAATAGTTTTGGAGATCTGTGTGCTCAATTTTCGTCTTTTGTCATAAATAAGGAAACTTTTTATTTTACAGTAAAAGCAAAAATATATAATATATAATAAAGTAAGTCTTACAAAACTTTAATTTCTCAATTTGTACACACTATTACACTATTCTACTAAATTTCACCTGATTTGGTCCAGTAGATTTGGAGAAAATTGGCTGTGACAAACGGACGGACAATCGGGCGTACGAGTGATCCTTTAAGGGTTCCGTTTTTTGTACGGAACCCTTAAAACATGTAACGTTTCCACGAACAACAAATAGATCGAATAAAAAGCTTATAATATCTAGAAATCGAATATATTATAGGTAAGCTGATACACAGATCTATGAATAAGCTGTCAAGAATATGAACCTCAAATAATAGCCCACGCTCCCTTTCAAAGCGTATTAATGTTGTATATCTCCCATTTCAGTATTACGAAATAAACATGATACGTGAAACATAAATAACAGGCCAAGTGCGAGTCGGACTCACGTACGAAGGGTTCCGTACCAATCTACTTCTGTTCTGTTCTGTTCTGAGTCCGCCCAGCCAGCAGTTACGCTGCAAGAGCTTATGAATGAGGTTTACCTTGGAGAGTACGTCATCACGCTTGCAAACCAAAGCCGATACATGTATATCGTCCTCAGTACCTAGAACATGGCGATGCCAAACCTCGTTATACCACTCTCATGGCTCGAGAAACCAGTTGGACTCGTAGATAGGAATAAAGGAGTGTAGGAGATATTCGCAGTCAGGGAGTAGGGGAGAGAGAGGGAGTTGAGAGAACCGACCGAATACTTGCATCAAATCAGTATGGGGAGGATAGATATAATACTTGGAAGGATAATAGACTGCTTTGTTGTTTTGTATACGTCGCGTTGCTCTGCAGGTCTTTTTCGTAAGATTAGAGATTTGTTGACACTGTCGTAATAGTGCAGCCTTCTGGTTTCTGTCTTCTGGAATTTGACTTCTGACTTCAATTTACTGGTTTTGACACTCTTCACTTCTGGCTTCTGGGTTTTCTGTTTTTCGCAGCCGAATTCCTGTTTCTGTTTACTGATTTTTCTAGTTCCTATGTAAGTTTTTTTTTTTGTAGTTCGATTTCTGAATCCTGCTTCTTTGTTCTAGGCTAATGGGTTCTGGCTCCTGATTTCTGTCTGAAGCTTATCAAAAATCAAGGACCCCACATTTTTTAGTTCAGCAAAGTAATAAAAATTAGCAAAGATACAGCGCCTCGAAGCTGGAAAAAAAATTAAGGAAAAAAATAATTTCTTTTTTTTCCCTTCACTTTCTTCCCTCCCGTTTTTTTTCCCCGCATCGTATTATTAACTCATACCAAGTTTAGTTTACTATTTTGCAAGTGATATCCACATGGTTTCATTTATTTTTATTTATAGGTTCCGTACCATTATCTACTTATATAAAAAATCACTCAGCCCTACTTAAAATTTTATTAAATTCTGTTTTTAGTAGTTGTTGTTATAACTGCCACAGAAATACATTATCTGTGAAAATTTAAACTATCTAGCTATCACAGTTCATGAGATTCAGCCTGGTGACAGGTAGACAGACGGACGGACAGTGGAATCTTAGTAATGGGACCCCCGTTTTTACCCTTTGGGTACGGAACCCTAAAATGGCCGCTCCTGGTAACTGTTGGCGATGCCAACATGCACTAAACATGAACGCTGCTAAATATTCCAGACACGAACAAATATTGGAGTAGAGTCCGGGACACAGCGGGAGCGTAAATATTTCATATTTAAATTTATGGTTGACGTTTAGTTCAGACTATGCAATTCATATTGCTTTAGTTTAATTGTATGCAACAGGCGAGAAACTTGACTGTGTAAATAGGGCTTTACCGGTGTTTTAGGGAAGATTGGAAGGTCATTCTGAACTCCGACTTTTAAAATATCAATATACGGAACTTCCAAAGTTTTTTCATAGCAAATTTCGAAGTTCCATATAGAAACTTTCGAAGTTCTGTACATCGATATTTTAAAAGTCAGAGTTTAGTATGACTGTCGGAAAAATGATATAAAGATGTGGCTGCGTCTTTATTAAAGCTGAGCCAGGTGTAATGTGTACTGTGATTTAAAATACATGAATTTTTCAGGGAGCATGCTGCCCCCATTCGAAATAATTTTTTTGAAAGGGAACGGAGATATCATTCAAAATTTTGTCTTGATAACCCTAGATAACTATTCAAGCTACTTTTAACCGACTTCCAAAAAAGGAGAAGGTTTTCAATTCGACGGGATTTTATATGTTTTTTTTTTATGTATGTTCACCGATTATTTAAAGACACCTTAACCGATTTGGAAAATTCTTTTTTTGTTTGAAAGGGTATACTTTCCAAGTGGTTCCATAGAAATTTTATCAAAATCAGTTGTGTAGGTTGGGAGAAAAGTCGGTTTTTAGTTTTAAAAAATTATATGAACTAGGTACTACATTTCCAACAAACGACCACTTTTGGCAAATCTGTGTAGAAAATCTTCAGATTCTCACTTTAAACTGTAAACAGTAGTTATATTACAAATAGAAGTTACAAAAATAACTAAACTTCAATCGAAGTCTACTATTTTATTATTCGATTGAGATACATGCGTTGTTACAAAAAGGCTTTTTAAAATTAACATATTTATTTTCGCAGTGTAGTGTGTATTCCAATCCTTACGTATGCTTATTTTGAAGAATTTACCAGATATTTACAGAAAATATAGACGGGGCTGTCGTATTGGTAATGAGTACATACAAAAGAATCAGCATGAATTTTATATCCATACTGTTCCAAAAATCAGCTAAAAAAATCACAGGGTAGTATTTTTAACCCCCGACAAAAAGAGGGGTGTTATAAGTTTGATGCTTCTGTCTGTCTGTTTGTTTGTCTGTCTTTAGCATCGTAGCGCTCGAACGGGTGGACCGATTTAGATGCGGTTTTTTTTCAAGCAAGGTCTCTTGCTTGAAACTTGCGTTCTTGACATTTTCGGTCTGGGGTTTTTAATTTGATTATTAAATAAACTTTTACATAGGTACAATGTGACACAAATAAGTTGAACAAAAATGGCGAACATCAAAGCATTTTTGTACGAATTCCCGGCACGTAGGTTGAACCAAAATGGCGGTTATCTGTGCAGGTACAAATAATGTGCCGACGACTGCCATTTTGGTTTGGTTGCCATACTTGTCGGGAATTTGTACAAAAAAGCTTTGAAGACCGCCATTTTTTGTTCAACATTGTTGTTTCGTATTGTAGGTATTCAAAATGCAGTACCTTCTAAAGTATGCTTACTACCCTGGCTCCACGATCCAAATCTTGACTCATACCGGAACAGCAGCGGCTGGTAGCCTATATTACTGTCAAACCATAGCCACCTTTAATTCATCTATGAAATGCATAGAATAGCTTGAAAGAAAACTCGGTTGCTTGTGGACGCGCGGCGCCCCTAGCAGCCGAGAGGCTTTTGTTTTGTTCAAGCTATACTGTGCATTTTGGAAATATATATAAAAGTGTATATGGTTTGACAATTAAAGAACTCTGTTCGCCGCTGCCGTTCCGGTGAGAGAAGTAAGCCTACGTGAGTCTTGTCTCCAGCATGCGAGCACGCAAGTTGTAATGACAATTTTTGTTCGTTCAAATTTATGAAGATAATAAAAACTTGATTTTAGAACGCAGAAAAGAGCTTGAATGTAATTTAGACCTATTTATATTTATATTTTACTTCGTTCCATCCGGGTGTCCCTTGACACCTCTAAAGTCTTTTTTTTCTTTCTTTCTCACAAGTTGTCGCCAACTTGTAGCTAGCGCAGGTCCGTCGCTCCTGACATAGTAAAACATGACATAGTTAAGCTAATTAATTACAAAAAATATTGATATTAACCTAAATCAGTAATATTAGTTCAAGTAATTATCGTATTAGAAATAATTTACCACTTAAAAAGAGGACCATTAAAAAGAAGAACTTAGTGAGTTTAAATACTTAATTGTTGAATAATTAACTAGTACTTAACTTAAGTAGTAGCTTTATGAGCTGTAAACTCGCAATACTTCATATTAAATTAAAAACTTCGTGCAAGAAAAACTATGATTTTTTAAAGATTTCATGTCGTATTTCCACCATTTTGAAATAATAGAATAAGAGAAACGAGAATTTTCTGGTTAAAAAATTAATCTTTTTTGCCGACCTTACTTTGTCATATATATCAAATAATAGGGCTCGTTTTGAGGATCTCAAATGTAATTTTTAAATATTTTTAAATAAATAGTGTTGATTTTATTCATGAAAGAAGACGAAAATTGACCATTCCCCTGATCTCCTAAACATTTGAGCCTGAATTTTGAAAAAAAAAATATTAAATATAATTAATTACTTGAAATAAACTCAATATAATACATTTTATACATGCACTTACGGAAAATAATTCACTTAAAAACCACTAGCGCTAGTAGTAGAGAACTCGCGCCTTGTTGTGAGGATTTCAAAAGTGATATAATAACATTTGATTTTGGCATTGCACGGAACCCTCTCCACGCGATTTCAACTTGCACTTGGCGGGTCTTTATTTATACAAGCTTTTGTTGTGAGGTCAAAGTACAAGACAAATGAAATAAATTCAAATTCGATGAAATTGCGACGTTTTATTACTGAGTTCCATCGACCACCTCCCCCGAGGTGTACCATAAAGTGCTCGTCAAAACCAATCGAACGACTTCTACTCAATGAGGTTATGTTGTTTTATAACTGAGTTCTGTCGAATATCTCCTGACTCCATCATTAGATCTCCAAAACAACTAAGCCAAACTTTTGAAAGAAATACAAGATATACTTAATTGCTTGTAACTTAATATTAAACATTCACTTACGGAAAATAGTTCACTAAAACACCACTAGGTAGCGCTAATAATAGTTAACTCGCGTCTTATTGTTAGGATTTCAAATGTTATATAATAAAAACTTTGATTTTGGCATTGCACGGAACCCTCTCCACGCGATTTCAACTGGCACTTGGCGTATCTTTATTTATACAAGCTTTGGTTGTGAGGTCAAAGTACAAGACAAATGAAATAAGTTCAAACTCGACGAAATTGCGACGTTTTATTACTGAGTTCCATCGACCACCTCCCCCGAGGTGTACCATAAAGTGCTCGTCAAAACAAATCGAACGAGTTCTACTCAATGAGGTTATGTTGTTTTATAACTGAGTTCTGTCAAATATCTCCCGACTCCATCATCAAAACAGCTTATCGACTCCATAATAATAATACAATTGTTATTCGACTTACACAAGTACGCAACATTTTACCTCAATATATGCACGTATTTTTTTTTATTTGCCTAATAAAATCCTTAATTACCACTAAAAACAAATATGAAAGAATTTATAAAACATCTTAATCAGTGACGAACCTGTAATACTTTAGTTTCAATTAGAAAGAGAAGTCCGATATGGACTAGTATCGTCAAAGTCCACATCATCCATAGACTTAATTTTTTTTATATCATCTATACATCTGCCAGAGAAAATAGCGTTTTTGCGAGTGAGATAGACATATTTTCGTAAAATATGTCGTTCGTTCTTCATCTAATTCTTATTTTGTTTTCACTGTTAGTACCTACTTTACTTTTGAATATTTATACATAAACCGATTGAATAACATTTTTTTTTTCATGCATACTCCCTATTAGTTGAAAATTAAGTTGCAATATTTGACCTAAACAAACATATTATACAATACAATTGATACATTGCAAGATAATAAATAAAAGCCGTTATTGTGCCATCAAACTGTTAACTTTCAAGCAACATAGCTCGCTTTGCTTACTCTTTCAGTTAGCGTAACATTCACAGAACTAGATGTACGCATATCTTTGGTTACTTTCTTACTTTTAGTAATTCCGTTGGTAAAAAATCTGTATTTTACTTTGGATTTCACGTATTCAAGCCGAAAGCCTACTCCCTAAACCCCGGGCCCTCATACCCGAATAGACAAATTTTGAAAGCACATAACAATTAAGTAGCCGGATGCGATTCGTCAACGGGCCGGATACGGTTTCGGTTCCGGTTCGGGTGACGTAGTGAATGATTTACGGCTCATTTTCCGCGTACCTGAGTAATTGAGGACCTCTCTTGGGGTTTGTTTGAAATGTTCCATATAAATAAAGATCTTTCCTTGCTGGTCTGAGGGAAAAGAAAAATCTTATGATATATACTAACCAGCTGCTTCTCCTCCCGTGCAGATCGTAAAGCCGGTCAAGGGAATGAGCAAGAATCTGAATCATATTATTATGCGGCTAGCAAGCCATCACTATTTTGATCCCCTTTTTATATCTTCACGCCGACCATCAAGCAAAATGTGGCCTTTAGGGATTGTGGCCTTGGGCTCTGTTTACCCCGCTAGGGATAAAGACTTGAAAATATTTGTATAAATGTATAAATAAAGAGAATTGTATTCGACAGAACTTTCTTTTTTCGTCTGTGACCGACATTTTTTTTATAAAACTGTTTATAGATAATTTTTCTAAACTAAAAACCGCCAAACTATACAACCGATTTTGATAAAATTTCCATGGTACCACCTGGAAAGTATACCCTTTTAAACAAAAAAGAATTTTTTAAATCGGTCTAGGCGTCTTTGAATAATCGGTGTACATACAAAAAAAAAATTAAAGGATCGCGACGAATTGATAACGTTCTCCTTTTTTGGAAGTCGGTTAAAAACAGTTTATTATAAAACTAAGTAGGCAACTGTTTGCGTGATATAATACGTTTACAACTATCAGCAATTTTTCAGTTGGTTTGTCATACTGTTTTGCGTATCATAAAAACCCTGGTTTACACACTATAACTCTGACTGCGGTGCTGCAGTGTTGACCGACCGTATGTTTCACATCGCCATAAATTGTGGGTACTGTGCGTTGAATATCGGCTATGTTTTAGCCTTGGTCATAAATCAACTATCATCTAGGGGTTCTTTCATTCTGTTTTTGGAGAAGAAACTAAGAATGTACCAACCAGGTGCTTTTTTTCCCGCGCAGATAGTAAAAATAAAGATAAAAAATCAGAATCATGTTCAGGGGATACTGAATTTTTCGGGGTTCAGTGCTGCCGCTATTTGAAATAAATTATTTGAAAGGAAACGGAGATATAATTGAAAATGTTGTCTTCATTATGCCCTAGATAAAACCCTTCAAACTATTTTATGAACATCTGTTAAAAATATTGAGTGAGAACGTGACGGTTTTTCGAACATTAGCGAAAAATGGCCGTTTCAAATGGAGGCAGCACTTGATTCCGGAAAATTCATGTATTCCCTTAATATACATTTTACGTAATGTTTTTTTTTTTCTGTCAAACTAATAAAAAAAGACATGACACAATAAAAGCACTAGAAGAATTATTGTAAAATAATGCACAAAATAAATTGATTTTCTTCCTTTCTTTTTTCTTAAAAAAAGAAACAAGTACAACGTAAAATTAGCAACATATTTTACAATTGAAACTGGCATGGCAGCTGGCGAAGCTTTGGGTCGATAAATTGTATCGTAAAACGAGTTTTGGAACTCATTACACGGTCCCCAACTCAAACAGTAAGATTAGCCCGAATCAAAACTTATAGCAATTTGTTTACAGCAATACTTAGTCTGAGCTCGAATTCCGAATAAATGGGATATGAAAAACCGGCTATTTTAAGATTCTGTTTTTAAAAGGATACACGAAGTTTGGGGGTCCGGTGCTGCCCCCATTTTAAATAAATTATTTGAAAAGAAACGGAAATATCTTCAGTATGCCCTAGATAATCCTTTTTACAATTTTATGAACTACTATTCTTCGCAAATTTGCGAAAAACGGTCACTTTTCGCAAATGTGTGAAGAAAACCTTCACATAGCAGTAGTAGTAAGGCCTTGAAAACAAAATTTCACATGATATCTCCATTTCCTTTCAAATAATTTCAAATGGGGGTAGCACTTGATCCCGAATAATTCATGTATATCTTTAAAAAACATATTCCGTTATGTTTTTGTGTCAGACCAGTAAAAAAATAGACATGAAACAATAAATAAATAAATATATAGGGACAAAAACATAGATTGAGCTAGCCCCAAAGTAAGCTTAAGCTAATGTTATGGGATACTGACCCAACGATATTATATTTTATGATAAATAAATACATAGATAAACACCCAAGACCCAGATCTATTTGAAAAAGGGCATTTCCCAACTTGCCCTGGCTGGGGATCGAATCCAGAACCTCCGGATTGGCGGACTAGCGTGTTGACCATTACGCCACGAATGTCGTCTAGAATAACAATAGAAGTACTATTGTAAAATATTGCACCAAATAAATAAATTTTCTTCCTTCTTTTTTCCTAAAAATCAAACAAGTACAAAGTTAAAGTAGCAACACACTTTACAATTGAAACTGCCAACATGCGAAGCTTTGGGACGATAAATTGTATTGTAAAACGAGTTTTGGAACTCATTACACGCTCCCCAACTCAAACAGTAAGATTGGACCGAATCACAACTTGTAGCAATTTGTTTACAGCAATACTTTGTCTGAGCTTGAATCCCGAATAAATGGGATATAAAAAACAGGCTATTTTAAGATTCTGTTTTTAAGGGAATACGTAAATTATTGGGTTACAGAGCTGCCTTCTCCTTAAATAAATTATTTGAAAGGAAACTGTGTCTTCATTTTGTCTTATATAATCCTTCAAACTATTTCATGAACTACTGTGTACAGTTTAAAGTGAGATCGTGAAGCTTTTTCGCTTATTTGCGAACAAAGGCAAATTTTCGCAAATGTGCGAAGAAAACCTTCACTTATTAGTAGTAGGGCATAATGTAGACAAAATTTCACATGATATCTCCGTTCCCTTTCAAATTATTTCAAATGGGGGCAGCTCTAGATCCCGAAAAATCCCTCATCTATACCCTTAACATACATATTACATTAAGTTTTTGTGTCAGACCAATAAAAAAGACATGAAACAATAGAAGTACTTGAAGTAGTGTTGTAAAATATTGCACCAAATAAATGATTTTCTTTCTTCCTTTAAAAAAAAAAAAAACAAGTACAAAATAAAAGTAGTAACACATTTTACAATTGAAAATGGCAACCTGCGAAGCTTTGGGACGATAAATTGTATCGCAAAACGAGTTTTGGAACTCATTACACGCTCCTCAACTCAAACAGTAAGATTGAACCGAATCACAACTTGTAGCAATTTGTTTACAGCAATACATGGTCTGAGCTTGAATCCCGAATAAATGGGATATGAAAAACAGGTTATTTTAAGATTCTGTTTTTAAGGAGATACAAGAATTTTTCGATGTCTAGTGCTGCCCCTACGTTAAATAAATTATTTGAAAGGAAACGGAGATATCATTTAAATTGCTGTCTTCATTATGCCCTCGATAATCCTTTAAACTATTTCATGAACTACTGTGTACAGTTCATAGTGAGAACATGAAACTTATTCGCACATTTGCGAAAAACGACCACTTTTTGCAAATGTGCAAAGAAAACTTTCACATATTAGTAGTAGTAAGACATAATGAAGACAAAATTTCACATGATATCTCCGTTCCCTTTCAAATTATTTCAAATGGGGGCAGCACTAGATTCCGAAAAATTCATGTATTCCCTTAACATACATATAACGTAACGTTTTTGTGTTAGACCAATTAAAAATAAACATGAAACAATAGAAGTACAAAAACTACTATTGTAAAATATTGCACCAAATAAATAATTTTCTTCCTTCCTTTAAAAAAAAAAAACAAGTACAAAGTAAAAGTAGCAACACTTTTTACAATTGAAACTGGCAACATGCGAAGCTTTGGGACGATAAATTGTATTGTAAAACGAGTTTTGGAAGTCATTACACGCTCCCCAACTCAAGCAGAAAGATTGAACCGAATCACAACTTGTAGCAATTTGTTTACAGCAATACTTGGTCTGAGCTTGAATCCCGAATAAATGGGATATGAAAAACAGGCTATTTTAAGATTCTGTTTTTAAGGAGATACAAGAATTTTTCGATGTCCAGTGCTGTCCCTTCGTTAAATAAATTATTTGAAAGGAAACGAAGATATCATTTAAATTGCTGTCTTCATTGTGCCCTCGATAATCCTTCAAACTATTTCATGAACTACTGTGTACAGTTCAAAGTGAGAACGTGAAACTTATTCGCACATTTGCGAAAAACGACCACTTTTTGCAAATGTGCAAAGAAAACCTTCACGTATTAGTAGTAGTAAGGCATAATGAATACAAAATTTCACATGATATCTCCGTTCCCTTTCAAATTATTTCAAATGGGGGCAGTTCTAGATCCCGAAAAATTCATCTATACCCTTAACATACATATTACATAAAGGTTTTGTGTCAAACCAATAAAAAAAGACATGAAACAATAGAAGTACTTGAAGTACTGTTGTAAAATATTGCACCAAATAAATAATTTTCTTTCTTCCTTTTTTCTTAAAAAAAAAGAAACAAGTACTAAATAAAAGTAGTAACATTTTACAATTGAAAATGGCAACCTGCGAAGCTTTGGGACGATAAATTGTATCGTAAAACGAGTTTTGGAACTCATTACACGCTCCCCAACTCAAACAGTAAGATTGAACCGAATCACAACTTGTAGCAATTTGTTTACAGCAATTCTTGGTCTGAGCTTGAATTCCGAATAAATGGTATATGAAAAACAGGCTATTTTAAGATTCTGTTCTTAACCCCTAAAAAAAGGGGTGTTATAAGTTTGACGTTAATGTCAGTTTGTCTTACTTTCTGTCCGTCTGTCATAAACATAGTCATACACTTAATCACAATTATCCACCTGTTTTAAAGAATTACCTGCACGATCTTATCTTGTAAAAATAGTTGTTCAATCTTACTTGCTCTCGTATATTTGGCCATGCTGTGTACACTTTAGTGGACTACTGACTAGTTTTGTTCTTCTAAGGCTTATAAAATTCTCTTATCTGTATTGTCTGTAATCTGTTTGTGTGCTTATAAAATCAATAAATATAATAAACTAGCTTTTACCCGCGGCTTCGCTCGCATCGAATCCATTAAATAATTGGATAGTGTAGATTTACGCTTCCGAGACATTTTTTAGACATACGCTTTCAGTGACAGTTAAAAATAACAATGGTAACTAACCTCAAAAATTCCAAACAGCTGAAACTATAGAAAATGTTGATATTTGTTGACAAATTTTTTTTTATTTTTTTTTTTGAATTTTTTTTTTTTTTAATAAAAATTACCCTATGTTACTTCTAGTACCTCCCAGAATATGTGTACAAAATTTCATGATTATTCGTCAAGTAGTTTTTGCGTGAAAGCGTAACAAACATCCACGCTTTCACATTTATAATATTAGTAAGGATATATAGGGACAAATTACAGAGTGATTGAGTTATCCCCAAAGTTTGAGACTTGTGTTATGGGATACTAACTCAACGATACTATATTTTATAACAAATAAAAATATAGATAAATATCCAAGACCCAGGACAATTTGAAAAAGGCCATTTTCCAACTTGTCCTGACCAGAGATCGAACCCGGGACCTCTGGGTGGCGGACTAGTATGGTGACCATAACGGAGGTCGTCAAATATAAAAACATAGGCCACAATACGTATAATAAAATAAAATAAAACATAGACCACTCCCAAGGATTTCCAAAATGACTGATCTAGAGCGGCCTGCATCTAGCGCCTTCCAGCGACATTGGTAAGGTCGTCTGACCACCTTATAGGAGGGTGTCCTACGCTGTGCTTGCCAATACGAGGTCGCCTTTTGAGAACCTTTTTGCTCCAACGGCCATCGGTTTGTTAGGCTATGGGATACTAACTAAAAAGAAATATATGTAAGTGTATGAAATTTAATAAGGTTTAATTATTATACATGAAATACACTCGTTAATAAAGTTGGAATTAAGATTGTATTAATCCTATAAAAAGTAAATGATTAATGAAAATTTATTAAATAATAATTACACTGGTCAACAAGGTTTTTGCCCAGTGATAATGAGGTGTAATTTCAGGAAGTACGCGGTGACTATTCATCAACCATAGACGTTTCACAGCTGGCTTAGTTCGATTTTCTGAGTTATGCTCATGGTGTGCTTGTTGTAACATTATTGAGTGTTAACCCCGCGCATATCCACGAACGTGTTTTGTTTTGTTCAATGGGTCATATCTAATGAGTATGACATACAGAAACAAACTTGTGTACAGTATTCAATCTGAATCTACTGAACGTTTAGACTGTTAAATCTGTAGCTAACAAATAGTTTGAATAGTGTATTTTGTATTAAGTGAATTTTAACCTTTTAATTGAGTTCTGCGTGTTTATCTTTTTACATCGATTTATATCTAAGTGTTTTATCATTGATCAACTGAATAAAGAAGAATGAATTTTCAAGCCAGCAAGGCTTGAAAATCCATGGTTTGTTCCAAGCCTTGCTGGCTTGGAAATCCATGGTACATGTTTTTACTAATTTTCTAGAAAATATGAGAACTGAGAACTATAAAACACTTATAAAATATATGATTGAAGCCTTGCGCGTTATTGGCTGTAAAATGTCCCTTAAAATACATATTCTGGACTCACATTTGAATTTTTTACCTGAATGTATGGAAGACGTTAGTGATGAGCACGGTGAGCGACCGAGTTTCCCTCAGAATATAGCAGGCATGGAACAGCGTTATCAGGGAAAGTGGAGCCCTGCTATGCTAGCAGACTATTGTTAGACGTTAAGAAGAGAAGCTGTAGATATCGATTACAGAAGAAAAAGTAGTTCAACTTTACACTTTTAAAAGTAATAAATGTATTAATATAAGTAAACTTTTAACTGAGCTGTAAATCTTTTAATTGATATCCACAGTAAACCCGAGCTAACTAAGGCATACAATAATTACCACGATCAACGTTTTTAATGTTCTCTTAAAATCAGTTGAATTCCTTTAATGGATTTGCAAAAGTGGTTTTTTTGTTGATCAGTGTTATTATATTTCAAAGAATAGTTAATCAAAAAATAATAATTTTGGAGATTATTCATTAGGATATATATATATATCTATTTCTTCGAAGTTTTTAAAAAAAAATCCTAATTTTGATTTGCAAGACCAATGTTACTTTTAAGCTATAAAAACTAATGATATTTGATCTGATAACTTAAATATTTATCACAATTATTGTAGATAATTTAATTTTTGTTTTTTAACAAAAACATTTAATTATTGTTTTATTAAGACGAAGTGGTAGCTAAAGTGGCGCCCTCATTTGAAATAAATTGTTTAAAACTAAATAAGGTGATAATTAAAAATTTGATTTGTATAAATGTCTAGAAAGACCTTTAAACTATTTTATGACTAACCTTTGAAAGTAATATTGGTAGTCCCTCTAGTTTTAAAACTGTTTTTCGCCAAAAGTGGCCACTTTTGGCGAAAATCAGTTTTAAAACTAGACGGACTATTCGTAATAATTTCAAAGGTTACTCATAAAATAGTTTAAAGGTCTTTCTAGACATTTATACAAATCAAATTTTTAATTATCACCTTATTTAATTTTAAACAATTTATTTCAAATGAGGGCGCCACTTTAGCTACCACTTCGTCTTAAGAAATTATTACAAAGTTTATGTTTTTATTATTTATATTATGCACTGGTTGCTTGGGAGCCTGAAGTCCTCTTTCCAACTCAAACAGATTGGATCATTGGACCGAATTACAACTTAAATTAATTTACAACAATACTTGGGCTGAGCTCAAATCCCGAATAAATGAGATATAAACAACTCAATATTTTACAAAGCTTTTATTGTTTGCTAGATATTCCAATTTTGCAACTCAATTGTCAACCAGTTATTCTCAACCCATTGAGCTAAATTTTGCATACTTGTGTTAGTTAGATGATAATACAATATTATATGTATACTAGCTGACCCGGCAAACGTTGTTTTGCCATAAAAAAATTTAGGGGTGGACTACCCCTAACATTTAGGGGGATGAAAAATAGATGTTGGCCGATTCTCATAGATACCGGATAAGCACAAAAAATTTCATCAAAATCGGTCAAGCCGTTTCGGAGGAGTATGGCAACGAAAACTGTGACACGAGAATTTTATATATTAGATGTGTGTTACCAGTGATGACTTATGGCTCTGAAACGTGGTCCCTTACTATGGGTCTCATGAGAAGGCTCAAGTCCGCTCAACGGGCTATGGAGAGGACTATGCTCGGTGTTTCTCTACGCGATTGAATCAGAAATGAGGAGATTCGTAGGAGAACGAAGGTCACCGACATAGCCAAGCGGATTAGCTCATTGAAGTGGCAGTGGGCGGGGCACATAGCACGAAGAACGGATGGCCGATGGGGCAGAAAGGATCATGAATGGCGGCCACGTACCGGCAAGCGCAGCGTAGGACACCCACCACCCACTCTTAGCAAGGTTGCAGGGAGGCGCTGGATGCAGGCCGCTTCCGATCGGTCGTTTTGGAAATCCTTGGGGGAGGCCTATGTCCAGCAGTGGACTTCCTGTGGCTGATATGATGATGATGATGAATACAATATCATGGTCAATGAGCAGTTATGATGGAGCCGGGTGATATTCTACAAAAGTCAGTTACAAAACAACAATACCTCATTGAGGACTAATAGGTCTGATCACGGAGACAGAAGTTGGTCGATGGAGCTGAGTAATAAAAGAACTAACTACATCGAGTTTGGGCTTATTTTATTTATCAAAATAAGTACTTCGGCCTCACAATAAAAACCTGAACATAAATTTATTTTTCGATATAAAATTCTCTTTGATAGAATCAACGCCTTTACCTTAGACTTTTCCATACGTCGATTGTGAAAGCCGATCGAGGCATTGGGTGAAAGTGTTAAAGCCGATGCGACTAGCAACTCATTACTACTTTGATTCCTTTTTCTACCTTCTCGCCCACCATCCCGCTAAAAGTGGCCTTTGGCCTTGAAGCTCTAGGCTTTTGGCTTAGAAGCGCAAGACCCAAAATGCACAGTCTGTCTCAAGACCTAAAAAAACCTACGGTTTGTTATTAGACCTATGGTCTGTCCCATTAAGGACAAAAACGTAAAATTGAAATTAGGTACGTTTTTGTTTTCGTTTCACCCAGATCGGCGAAAATAAATTTGACCAAAGAGAAATAACATACATTCATACTAACACGTCTTTACCTATAACGGGGCTGAAAGAGCATTTTGGGTTTTGCAGCTCTAAACAAATAGAGCCTAAAGCCGCAAGACTCAAAGGCCACTATTAGCGTGACGGTGGGCGAGAAGGTGGAAGGAATTAAAATAGTGATGGGTTGCTAGCCATATCAAGTAATGATATGATTCGCATTTTCATCCATTCCCTTGATCAGCTCCTAAGATCTGCACAAAAAGAGAAGCAGCTGATTCATTCCAAGTTTTTTCTTTCCTCCTAGACCAACATCAAAGAAGAGAAATAAAGAACTGTTTATTCATAACCAAACAGTAGAAAAATACCCTTGCGTTAAACTAAAAGAGCTGAAAGATAAAGATGTGAATTTATGTAAGAAATATTCATCCCTCAATCAACGCCAATGCTGAACACGAGCATAAGGATAATGGAAGCGCCTTGGCAAGCGAACGTGATCTTATTAACGAAACTTTACACAAGATGTACACTTCTAGACGCGGGTAAGGCATTCCGTTTCATCGATAAAATCGCGCTGAAGTATGTGCAAGAGAGGTGCGATGTATGGAACTGATAATGGTGAGCCCTTAATTTATGGGAAAGCTTCAAGATACATGATTTTCGGGTCCAGTATTGCCTTCCTTTACAATAAATTATTTGAAAGGAAATCGAGATATCATTTAAAATTTTGGTCTCATAGGGCTCTAGGTAACCCTTCAAACTATTAATTAACGAATGTTTACAGTTAAAAATGAGAACGTGAAGCTTTTCTTTACTAATTTGGGAAAAACCATTTTTGGCAAATGTGTGGAAATTTTACTGTATCGTAATCATATCAGCCATAAAAAGTCCACTGCTGATCATATACCTTCTCCAAGGTTTTCCAAAACGACTAATTGGAAGCGACCTGCGTCCAGCGTTTCCTGCAACCTTGCTAAGGTCGTCCGATTTTACTGTATAAATCAAAATGATATTGCGAGCGATGTGCTCATAGTTTATCCGGCGTTTAGTTCTATTGATGTATGTTTGATCGATGATAATTAATTTAATTGGAGCGTCATGACATTTAGAAGGCGTATAAATACAGGTGACTTTTCAAGAATCAGCCGAATTTTTAAAGCAAGTTCTGTTCATGATGCTAAAATACTTTCCATTTAAACAATTTATCGAAAAGTGAAAAAAATATTCGGCTTCCCGTGCGAATGAGCGTTTGATCAAACGGACTTTGTATGGGAAGACGCGCGTTTTCTATCGATTTTAATTAACTTTTTTTTTAAGAAAGTGGTTTAGTATCATGAAGGGCACTTGCTCAAGAACTTGAGCAAGTCATCCTGTATGGTCAAAAGAATTTTTTAGTTCGTTCTATAATATTGGTCTCGCAGGATCACAGTTCGGGGCAAACTAATACTAGTATTGTAATATGTTGGTAGAAGAGAAATTTGCTCGCCGAACCACTTGTTCTATAGTACCATTAATGGGACAGTTTAGTTTCAAATGTTTCATGTCTTCTCTATAGATACTAAGCCAATGATTTAAAAATAAGGGTAAAACGGTAAAATATGCGGATTTAACAGATATTTTCATCCGTGTCTGCGGATAATCCACGCGGAAGAAGATATTACTCGTATATTTGTTTCATAAGGACATTTTACATTCGTGTTAAAGTTTTTATAGTTTTTTAGATATTTTGTATGCCTCAAGACAAATGACTTATGGCTCTAAAACTTAGTTTGGTATGCTATGGTGTTTCACTATCGAATCAAAAACAAGCTTAATTGCGGGGTACATTAAAAAAAACTATTTTCAGGCATTCACCGCCAATAACTTTCGAACCGCTAAACCGATTTCAATAAAATATAGCTTTCAAACAAAAGAAACCGCATCAAAATCAGTCCATTCCTTTGGGCGCTTTGATGCCACAGACTGTCACGTCAAACTTATAACATCCCTCTTTTTTGTCGCACGTTAATGAGAACATTCGCAAGAGAATGACAGACACTGATTTAGCCGTCATTGTTGCAGCCAAATTAGCTATTGAAGTGGCAGTGGGCGAGGTATAGCGAAGAACCGACAGATTCCAGAAATGCCGGTAACGTACCAGCAAACGCAGCTCAGTAAACCCACCTTCGACGACCTCCGTGGCGCAATGGCATGCTAGGCCGCTACTCGAAGGGTTTCGGGTTTGATCCCCGGTCAGGGTAAGTTGGAAAATGGCCTTTTTCACACTATCCTGGGTCTTGGATGTTTATCTATATATGTATTTGTTATAAAATATAGTGTCGTTGAGTTAGTATCCCATAACACAAGTCTCGAACTTACTTTGGGGCTAGCTCAATCAGTGTTATTTGTCCCCATTTATTTATTTAGAGAATAACTACTAGTACTCACGTAGATAAGTCTTAATTAGAAAAGAAATTAAAAAAAAATATCTACTTTTAATGTGGTAAGTGCTATGGTTTAATTTAGCTCGCGTCAGAACCCCTCACCTCTTCGTTTAGATACCTAGACATCCATTGCAAGCCAATTTCATTCATATTACTGTGGACTAACGATTCATAAACTGAATTTTCCCCTCCAGAGTGGTCGCCGCGCGCATAGTAATAAGGTAGGTATATTTTCGATACCCGAATGGGGAAAGACATAGGCCTGGCCAGGGCAGGTAAGTTGGAAATGGTCTTTTTCAAATTGTCCTTGATTTATCATGACTTATACTTATGACGACCTCCGTGGCGTTGTGGTCACCATGCTAGTCCGCCACCCAGCGGTCCCGGGTTCGATCCCCGGTCAGGGCAAGTTGGAAAATAGCCTTTTCCAAATTCTCCTGGGTCTTGGATGTTTATCTATTTATGTATTTGTATGAGTTAGTATCCCATAACACAAGTCTCTAACTTACTTTGGGGCTAGTTCAATCAGTGTTATTTGTCCCTATATATTTATCTATTTATCATAAAATATAGTATCGTTGAATTAGAATCCAATAACACAAATCTAACACTTACTTCGAGTCATCATCATCATCCGAGCGTATTTTCCCGCTGGCATCCTCAGCAGTAACGCTTCAGAGTCTACGGTCCGCTACCGAACCAAGGAGATTTGACGAGGTTACTGGTTTCTACACTGAGCGACGGCGTGCGATGATCAGGTGATTCAAGCCTGCAATATCCTAACCAGGCTAAACAAATCTGTGTTTTTCACAAAGTATGCTTCCCAGTGGGATTCGAACCCATGACCCCCGGATTACAAAGCGAAGGCCTTGACCAATGAACCACGCAGGCAGTCACCCTAACACTTACTTTGGATCTACATCCAAAATAAGGTTGTTGATGCTAGTAGAGTCTGTGTAATTTGTCCTTATTTATCTATCTAACTTACTAGGTGATCGGATTACCTGAGCAAGGTTGTCCGAAAACGCTGGCATCACGCCTCTTCCAATCAGTCATTTTGGGAATCTCTTAAGGGGAGAAAAGCCTAAGCAGTGGATATCCTGCAGCTGAATAGATACAACTTTGACTTCTAAAAACTATAATAAGTAGAAATAATAAGCATCAGAACTAGATCCTTTAAGCAAAAGGTTGGTCACTATTATCTTTTCCTCAGCGCGTTCCAGGAGTGGTTTGAACGATTTCTTCAGACGAAGCGCTTGGTTTACAATAACGTCTTCTAAAAAATAGAAAATAAAAGTAAAGATGATGATTATTGTTACAATTATTCCGATATAATCCATGATCTCAAAATGTATGAGGTTGGATCAAAGATTTAGAGTAAACAAGGATTGGATTGATAAAATTTAAATTTACAAATACCGATGTTTACGTAGGTTGTATGTTTTTGACATTGACATTTATATTGGTGACAAAATCCATAGAATTATAATCCATAGAGTTGACACCAGAGATAAGTCTATAGGTTGTTTTCTTTGGTTAACGCAAAAGAGCAAAGAAATATTTTTTTTTGTATATTTTAGGTTTACGCACTGGATTCCACATATGGGGTCAGAGGTCGGAGTATATAATTTAGTACCATTTTTTTTTTCAAAATTTAAAATTCAAATTTTTATTCATTAATAAGAACTTTACAGGCACTTTTCCACGTCAAAAAGTTTAATCTACATTACGTGTATAGTATATTTAAATTTAATTTATTTTTAAAGCAACCGATACCAGCACTTCGTAACGTAACGACTACTGCTGAGAAGAAACGCCAAAACAAACTCATTTTCACAGTATTGGTCGCCTACTTGCCAGAAGGGCGTTGTCATACTATTATTATTATGTCTTTTAATCAAGGGCTTGATACGCTTTGATAGAGCGAGATGGCCTTATTGAAATTTCTTAAAGAAGAAAAAGAAAAGAGTGCCGTATTTTGTCTCTATCACCGTGCGAACATTTTTTCATGGTCGGGTTATAGGCTCACTTCAAATTGCATATACTTAAAGTGTGGCTATAACTCGACCACGAAAAAAATATACGTAGTATCATTTTTGTCTTTTCTTACCCCTGGACGCTCGGTGGCAAATCTACACTACTTGTATATTCATCTTTGCTTTTCATGAATAAATACTTATAATTTTAATTAATAACAGCAGAGTAGTTTATACCATTTGATAGGAACAACCGGACCAACTGACCTCATGGCCCTGAACCCTTTTCAATACACGTGAGACCTTCGACGTCTCGAGTTATCTCTAATTAGAAATAGTCATTCACGACTCAGACAAATAAAGTAAATCATATTCCCCGCCAAGTGCTATCAATAGTCAGTAGAGTATTAAACTTATTTCTGAATTAAACAAAAGTTTCATTCAGTCGAATAGTGTTACAAAAATTCGTTTAAATTTAATATTTTCGAATTTGACGCGTTTATGCTCAAATTGTTGGGAGCAATGGACGCCATATTGCTCTCTGGTCATGACGTCAGATGTGCATGTAAACAAATGCGCTGACGTATAGTTTTTGACAGTTGATACTTTTTAGTTTACACATGATGTAATAACATGACAATATAATACGTAATATTTCGTGTTTAAAACAGATTACAAAATCTGAAAACTTTGAACTGAATTTTAAAAAATATTTTCTTATTTTATGAACTTAAATTCTCCGGCTGTTTTAGCCTTAGCTATCTCAAGAATATATTTTTAGATTTTTTTCTCATTTAGATTACTACAAAAGAAGGCTTATGCCCAGCAGTAGGTACCTGAGAGCTGTTGATGATGATTAATAGACTATTTCATCTATGCCAACCAAAGATTTAGAATATACAAGGGATGCCAACTATTTCATCTTTGCGATCACACCCGTTTGTGTCAGTTTGTGTTTATTTCTTTGCTTCTTAAACGAGTAAAACAAGTTTTGGCGTCTATCAAAAATGTATATACTTATCACGGGTTACAATATTTTTTATACAAAAATGCTCATTATTCTATATTAAGAAAAACTAAAAGTATCGTGTAATATTCTAAGATATTATTATCATGGAGATTTGGGCTATCGTTTTAATAGCTGTTGGTTGTATTGTTGTAATAAGTCTTGCCTGTTATTGCTTAAGACATTTTCTATTAGGATTTTTACAACAAAAACATATTAGAAGATCTATACATTCTATAATATAACAAAACAAAGGGTTTGTAAGTAATACTTGGGTAAAAATGTACTCTATGGAACGTAGAATATTGGGGAGAGAAGGAGGAGAGAGGGAGAGGGAGAAACACGCACTCAGACTGCGCTGGACATAGAAAAGACGTAAGACGTAGACGGGGTGCAGCACGGGGGTGCAGTCTTACTCGTATGTCTCCTCCGCAACCGTTTCATACAAAATGTATACACTGACTTTTCATTGGTTTTGGAAAAAATAATGTCATGTAGTTAATAAATTTCTCTATCCATATCCAAATCAGGGTATGACATAAGATAAAAAAGTTGTAAAAATGATTTTCGATCGAGACTATGTAGTTACGCCCATTAATAACTGACGCGTGACCCCGATGAACTTGAAATCTAGCCGGTCGGCGGTTACTTTCGAGTTTTAGTCAACATATTTTGTTTCTGAATTTTTATTTTGACTAGCTAATTAGGTCTTACTAACGATTCTTATAACGTGGCCTTCGGCTCCAAAACCGATGAAAAATCACCGAGTATAAAAGCTTCGCGTCACACAGAATAATCTTTCAAAACTGAACAAAACCGATTTTAACACCGAACTCCTTAACCGATTTTAAAAAAAACATCTATGAGAAACCCTCACAAGTATGTACTTTCAATTAAAAAAAGAATTTTCCAAATTGGCCCAGGCGTCTTAGAGTAATCAGGGAACTTACATGAAAAAATATATGAATACATTCGTTTTGACAACGTCCTCTTTTTTGGAAGTCAGTTAAAAAAAGACGTTTTGCTAATAGGTGATTATTAATTGCTTATTTATTTCCGCAGGTTTAACCTGCATCGGTATAGGATGTTACTATTTAAGAACCTTTCTTATTCTGAAGGGATACATACCATCGGATGCAGAATTGGAGGGAAGGTAATAATTGAATTTTTATTATTTTTTCACTTTTTTGGACATTATGTATTCAAGAATTTCATTATTTTTAAATCTTTATTACACAAACATTTATTATATACTAACATTAGTTGTAAGTTGTATACTAACAAACTTGGATCTCTGTTATCTGAAAATAAAACAATTTCATTTCATTTCATTTCATAGCATCTTATAACAATTATTAATTACACAAATAGTGGCATTATTATGTACTTATTTTTCAGAAATGGGGAACAGCAAGGCACACCTCCGAAGGAAAAAATGTCCGCACTCTGAAGACCCAAAGTGCAAGATACGACTAAAATAATATATTTCCGTCATAACATTAGCGTTAGAAAACGTCACAAACGCTATAAATAATGCGTTTTCTAAAAGTATAGGTATAAAATGTACATCTTGGTAATTTATTCTTCTTATTAGTTGTACCTATAATTTATAGTTCGTGATGACGTGAAGTAAAATGTAAAGCGTTTTTCAGTAGTTTTAATGTTATAATGTTTTCTCTTATTTTCCTTTCTCCTCTAAGCGTGTATTTTAATTGTCACCTTAGCAGTTGAAAGAAAGAAAAATTGTTTGTTTGGTAGAGACATCATTAAAATTTATAAACAATATAACAATAAACAACTTATAAGTCTACCAAAACTGGTCTCCACTCAGCATAATGTCACGGTATGAGCCGCGACGCTGGTTTTCCGCGGACGCCATTAAAATAAAAACATAAATAAAAAAATAAAATAATATATAGCTCAATGTTTTCTACCGCCTCTTAAAATGTAGAAGATACATATACATACATACATAGTACAGAAAAAAGAAGAGAAAGGGCATATTTAATAAGTTTGTGACAATAGCTTGTAAGAAAATTTCAACATAGATTTAGAGGCAGTAAAAAAAATATAGGTCATAATGATAAATTGTTTGTGACGTTGGTTAAATAATACTAATGCGACTAAGATTTTTGGCTAAGTAATATGGGATTTTAATTTATTTTTAAAACTACCGCCTTAGGTCTATTCCTTCTCTACTTCTGGAGGCGACTTAAGAAATAATGTTTTTTTTATAAAATTAAAAATAAATCTACTAAATTCCATTGAAATATTGAAATGTGCGGTCGGCGCCCGGCCAATAGGGAAGCGTGTAGGACTAGGAACCCGATCTTAGGGCATCCGCTAAGGTACGAGTTAGAACTACCGGCCCGCATCGGCTCGGACCGGAACGGATGCGGACCCATGCCGCGGCAGCCGGCCCCATGCGTCGGCGCCGTAACATGTCGCGAGAACCGTACGCGTGCCGCGGGAGCCGTACGGCTGCCGCGGAAGCCGTACGGGTGCCGCGAGAGCGGACTGCGCCCGTGGAATGCGTAAACACCCCGAGCGCCCAGAAGTGCTGCTTGCATTGCGTTGTGTAGACGCCATAGAATTTTATTTAAAAAATGGAGGAATGGAACGTGGTTTTGCTTATTAAAGTTATAACGTCCTTATCCTTTAGTGTACACAAACTTCGAATGAGGTACGATTCAGACCGATCAGCTCAGCTCGGAAGGCATTTCACAATGTGGTAAAGGAAATTGAAACTTGTAACAACAAATTTAAGTTCATATTTCTGCCACATATACATTCCGCGACGGCTATCGGCTCCGGTCAGCTCCGGGCGGCTCCCGATGGATACCGCAACAGATAGGCGGCTCCATCGGTATGCGTCGGGTCAGTTCGGAGTTGTACGGCGGTCGCGGAACGCGTACGGCGGTGCAGCGAGACGAGTCATTCGAAGTTGTGTACACTAAAGTATAAGGACGTAATAATTTTAATAAGCAAGTAATACCACGAAATGAATGCCACCCGGGCCGGGCCGAAGCGAGCCGGTCGGTCTGAAGCGTACCTAAGTGACGCGGTGCACGCGGCGGGTTCAGTCTATCTTTGCCTCAAACTACGTGCGACAGAGACAGGGTGACCCGCGACGGTTTTCGCTATCCTTTTCGCACTTAAAATTTATGAAAGAGATAGACTGATATCCGCCGCATGCACTCGCATCACTTAGAAGACGGGCTTCCTTTTTTAGGGTCACATAAAGTAAAAACGGGACCCTATTACTCAGACTCGTCTGTCCGTCTGTCATCAGGCTGTATAACATGAACCGTGAAAGCTAGAAAGTTGAAATTTTCACAGATGATGTAGTTTTGTTGCCGCTATAATAACAAATCCTAAAAACAGAATAAAATAAATATACCATACAACATACTTGATTTGTTATACGTTCGTGCTTGAATCCAACTCGCACTTGGCCTTTTCCCTGTGAATTCTAGATTATTCGCTAACCTGTTCTTGAAAAAAAAATACATCATTCTTTTGACATGGTATCTCTATGGGCTATTATTCCGTAGTATTTGAATTCTCTTTGATTATTCCCTTTTTTGGGTTATTATTCTAATTCTATGTATGGTATCAACAAAACATGCTTTGAAAGGCATTTTTTAAATATTTATTGTATGATTTTAATAGCAAATGTACAAACAATTAGAATCATCATGTGATTGTTTATATTTGTTTTATGGATAACAACGTTAAGGTGGCATTGGTCGTTTCTAGCCTTGTTATTCTTGGTCTTGCTGTTTACTGCATCAGGTTATATTTGATACGGAAAGGAATAATACAGGATCGCACAGCACAAAATCTGGTTTAAGCTACGTTGTTCCTGTGCCATGCAAATCTGGGAAATTCCTTGTTTCCATAAAGATATTAATCCAAGAGATATTAATTAGTCAGATGATACTCGTTGAGGATGAAGCCAAGCATTTCTGTATGGGATTGTAAATTAAGATTTAAATAAAAATGAATACTAATAATCTTATTTCTTTCTTCTATTTACTTATGCTACTTGTTAATAATGTAAATAATAGTATATCACTGGTCACTGTGTTCTTGATTCTTAATATTGTTGTTGCGGACAGAATAGATAGATAGCCAATATATACTTTAAATACATATACACATATATATATATATATATATATATATATATATATATATATATATATATATATATATAATAGATTAAACTTTTTCCCTTTAGGGTTGTAGTTGGACCATTTAGCCTATGTAAAATGTAAGGAATGTATATTAGTTAAATAAAGTCATACAATGTAGGGATATATGTAAAGTTTTGAATGATTTGTACCATTTACTTGCCTGATATCCTTTGGTATTAATTTAGCACAGGTATATAGTATGAAACGTGAATTAACTAAGGTAAAATGTGTTTGGCTATGGAATTTCCTAGCGAATTTTCGTGAGACTTGTAATTTGGGGAAATTCCATGGCCACGCCGCTTGTGTAGAATTGAAAGGTACATGTTAATATTAGTAAAAATAAATATATACGGACAAATCACACAGACTGAGCGAACCCCAAAGTACATGAGGTCGACACTAGTGTTATGGGATAATAACTCAACGTTACTATATTTTTGCCACAAATACACATTAAGATAAACATCTAAGACCCAAGTCAATCAGAAAAAGATCATTTTCTACAATTTCCATCATTTGAATGCTCTTCGTGACTACCTGGAATGATGATCACGAGACCACAGATGTCGTCAAATGTGCAGAGGATATATCTAGGCATAACTACCCTCATCTTGATTAAGTTTTGTAAGGGCGACTGGTGATTAGTTGAGCCAGAGCGACCCAAAAGTACAAAAATAAAACGAGCACTTTGTATGAAATGTATTTCAGTGACACTGTGAGCCTCTCAAAGAAATTACAATCTAGAATGCTTACGCCGTTCCCAAAAATTATACCTAGAGTTCCCTCCGTCCCTTTCTACGTTATTACACTGGCAATTTGTGAGAAAGGGATGGACGGAACTCTAGGTATATTTTTTGGGAACTGTAAAGGTGCATCCACACTGCAGTTATATAATGTTAGAGAATGTTGCATAGCGTTTGTTGTCTAACATTTTATAACAAATTATTATAACAAAAGTTATAAATTGTTAGTGATGGTATATAACTTCATATAACAGAATGTTGTACAACTAATTACAACATGATGAAACAAATGATAACTTTTGTTGTATAACATCCGAGCCTCAGATGGACGTTAGCGGAAGGGCGCGGGGAGGTTGCTCGCGCGCTTCTTTTGGAGTGTGCCTACTCTGTCACGTACACAGCTCACTATCACTACCAGCTTTCTCGAAAGACAGACCAAAACTGATTGTTACAAAATGTTATATTATGTTATACAACGAGTCCAACTAGTGTGGGAGCGTTTGTAACCTTGTTGACCTTAGTTATTTAAGCATAAGCATTATGAAAATATAAACTTTAAGTACGAGGCATTAAGGTTTAATTTTCAATGTTGCTTTTTTATTATTACTCGTAGTTTTTCTAGTTTGTATTTAATTTCTATGCAGCCTCCTCAAATAGGTAAAGAAGCTAATTAAGGAAGAAATGTTTTACTGTGCACGACCATTACAATCCACAGTGCTACAGCTGTACAAGGAACTAGGAGAAAATACCGCACTATTTTTCGTCGGTAAAAAAATCCTTGATCTTCTATTTTCTATTTTACTTCTACTTGTGGAGATTTTAAAATGGCTTTCAATTATTTATTGCTTCTATATAATTTGAATTTGTAAGCCTTCCAAAAATTTAATAAATAATAAATATAAATCTTTCTATATAGATAAAAAACAGTATACAGCAAGAGATGAAGGTCAAAGAAATCATAGCTAGGTAGTAGGTAGTAGGTAAAGGAGGTTATAGGAGTAAAACAATTTGATAAGTAGCCGTCTCGATCCTCTGGCTCTGCGAAGAGATGTTGCGTCCTTGTGCATTTTTTTATCGCATTTATATGCGATAAAATGTAATGGGGAATGCTCTGAAGAATTGTTTGACTTAATACCTGCTGCAAAATTTCACCAACGCACCACCTGCCTGAAATTAAAATTTCGTCTACACCACTTGTATAGTTGGCAATCAACCACCGTACGTTTTAAAAGGAACTTTTTACCACGTACGACCGAACTGTGGAATCAGCAATGTATAATCTTCCTGCAGCAGTGTTCCCGGACCGATATGACATTGAAACCTTCAAAAAACGAGTCTATATCTTCCTGAAAGGCCGGCAACGCTTCTGTTACACCCCAGGTGTTGCAATTGTCCATGTTCAGCGGTGATCACTTACGTTGACCCGCTTGTTCGTTTGCCGCCCTATAACATAAAAAAAAGTTTGATCTTGAGTCTTTCTTTTTTTTTAAAGATAGTTTTCTAAGATATATATGGATTTATCTAGATAAAACTGGCAGTTTCTAAAGCACCAGCTGTGCCCAACTATTTTAACATCGTTAGTTCAAATATAGAAAGCGAATGATATTCAAAACTACGCCAAAAATAACAACCAAATTGTCAACTTCTCAAGATATCAAGTTTTTCGACAAACTAAAGGAGTGAAATAGGAATATCAAAGAGACATCGCGACTCTTGAAGGGCATACATCAAAGAGCAACGGCCCCAGTTCATTAAGATACAGCGGCACTATAAAAGAATACGTCATTATACTGTATGACTCAGATTTCGTCCTGTGATCTATATTTAAGAGGAAATTATTCGGTCGTATTTCTATACAAACATTGTCCCCTAATTCCTCGCCGAATAGTGCCAGTAAAGCCATAATTTTTACCAAAAGAAACTATGGATATATTAGCAAGTCCCTATGTTTTCTTTTCTTTTCATAATTTTAATATTAAAAGAAATGCAAAACTCCATAAACCTGAAAAATTGATAAGATTTTCTTCTGTGTTCCAATATCTGGAAAACAAATATGACGAGATTAAATTAAAAGAAAATAAAGGAACACAATCAAAGCTTTTCTAATTTTTTAAAGGAAACATAAACGAAATCAGTTATGTTTCGGAGGAGAAAGAATGGGACATTTTGTGTATTTTTCATAGGTAATTTCGGTCCGGACTGCAGCTGTCTCTATTGCATATCGCGACAGGTCATTTTTTATATATACATATATATATATATACATATAAAACCTATTTTTTAATTATCTCAACCTTAGTGTTGTTACCTTTTAAGAGCTATGCTCATTTTGGTGGACAGAGTAGAGAATGTTCTTCCGCCAGCAGTTTTACTTTTCTATATGTCACGATGTTCACTTTCCCCTTCTATCTTTCCTACAATTATATTCTTTATGAAATCATCGTGTCGTATCAAATGACTTAACATCTTTACTTGTCTTATGATCTACGAAAGTGTATTTCTCACGTTTCGAAAGTGGGGGCACTTCACTCAAGCCCATGAATGGATTTACAACTACTAATGACATAAATTATAAACGTCCAGTACAAAAAACGACTGATACGAAATATTACCAATACGAAAAATGACAAATACGAAAAATTACCAATACGAAAAATTATCAATGCGAAAAATTACCAGCAATAACAATTGCAATATTTTCATCTTACAACGTTCCCAGTTGCATTCTTAGCTGTACTGCTTTGGAGCCGGGACGCATTTCTAGCCTATTCTTCTAAGATGATTTTTCTATGCACGTAAATGGTCGCTCAACCAAGGATGCCGAAGTCTGTCCTAAATAAAGAAAAAAAAGCTGTAACCTTTTTCAGGAGAGACACGAAAAGAAAATGGCCACTTATGACAAGAATGCAAAGAAAATCTTAACATTCTCACTTTATACTGTTTACAGTAGTGCATAAAATATTTTGAACTTTTGAAGGGTTATCTAGAGCCACATGAGACAAAATTTTAAATGATATCTTCGTTTTCTTTCAAATAATTTATTTGTAATGGGGGCAGCACTGGACCCCGAAAAATTCATGTATTTTTTATGATATTCCGCGTTTTCACAATAATAAAATTTTTACAACAACAAAAAACGAATTCATTTTCTTTGAGGAGTTCCTTCCATAGTTATTTCCAAAGTTCTTTATTATGTCTTCACAAACAAATTTACTTAAGAGCGGCCTTCCCCTCTTTCTTTTCATACAAACGCTCGTACGTGATTATAACATGTATCTTGTGCGCTAAATATAATTTGGAAAAACGAATTTAGTATGAGCCTCCAAAAATCTGCTTTATTGCACAAATTTTACTTGAACTTCGACCGTTTATAAAGTTCTCATAAATTGTAGAGGTAAAAAAAATATTTTGATAGAAACCTTGCAAATTTAATGAAAATTTTAAATAAAAAACATTTATTTCACACACTTGTGAGGCTTACTCAAAAACACGTATCACCTGAAACAAGTTTTATAAAAATTCCGCACCCAATGAAAAGTGAATATTCGTTCAATGGATAGTTAATAATAATAATAATTTCATTCAATAGAATGTAAGCCGAGCCCTTAGGCGCTATCTCTCCCTTTTTGCTTTACTTTTCTTTCTAGCATTGCCCTGGATGAAATAATAAGCTTTTCAAACTATGCTCGCGTTGACGACAGAGCGGCCGGGAAGGGCCGCCTTAAGGCTTGGTAGGCCGAAATTTTTAATTTTTAAAACCATCTGAGGCATCGAAAATTGTCTTATAAAATTTGAAAAAAAGATATGTCTTAGTTAAGGATCTAGTCTAGTAAAATTCGCAGTTAGTTACGTGATCTAATAAACTTCACTCGATAAGAAAAAAATCCTGAAGTAGCCTTTTTGTAATATTTTTACAAAACTACGACTAAACTACTGATATTTTACATTTGGTTTTTGTGCTCACTTAAAGCCACTAAATATGTTTAGACAAATTCGCAGAGTTGCCTTTTATATCCCGTATCCCTGTTTTAAACAAAAATAAAAACCGATAAAATCTACATTCCGCGTCCTTTCACGTACATTCCCCGCCTCCCGTTCCTCAGTGAGACGAGATATGTAGAAGTCTGCGGGATGCCTCGCAGATCGCCCCGCACCTCATCCGAGTGGGCCGTTGGAATACAGGGCCTTAAGATAAACTAAGTAGTTAAGACTTTCAAATAAAATAAAAAAAAATATCACGGTTCACAATCGGCGAAGATATCACGTAACATAGGTACTTACAAAAAAATGCAGTCCAATCGGTAAGTGATAACTTTTCCTTTTTAAAGTTAGTTCGTGTAAGTACTTGATTAACTCCATGTAAAGCATTCCTTAAGAAAGATGTCGTATGTCGTAATGTCGAATGTCCATGTCGCGCCCCTACCTGTTTGTGTTGGGAGCTCCATCCTCGAATTTGTAGACGAGTATATCTACCTGGGTCAATTGATCCAGGCAGGAAGTTCCAGCTTCGAGGATGAGACCTTTGACGAATCCGACTCGGCTGGGCAGCGGTAAGGAAGCTACGCAGTGTCTTCTCGTCCAAAATACCTCAGTGCCTCAAGACGAAAGTGTTTAATCAATGTGTGTTACCAGTGATGACTTATGGCTCTGAAACGTGGTCCCTTACTATGGGTCTCATAAGAAGGCTCAAGGTCACTAAACGCGCTATGCAGAGGGCTATGTTCGGTGTTTCCCTAAGTGATCGAATCAGAAATCAGGAAATTCGTAGGAGAACAAAAGCCGCTGACATAGCCCAGCGGATTAGTTCGTTGAAGTGGCAGTGGGCGGGACACACAGCGCGAAAAACCGATGGCCGATGGGGCAATAAGTACGGCGACCACGTACTGGCAAGCGAAGCATAGGACACCCACCCACAAGGTGGTCTGACGACCTGAAAAAGGTCGCTGGAAAGCGCTGGATGCAGGCCGCTCTAGATCGGGCATTTTGGAAATCCTTGGACGAGGCCTATGTCCTGCAGTGGACGTTATGCGGCTGAAATGGAGATGATGATGATGACCCGTGCAAAGCCGAGGCGGGTCGTTAGTAGACATTAAACTCGATACTCACCATATACGAGGTGACCTATCTGACCTTGCTTTGACCTTCTGAACTTACAGATCAAAAGGTCAAAGGTTAAGATTATGAATTTCCCAGAGATTATTAAAGTTAGATAACATTTAATTTAAATTAATGCTAAGAAGTTATTTGCACAACAATGGAAAATTATTTAGAACAATCATAAAGTCATTGTTAAACTTGAGCTGCGTGGCGAGGCCGTAGGCCGAGTCACTCCCACTAAACGCTGAGTGGTTTTTTTATTTAAGATGTCTGCCAATATTACAGAATAAGTATTAGTACTCACCTACAGAAGTCTTACTTAGAAGAGAAATTCAAAGAAATGTCTACTCAATGTGGGCGCCATGGTTTAATTTAGCGCGTCAGAAGTTCTCATCGCTTCGTTTAGATATCTGTCTAGGTATCTAAATATCCATTGTAAGCCAATTTCATTCATAATACTCTAGACAAACGATTTATGTAACTTAATTTTCCCCTTCGAAGTGGTCGCCGCCTGCATAGTAAAAATGTAGGCATATTTATGCTTTGGTGCAGCACACCGCGGAACTTGAAACTGCAATCAGATTTTGTATTCAAGATGATCCACACGGCTCGTATTTTGATTTATTGCATCATTTATTTAATTTGTCTTCAAAATATTATCAATTAAATAATGTACAAAATTTATTTCGAAATTTTATATAAATCATCATCAGGCCTTTTTAGTCTCCATTGCAGGAGCACGACCTGAACTCGTACTACGATACGACAGAGCAGCTACAGGATTTGGCCTACACTCTCCTCGCTGGCCAGACGCGTTGGAGAGGTCTCATTGATGTTTATAGACGCCTTCTACGACATCCATGCGAAGACTTAGAGTGGTCCTATTCTATTTTGCCAGATATCAAGCACATCGGCGGCAGTCGGCACCGCCTGCCGCAACGCACAAATTTGCGCTGCGGTCATAATAAAGCTCTATAAGTGATAGATGTACTTTATCTTTCAACCGATGAAAAAGTCGACAGTTTGTGGGCTTCCTTAGCCTTTAAATTAAAACAAGGTGCTACAACCGTGAAGATAAAGTTACGCTGTAAATTGTAGCAATTCTACCTGTCGACTCATGCACCTTATTTGCATAACACAAGATCTTTCAAGAAATAAGACGAAAATTTAGACGAAGGCTTATTTCCGTGTCGCGCGATATACTCGTGAAATGAAATTTATGATAGGTGGAGTTTAACAGAATTGCACGAGACAATTTTATTCAAACTCTTTGCAAAATCGTAACTTTAAAGGAAAACGATCACAACTAAGTTAGCCGCCAAACTTATAAAATAGAAATACGAAGGTAATAACAAAAATCTTACAAAAAAAGTTATACCGATTTTTTTGTAAGGAAAAGGCCCGGCCGAAGCGCTCTGGGGTTTGGACTTTCAACTACAAAAGTCTGTGTGCTTCCTGGCCATGAAATCAAAGTGCATTTGAATCTCACTTGCTTGTCTGTTATATTTACTAACCTTAATCCCAACGGCCCACTTGGGTGAGTTGCGGAGCGATCTGCGAATTACCCCGCAGACGCAGACTTGTGTAGATTTTATCAGTTTTTAATTTATTTTTTAAACAGGGATAAGGGGTATAAAATACCACTCTGGGAAATTGTTTAAACATATTTAGTGACTTTAATTACGCACAAGAAGAGTAGTTTGCTAGTTGTAGTAGTTAGTCATGTAATTGAATTCGAATTTGTCTAGACTAGATTCTTAACTAAGACATTTTTTTAAAACACTATTTTCTTTGTCTCAGATGGTTTTTAAACTCAAAATCTCGGCCTACCAACCCTTAATAGCCGGTAGTGTTCGGTCGTCGGATCAGTTGAAAGGCTCTGGGGTTTGGAGTGCGAATTTTAACTACAAAAGCCTGTGTGCTGGGCTGAAATCAACTTATGTCGTCTACACGACCCACGCGCACTTTAAAATTTTTAACCGCCGACAAAAAAGACAGGTGTTATAAGTTAAACGCTTATCTGTCCTTCTGTCCGTCTGTGGCATGGTGAATCTATTTTAATGCGGTTTTTTTCCGTGAAAGCAACATTCACATGCGGTGGTTTTTAGCTACATATGTTTGATGAAAATCGGTTGAGCCGTTTAAAAGATAATGGGGGTTAACGCGCAAAAGTCAGGGCTTTTTCTAGAAAATAAATAAAAAGAAAACGTAAAGGATGTCAATTCGTACCGATAGTTCCATTACTCATCACTAGATGGCATTGATAGGCGGGGCTTTTTTTCATTTGCCTAGCAATTCGCTATTCACAACAACTTAAATCAGCCACTTTTTTCTAAACGTCAAAACAATATTTTCTATGAGATTTGTAATAAATATGGACTTATAACTTCAGAGTTTCTTGGAATCAAACAGCGCTTTTAATATCAGTTTTTCTGCAATAATAAATCTAAAATCACGTTGAAATATTTATTTTAACTTTTTGTTCTTTTAGGGTTCCGTAATAAACAAGGAACCTTTATAGTTTCGCCATGTCTGTCTGTCTTTTTGTCCGTCCGCGGTTTTACTTAGCTTCAATAACTACTAAAAAGCTGTAATGTAGTATAGGTATGTATATTATTTATGCGGAAAAAGCGGTAAAATAAAATATTGAAAAAAAAAATTTTTTAGGGCATCTCCCATACAAGTAAAGTTAAGTCATTTTTTTTTCTTACCTATCATATGGGGTATCGTTGAATAGGTCTTTCAAATATATTCTGATCTTGTGAACACAGTTTTTAGATTTTGGGATGAAATATTTGGTTTTAAAGTGAAAATATTTGTTAGATTCAAGTTTCCCCCTTCTATCTGCACGTAAAACGTGAAAAAATTCACAACTATAGTAAATATAACAAAATTTAAAGGAAAACTATCAGAGCTAAGTAGGGTTTACAAATTAAAAAGTTATAGGCGATCAACTTATTAAATGTACTCGGAAAAGGAAAATTTCGTACAAATTCAATAGAAAATTAGTTTTTAGACGTTTTTGTGGCATAAACTCAAAGTTGGCTTTCGTAACTACGGAACCCTATACTGCGCGTGACCCGACACGCACTTGGCCAATTATTTAGGAAAATATCCAATTAAACTTGTGAAAAATATCGCAAGATGTCGAGATACCTCACGCGGCGAGTATTCACATGCAAATGCTAAAACAAGCACACCAACAGACGTCAGTCGCAAGTCGCAACTTTGTTACTTTATCCGACGACTTTACAAGGAAGTCGGAACTTGGGGTCGAGAAGAAACTCTGAAGCCATTGTTTTTGGTTTAAAACTTCAAGTTTTGGAGTTTTAGCTTTGGGCCATTGTCATCTGTAGAGAAAATAATAAAGTAAAATAATTTCAGTATACATATTTTGTTAGACTTTATATAAGTACTTCCACGCTGAAATGGGAGAAAAGATAAAAAATATAGAATGTACCAACTGCTCTACTTCCCGCGCAGACTATAAAAGACCATTGAGGGATAGGTGAAAATGTGAATCATTTTAATAGGCCACGCGGTTAGCACAACCCATGACAATTTTGATTCCTTTTTCCACCTTCTCGCCGATCATCACGCTAGAAATGGCCTTTGTGTCTTACGGCTCTGGGTACTGTCTGTCCAAGATTACAAAGCTCTGTCTGTTCCATTAAGGATAAAGACGTGATAATGTAAAATGTTTCTTTAAAGCCTATATGGGTCCACTGCTGACCAAAAGTGTCTTATAGTAAAGGAAAGATTTAAATAAAATAAATGAATAAATATATAGGGAGAAATAACACTGATTGAGCTAGCCCCAAAGTAAGTTCGAGACTTGTATTATGGGATACTAATTAAACGATACTATAGTAAAACAAATACATATATAGATAAACATTCAAGACCCAGGACCATTTGAAAAGGCCATTTTCCAACTTGCCCTGACCGGGGATCGAACCCGGGACCTTTGGGTGGCAGACTAGCATAGAGACCACTGGCACGGAGGTCGTTATTTGCCCGTTAACACCACTCCGCGCCGGGATTATAGGTGATCGCAGTAGATTGCATATGAGCGAAATGGTTTAAGTTTCATTTGCTCTTTTATATGAAATTATCAGTCATAAAAAACATGTTCTACATAACTGCATATTACTTCATAATTTTATATTTACAATCAATTTTCTTTTTGAATTGGCAAATAAACTTAACACTTTCTTCGAAAGCTTATTCTCTTTACGACTCCTTAGAGAAACGTAAAATCCACTCTCTGCAAAGCAAATGACATAAAAAATCATAGCTTATGCGATCGGAGGTATAAAATAAAAAAAAAATGAATTGTTAACCGACCGTAAATTCAAATAGACTACCAGGCTAGCATAAACAAGGAGGAATGGGGAAACAAAAAGTATAGGCCTTTACGAGCAGTTCGCTTTCACAAGTATAATCCTGACAGTTAAAGTGGGTATAAAGACGGAAACACATGTTTACAATTTTACGAGATGAAATACCTTTTGGATTTGTGCTGGTTAACTTCAGACTGGAGTTATGGTGCGTCGGAAAGTTGTTCGTATTAACTTAATGTTAGGGTAAGGTTACGACACTATTTTTCCCCCCAATGGGTTCCCGGTTTGTCGTACCGGGGGGGCTCAGTACCCGTGGTAGCCTCGGGCCACGGGGAAGCTAAGAGGAACCCGCGTGGGGGCGCTCCTGCTGTCGTCAACCAGCAGTGAGCGCCCACATTGGGGCGGCGGGGGAGTGGGAAGATCTCCCCCCACCCGGGGAGGGGAGCTCCCGCGGGCTCGGCTTCGGCCTTGAGCCTGTAGGGATGCGCCCAATGGGGCGGTGGGGGAGTGGGAAGTTCTCCCCCCACCCGGGGTGGGGCCGCCGGGAGGGGAATGTTTCATTGCCCTCCCGGCGCTTCAGGCGGGGCCACACCGCCGTGGCTGTGGTTGGAGATCGGTCGCGGAGGAGGAGGAGTGTCGGTGTTACGTTGCCGCTCTCCCTATCCTCCGCGACCGAGCGGTGCCGCACCGCGTTTGCGGCGAGAGGTAAGCGGCGGAGTCTTTCATCTTCTCCGCCGCTGGGAGCCGGTTTATCTGGCTCCCATGGGTCCACAGGCGGTGGACTGCGTGGGAGTTTGCCGCCTCTCAATTGGGCCGAGGAGGTATGGCGCGTCCGTGAGTTCCGGACGCGCCGACTTGGTGAGTGGGGGGGCGCTGTGACGCCCCCGAGAAGGGGCCACTTTGGCGGCCAGCCGCGCCGGGGTTCGTGGATGTATTTCCGTTTCCGTGTCCCCGGCAAAAGCGGTTGAGATGGAACTCCGGAGGTTTTTTAGTGGGTAGGCACGTCGATCTGGCGTGGAGTCCCACATAACCCGACAGCCTCCCCCGCAGGCTGACGGGTATCCGTAACAGGGATCTTTCCTCCGTAAAAAAAAAAGGTTACGACACTATTAATAGATTTTTCATCACATCTTTTCGAAAAAAACATTTGGAGCTAAATTTACTGCAGATTCTCTCGGGACTGAAAAGTGAAAAATAAAATTTTTAGGGATTAATAACAATTGGAAACCTGAACACGAATCATGTAGAATCAAGACTCCAGGCAAAAAAAGGAAGAATTTGAAGTATATGTCGTCGTCAACATGGATGAATGTTGGTAAGCATTTTTATGTTTTTCCCCTCGAAAAAAAAAGCATTGGAATACTTTTTCGTAAGTTTAAACCGATAATGAATATCAAGTTTACTAACAAAAATTCAAAAAAAATTATATCAGATATTGATGATCTTTGAAAAATTATTTCTTATTATTTGTTAAATGAAAACGACACCAAATAAAAGTTGGTATCTGTCGGTTCAACTCTGATTAGGTCTTGAAGGTGTTCTCTGTTTTTTTTTATATTCTTTTAGTATTTGCTAGTTTGTCTCATAAATGGAGATGAAAAGTTGAGTGTGCAACTCGGGTACGATAATATTTTTACTTTTTTCGCTCTGGATTCAAAGTTGCGCCCTCGTCTTAAAAGTTTTACCTTTACCCCTTGTAGCACAATCTACTATTATTTCTTACTCTCACATGCAAAAGGTTTTAATGCCTTACAAGAGAAAAGTTTAAAATATACCATCTGCTTCTCTTCCTGTGCAGGTCGCAGAAATTTTGCCAGAGCGTAAACTTTTTACTATACTCGTATCTGATAACTGGTTTACATTTTATGAGTCCACCGTCTTGTCAAGTATGGGCTTTGTGTCTTGTGGGTTGTGGCTTTAGGATTATCAATCCGTCGGGTTCGGGTTTTCAGTTTTCAAAATTATTAAGGGTCTATACTTAATCCTTAGGGATTTCAAATTTTAACTAGAATTCAAACGATTTTAAGCTCTCGTGGTTTTGATTTACTTTTTCACCCTTTAAATAAAAAACCTTGGCGTGTATGCTCCCGTTGATAAAGGACGGTCATGGTTTTTAAATAAGATGAGATCGAAAATTTATATTGAAACATGACAGATTTTCTTTTAATACTAAGTCTGGTAGAAAATAAAAAAACCTTATATTAGTATAGCTGCTACTCTTCCCGCGCAGATTGAAGGATTGAATCATTGCCCTATGCTGAATGGTGCCATTTCGGTGTAAAACTAGTTCATACGTAATGCAACTCATGTAAATTTGCACGGAATAAAAGATTTTTCTTTCTTTCTTTCTTTCAAAATACGAATCATGCTATGGCGATGTGGCTAGCAATTCATCTCTATGTTGATTATTTTTTTTTACCTTCCGCCCACCATCTTTGAGTCTTGCTGCCCCAGGACTTTGTCTGTTTAGAGCAAAGATTTAGAATATACAAGTAGTGTAAGATTTACCACCGAGCGTCCAGGGGTAAGAGAAAGACATATTAATGATTCTTCGTATATTTTTTTCATGGTCGGGTTATAGTCACACTTTAAATATATTCAATTTGAAGTGTGCCTATAACCCGACCATGAAAAAATGTTCGGTCGGTGATAGACACAAAACAGGGCCCTCTTTTCTTTTTCTTCTTTTAGAAATCTCAATAAGACTATCTCGCTCTATCAAAGCGTGTCAGGCCCTTGGTTTAGAGCGGCAAGACCTAAAGATAGATAGATTGTTTATTTGTCACTACCGACACACACAAAAATTTAACTATACGTACATTATTTACACTCACCCAAGATTAAAATACAGACACAACAATAAATTAATTACATGTGTGTGTGCTGCAGCAAGACAAACAGGTCAAAGCTCAGTGATAATATTGCCTCGAAAGCAATGCACTCACTTTCAGTAATGGCCTGGAAAGGTAGTTATGAGTGCGAATCAAATTAGAAATTAAATTAGTATAAAAGAAAAACAAAAGATAACATAAATAAGATGTAAGAGGGATGTTAAGCTAAAATCTCGCAAAATAGAAGATTAAATTATGTAGATAGTCGATAGATAGTTTGTTTGATAGTTTGGTAACAGCATCCGTTATCGGCGACTTGTTGGATTCTTTAGTTTTTGTGTTTCAAGCAGCAACATTCGTGCTTGCTTTTTAAATGTTTAAATAGATACACACTGTATTATTACACAGTGTGTATCTATTTAAACATTTAAGGTGGTATGTTATTCCAACATTTAGTCGCCTGGTATCGGAAGTTGTCCCTAAAATGCTCCGTCTGTCTCATTAGAGCTAAAAACTGTAAACCTAAAAATAGAAATATATATATATATATATATATATATATATATATATATATATGTGTGTGTATATAAATATATATTTATATATATACATAATTGCGTTTTTAGGTGGATAGGCGTTTTCTAGCTTTTATTTAGTTTCACCTGTCCCGTTTGTAATCAAACCCACTTTCCGGTTTCCGATTGAGCTGAAGTTTTGCACGCATACTTATATCGCGTGACATTGCAATGTTATGATGACATAGAGCTGATTTGATGATGGAGCCGGAAAGTGGTCATGCTATCTTTGTGATAAAACAACATAACCCCGCCGAGTTTGGGGTCGATTGATTTGTCTTGAGGAGAACTTTAACCTTTTTAGGTAATTGTTATAGACAAAAGCTTGTTTCTTTTTTCAAAAATTACTTGTTAGGTTTACCTAACATACATATTCATTTTCTGTCTAGGTCTTAAGGCCTACAAAAAACTAAGGCTTATTTATGTAAGAGACTGACATTTCGTGCGAGGATGCCACTAAAATATTTATTTTCAGTGATCAGGCGACGCTTTCCGTGTTACAAAAATACCATATTACAAATGTACAACATAGTTTTTTTTTCTTCGAATGTAGAAAGTATTTGTGGAAAATGATTTGATTCTACAAGCATTTATGTGTGTCAAATATGTAAGTTTGTATGTGAATTAATATTTCGTATCGAACTAGATTTTCAAACAATTTCAACAATTGCAAATTATTTTTCCAACCAACGACTTTTTTTGAAGTCTTAAAATTCCTATAAGTAAGGTTATCTTCTAAACAAAGAGGGCTAGACCAAAAGGTTCGGTAACTAAAGGGTAAAAACGGAACTCTATTTCTAAGACTCCGCTGTCCATCTGTCTGTCTGTCTGTCTGTCTGTCTGTCTGTCTATCTGTCTGTCTGTTGGTCACTAGGCTTTATCTTATGAACCGTGATAGCTAGACAGTTGAATTTTTCACTGATATTTCTGTTGCCGCTCTAAAAATAAGAACAAAATAAACATTTTAATTGAGTACATATCCTCTCAATTTATCGCAGGTGGACTGGAAGAGATCCCTATATGGGGTAAGTCCGCCATTGTATATTTGCACAAACAAACAAACATTTAAGGCCCCCTTACTACAAACGTAATTTTTTTATCGATGATGGTACCGCTCCCTCCATGCTCGGTTTATTTTTGTACTAGATTTGCAACTTGTATATTCATACAATTTCTTAGTCTGCAAAGAATGAAAGTTGTAACAGAAATATTTTAAATGCAGAAAAGCAATTATTTACTCTCTGCAACAGACGTACGAACTTTAAAACTGCACATTTGGACTAATAACTAAATCACAAGTGACAAATTGAATTTTAAATTTCCAAGCGAGGATAAGTTTAGTGCAGAATATTCGTACGTTTTGCAGTGAGAAATCTAAATATATATAACTCAAAGGTGACTGACTGACTGACATAGTGATCTATCAACGCACAGCCCAAACCACTGGACGGATCGGGCTGAAATTTGGCATGCAGGTAGATGTTATGACGTAGGCATCCGCTAAGAAAGGATTTTGATCAATTCTACCCCCAAGGGGACAAAATAGGGGATGAAACTTTGTATGAAACTTTGTCAATTTTAAACCGATCGGGCTGAGACTTTGCATGCATAAAGCTACTATGACGTAGGCATCCCTAAGAAAGGACTTTGATCAATTACACCTCTACGCGAGCGAAGCCGCGGGCAAAAGCTAGTAATAAATATTACTTATTACGTGCATCTACATGACAAAGTTACTTTTTATCCGTAGTAAACAAGTAACTCATGGTTTCGCCTTGTGTCTATCCGCGATTTTACTTTGTGACTATTAGTACTAACCCCCTGGCCACAACCAAGAGAGGCGCGGATTGCGACGCGGCGTGAGGCGCGGCAAGCGGTGAGCGGCGAAAACAAACAGAAGGCAACATAAGAAGTATGCCGCAGCTACGGCGACGCGGCGTTCACCGCGCGGCACACGGCGGCGGCGGGCGGCGAAGCGTGCGGTGGGAACAAATGTACTGGCGAGTGTCGAGGCGGCCACAGCTCGGAGCGGCGCGAGCGGCGGCAGCGGTGGACGCATTCGGCATCGCGCGACCGAAATAAATCATTTTGTTTTTATCGCGCGTTGAGCTTATATAAATAATGGATACGGAACAATTTATAAGTAAAATACTGAGAAAATATGGACGTAAAAACATCCTTAAATATACTCCTGTTATAAAAAAAACTGCGGCACGAAGTAAAACAAAAATTTCCTTCCATTTTAATAGTAAGCCATTCTCTTATTACGTCCACCGCTAGTGCCGCCGCGGTCGCAACAAGTCGAGTTGTGGCATATCACCACAAATCACGGCGCTCGCCGCGCCTCCTGACGCACTGCGCACCGCACCGCCTGAAGCTGTGGCCAGGCCGTAAAAAGTTGTAATTTAGCGTGGATATGTATATTAATCATGTGAAAAAGGTGGTAAAATGAATTAAAAAAAAAGGATATACACTGTAGCTCCCGCACATGTGTGGTACTCATTTTTTAACTAGACCATCGTGTTGGGTTTCGTTGAATGTCTTTTAAAAATGTTGTAAGCTTAAAGACACCATTTTTTGATTTAAGGATCCGTTTCTGAAATATTTGGTTTTGTAAATTTTTGATAGAGTCAAGTGTCCCTACCCTCTATCAGTTAAACGGCTGTATGTAGATACGTAAAAAAATACCACAGTAGTAAATACTACTCTATTTACTCCTTTCTTTGGTGTTTTTAGCTGGTTCTTTAGTGCTCACCCTAAAAAATCACCTGTTGGTTGACTGGTAGAAAAGGCAACGCAAATGGCCTTAAGTCCGCCATTTACATGTATTAAAATAAAGTTAAATAAATAAATAAAAAAAAAATATATAACGAAGTTTAAAGGAAACTATTAGAGCTGAGTAGGGTTAATTAATTAAAAAGTTATAGGCGACCAACTTATAAAATGTACTCGGAATAGAAAAATGTCATACAAATTCATTACAAAATTCGTTTTTAGATGTTTTTCGTGGCGTGAACTTAAAGTTGGCATTTGTAACTACGCAACCGTACACTGGTGTGGCCCGACACGCACTTGGCCGGTTATTAGAACCTAACATTAAGTTCTAACACCCAAAAAGCAAGCTAAAATATGATGCTTCAAAGCAAGTGTGTTTCAGGGTTCGGTACCCAAAGGGTAATAATGGGACCCTATTACTAATACTAATTTAATATCGGCCGGTTTAATTTAATATCTAGTAAGTAGTTCAGTCTTTAGTAGGAGTTCATAAATGCTTGTACAAAAACAAATATGACGATAAATTGGAACTCTAAGAATTGCCATATAATATATCCTATAACAATCGTTTTTTACTCTCACTAACAAAATATTCCTACTGAAATAATAAAAAAAGGAAAAAGTTCATTTGAGAATCCATTTTGTTATGTAACACAATTCAATATCTCGCTTAATTGCTAAAAGAAGTCAGTCTCAAAGGAAATTAGGTGCTACCTTTTCAGAAAACATCCAATCTAATCAATATTCTGATTCAGATTGGATTTACATCGAAAAGTGTTTCGAGAGCTACTTAGAAACTAGGATGGGAAGAAACGTGCTTAGTAAATTTTCATAATTAAAATCGTATTGATCACATTACTACACAAACGATTTTGATAAATTTTCTAGGGGCCACCTGACTACTTCCTTCCTAATCGAGGGCGTCCTTAACTAATCGGGGGAAAATATTAAAAAGTGTGCGGGGTGGCCTCGCGCACGAAGGGTTCCGTACCATTATCTATAAAAAATACGGTATTTTGTATGGGGAGCCCCACTTAAATATTTACTTTTTTATGTTTTTAGTACTTGTTGGTTTAGCGGCAACAGAAATACATCATTTGTCTCGGTCAAAAATTAACGGTCTAACTATCACGGTTCATGAGATACAGCCTGGTGACAGACAGACAGACGGACAGACAGATGGACAATCGTATTATTTAAAGAAAAATAAGGGGACAGGGTAGTATTATTAAAAAATAAATGCGTCTAAGCACGTCTTTTTCAGTTTCAAAGTGTAAAAATGGGTCCCATTTTTACCCTTTGGGTACCGAACCCTGAAAAACACGTGCTTTGGCGCATCATATATTTTTAGCTTGCTTTGGATGTTAGAACTTTATATTAAGTTCTAATAACCGGCCAATTGCGTGTCGGGCCACACCAGTGTATGGTTGCGTAGTTACAAATGCCAACTTTAAGTTCACGCCACTAAAAACATTTAAAAACGAATTTTCTAATAGCGGCAACAGAAATACATCATCTATAAAAATGTGAACTGTCTAGCTATTACGGTTATGATTCAGCCTAGTGACAGACAGACAGACAGACATATAAATACTATGCTATCATTCTCATTTCGTCATATTCTTATCACGCCCGAGTAATGGCTGCCATCATAAGGGTCATTATTACATTAATTACATATTCAATGCTTGTTCCCGTCACAATGCGGTGATAACACTGTTAATTATATCAATTACATTGATAGTTGATAGTGTGGAAACTGCTAATGCAAAGTTAGGGCCACTAATTAGATGACTTCAAGTGAATAGGTCTCTGATAGGAGTTGATGGCATTTTGAGAATACGCACTTATTTTTTTAGGTCCTTACTCTATTAAGTTTTGGGCTTAGAATAAGCAAAACTCCTTAAATTGTACCAAAATATTCATTTTTTACTTTACCAAAATATTTTTTCTTATTTGGAATACATACTTAAGTAAATATAAGTACCAAAATTGGATAGGTGATGGTCAAAAATATTTTTTTGGCACAGTTCATAAAATAAAACGTCACAAAATAGTGTCACTTTTCATTGATCATATCTATTTTCAACAAGATTTTAGATTTATTAATGCAGAAAAACTGATATTAAGAGCGCCATTTGACTCCAAAAAACATGACGTCACGCTTTCATATTTCATACAAATCCCATACAAAATGTTCGTTTTGACGTTAAGAAAAAAGTGTCTAATTTGATTTGTTGTCATGTAGCAGATTATGAAAACGTAATTTGTTTACTCTATAACTTTAATAAATGATTTTGCTTTGAAAATTGAAATTTTATTCTAAGTCATTGTGCGGAGGAGACATTTTGCGAAAGAAACAGTCTACGGAAGAGACATTATGCGAAAGGGACATTCTGCGAAAGAGCCATTATTAGAAAGAGACGTTATACGACTAGGGGACATTTTGCAAAAGAGACTTTTTGCGAATGAGCCGAACGACGCTGAGCGACAACATGCCCGCGATCCTGGTTGGCGACGGTCGGTGGTCGTCGCACGGAAGTTGGTGACAGCAGTGTCAGTCAGCGCCAGGATAACGGCAGCGGTTGACAGCGCACTTTTGTTGCCAAAGCATTTATTTTTTAGCCATTCAGGTTCCATAGTTGGGCAAAGACCTCCCCTTGTTGTTTTCAGCTATTTCGACCTTTAGCTACTTCTTTCCAATCCTTGTCGAAAGCAGACAGGTCGTTACTCCATCTCATTTTAGGCCTTCTACTGGATCTTTTCCCGTCTTCTAGAATCCACAAGGTCGTTATGTGATCCCATCTGTCCGGCGCCATTCGGCAAACGTGCCCCACCCAGTCCCATTTCAATCTGGCACTCTTCCTTCCTACGCCGACCACTTGGGTGATGGAGCCCAGCATAGTGTTCCTGACACGGTCTGTACGTTTTACACTCAACATACTGCGCTCCATTGCCCTTTGGCAAACCTGCAGTTTGAGCTTTTGCTTTTTGTCAGCGACCATGTTTGAGCATAGTAGGTTAGCATATTCACCTTTATTTCTATTTGCGAAATACTAGAACAAAAAAAAATGCAGGCGAGTTTTTTTCAAGCTATTCTATGCATTTCAAAGATAGAAATAAAGGTGACTATGGTTTGACAGAAAAGTAGGAGCCAACCGCTGACGCTCGTCTTTTAGAGCCGTCACCACATTTTGTGCCTAATTGCCACATCACTCGCATTCAGATTAGCAAAACAGCAAGCAAACAGTAACACATTCAACAGGTTTCCTTTGTACTGTGTCGTTATTAGCTAAGTACATTTCCTTTGATTCTAAGTGGAACATTAACTAATTTTGCAGAACGGATTTGTCTGACTAAGTATATCCTCATTTCTCTTCTAAGCGCGGTCTCGGTAGTATTCACAACTGAATTAGAGGAAGTTTTAGCTTTTTCTGCTATTGTTTTTTGTGGGTGGTGTGTGACAGTCGGTACTAACTGCTTAACGTGCCTTGCCTGCACGGAAGAGCTCGAGAATTTTTTATGTTACTTATTGTGTCGAACACAGAAGTCGTGTGTGTTCTGCAGTAGTGTGCATTTTATACAGACACATAGAATTTGTCTACCCGCCACCCTAATAATTATAATATCGGAAGTATCCGGAAATAAAAAATAAATTTAAGCAAAATATTTTTTTCTTTGCTAATATACAAAAAAATTATTTTGCTTGATATGCAACCGTGCTCGGAAGTAAGGTAAGATTAATGCCTACCCTATCAAGTATTTGTGCACGTCACTGGTGTTCTGGCTGAGTAGAGGAGATTAGAAAGGACCACTCCAAGTCCTCACGTAGATGTCGTAGAAGGCCGCTAAGGGAACAATCTAAACACCATCATCATCATCAGCAGGTGTTTTTAGTGTCCACTGCAAGATCACGACCTTCTCTGCACTACCAGAGCTATTCTTTGCCAGAGCAGCCAGAGGATTTGGCCTACACTCTCCACGCTTGCCAGACGGGTTGGAGAATTCTTAATGACGTTTATAAACCTTGTTTAGCCACAAAATAAGTACTAGTACTCACGTACAGAAGCCTGACCCAAAAAATAAATTAAAAGAAATATCTACCCAATGTGGTAAGCGCTATGGTTTAATTTAGCTCGCGTCAGAACTCAGCACCTTTTCGTTTAAATACCTAGACATCCACTACAAGCCAATTTCATTATTATTACCCTGGACAAACGATTCGTAGAACTGAATTTACCACTTCGGAGTGGGCGCCGCGCGCATAGTAATAATGTAGGCAGTATGATAATTGCCTTATTCAATACATCCGAGTTTACTTTATTAGCGAAATATCTAATACATGGCCAAAAAGCTTTTTCCTCTAGAAAGACGACATTAATGATCACCCCAGAATACCATGTGAATTGGTGTAGAAAACGTAGCGATTCTTTTTGTAGAATGCAATAAGAATATTGCATTCTACAAAAAGAATCGCTTTATAATATATATAATATATATACAATTTGTTTAAGTATATAAATTTTGTAGAACTGATTTGACTACTGCTTTGTACCCTCTACTATAGATACCCTCCTCATCTAACCCTTATCTTTCATTATACCTCATACATTCTACATTCATTGCTTCTATACTATGACGACTTCCGTGGCGTAGCCGGTCAGGGCAAGTTGGAAAATGGCCTTTTTCAAATTATCCTTGGTCTTGGATGTTTATCTATAAAATATGTATTGTTGAGTTATGGTATCCCGTAACACAAGTCTCGAACTTACTTTAAGGCTAGCTCAATCAGTGTCATTTGTCCCTATTTATTTATTTATACTGGTCTTACAGGAAAATAAAGAAACTGGCAAGCCAAGCAATTAAGGCTCATTAAAATCCAAGTCATACGACAGACATAGATCACAAACACAGAAAAAATACACATGTCAGTGTTCTAATGATAGCGGCGATTAGCGCGGCTCATTATGTCAAATTTTATTAAAGAGAAAGTAGTGACCATGGAAGAGAAAAAAAGGTGGAAGTCCCAAGTGCGCATGGTTTGCGTCTCATAATTAAGCACAACTGGGGGGTTACTCCAAAAGCGGTACGCAAGACGGACGTTACTGCGTATCCGCGTTTCAGTGTCAAGCTACATTGCGCACACAACATATGACCATAAAGTCTAATTTGGTTTGACATAGAAATAGGACGTCACTTTCGTACGACTAACGTAATATTTTGTGGAGTAACCCCCCTGCATTCAATTCTTTTTCCTAAACGATGCGGTTAACGACGACCAACACTAAAATTCAATGTTAGTAATTTGAGTATTTAATTCCTTATAAGTAATCCCACAAACTATTATATTTCATATCAATTAAGGACTGAATATGCTGATGTTTTAAAGTTGTAGCTTGTAGTGAGCAGATCGTAAATGATAATTTGATATTAAGAGATCATAATCTTATTAAAAGTACAATGTTTTTTTTCAGTGAGGACCTGTAATGTACTTTTTGAGTCTAGATTGTTGTCTATGTAAATAAGAATAGTTGTTGGTCTTTCCAAAACCTAAAGAATATTTAAATGTATTGCCGGATTCACATACAACCATTCCCTTTATTTTTAAATATTTGTCTAAGAAGGTGGTGCTTAATTTTTACTGTATACTTTACGTAATTTTTTTGCCAGATCAATATGAAAGCAGAAGTCACCATGTCAGGCAATTAAGGCTCATTAAAACCCTAGTCATACGACAGACAGATCACAAAAACAGAATAGATATGACAGCGTTATCACGCACACTAATGGCGGCGGCGATTAGCCCCATTATGTCGGAAATTGTGTTAATAGAGGGACGTAGATCTTATATTTTTCATTCTGCACTGAAAGAAAATAGGATAGAAAAAATATATTCTTTGCGATCTAATTATATTCATTTGTTGAATGGTGTCATTTATTCATCCAGTAAAAACAGTCATTTTTACATACAGTTAATTTGTATGTCACCTGAATTCAGTAATCACACTAATATTATAAAGGTGAAAGTTTGTGTGTGATTGTTACTTCTTCACGCGTAAATGGCTAGACCAATTTTGATAAAATTTGGTATGCAAGAAGCTAACACCCTGGATTAACACCTAGGCTACATTTTATATACAATGTCCTTTTTAATTAAGTACAAATATTTTAAGAGGTGATTCAGTCCATCATTTTGAACAACTTTTCCCAATATATATATATCGAAATACGAAAAATTTTTTTGCATTTTTCATAGTAACGATATCACGTGACTACTTCGATCTGTATGAGAACCTAAATATTTTTTTTCGTATTTCGATATACATTTATTGGGCAAAGTTGTTCAAAATGATGGACTGAATAACCCCTTAAAATATGTGAACTTAATTAAAAAGGACATTGTATACCGTTGGTGACGCCGCGGGCCGCAGCTATTGGTCTATAAAAATGACTGTACATGAATCAGATCGTATCTCAGAGAGATGAGATTTTCTTATCGTATGATTGACTAAGTAAGCGAAGAGAAGGAAGAAAAACCAAAAACTATTTTTGTTTAAACAATAATGCTAATCATGCCTTCGTAGCATGACACCGTTGAAAAACCCAGATAAAGTAATGTCGCCCGACAGACAAGTGACATCCCGCTCGTTATTATTGCGTAGAGCAAGATAGTGATGAATGATAGTCCTCCATAAACGCTGTCGCCGTAGATCGTACCCATGCTGGTACCAATTGAGCGAATGATTGTGTGTGACGATACAAAATTGCTAGCAAAATAAACATTAAAGTAATATTACTATAATGTTGTTTTCTATTGGTCATGGTACGAATTGACAAAGTAATATTAAAACAAGACTGCTATAAGAGGTCGTAGTAAGGCCCCGGTCGCATTTCTCAACTGACTCTCGTGAAATTTTGTAAGCAGGTCCGATATTAATTTTTGTCAAGCCAGTTCTCCGCGATTTTCCAGAATGGAAGAAATATTGAAGTTTAAAAAAATCTATTTTAAGCAATTTTGAAAAAAAAAAAAATGTCATAGATCTATTTTCTTTTACCCTTATAAAAACCCGAAAAACTGCAAAGAGTTAGGAGTGACTCGCGAAGTCTGTAGCTGGCAAAACCACTAGTTGTAATAAACGCTACGGACTGGTGACCCCACTGCTTATTCATGCCATTATATAAATTTATATGGTAAAGGTATACAAGCTACAACCATATGATTTCCCATAAGATACTATCCTGCCAAATGAGATTACTGTAAATAATTAAAACATTTTAGTAGAAACTGTATTATCGTCTTGAGATGTACATGAACCCTCTTTGGTCTAATTTAATGGATAGAAGCCTAAAGAAAGGCCTGAGAGGCCTTATCTTTTTATACAAATAAACAGACGGCTCAAGTATACCTTTCTTTCATACATGTGAATGGTAGCTAGTCGGCTTAATTAATTAAGATGTACACAATGTGTCTGGGTTCATATTGGGACAGGAAAGTCGAGGTCGTCCCAGTAAAAATGTATATAAATATATTCAAACATCCATAAATCCCTACAAACTATTATCTATTTATATATATATATATATATATATATATATATATATATATATATATATATATATATATATAATTCTAATATATAAAATTCTCGTGTCACAGTTTTCGTTGCCATACTCCTCCGAAACGGCTTGACCGATTTTGATGAAATTTTTTGTGCTTATCCGGTATCTATGAGAATCGGCCAACATCTATTTTTCATCCCCCTAAATGTTAGGGGTAGTCCACCCCTAAATCTTTTTTTTTATTTTTTAGACAAAATTTTAAATTTCTATTTTTTTATGATACAACATACAAAAATACATACAATCTATTTACATGGCAAAACAACGTTTGCCGGGTCAGCTAGTATATATATATATGTATATATATATATAAAAGCGCAAATCACTCACTCACTCACTCATCACGAAATCTCGAAAACTACTTAAGCCAATGAAGATGAAATTTGGCAAAAAGGTAGATTGTGACTAGGAGACGTCCGCTAAGAAAAGATTTTTGAAAATTCCATCCCTAAAGGGGTGAAATAGGGGTTGCAAGTTTGTATGAATCTTCGTCATTTTAGAAGCGAGACACATGACATTTTTGAATTAGTGGTTAGTAAAAAATAGTATGTAATCCATTTAATGGGTTTTAAAAATCGCTCCCCGGGGAATTAGGGGTTGCAAATTTGAATTATTATGAAACTGTGTAATTTTTTGAGTGCGGGACAAAAAATTGAGATAATTATAGATCCGGTGCTCACTTTTGTTGTAGCAAATGGCGGGAACGGGAACGAGAACAAATGGAACATAGTTCGTCGAGTCCGCCAGGCCTTTAAATCCCTACACTATTATAAAGATTCTTATTTTGAGAAAGTATTCACATCTTTTAACATATTCATATTATTATGTTATTATATGTATAACCTATAACAAAATTAATAACCTAAAACAGAACGTACTCTCATTAATTGTTGAAAGTAAAAGTAAAATACAAGATTTGAATTAAAAACTAAATTTAAAAACTAAACTAATATCTAAATTAAAATTAAATTATAATCTAAATTAAACTATATTAAAAATCTAAGTGTGGTTTATGTGGCATGGTGCCAAGAACACTGGCTGCATTCCCGCGCTGAATGGCTACTGCAATCTTCTGCGCGAGATATGAGCCAGTCCTAGCAACAAAGTTAGTTTGGGTTTTATAATAAGACGGTATATGTACATTAAAAGGGATTAACAATACCTTTTATATATATATATATATATATATATATATATATATGTATATATATACATTAATAATTATGTTCAAAGCGCAATCGTTTAAAAATCAATACATTTAATCAATACATTTTTTTATATTTTACTTTTCATAAACACTTACGTTAAATTATAAACTGGTAAGATTTAAAAAAAAACTGTGGAATAAGTAGTAAAATTGGAAATATATTATAAAATATTAAAAAAACTGATGTACTTGTAATATACAGAATAAAAAAATTGCAACGGCCCGAGTTGTTTTATCAAATTATTGCAACTAGAACATACAGTATTGTTCTAAATTGGTTTGTATATTAGTTAATGCTCATAAAAATAGATTTTTTTGAAGTGAAAACTTAATAATATAGAAATAGATATTTTTGATGGGAAAAAAGCATTTAACTCGCGACACTGTTACTGTTACCGTAACCGACACTATGATTTTTAACTTATGTCGGCACATCCGGAGTGCCACTGTTTTGAGCATTTTTTTCGCAGCAGAAGAGTGGAGTTTCACTACACACAGAGTGAACAGGTTGACTAAGGTTTAAATTAAAACAAGTTGATTTGCATGCAAAATAAAAACCCCTGATGACACCATCTAGTGATAAGTGACGGAACTACATCATATTCTAATAAATAGCGCCATCTATTACTTTCCAGGCAAATTTCAAATCCTAGCTTTCAAGTTTTAACACCTAATAACTTTTAAACGACTGAACCGATTTTCATCAAACATGGGTTAGAACCCACCGCAAGGAAAGGTGTTTTTACGTGAAATAACAGGGCAAGTGCGAGTTGAACTCGCGTGGAGAGGGTTCCGTACAATACCAAAGATTTTCGTAAGTAAACGTATTATTTTGAGTTTACTACTGTATTTTCACTTGATAGAAATCTTATATTATTTTCCTGTAATCTACAAGTAATAAACTATATTATGTATTTTTTTTTTCAAAATTTTAGGCTCATTAGTTTCGAAGATCAAAGATGGGGCGGTCAATTTTCGTCTTTTTTCACGTATAAATCATACTTTTTATCTTCAAATAATAATAAAAATATATTTGAGATCCCCATCACAAGCCCTTTCATTTGATATATGACACAGTAAGGTTTGCAAATCATTTTTTTTTAATTTCCTAATTTGACCCTCGAAAATGGCCCTTCTTTTAAAAATATATTTGTTTACTTATTTTTCCTGTAATCTACAAGCAATTAAAAATATCTTGCTTTTTTTTTTGAAATTTTTGGCTCAGTAGTTTTGGAGATCCGGGGGGGGGGGATGGTCAATTTTCGTCTTCTTTCACGAATTACATCAAAACTATTTATTTTAAAATATATTTGAAATTCTTATAATAAGCCCTTTCATTTAATACATAACAGAGTAAGGTTTGCAAAGTTTTTATTAAATTTCCTTATCCCTCGAAAATTACACTTATTTAAAAAAAATATTTACTTTGCATATTTACATTTAGGTCATCCCACCAAATTTCACTCGATTTGGTCTAGTAGATTCGGAGTAAATTGGCTGTGACAGACGGACGGACAGACAGACGTACGAGTGATCCTATAATATAAGGGTTCCGTTTTCCATTTTTTGTACGGAACCCTAAAAAACACATTGAAATCGCATTGAAAATGATCGCTACGCACCGACAGACACACAGACAGACAGACGTTAGCGTCAAACTTATAACACCTCTCTTTTTTGTCGGGGGTTAAAAAAGAGTTCGAAAATAATTGATGACATCTCCTATTTCTAATCACGCACGAGATCACTCGCTTAATGCGTACGAGGGTTTAGTTATTTTGACATCTTGTCCAATGTGAACTCGAGATTGGATGAGGGTCAAACTGATTTACTATGTGGTAAAATCCTCAAAGACATATGGGTATTATTTTGCCGTGCGGTTTCCGGCAGAGTAGAATAGGACCACCCCAAGTCTTCCCGTGTTTTTCGTAGAAGGCGACTTATGAAATATTGGCTAAACAACGCTTATAAACATCAGTGAGACCTGGCCAACCCGTCTGGGGACGTTTTTTGAAATCACTTGTCACATTACGAATGGTTTAAGCGAGCGTTTCCAAACGGGTGCATTTTTTTAATGATCGTATGCGAAGGATTTGCAACGAGTGGTCTCGACCACACGTAATTTAGACATTTGTGGCGGGCGTAGATATGTTAAAGAAACATTTCACGGAGAATCCGTTCCAATTCATGCTGCTTTTTTATTCATGGTGAAATTCTTAGAAAACTTTAGACATATTTTCGTTTTTTCCTGCGTTAAACAATATTGTTTTTAGCTGATACGACCGACGCGACGGTTTCAAAAATACGGCCAAATGGTTTTTAAGGCGAGCGGTGAATTGGAAACTACACGTTTTGTGTTTCGGTGAGTCTTGAAATGAAAAATAGAAAGTGTAGGTCAAATTATCTGAGTGTGGCTCTGGTAGTATAGAGAGGGTTATACTCCTAAAGTGAAACTAAAAAGACCTGATGATGATGATTGTATGGTTATTAGGATAAGATGATAGGCATGTATTTTGAGACAACATTTAAAATCCAAATAAATGTTTGTACAAAAATCCAGCTTAACATAACATAATTATACGGACAAATCACACTGATTGAGCTAGTCCCAAAGTAAGTTCGAGACTTGAGTTATGGGATACCAACTCAACGATACCATATTTTATAACAAATACATATATAGATAAACATCCAAGACCCAGAACAATTCAAAAAAGGCCATTTTTCTACTTGCCCTGTCCGGGGATCGAACCCGGAACCTCTGGGTGGCGGACTAGCATGGTAACCAGTATGCTACGGAGCTTATTTCGTTTCATTCATGGATTGACTCTATTATTTGGTTTAAATGACTGAACTATTTGTTTTATATTGTATGGGTGAGATACAGATTTATATATTTTAGAAGCTTTTATTTAGTTTCACCTGTCCCGTTGTCTGTCTTGACCTAAATTTGACCCACTTTCCGGTTTCCGATTGACCTGAAATTTTGCAAACACACACACACACACACACACACACGTATATCGTGTTATAATGCAATATTATGATGACATGGAGCTGATCTGATGATGGAGTGTGGCCATAGGAACTTTATAATAAAAAGACTCAACCCCATCGAGTTTGGTCTCGTTTGATTCGTCTTGAGGAGCACTTTAAACTTTTAAGTTCATTTTTTTAGATAAAAGTTTGTTTTAAAAATATTATTTTTAATAATTTCTTGTTTCAAATAAAGGGTCATGAATTAAAATGCGAATTATGTGTGGGAAATGACGTCGTAACAACATAATGCGCTAGAATTTCCACTGCGCCGGAATCAAAAGGCGCGCCAGCGGGGAGAGTGCTTCACAGCGTCTCAAGAGGATACTCAGGCTGAGACTCCGTTCGAAACTTGTGAAAAAGCGAGCAAAGCGACCACAGTTCTGTAGGTCTATGTTGGATGATAATCAGTGATCAGATAATCGGGCGCTCATTTACCTAAACTTCACGCGGCACATAACACAGCGTTGATACAACCACCAACCTGATAAAAATAATTGTTTCCAAGCATTATTCTAGCGATTTACATTTACTACATGTAGCTGTGTGATCCACTAATAACCCGTGCACGACCTGTTTAAAGCTACATGTAGCTAATGTAAATCGCTAGAATGATGCTGCGAAACATAATTATTTTATCAGGTTGGTGGTTGTATCAACTCTGTGTTATGTGCCGCGTGAAGTTTAGGCAAATAAGCGCCCGATTATCCGATCACTGATGATAATTGCCATGCATCTTTAAGATGTTTGGTAACACAGTGGTATGTTGAAAGTAGATGAGACCATACCTTTTCACCGCGAACATTGGATTTATCCGACAAAAATTTTCGTACCCATTCCGCGAGCGTCGGATATTTCCGACAAAAAACAACTGTTCGTATTGCACATAACTTAAGAATCCCCTTACCCTAGTCTTTTCCATACAAACGTAGTCTACGTTTTATTTTGAAACAACATGTCAGATTTCGGTAAAAAAAAAATAATTTTAAAGAAATTGCAATTATCTAGGGTTATAATAGGTTTCCGACACTAAAATTATGAAATGGAAAGAAAATATAAGGGTGTAGAAGATTTCCATACTGATGGTCAAATATGATAGTATAATACAGTATATTCTCTTTTAAGTTAATAATTTTATGTATTTCATAATTATATGTCCTTAATAATTTCTTTAAAATTACATAACTCTGCCCATATCCGACATATCGTTTCAAAATAAAAGGTTTGTATACGTTTGTATGGGAAAGTCTGTTTCTGTCCAGGTTAAGGGGACTCTTAAGTATACACATTCCTTTTTGTTTGTAGGTATTTATTTTCGGTCTACCTCGGGCTAAGAGCACGACAACTGACATGACGTCTCGCAGTGAAAGGATTACAGGATTTTTATTTTATTTTATTTTATTATCACACAAAACAGATTACAACTATTACAAAAAACACAGAAAAAAAATAAAAAACTGGTTGCATTTCAAAGCATGTGTATACAAAGAATAATTATATTAGAGGAGAATTTTACAAGCCAAGAGAAAACCAGTATAACAATTAAATATATAATATTTTACCTATTAAATATGTACTTTACTTTCCTGTAACACAGTACAGAATTCGCTTTAGTGTTTTAATGTATGAGGCAAGCTTAGGAACAAAAATATCCAATTCTGGGTTACTTAAAGCAATCTCGTTACACTGACGGGCCATCCGCGCAATGGTTAACCCCATAACAAACATATGAAAATGAGGTATTATTTTCATATGTTTGTAAAGCGAAAATTCCTGTTTGGTTTGCTCTTCGGGCACTTTACCTAGTGAGATATTTGAGAAAGCAAAAAGGGAACATCAATTATGGAATGAATTATTTTATAGAAGTAAATAAAATCAAAATATTTTCTACGTGATTCCAACTTTTCAACGTTAAGTCTTGATAATCTTGTCTCATAATCAAGAGTAGTACGCCCCAAATGTTGACGATAATACAAAAATCGTAAGCACTTTTTCTGAACTCGCTCTATTTCATCAGCATGTACTTTGTAGTATGGTGACTATATTGGGCTACCGTATTCTAAAATGTATCGGATTAGGGTATTGAATAAATATATAATCGATCGAGGCTTTTTAAAGTCTTTAGTGGACCTAAAGACAAAGCCAAGTAGCTGATTTGCTCTTGTTGTTATATGATCATAGTGTGCTCTGAAAGTTAGTTTATTATCGAACATAATACCTAGATCTTTAACAACATTCGATCTTTTAAGGACTAATTATAATATTCAGACAAATCGATTGTCCATAAAAAATTTCGCACAAATGTATTCCCAAAGAGGGTTGATGATAGGCGGCCGGTCGTAGACTATAGCCAAATCGTTTAAATTGTTCCGGCTACATCTTCTCGATTTTGCAAGGTGTTTGGTATCCGTGACATGCAATGCATATTATATTTGAAAAAGAAAAAGCGCAAAAGCGAACCCTGGATACCGTAGCTGAGGATGCAAATAGGAAAGCGCTACGCTGAATAATAAGGACTAATCCAAAGTTCACTTAAAACAAGTTGACATTAACATGAGAAAGAGTGAATAGACACACATATTACAGTAAAACAACAAAAAAAAAATATATTAAATCTAGTTTACAAAAACAAATACGAACAATACAATTAAAAGAAAATACAATAATAATAATTAAAATAATTCTTACCCGCTCCGTGAAGTTTTTGCTGCAACAGTGCCTAATATATTTGCCGGTAACGCGTTACCGCGCCGACAAAAACATTTGCATCAGAAATGAGCCGATACACAAAATTCTCCAACAAGTCTCTTGGCGACGTTTACGTAGCACCCTCGCCTTGCATCCATAGCATGTCACCAGGTTGATAATCCCACATAAAGTTTTTTTTTTGAGAAAGCTGTTCTTTCTTACTTTCCGAACCCCTTCATACGTGTTGACAGAACATTTTTACGTTATCATCAGCTCTCAAAAACCCACTGTTGGGATTCACACTTATATTTTTCCAAATAAATATATACGGACAAATCACACAGATTGAGCTAGCCCCAAAGTAAGCTTAAGCTTGTGTTATGGGATACTAACTCAACGATACTATATTTCATAATAAAAACACATTATATAAATCAACATGCAAACCCAGGTCAATCTGAAAAAAATCATTTTCCAACTTGACCTGAACGGGGATAGAGCCCGGGAACTCGGAAGTGGCAGCCTGGAATAGTGACCACTAGGCCTCAAAGGTAGTTTTTTCCTTTCCCCAATTTTCCAAGCAATTTATCACGCCGGAAGTAAGTCAATCTTTTATTCACACTACAACGGTAGGACTAACGATGAAAAATAACCCTGAAAGGCATTACGAAAGGCTCTAAGTAACATTAATTTTTCCCCCCATTAACAAAATGGCGGCTCGTTGATTTTAACAGTGTTTTGATTAATATACCTGTTAACGATTTCGCCCCATGATTCTGAAGTTTGGACACGGTAATTGTTCCAGTTTGAATCATAATTAAAAACCAATTAGGGCGGTTTTAGGAATACTTACCCTTTTTGTTGCGCGTGTTGTTTTGACGTTGGGTAAACATTGTAGTGAGCTTGGTTTTGATAATGGGCATATCGTATTGTTATTCCTACGATGTTCGTTTTTAAACCCCGCCAAAAAAGAGTATTATAAGTCTGACGTCTGTCTGTGGCATTGTAGGCAGCTCTCGAACGAATAGACAAATTTCGATGTGGTTTTTTACGTGAAAGTAAGCAGTGAAGTTCCCTTGCGCACCGCAATAGTACTTGCTTTTAAATAAAAAAGCTGTTTATTAAAAATCGGTTCAGTCATTTATAAGAAAATTGGAGTTTAAAATTAAATTTTCCTGCCAAATAAACTTGTGAATTAATTGAACCATTTGAAATAAATTATTTGAAAGGAAACGGAGATATCATTTAAACCTTTGTCTTGACCAAGCCCAACAAGCCCTAAATAACCCTTCAAACTGTTTTTTGAACTATTTTTTACAGTTTAAAAAGATAACGTGAAGCTTTTCCACGCACTTTAGCCAAAAGTAGCCGTTTTTCGCAAATGTGCGTAGGTAGAAAAGCTTCACGTTCTTACTTTAAACATAGTTACAGTATTTTATGAAATACTTTCAAGGCTTGGTCAAGACAAAATTTAAAATAATATCTCCGTGTCCGACGTGTAGTAGCAGCATAACCGCTACCGACATGGGTAGCCAATTGGTAGTGATATTCCGATCCAATTATTCCGTAGGTATGCTGGCTGAGAAAGTGGCACAGTACAATGTTGAAAAAAAAAGAAATGTTTCACAAATTTTAATTATATATTTTTAGTATATCTCCGGTTTATAAAGGGTATAAAATGAGCTCAATTTATATGCGAGTTCCTATAATGCGACGAGATATAAGAATAGGTCTGCAATCACAGTACCGGCTAGTTGGTCGTTCGCCAACCACTGTCCATGACAGGTCAATTTTCAGCATGAGGACTACCGCTTTCACTATTATGTTTATTTTGTACATCCTCCCAGTTTTAAATAAAGTATAAATTTATTTATTTATTATTTATTGCCTCGGGGGAGGCATATGTCCATCAGTGGACTTCCTACGGCTGATATGATGATGAAATAATCAATATTCTCGCTCATTAAATCGAGCAGCTGATACATTCTACATATATATTTTTTTCTTCGAGACAACGTGGAAGGGATTTTCTTGTTATATATGTGTTTTCTTGTTCTGTACAAAACAAACATCACGTCTGTCTGCCTTATTTCACAAAACAAGCACGCCCAGGCGGTGGCTGGAGAAATGGACGCCAATCTCAACCATAGAGTATGCACCTAACAATAGACGAACAGATATCAGAAGTGAGATCAAAATAAGTTTTTTTTTCATTTATTTGGGTCAGCAAATAATTTTAAATTATAAATTGACACAGAATATTACAAACATACGAAAGGAAATAGTAAAACCAACACCGTTAAAAGTTTACCTCAAGAATACTTTGAGAGAGTACATATGAATTTATTATACATAATAAATTCATTCTTTTTGTTGTGTATTTATTTATACTTTATTAAAAGTACCACACTTGTGCGACAAACCGTTGCATCTTAACTTGTGTGACATAACTTTTGATCAGTACTACTATTGCTCGACCTCAATTTTATTCGACCAAAGTTTGACTGACATAACATTAAAATTTGATCGGCTCGACATTAATTTTGTTTAAGCTCTTTATATACAAGAAGAACACAAATACTTTAAAGTAAGTACAAAAGGAAGAAATAATTATTGAAAAAAATATTTTTTGAATAAAGCTATTCCTATACCTAACAATGGGGCAAAAAGGTTCTCAAATAGCGACCACGTACTGGCAAGCGAAGCGGTAGGACTCCCACCCATAAGGTTGTCAGACGAACTGACCAAGGTAGCTGAAAAACACTGCAGGCCGCTCTCGATCGGTCACTTTGGAAATCCTTGGGAGAGGCCTATGTCCAGCAGTGGACGTTAAGCGGCTAAAATAATGCTGATGATGACAGCAACTGACGTCAACCAGCTGAAATGAATGAATAAGGGTTGGATCTCACTTGTCAGCACGAAACAGCACTTTTCTATGCTGCTATCCTTTTCTGTCGTTCAGAACTGTCGTTTGCCAGATCGAGAGAGAGAGAGAGAGAGAGCGACGGGACGCCATACGCACGGCCGGTACTATAGCAGAATAGAAAACTACTGTTCCGTGCTGATAAGTGAGATCCAACCCTGAATGAAAGATAGAGAAACAAGAAAGTTTGCTCCTCTAATGCACAATACCACCTCTTTTCTTAACGACGCTAATGCGTGAGCTCCATTAGTGATAAAACCTGTCATTTTTTCCACCGACCCTCATTAGGGATGGCTGCATCATCTTCTTAAACAGTTGGACGTGACTTTCCGCTAGAATAATGGAACTATCGATCAATATACGTGTTAATTTTATTGTCAGTATAAATTATCTTTACATCTTTTGACACCACACACATACTTACATTATCAAATCCAAAGAAATTACAAACAATCTAGAATGCTTACGCCGTTTCCGAGAAAATACCTTAAGTTATCACCGTCTCTTTCTACATTATTACGCTGACGGTTTGCGGGAAAGGGATGAAGGGAACTAAAGGTATATTTTTTGGGAACGTTAGGTATTTAAACATAATTCTGGAAATATAAACTTTAAGTATGTGGAATTCGTTTTAATTTTGAATGTGGTTTTATTACAAAAAATATTACTCATAATTATTCTAGTTTGTATGTAATTTCCTAGATCAACTTCTTACGGCTCTTACTAGACAGAGCTCTCGCTCAAAGGCCATTTTTAGCGTAATGGTTGGCAAGAAGATGTAAAAAGGAATAAAAATAGTGATGGGTTGCTAGCCACGTAGCCTATTAACATGATTCGCATTTCGCCCATTATCTTGATTAGCTCTTACGATCTACTCTGAAAAAGAAGCAGCTGGTACTTTCTACGTTATCTTTTTTCTTCTAGACTGGCATTGAAAAAATATCATTTTGTCAACTTGGAAAATCAAATTAATTTTGTATTATAAGAAATATACTAGGTATAAGTACTCTAGTGTTGTCGGAAAAGATTTACTATACACAACGTGAATAAAATCGTGTTGAAATATGTAGTTATGTCATCTCATGTTATCTTAATAATATAAATAATATGCATTCAAAACGAGGGTTGACTTAAGACAAGTGGCCACTAAACCATATCATAGGATTATTGGGTATCGAAGATATTAGTTACAGGAAGATTTTGCACAAAAATACCTCTGTGTGAAGTCGGTACATGATCCTAGTCTTAAACAAAACATCAATGATAAACTAATAAATGTTATATTACGTAAAGAAAATAAGATTCATTCGGCTAAAAAGACGCAAAAAGAACCCCAACTCAAACGAATGTCGTCCTTCACATTTGTATATCTCTAATCCGATTTGTACAAACTTTTTTCTCATACAACTTTGTTATTCCAGCTTTGCGTAAAGAAGGGGTCGAAGCGTCTAATTCGACCCCTTTTTAACCCCTTTTAAGGTCAAGGAAGGATGAAGGATATCCAGTAAACTTGGAGATAAAGTTAATAAAACCAATTTTTCCTCAGAAGTCACTAACCTTTATAAAGTAGTAGATAAGGCCGTAAATGGCGTGTGTAGTTCATTTTCATATGTTTGGATGTACCCTAGGGGTATTAGAAAAGTCCGGAGTTCTGCCGGGTGGAAATCTGCGGAAAATTGGCCACGGAAAGTCGAACTTTCATGCGAGAGACGCATGTGAATCGTGCCCTGAATGTGGAGTGCAGTGTTGTGGTCCGAGTTAATGTAGCGATACAATTAAAAAAGTTGGACGCTGCCGGAGTTCAAGATATTATAGGAAAACTCAAATTATACGTTTATACTACAATTGCAAAGAGCGAACATGTCGGAAAGCTTTGGGGGAGGCCTATGCCAAAGAGACGACTACTACCTACGATGAATAAAAGACGCAAAAAAAAAAAAGAAGAAAGATTATTTTAGTAATTTAAATTAAGATAAAGATTTTAATTTAAATTACTAAAATAAAACTTATAATTAAATTGACAATTAATTAATTATTAAATTATATACTAATATATTGACATGCATACGTATAAATTTGACATTCCGATAAGAGAAAAAAAAATCACTAAATGTTGCATCGCATGCTTCAACCTAAGTTATTGTTTTTTGGAAAAATAGTTGAAAGAACTTGTAACTGGTAGTAGAATAAATGGCTATTTTATTTTATTTTACTACAATTGCAAAACTAATAACTTTGATTTGGCAATTACAAATTTCCTTTATCCAAATTAAATATTGTCAAAATGTACAAAGAGTAATGGTGAAAATGTTGTAATGACAAAATGATTCACATTGAATTTAAGTCTTATCCTTTCAGTGCAAGTGATTTAAATAATGTTTAAATTAGGTTACGCCTACAGTTCGTTCATTACCCTTTATAGGTCCTCTTTTGTGCAGGTGGTTCGTCAAAATGGTCAAAAAACTGTATCTGCAACATGCTTCGTTACGTCTAAAATACTTTGTCTACAAAGCAAGTTGTTTAGTGATTCTGTTGAATTATGGTCACAATGGATATGTAACTAATGGTAATGGTGTACAAGATGGGAATGATGCCTTTGTCCAACTGTGGGACACTATGAGCTATTAAAAAAATGATTACAATCCAAGTCTCAACATTTCTGTAATAGGGGTGACGACAGGGTTAGAAAAGTCCAATTGTAATTAGTCCGTCTTTAAGATCATCTAAAAATAATTATTAGACCCATATTTTTCAGTTTGCCAAAAAAGTAAAAATTCACAAAGATACGAAGCATCACATTCCATAGTGGGGGCTTGCGATGTTATCTCTATGTAAAAATCGAACGTAGCCGTGATGTCATGCGAAATTTCACTGCGCTGTATCTTTGTAATTTTTGTTTCTCAGAGAAAATGAAAAATACGTGTACAATGTTTTTTAATAATCTAACCGATGGCACTTACTCAGAAAGAAATTCAAAGAAATATCTACTTAATATGGTTAGCTCTATGGTTTAATTTTGCTCGCATCAGAACTCCTCACCTCTTCGTTTAGATACCTAGATATCCATTGCAAGCCAATTTCATTCTTATTACTCTTGAAAAACGATTCATGTAACTGAATTTGCCTTTTCAAAGTGGTCGCCGCGCGCATAGTGATAATGTATATGAGGGAGTGATACAGGCCTGCCAATGGGTTAAAAATATTTTATACCATTCCCCCTCTCAAAAGTTTATTTTATTCACTAAAAACCGTGAATAAAATGCACTTTTACTCACTATTTTGATGTTTGAAATTAGAACAATTTACTTTCAATTTTAGTAATTGTTCCAATTTTAATGTCCATTTTAATTATTTAACCTCCTTTTTTCTTCATTAAATGTCTATTTTTGCTTAAATTTTTATTTTTAACCGACTTCCAAAAGAGGAGGTTATCAATTCATCGGAATCTTATGTTTTATATATGTTGATCGATTTATTTAGAGACGTTTGTACCGATTTTCTTTTTTTAAAGGGATTACCTGTCAGGTGGTCCCATATTTTTTTATTAAAACCGGTTGTGTAGTTTGTTGGAGAAGTCGGTTTTTAGTTTTAAAAAAATATTCTCGTAGCCATGGTATAAAGTATAGTATGCAATTCTTGAATAAAGCGGGCCATATACATCGAGGGCCATGAATCACTCGCAGGATTCTAACACTTGAATCACTCGCTACACTCGTGATTCAATCGTCATGAATCACTCGCTACACTCGTGATTCAATCGTCATGAATCACTCCCTACGGTCGTGATTCAGTCGTTAGAATCCTTCACCTGCTCGTGATTCATCTATGGCCCTCGAAGTAAATCCGTCCTTTATTCACTAATTGCATAATATACTATTTCATGCCTATTCAAAATTCCCGTGACTGCAAATGATTCAAATCAAAAGTGTGGTATTGGTCGTGATACGTTTTCCATTCGACGAGCATTCACAGCAAAAAGTTCAGCATTTAAGACTGTACGTACGAGGTTTAGATCATGGACAAAAGAGATTTGACCATTTGTGTATTATTCTTGTTGGAAAATGGCCTTTATGAAATTGTTCTGGATCTTCAGAAATTATCTTTGCATGTATTTATCATAAAATGTAGTATCTTTGAGTTGGTAATCCCAAAAGTTTATAAACGTACTAAAAACGTTTACTTTGGGTCTAGCTCAATCAGTGCGACATGCCCTTATTTATTTATTTATTCTACTCAACTTATACATAATTATAATCCCCCAACTAACCAAACACTAGTAAATAACTAGAGTCGATTACGCCGTGACTCGTATTTGGCTTTGAATCCGATGCAGAGGTGCTCTGATTTATTTAATCGTGATTCGTGATACAAAGTATGCTATAAATCAGTCATACACATAAACTGAGTATTCTACTAATTTTAAAAGTGCATACTTTAAATTTTGACAAATAAATTTGCTCTCGTAAAATTAGCAACGTTGTACTATTTAACTGATTTAATAATTGCAGTCTTTTTATGAATAAAGCCGGTGGGAGCGAAAAGAAAAAAGCTTTCCGCATGTAAAGTTTTCAGTTTTACCACGTAGAAATTCTAATTTGTTAAATGAGTTTGTAGATTTCTGTTCTACTAGGTGAAATACCCAAATTAAACAATGAAATATTGAATGCCTAAAAATTTTATAAAAATACCATGTGAAATGCTTAAATTATTACATCTTCTCTTAACTATGATCCGTGGAGAGGAAATATGATTGCGTTTTTTTTTTCGTTCATTTGTGGAGGTTCCGACTGAACGCGTGCAGTTCCATTTTTTGCGTTTCGCTCTTGAAGTTTTAGCTTTAAGGGCGGTTTGATTTATGCAAGATTTAGTTATAGTTGAAACAAAGTAAGTACGATATTGTATTTAATAAAGGCTCAACAGATGAGCGACAGTATGCCCGTGGCACCTGTGATCGTAGCCGAACCAGGCCTGTGTCACTCCCTGTTTAGGTATCGAAAATATACCTACATTATTACTATGCGCGCGGCACAACTTCGAAGTGGAAAACTCAGTTGCATGAATCGTTTGTCCTGAGTCATCATCATCCGAGCGTATGCATCCCGGTTGTATCCTCAGCAGTAACGCTTCAGAGCCCGGGGTCCTCTACCTAACCAAGGAGCTTTGACGAGGTTACTGGTTTTTACACACAGCAACTGCCGTCTGACCTCCACAACCCAAAGGGCAAACCAGGAACCAATCCTTGGGTAGTTTGATGATCAAACGCTAGGTGGCGTTCGGGACCCACAGTTCCGAAACACGGAATCATCTTTCTTTTCGGATAATCAGGTGATTCAAGCCTGCAATATCCTATCCAGACTGGAAACAACTTTTCACAAAGTATTCTTCCCAGTGGGAATCGAACCCATGACCTCCGGGTCACAACGCGAACGCCTTGACCACTGGACCACGGAGGCAGTCGAAGGCAGGAAGGCAGGCCTGTATCACTCCCTCATATACATTATTACTATGCGAGCGGCGACCACTTTGAAGGGGAATATTCAGTTAAATAAATCGTTTGTCCTGAGTAATAAGAATGAAATTGGCTTGTAATGGATGTCTAGGTATCTAAACGAAGAGGTGAGGAATAGAGAAGATGCATAATGAGTAGATTTTGATAAATTTCTTTGATTTTGTAAACATTTACGTAAAAAAAGCCTTTAAACAAAAATATATCTTTCTATTGATTCATTAACTTTGGTTTTTAGTTGATTGAAAAGACAATTTTAGAAGTTATAAAAAGTTTAAGAAATAATGTTACCATGGGATTTTCTTACAAAAAAATAAAGCTACTTTTGCTATGAGGCCAATCCTGTAAACGCAATATTTAACATAGCATCTGAACAAATGTCTTACACCCGCCTACAAATGTGACAAAAGTGACGTCACTCCTGTCCGGTGTTTCTAAGGCGCCTCGAGACGCCGTCCATAGGTAGACGTGACTTTGTAACCTTTATATCTTAAAAAGATTTCTTGTTAGCAAAATAGTTTTTTCTTGGACGTGCCTATTTAAATGAACTCTTTCTAGAGCACAACGAAAAAACAAAATGCATCTTCTCTATTCCGACGCGAGCTAAATTAAACCATAGCGCTAACTACATAAAGTAGATATTTCTTTGAATTTATTTATTGAGTGAGACTTCTGTAAGTGAGTACTGGTACTTATTCTGTGGTCCCGTAGTACTTATAACATGCAAAGAAACACTGTTTTAAATTATTCTTCTTTATTATTTTTCAAACACTTAATGAGCGATGATAACCTTTTTAAGACCAAGGGAATCTATCTTTGTCATACACAGCTATGTACTCCAAGTCCGCGATGTTGTCGAATCTGGTGGAGGTGCACGGGCCGAGCCTGTAAAATATATTAAATATATAATTACGAATAATTATTAATTACAAACGTATAAACTAAAACTAAGTAATAACCAAACCAAAGATAATATAATTAAATTACTAACGTAATAGAAACCCAATGCCAACAAGAGTTGCGGATAGGCACACAGAGATGGCAGCACACACGACTTAGATAAAAGTGACAAAGAAAGTGTTGAAATTTTACACAAAAATTGAAGACTTACCAAGACGATTTCCCACACGACAAAAAAATAAACTAGTGACACCCGCTTCCAAGCTAGAACTTTTTAAGTCTGGCCCGCTAGCTATGACGATAAAAATTTATAATGCCCTCCCCGAAAGCCTAAGAAATGAAGAAAAAAGTTCCTTATTTATAAAAAAAATTAAATTAATTCTAGTAAATAAAACGTATTACAAACTAGACGAGTATTTTAACGATAATTTTTTTAATTAAAATTGACAATTCAAAAATACCTCCTTAACAAATAAACTTTGACATCACATTTAAACTTATAACTTGACAATAATTTACAAATAATAAATATCACACAATCCTGCTAATAAATACTAAAAATAATAATAATATACATATACTATTAAATAATATTTTGTAAACATTTATATTTATAAGTTAACTGCATGTCATAAATGTCGCTTGCCGTTCCACTTTTTGTTTTGCGATACCCGTCAGGGTTCATAGTGTACCTATTATAGAAGACAGTGACTTTTAATAGTTAGAACTGTTGTACTTTATGAAATGCAATAAATGATTTGAATTGAATTGAATTGTATATGCTTTAAAAATATTTATTGAATTTTATATAAGTCATATTTAATTAATTATAGAACAACTTTATTTAAATAACAGTAATAAAAGATTTTAATGTTTTTATAAATAGCTATAGAGCCATCTAAAGACAAGGAAGAGAAATAATTAGAGTTTATAAGGCGATGAGTAGGCATGAATTAATCAAAATGAAGTTAAATACCTACTAAAAATAAATAACGTTTTAACAAAAACTATTATAAATAGAAAATGTCCCGCTAATCTTGCCCCCGCTGCAGAGTGCCCAGAAGGCTGGAAGCATTGCCACGCCATGATGGCAATACTTATTCTTAGTCTGGTGGTTTTCTGGTACTTTTCAGTGATTTTGACGGTTAATGTCGTATAAAAATATCATATTGCTAATTTATAATTACCGATGAGAAACTCCCACCAGGAAGTGACCTCCCCTGGGCAATCTGGAAGTCCTTAAACAGACTCCGGGCTGGTGTTGGGAGATGCGACGAGAACCGAGTTAAGTGGGGTTACTCAAACAACGACCTTTGTGAATGTGGAGCTGTTCAAAGCATGGCCCACCTCCTGTCATGCCCCAACTGCCCAACCTCTTGTACATTAGAAGATCTAAACTCGGCTAATGACAGGGGAGTAATTGTGGCCACACACTGGTCTACAACCTTATGAAAAAGCCATTCCGACTCGCTAAGAAGAAGATAATTACTTACCACATAACTTTCATTTTTTTTAATTCGGGTTCATAAACATTGATGCAGTTAAAGTAGCATTCATTTATATAGGTTCTGTTATCAGTGGCGCATACTGGGGCGTACACCCTCTCACAAGTACACGTCAAGTTCTCAATGACCGGCAAATCATCGAATAGTTTCTCCATGTGGCCCCCAGTCTCGCGGATAAGAAGAATGGTCACTTAAATAAAAAAATTTAAAAAAAATCAGACTTACGTTACTTCCATATATACAAAGTTCTTTGTTATATCTTCACCAAATTATTAGTATGCGAACTAATAAATTTCTATCAAAAAAACAAAATTAAAAAATCAACCGATCTGCGTTTCTTTTCTTTCATATCTCCAAAGTTCTTTGATATATCTTCATCAAATTAATATGCGAAAAACTAAATATTCAACGAAAAAAAATGAACTTGTGGTTCTGCTATATCTCCAAAGTTCTTTGTTATATCTTCACTAAATTAATTTGCGGATGATTAAATACTAAAGGCTTTCAAATAAAAAAAGAATCATCAAAATCGGTTCAACCCCCCCCCCCCATTTCAACCGCAAAGGGTATGAATTTCTAAAAACCCTTAAGTGCAAAATTATATGCCTCTAGATCAAAGACCCAAGGGAGAATAAAAAATTTACTCCCACTTAGCAATATTTTTTTAAAACCACGCAATTTTTTTCTATATTTTATTATACCCCTTTGTTGCCAAGATTAATATACATAACCATGCTAAATTACAGCTTTCTAGTACTTAAAAGTATCTGGTTAGAACGATACCGCGGACGGACAGACAGACAGACATGGCTAAACTGTAAGGGTTCCTTTTTTACTGCGGAACCCTAAAAAGAACTTATGCCTGAATAGGTTTAAACAAAAAAAATACTTACTAATGCTAATTGTTATGATCGCGCCGGTGCAAAATATGAAAGAAAAACGTGGATGCATTATTTTTAGCTTGAATTCCCTGTACTAACTCATAAGTTTATACTTTATAAATAAAATTAAATTCAACAATAAAATGTAAATCAAACTCTCGAGTACTTACCCAAATTAAAAAATTTATAGACGCTTAAAGTACTTTAATCAGTGCACCATTTTATTACTAGCTATTAAAGAATAATTAATTTCAGACCTAGATTTTTCTACTGTGATTCCAATTTTCAGAGGAATAGGCTCTTCTTCTTGTAATTTAAGAGCTGAGAAAAAAAAAGAGACTTCCCTGTCTGCTAACTATTTATATATAAACTATACTGAAAAGTAAATAAAAGGATTGATATAACGTAAGAAAGAAGATGTAGAGTGTCTGAGTTGTTATGAGAACAAAGGAATTGTAGTTTGAATATTTTGAAGTAATTACCCCGGTGCTGCCCCCAAAAACAAAACGTAATCCGTACGTTTTTTTTCTTTAGTTTTGCGTTTTGGTATCTTTATTAGAGCTTGCTTTTGTCGGTGGAGTTAAGTGGAGATGCCTCTATTCCTCTCTTCTCTCTGCCTTCCTTTTAATGTTCTGGACCTTTACCCTAACTTTTCTTTAATTTGTTGGAAAAACTTAATTTTCTTCTTCCTATAATCTCTTAATATGCCACTTTTCTCTAACTCTAGCCAATAGGTTAGGTATAGGTAGGATAATCGCTCCGTATCGTTTCTTGCTCAGAGGATTTCTATTGCTATACAACGTGGAAATGCTGCTAGCATTATGGGAACCTTTGAGCCAGGGACGATTAGGGGTGGTTTATTAGATTGATAATTTTGACGAAGCATGTTGCGGATACTTATTTGTAAATTTTTGACGAAGCTTGTAGCTGATGAATCTTTGTAATATTGTAAATTACACAAAATCATTTATATTATGTTCTATCTATTCCATAAAGACGCACCACGTACCTGAAAAATAAGTACATTACAACTTCCATAACCACTATTTTCTCAATAAGTTTACTCATCGATAAACGTGGAGCGAGGAACATGAGATTATATGAAAGTATATTGAAAGTGTAGCTCTATTACTAGATCAAGCAGCGGTACCAGGCACAGCGTGTGGTCCAAATGTTTTAAAAATTAAAGGTCTTACAGAATTGTGGTGACCTCTATGCCACTTTGAGAAACTAAAACCACAGTAATGAAGCAACAACTTATTTCACAAGGAGACTAAGAGATGGCGCCAGCAGTATCATGCATCTTGATTTCATAGTTTTGGCTGCTACATAACATGTAAATATATAACCTCCTCCGGTTCCCCAGCCGCCTGGTGGTTGATCTCTTTCTTACGGCGGTAGAACATATTGCCTCGCTCCCGCCACAGAATATACTTAAACTATTTCCAGGCAGATTCAGCGCACAACACGAAGGTCCGATACACATAACCGCGTTACGGCATCGCAATGCCAAAATGACGGCGGTGCGCGACGCGCCTCCCAGCAGCTTAAGAAATTGGATGTGCATGCAGTTTATACAAAAATTCGATATCGATTAATAGCCTTCAGTTATAAAGTGAAATAAATGTCCAGCAGTGGACGTTATGCGGCTTAAATGATGATGATGATGATAAACTGAAATTATTTTTGGCGTCTATAAATTATATGTTCTTGGAACCGCTTTTAAGATTTTTAAATACTATTTTCTTTATCTCAAATCGTTTCAATAATTACTAAACAACGCTGCCTACCTAGCCTTAAGCACTAACTAGTGACTAAAACTGTATACCTTACTTTAATAATTTAACTATCCAAGGATGACATGTGTCTGATGATGGCTTTCCAAATGTCCAAAGCCTATTCGCTTAGCAGCTGAGGTCCAGGTATCTCGCCAAGGTTGTTGCAGGTACTGCCATTTATCCTACTAAAGTGAATTTCCTTCGCTTTGGATTGATCGTTTTGGTGGCTCGTATTGAACTAGCATGGCATTAACAAAATTCCATTTTAATATGTACCGGTATAGATAAGTCTACGCTATTCTAGAAAATTCTCCACAGTTGGCGATCGTGTTTCACTGACGGGAAACGTCATGTCGTGTAATGTTCGTGAGACGTAGTCAAAAATAGAACAAACAACTCTAGACTTTAAACAATAAGAAGTAAGGCCTAGTTACTTGTAGCGTCCTAACATCACCGAAACCCAGATAATCCCTGCAAGGTTTTCGTGGTTTGGTATTGTATCACTTTACCTATATTATTTTTGTGATTATTGAATAAATGCTTTAAAAGAAAAATACTTGTCTGGAATCCTAATCACGTAAATATTACGTATATTTTATTCTCAATACTAAAAATTACAGGGACTATCCTCTCTTATCTTAGACCACTACGTAATTTCAGACCTTTGCGTGTGTTCCCCGATTGCATCTATCTTATGTGCAATATATTATCCCCCGGGATCTGAACAGACATATATTACGTCATAAATGTTTATACACTACTATAAAATTTGTCTCAATGGGTAATGTATAGTTCTCTCAGTTTAAATTTTAGAGTTTTTGCACCATATTTCCGAAATTTACGTATGTCAGCATCACCTGTAGGTTGACTGGTAGAAAAGGCCTACGGCCTTAAGTCCACCAATTACAATTTCGTGTAATAAAGTTAAATAAATAAATAAAATAAATACTGTCAGATAGATATATAATTAATATTATGGGTATTTAGTATATTACGAGTAATATACTAGCTATTTTACACGGCTTTACCCAGGTTTCAAAAGATAAAATATAGCCTACGTTACTCGCTGCTAATGAAGCTTGCGATAGGTGAAATAATTTTATAATCGGATTAGTACTTTTAGCTGCAACAATTAATCCTAACAAGAAATTACGATTTGCCGCGTGATTACTGTAGAGTAAAATGCATCTTCTAGCCTAGCTTTTAGCTCTTTATTCCCACGGGTGTCGTAAGAGGCGACTAAGGGAGGTATATATATATATATGTCGCAGTCGGATTGTATAATCCGCCATATTACATTACGGCTAGCCGTTATCAAAAACAGGGCCGTTTTGAAATGCGGTGGTTCAACGATAAGCCGGATTGTCATTGCAATACGTTCTTCAATAAGGCGGGCCACATTTAGCTTCATCGTACTACTACTTAGATTGTAGGGTAACTATATTCACAAAATAAAGCAATGTTTAAAATGAAAAGCAATTTTAATAAACGGATTTCTCCTTACCATATTCTTTACTAATCAAAAATTATTATCATGTTTACTTTGTACTAAATAAAATATTTGGCTTTAGACATTTTATCCATGAATATATATAACAATTTAATACCATTTACTGCGATCACCATCTCACCTGCCCGGCGTAGTGATTATGATTATGGTCCAAAGTTTGACAGATTATATGCTTGTGTTGCCAAAAAATCAACAGTTTTACAATCGATAGTTTCAATCGAAAAATGCCAAACTATCGATAGGCCTGTCGATAGTATCGATACTATCGATAGTATCGATTGCTGTTTTAGAGCAATACTCTTGCTCTTGATACAATACAATACAATACCCCATATTGTACAAAATAAATAACTACAGGACTCAATTATCTTAAAAACTAGGAAATGGGCAAAAGGCGGCCTTATCGCTAAGCAATTTCTTTCAGGCAATTTCTTTATATAAAAAAAAGTGATAACCAATAAAACTATCGATAGTATCGATCCTGACGACGAACTATCGATACTGTCGATTATCGATACTACTGATAGTATCGATTATTATGAAAAGCAATAATATCGATATTACATCGATAGTTTGTTTATCATCAGGATATTGATAATATCAGTACTATCGATAGACTAACGATAGTATTGGTTTTATTTATAATACTGATAGTCTATTGATAGGCTATCGATAATGGACCATTGAGCGGCAAGACAAATATATGCTGATGTCCTACGCGCAAAGCGTAAGCGATGTCGGCATTCAAGCAAAATTACGCAAAATTAAGCAAAATTAGTCGATAGTTTTTAAGAATAAGGTTCATTATGCAATGGTTGAAGTGGCGTACTCTTGTCGCATGCGACCCTTTGGTGCCTGACAAAAGAAGAATACGAACGAAATAGCTACCATACTGTTAGATTTAGAAGGTACAAGATGGATGTAGCGTTTTGTAAGCTGTGACCTTAAAAAGGTTGTATTTTTACTTGTTTCACGAAATATCGCTAAAGCAGTACGATACCAACTTTCCAAGGTAATATAACTTGTGAATTAAGACAGTTTTCAATTTAAAAAACCCAATTTTTGTGGGTCGATTTTCGAGCCATGCCATCGATCTTTAAAATGCTCTTAGAATTAAATCAAAGTATCTTGGTACTTTTGAACATACATATATTAATGTTTATGTTATATATTTTGTATGAAAACGTGTCACATTGTCAAATTGATCGCTATCTCTTTTGCTCTTGTGAGAATGACAATAATTGTATTATCTGACCCACTCGGCCAGTGTGGGTTTTTTACGCAGTAAAAAGATGGTATATGATAATATAGATACTTAACTTTGCAATTTACTGATAACCCTCAGGGTACCTTGTATTTGTTCACGCCGGAAGTAACGTCTAGTCTAAGGAGTCAGAACAGAGAATATACAGGCTTTCCATTATTATATATTTATTTTGTTTACCAAAGTACACGGAAAATGTATACAGATAATACATAAAACAAAATTTGTACAACGGAACTAATTATCTCAAAAAAGATCCATTTCAGTACGCCTGTGAGAGTAGATGTTTATTTAAGAGAGGCATATAGGCGTTTTCATATATAGGATCTAAATTACAAATAAACATACAATAAACTATTAAGCATATACTTAAATAAATTCACATATTTATCTGGAAAGAAATATATACTTAATATGAAAAATACAAATAACGTTAATTAAATAAGTGATTCTTTTAAATACAGAAATCGTTTTAGATTCACGTCCATATAGCAGGTGGTTAAAATTTCTTAAAATTGAAAGAATGATAATTCTACTATTGAATTACTGGTAGATACTTTCTACGTTCTTTTTTATTCTCAGGCCAGCCTCAAACACATTAACAAGCGATATTTGTCTACACAGTATAATGTCCTTCCAAGTTTTTGAATTTTACCAGCATTTCCAATCTTCTTACACCATTTTACACTAACAAGTTATTGTACGACAAAATAGGTATACTTGTTATAAGTGAAACTGATCCTTTAAAATTGTAATTCTTCTGCCAGTGATAAGTAGAGTCCAGTAGAAATTTTTAATTATTACCTTATTATCAATAAAAAAATAACTATAATATTTTATTCAATGGTGAAAAGTATTGAAGATTTTTTATCTTGTCTCGTGATCTATAATGTTTAGTAAGTAAGCAATTTAGATCAAGATGTAGCCACACGTACAGTGATTAACACACATGTTGTGCGAGCAGCGTTATCTTTTATATAGAAAACTAATAAAATACTATGTATATTTTCGGCCAAAGTTTAAGCTGTTGCCTCTTGGCCCGTAATGTTTAAATCAGTTAGCATTCTAAGAACGGATGTAGTTACACGTGCAGTGATTAGCACACATGTTGTACAAGGGTTATCTAGAAAATTAATAAAAATACAATGTATATTTACAGCCAAACTTTAAGCTGTTGCCTCTCGGTCTATAATGTTTACAGTCTGTTAGCAATCTAGGACAAGATGTAGCTACACGTACAAAGCGACACAAATAAGTTGAACAAAAATGGCGGACTTCACAGCGTTTTTGTATAAATTTCCCACACGTAAATAAAAAAAAAATGGCGGTAGTCGGCCCATTATTTGTACCTGCGCCGATAACCACCATTTTAGTTTAACCTACGTGTCGGGAACTTGTACAAAAATGCTTTGAAGCCCGCCATTTTTGTTCAACTTATTTGTGTTGCATTGTACAGAGATTAGCACAAATTAATAAAAAACAAAGTATTTTTCAGCCAAAGTTTATGCTATTGCCTCTTGGCCTATAATGTTTACAGTCAGTTAGCAATCTAGGACAAGATGTAGCTACACGTACGGTGATTAGCACACATGTTGTGCCAGTGTTATCTAGAAAATTAATTACGAAGGTGCTAGAGGTACTTTAAAGGGATATAGGGTAAACTTCCAGTCATTGGATGCTAACAGTCTTTGTACAGTAAATAATAAAACCTTTTTTTAAGGATGCGTTCAAAATGGGAACACTGCAGCTACAGAGTATAAAAACTATCAGCTGCAGTGGACAGAATGACTACAATCAACAACCTTATGCCTGTTAGCGTCCAATGACTGGAAGTTTACCCTTAATTATTCACCTTAGAAACTTGATGCTTTTTTGAAAAATATTAAAATTTAATCTATGCTTTTAAGCCATGATGGCAAAGAAGATGCTTATCTACGCTAGTATGGTCTTATCATGCGGAAACCAATAAGCTACGTGGGAAACATATAAATAGCTATGCCGCCTCAGCTGAGCCCCAGCTCGGCTGAGCTGATATCATTTCTTGGGTTTAAAACGTTTAAGACCCAAGAAATAATGACGTGCGTGCCATTGGTGATACAACAAAGGATGCTCAAGACCGTGCGTAGTGGAGGAGAAAAAGCCGAAAAGAGAACTTCATGCTTCGCAGCATTACAGCGCGGAATGAAACTAGGAATACGCTGAGATGAGAGATTTGGTGACGACATAAAAACATGATTTGTCACCCTCACCACTGGTGAAGTCTTGTATCTTGCGGACCTGGGCACTGTCTGCTCAGAGCCACAAGACCCCAAATGCTCTGTCTGCTCCATTAGGGATAAGAACGTGATTGGTGAGTACTAGTACTTATTCTGTGGTGATAGTATGTATGTACCACTCGTGATCTCGGGCTTGTCTTGGGCTTGGTTTTCAGAGTTCCGTACTCAAAGGGTAAAACGGGACCCTACTAAAACTCCGCTGACCGTCCGTCCTTCTGTCTGTCTGTCCATCAAAAGGCTGTAACTCATGAATCGTGATTCTGTTGCCGCTGTAACAACAAATATTAAAGACAGAATAAAATAGATATTTAATTAGGGCTCCATACAACAAACGTGATTTTTTATAATGGTACGGATCGCTTCGTGCGCAAGTCCGACTCGCACTTGGCTGGTTATTTTATTTATCTGTATAAAGCCCTTGAAGCTGAGTAAGGTTGTTCTGCGATTTTAGAACTGTTTATCCCCGCATACGAATGCACCAAGGTCCATGCATATGCAATGCGACGCCCGGATCGGAAGTATTTGTGAGTTTATCGAACTGACGTCATTGCTCTAGGTGCATTTAGTGATCCGTATTAGATTGTTGATCGAAAGATCCAAATTATACTAATGGAATAACTTAAGAATCCCCTTTACCCTAGATTTTTCCATACAAACGTTGTCTAGCTTTTATTTTGAAATGACTTGTGAGATTTCGGCAGTATTTGTAATTTTAAAGAAATTGCAAATATATAGGCATATAACTAGTTTTCGACAGTCAAATATGAACTTAAAAGAAAATATGAGAGTGTAGAAGTTTTCGATACTCATGGTCAAATATGATAGACTATATTCTCTTTCAACTTCATATTTTGACTGTGAAAACTAGTTATATGCCTTAATATAAGAAATTTCTTTAAAATTACATTATTTTGCCAATATTGTAACATGCCGTTTCAAAATAAAAGCTAGACTACGTTTCTATGGGAAAGTCTTATTTTGTCTAGAGTAAGGGGTCTCTTAAACAATCCGGATAAGTGAGCGTAATTAGTAAGTGGCAATGCTGCTAGCCTTTTGGAAACGCTGTCTAGGGGTGATATAGGACGAGCGAGCGAAGTGTGCGTAGTTCAACTTGAACAATCCGGCATTTGTATGTATGTTTGTTCGACTATTACTTGAGTATCTTTGATCGAAGCTTCATGAAATTTGGTAGATATGGCCAATAGAAGTTTTAAATTCGATCATGATCATATCTCGCTAACTGCTTGCCAAATCAATCAAACGGTTGCTGATATGTGGGGTTCGTGAATTCTCATTTTTGGGCGAACTACTAGTTTAAAGAGGCAAAAGAAGTCAGGACAATGCAAACTTTCCAGTTTTAGACTGAAAAAAAAAATTTTGGTAACATAACATTTGTTGGTCAGACGGTATTGTAAGGTTGACGGATAAGCAGTGGATGGAAATGCACAGGAACGTAGGAAATGGCGTAAAAGAGGCCTATGTCTAGCAGTAAGTTATATGGGTTGTCTGCCTGGGTGAGAAACAAACACGATTCGCGGAAGTTTGAGAAACAGGCCAATGAAGAGAAACTCTCCGAAACATGTCTCAGGTGGTACTATGGACATGTCATGCGAAGACCGGAAAATCACATGACCAGCCAGACAAGTGTTGAATATCAAACTCGTCCAAGGAAGCCAGGAAGACCTCTACAAACTTGGATGTCCGTCATCAACAATGACACAAAGAAAAGCCCAAGTACTCGTATATGTTATGATGAATCAAAATCGAAGAGCTCTGCGAAAAACCACGAAAAGAGCCGACCACCAATGAATAAGGGAATGGGATAAGGTATGGCAGAGAGAGAGAGAGACAGAGAGAGAGAGAGAGAGAGAGAGAGAAAGAAAGAGAGAGAGAGAGATGTGACATTTATTGAAATTTTTTCAAGATGATGGATTGAGCAAAGTTGCAGAAGACCGCTGGATGCAGGCCGCTTTCGATGGGTGCAGTTCTATGTCCAGCAGTGGACATCCTGTGGCTGTTATGATAATAGTGATGATGGACTGAACTGCGCCTTAAAATAAAAGACCTCTGGTATATTTGTCCTTTTCTTCATATGTAAGTAAACATACGAATTGAGCCGTGTAATTCGCCGCTTCATTGTTCGCTGCAATAATACCGCAATATTTCTACCGCACTTCGCCACCGTCATTACTCCATTTAATTAAGTACATTGGATTCAATACCATAAACATCAATAGTATGGCAGCTGAATGAAGTCAACTGCTAGACATATGGGCCTTCCTAATTCCATAATTACCATAATTTATTATAAATAATGGAAGTAGAATTACCTAATGAATCCCAAGTAAAATTCCAAAATTACCTACAATGGAAGCGGCCTGCTACTAGCGTTTTCCGTTATCTTGCTTAAGCAGGCTGACAAAGTAGTAGCTAATGATTGTCATATGTACTGATAAGATCTAACAGTGACTAAGCAAGGGACTACGGTGCAACACTATTACCATTTTGATCTATCCAGTCCTTAACATTTTTCTATAAGAAACTTTTAAGTAGTCTGGATCGTAGTGACGCGCTCTTTTTTTTAAATAAATAAATAAATATATGGGGACAAATAACACTGATTGAGCTAGCCCTAAAGTTAGTTCGAGACTTGTGTTATGGGATACTAACTCAACGATACTATATTTTTATAACAAATACATATAAAGAAAAACAGCCAAGACCCAGGACAATTTAAAAAAGGCCATTTTCCAACTTGCCCTGACCGGGGATCGAACCCGGAACCTCTGGGTGGCGGACTAGCATGGTGACCACTACGCCACGGAGGTCGTCATACACTGTACACTACCTGCATATTATGCTCATCCGTACAATTTTCTGGATAATAAAACACTGGCAAACGCTGCCCAGCCGAACTTGGAATTCGCAACTTTCCAACAAATCAAAGCAGATACCTTTTTTTTTTTAAGTCAAAACAAACATTTTCTATATTATGGGATTTGTATAAAAATACAGGCTGATGACGTCATAGTTTCTTGAAGTCAAATAGCGCTCTTAATATCAGTTTTTCTGCAATAATAAATCTAAAATGACGTTGGAAATGCATTTGATCAATGACAAGTGTCATTGTATTGTGACGTTTTATTTTTAACAGTACCAAATAGTTTATTTTTGACACAGGAAAGTACTCAATTTCCTTCCTAGATCAACTGACCTAGCATACTAACTGGTTTAAAAACGCAAGTCCACGATCTTTGGTAATCACAGCTTCGGCATTTAGTGTATGAGCGTTGAATGCTGCCTCCATACCAGGAGTTCCTCTGAATCTGGTCGCCAGAGCAATATTTCCGGCCACACGCGCAGATTGCATTTTGTGACGTTCGTATCAGGTTTTAATGGGTGACGTCACAGTAAGAATTATTACGAGAAATGATATTTGAAATAAGATTTTCAAGTTTCGAGGTCGCAAGCACTGCAAGATTTTACAATGCGCAGGGATTTTGCCACAAACATTTACTTTAAAAATAGACTGTCGCCATTACTTTGAGTTTTAGTTTTTTAAATCTAGTCGAAAGAAATGGCAGGCTCGCAACAGGTGCAACATACGATTTTTGGCAACGTCAGTTTCTCAAGCGATTAATTATGTTAGGTGTCAATGTCTTTGTTTGATATAAAGCCTACAATCGTGGGTCTTGCTTTATTATTCTTATTAACACGACATTTCAAACCTTTTTATTCTGTCTGTCTTTTTAGTCCTGGGTCTTGGATGTTTATCTATATATGTATTTGTTATAAAATATAGTATCGTTGAGTTAGTATTCCATAACACAAGTCTCGAACTTACTTTGGGGCTAGCTCAATCAGTGTAATGTCCCTTTATATTTATTTATTTTTATTTTTTATTTGTCATTAATATAAATTTAACCCTTACCCGTCACTGGGAGGAATTCCTCCCAGGTCAATTGTTTATCTATTGTTTTATTATTTGCAACAGATGAAGAGTTAAGTAAGTACAAACAAAATGCAAAAACTATACTTAGTCCAAAACATACATATACAGAAAGATTACAAATTTACCTACCTAATAAAGACTGATATCAAATTTCTATTTTGTACAACGTCACGACAAGAATTCTCTTAGTAAAATTTGTAGACCTTGATAAAGTATTGGATATTTCTTTTCATTCATTTTGTCTGGGGGCACGGTAATCGTAGTGCCTTCGCCCAAGACGAGACAACGTATCCGCCCTATAATGTCGTACGCCAGCGTATGCTTCGCACACGCTGCCAAAACGCACATAAAATCCCTCCAAGTCATACAAAACAGGTTCCTCAGGAAGGCCACCCAGGCGGAATGGGGCACCCGCACTGTGGACCTGCATCGCGAATTGGAGCTCTCCTCCATCATTCGATTCTTCAAAGAGACCGCTTCACGATCCTTTGAACGCGCCCCCACACATCCAAACCAGTTGGTAGCGAAAGCTGCCGACTACGACCCATCCAACTTCGTCAGGTGTAGGAGACCAAGGCATGTACTCCATGATCCGGACGACCCCATAAGTCGTGCGATTCCCCCTTCGACAGAGTCACCTGCGCAACGCAGGCACAGAATCACAATTAGCTCGATCGCAAATCCCACTCGCCGGCGAGTGCGGATCAGGAATAGGAGTAGGACTGGCGCGTTCACGAGGTACCGAACGGTACCCGGACGCTTTTCGCCGGTCGGCCCTTCAGGCGCTTGACACTCAGTCAAAGCCGATCTCAGTGACGCCCAAAGCCGAGGTTCGTTCCCACCCTGCGGGAGCCCTTTGCGCTGTCACTTTTTCCGGTGTGGACAACATCTTGCCATTCTGGCAAATGTTGGTCCCGCCTTTTAAATTCCGTCGCGTCCGGTGAGCTGTATAATGCTTCTAGCATACAGCGTAACCTTCGTTCGAAAAAAAAAAAAAAAAAAAAAAAACGAGACAACGTAAGCGCAGGGCACTACCTACATTTTAAGTTTATTCATATTTTTGTACTCTTATTTTTTGGTCAGTACAATGCTAATAGTAATGTGTTTAAGAAATGATATTACAAATTATCTGACATACATTATTTTGTATTTAACTTAACAGAGGTATTTAATATTCCGCGATCAGATTGCAGACGGTCTAAAAAAAGAGAGGTAAAAAGTACCCGTAATGTATGAAGAGATTTGTGAGTGTAGATGAAACGAAAGGTTTGTCAGTGTCGTAGCAAGTGGAGGTCCATAGTCTCTGCCTACCCATGTGGGAAATAGGCGTTATTATGTATGTATGTTCTTATTATTCATCTAATAATAATCTTCTAATCATAATATTAGCTACAGATATTTAACAGCTCAAGAGGTATGTATTTTTCTTTTACAATAACTCTGTTTCATCTAAGGTGAAAATTGTCTAGACATGAAATTAATAATCATGGTATTGCAATAAACTAAGTAAACATTAACCTACACAGCGTGGAAGGGATTTACCCATAATAAATCGAAATATGGGCTATACTAGATCTCTATAGTATAATGAAATTAAAATAACAGCCAAAACACAAAAAAATTCGGCATTTCCATGCAAAAGTGTGCAGCCGCCCGGGCAATTTGTATGGGAATGTCATTTTTTTTGGCTTTTTGGTTGTTATTTTAAGCGAGGTGCGGGGTGCAAGCAAGGCGAGGTGTGCGGGTCCCGGGTTATCTAAAAAATACAGCTGTTAAATAAACAATTTAATTTCTCCATTACAATAAAACAAAGCGCTTGGTGTTTATTCAGTCTAGAATCTCTAATTAAATCGAGATAGAATTGAATTCACGAAATGGATGCAAGATGGCTGACCATAAGATGCCGTTAGCATACTTGACGTGAATTATCGAATTGTCTGAAATTGACTGTCTAGACGAGACTGAGGGTAAAGTGCACACTGAGTGGCTTTTAGAGATTTTCAGGGAATGTTTTAATTGAATTATTACTCGTAGACATTTAGTGTAGGGAGAAAAATAAAGGAAAGTAAGTATCTTAAGTTTTATATATACCTATGTACTTAAGTGTTTCATTATAAAAGATAGTTGACGCCAGGCAAGTTACAAGTCATAAAATCTTTTACTTCAAATTATCTCACCTGCTCACAAAATTTAAAAAAATTGGTTGAGAATACGTGTACATCCGGAATTCAAATACCCGAAAGAATTTTTGTCGCAGCTGTTGGATGCTGCTTTATTCTTGAAGATTGGGAGTCAGCTCCTTATATCTTAATTTTCTATGGCAAGCCTGGACAGGTATTCTACCAATTATGTGTTAGGTCTTTATCGGATGTTCCTCACTCAGCAAAGACATTTTGCCACTTGGTGCTTTACAAAAAAATTTATATTGCAGGTTTCTTAACGCGTGACCAAGATATGTGTTTTGCCTTATTATTATGGTTAGAAAGGGCTCTACTTTTTGCCCATGCGCTCTAGAACTTCGACATTAGTAATGTGATCCAATCAGCTTATCGGCAGCATTTTACGGTAAGACCCTCAGACCAAGGAAGAGCATAGCTCAATCGCTTGTGATTTCTTTCGGAGGTCCCTTATAAGGTCCTCACTTTGAAACCACACAAAATCATCGTCAATTAATGTCTTAAAATCACAGACAAATCGTTTTATTTCGCACTGTCTTTGTCATTCCGTTTAGCTGATCCATCTAGTTGGTCGTTGCTTTCATTGGATGGTTAGTTGTTACGATAATTTGGACACTGTTGTTTTAGATACCTTAAAAAATCGGATACCATAATCTTTATCTGAGCGTTTTGAGCTGAAATTTTGCCCCCATACGTATATCGCGTGACAATGCAATATTATGATGACATGCAGCTGATCTGATGATGGAGTTGGAAGGCGGCCATAGGAACTCTGTAATGAAACGACGCAACCCCATCGAGTTTGGGCTCGTTTGATTCGTCTTGAGGAGTACTGAAGATAAAAGCTTTTTTAAAAATACAATATAATATATTTTTTTATAATTACTTGTTCAGTTGCGTTCTCAGCATTTAGCCCGAGATACGCTTTCTTGCTTTTTCTTTTCAATATATGCATTTTTTTCTGCAAAAAAAATCTATACTCTTCTCATATAGACGACAAACTAAAAGTCATATCAAACGGATTGCTGTAAAAGCCTGGATATCCAAGGCTAGGGATAGAATTCAATGGCGCAGACCAAAGGAAGCTTAAGTGAGCTGAAATCTGACGATTATTAATGATCAGCGGGACTTAAATCAGTGATCTTGGTCTAAATACGACCATTTTTTACTAACGGAGCAACTTTTCCAACCCCACACGTCGAAATTTCTCCAACGAATCCTATTTCTTTAAACACGCGTTAACTTGCGTCACCAATCTGAATGCCTTAATTCATTCGGTTGACAGATGGGTAAAAGTCTCCTCTCGGAACCTATACTTCTATGAAAATAAAAAGTTCATGATATAAATCTAAGCTTGCCTCAGCATCGCAGTCACGTATGCTTTTCAATCCGCTTCATCATTCATACTCCACATCCCATCGAATATTTCACAGAATCTTCACTTTTTCACAAACACGAGTGGTTGAGCGTAGACTTCTATTTTATTTAAAAACACGAATAGCTGTAGGGATGTTTGATAAAGTTAAACACGTTTTTAGAAGCTTTTATTTAGTTTCACCTGTCCTGTTGTCTGTCTGTCTGTAATCAAATCTTGCAAGTTAAATTTGACCCACTTCCCGATTTCCGATTGACCTGAAATTTTGCAGTCATACGTATTTTGCGTGACAATGCAAATTTAAATTTGCTCTACATTACCAGTATTGTGCTCGTATTTTTTTTAAATTTCCAGAAATACGTAAACACTTCTTAAATCCTACACAAAGTTTTGTGGGTGTAAATTATTTTAGGGCTCTATTTTAGCTCCCAAACCAATCTAATTCGATTGGATACTGCACTTAAATATCAACTGCTTAAGCCTCAAATGTTATAATTATTACTTGTCCATTATATTTCACAGTCTATGGAACTACTATAAATAATAACCAGTGAGAATAGGGTTTATATCCCGCTGCGGAAATTCCGACAGTTGGTCGCAAAAAATGGCCGCCCATGTCGGGTAGTAGGCGTTTATCAACGGGCACTTGAGTTTTCAACTGTGACGCATGTTTTGTTTGTTGATAGTCAGGGTTTTATTAAGGTTTTGCGACGATAATTTACTGACTAAATTTGATAATCTTTGCAAATCACATGAGTCATGAACGTTCTACTAGAAGCAATAGCGATAATTCAACAGTTGTTTTGCAAAAATGGCTGCTCATGTCGGTATTTATAATAATAATAATAATTCAATTATTTCAGGCAATAGTATTGTACTTACAATTATGTACAATACTAGAGACCCATATTATAAATACCTTACAGACTAACATACATAAATTTCATATAAAAATAAATACCTTATAACTAGCATACATATTGAATATCCTATCCTATATCACACGTAGTGCCAGCGACGTGTGACGCGCAGTAACGTCAGGTAGCCGACCGACGACCTCGGAACCTGCGAAATACGACTCCCTGCGGCCAAAAGTCCTCCTTCATGAAGGTTGGCAGATGATGCGTCGGCACTCTCACCACATAAATAATTGAAATTCGCTTTGTGGCGAGACTGCAGACGTTCAACCCTCAAGGTGAAGATGGACTTCTTTCAAACGTAGTCCACGACCTCCTCTACCCTCGTGGACCAGTGCAGCCGGGATACGTACAGCTGCGTCGATGGTACGGCAGGACGCAGCGGAGAATCCGGCCGGAGTGGCAATGACTTGGTGGGAGCTGGCTTACGCCGCCTCTCTGATGGCCCCTGTGCCGAAGGCCGCTTTGTGGTCTTGGCGGGGGAGGCGGCGGGGGAGGCGGCGGGCGCGGGCGCAGCGGCAGCCGCGGCAACTCTCACTTGAGTTTTCAACTGACGCATGTTTTGTTTGTTGCTATTTAGGGTGGGTCAATAGAGAAGGCTTATTACGGAACCGATGATTATCTTAAAGGCAAAAACGTCTGGCTTGAGCTTGGCGCGGGTCCCTCTTAAAGGTTTGTATTTGTACACTATGTCATAATTTAAGTACAATTGGTACACGTACTTTATTTACAAATTGACAGTAATTTCAAATTTGACATCATTCTTAATTAATAATTATGACATAGCAATGTATTCTCAGTCCACATATCTTACTTTAATATCAGTATAATTGTAAGGTTGTCGTTTTTGGAGAAAATGCTGCAGTACAGTTTGTTACTGCTTCTTCTGTACTTGCGCTTAGGAGGCGGCAGTAAACTTAGTTGTAAGTAAATTATCTGACGTCAACCACTAACTATTAAGAAATCGAAAGAAAAAAGAAATGACAATTATCAAGTGATATAAATACTCGTATCCACAGATAAATAAATGATTTTTTACTTTGACTTTTGACTTTGATCAAGGTTTAAGACGATAATTTATTTACTAAATTTAATAATCTTTGTCAAATCATGAGCCGTGATGATCAACTTGAAAAAGATAAAGTTATAACATTTTCGTTTATGTATTAAATAAGAAACTGACTGGTTGACTGACTGATCGATCAACGCACAGCTAAAACTGCTGGGTCCAAAAGCACGAAAGCACAAACGTTCCTTAGATGACGTAAGTGTGCACAAAAAAATCATTTTTGGAAAATCATCCCCTAGGGGGTTGAAATGAAGATTGATATTTTGTATAAAAATTGGTCATTTTCGAAGTAAGAAATGTAAGACTATAACTTATGAGCACACGATTCAAAACCAACGTTTACTGTATCATAATATTTATAAAATATATTATCTAAGGGAGGAAAATAGGGGTGAAAGTTTGTATGAAACTCAGGTAAAAACGGCTAAACAGCGGGAAAATGTGAGAATTGACAAAAAATTTTACAGCACGGGCAAGGCCCTGGACTTCAACTAGTCTCATATAGGCACAATATCTAATATTATGTAAGTGTGTCAAATCATAAACTCGTTTACCAAAGGTTGGAACATAGTGTTCGTTTTCACAACCATTTTCGTAACTTTATTGCTGCGTCTCCAAAAAAATGCTCAGCGTTGTATGAGCCAAAAAACATTCTAGCAAATCTATACATTTGGACATCGGTTTATGATGACGTAAAATTATTTATGGTCTAACCGTAAAACAAACATATTTTACCCAATACTTAACCCTACGTTAGCAACCTCGTCACAAACAAAATAAGCTTAAAAGCTACAGAAATAAGCTATAATTTTGAGTGTGTTCTATATTTTTGTAGCAGTAATAGGCTTTGTACGTATTCGTTCGTATTTTCGGCGTTTCAGGAAGTTGTAATGGTTGATAATAAAATATATCTGGGACAGAGTTGCCAATTGAAATGAAAATACTTAATCAATGAATTGTGTTTGATCTCTTTTATTCTCGTATTTTAGCGATCTAGATAAATAAATAAATACATACAGACAAATTACACTGATTGAGCTAGCCCCAAAGTAAGTTCGAGACTTGTGTTATGGGATACTAACTCAACGATACTATATTTTATAACAAATACATAAATAGATAAACACCCAAGACCCAGGACAATTTGAAAAAGGCCATTTTCCAACTTGCCCTGACCGGGGATCGAACCCGGAACCTCTGGGTGGCGGACTAGCATGGTGACCACTACGCCACGGAGATCGACGAAGAAGATAATCTGAGGTAAGTGATATTTACCTTGTTATTGAATCTTTGAGGACAAACATCTCCATTAGGTTTTCAAGCCAAGAACTTTGTTTTAAAAACACGTAACTATTAGCAGGGTTAAGAACTGGTCGATTCTTTTTATATACAAATTTTGGAGGGAATTTCCTCCACTGTTTGAGATTGTACATTCAAAGTTTTACATGATATCGTTTTTTCTGATTATAATTTTTGTCCGTATGGATACAGAACAATGAAATAAAAATCATTAAAAAGTTATGAGCAACTTTCGGCGTAAATAAGTTATAAAAGAAGTATAAAATTTCCAAAAGTAATTCCATACCGACGCGGCTTATTTATCGAGAATTTTAATAAACTTTATTTGTAATCGGTTAATGCAGTCGTTTTTGCATAAATCTCCTTTTCCCAAAGGACTTTACGTATTTTTTACGCGCTTTGTTTACTATGAATTTATCGTGCATATCACCTCACTGCTTCGCCCGAACACAACTTTAGGTGAGACAGCATGCTTTTAGGCCGCGCCTACCTGCGAGTTCGGGCCCGCGACTAGTTCAATCTTAAATAGATATACCTTTAAAAAACTTTAGTGACGTCGTTGAGAGAAAAAATAAAACATTATCTAATTAAATGAAGACAAAGCCTTTTTCTAAAATCATTTATAATATTTTCAGTAATTTGCTTTCTTAAACCTACATCAAAACTTTTGTACTTAATTAATTTCTAAGAAAAAACACTTCAAAGAATGAGCATTAACGTGTCTCTTTAATTGAAAACGGGACATAATTGTCATTTGTAAGAAATAGAAAAAGCAAATTTGATAATAGTAAAATATTCTACGAAATGTTATACAAAGGTGTAGTACCTTTGCACTTTTTATTTATTAGTTAGCCGAAAAAAAGATAACATATATTTTTTTTTGAGACAAAACCTAGACGAAACGAAATGTAATTCTATTGAGATGAATATACATAGGTACACGTTTAAGTATAACATTCTTCTTTATTTTCTTAGATTACTTTAGATTTCTTCCGATAATAATAATCCGTACAAGAGCATGCTTGGTTCATGACATAGAACGGGATATCCAGCATATATAGCATGGAAACGTTGATTAACCCGGATAGAGTTTATATCGCGCGGCTGAATAGTACTACTCCACTTGTTATTATTTGGTAGAGTGAGAAAGCGGTGCCATGCTACGTGTGCAGGAAAATATGATAAGGCAGCAATAAAATTGTCGATCTTTTTATAAATTAAGTAATCCTAAATCTTTCAAAGGAACTTCTCAATTTTCAAAGACTATTAATGTTATCAAGGATAATTTCATCTGTCTGTAACGTTACGAGTATAGTCCGAATGAGCGTTGCGTCGTCGCAACACTCGCAACGCAAAATTTTAGACTTATTGCCTACCGCTCCGGCGCTGCGGCATCGCAGCGTTTCTACAACCACAGAATAAGTAGGTACTAGTACTCATGTACAGAAGTCTCACTCAGCAAGGAAATTCAAAGAAATATCTACTTAGTGTGGCTAACGATATGGTATATCTTACTTTTCATACAAACGCTCGTACGTGATAATGACTTTGTAAGTGATCTTTCTGGAAAACTTTTAAACTAACGGGTATCTTGTGAGCTATTTTTACGATTCTATCGAAAAAAAAATATTAAAATTTTGAAAAACAAATTCAGTATAAGCCTCCAAAATACTGCTTTTTTGCACAAATTTTAGCTGAACTTCGACCGTTCATAAAGTACTCATAAATTGTAAAGGTAAAGAAAATATTTCGATACAAACCTTGCAAACGTAATGAAAATTTTAAATAAAAATCAATTATTTCATACACTTGTAAGGCTTACTTATAAACACGTATCATCTTGAAAAAGTTTTATGAAATTTCCGCACCTTATGAATAGTTAATATTTGTTCAATTTATAGTTAATAATAATACTAATTTCGCTCAATAGAATGCAAACCGAGCCCTCAGGCGCTATCTCTCTCTTTTTGGTTTGCTTCTTTTTCTAGCATTGCCCTATATGAAACAACAGGCTTTTCAAACTATGCTCGCATTCACGACAGAGCAGCCGGAAAGGGCCGCCTTAAGTACTCTACTTAGAGCCAGTATGCACGGCGCGCTGCATCAATCTTGCATCGACGCAGCACCATAGGTAGAGCACTTTGTAGAAGCAGAGTATCAATTATACCTACTACTACTACAAACAAAACTATACATCCGTGCACACTTCAATGTGTGTGTGTTTACTTCTCAACACTCTCGACAAGGCGAGGACTGGGGAGAATTCGGGGACGGGGAACGGGGACGCATATTGCGCGGGACCGCAGGAGTTTCAGTTCTGTAAGTATTACTTATATTAATTATATAAAACAGCGCATCGTTTGTACACTGGATTGTATATAGGTTTGTAAATCGACGCAGCAACAGTGCTACGTTGACTCAACGCTGACGCAACGCGCTGTGTAGGTAGACCAGCTCGATACCAAAATGATGTACGGTATGCTTCAAAAATGGAATCGTAATTTTTCATACAACTAGTATGAGAAATTATGACTCCATTTTTGAAGCCTGACTGTACATTATCATACACACGTAAATTGTTGTAGTAATTTCTTGTAAGTAAATAACTTTTTTATTTCATTTTCACGTTGACGATCAAATTTTATTTCATACGAGTGACAGACTAATGTGGTAAGTTCGTTATCGCTCACAGACATCTAATTACTGCTATTTTTCGGTCTAGAAACGCGTTAAAAGCAACTAAGGTCGTTTATTAAAATCTAAATGTGTTTAGACGTAGATGAAATAAAAAGATATTTATTTGCAGTAACAATGGCATTGATAAAACAGATTTTAATTAGAAAAAAAAGATTGTGACTTCGTATTTAATTTTTTCCGTATCAGATTTGAAAATAATCAGCTTTTTTCTTCAATGCTGGTCTTGGAGGAAAAAAAACTTGGTATGGACTAACTGATTTTTTTTCCGCGCAGGTTGAATGCTGAAGCCAATAGAGGAGAAAGTGGGAGTGTCGTACCAAGACGTAAAAGATTGGCTGAAGACAGACAAGAATGGCAAGAGCATCGCGATTGTGCTTAAATACACACACCAAAATATCTATGTACTCGTAGTTCCAGTTCTAGCTTCAAATTGTATTTATAATAATTATATTTTTAGTCTTTAAATACCTATTATTAACTATTTGTTGACATTGAACTTATTACATTTTTACCAATTTTGGCGTACAAATTTCAAAATTTAATTAATATTTTTTAACTATTGACATCAATTTAATTTGATGTTTAATTTATTTTAATTCTTTTTTTTTCTTTTTAAATATAATTACTATTATTATTGTTTGATCTCCAATAAGTTCATGTTCTTACCTACTTCTTCTGTATGAGTGCATGTAAGCGATAAATAAAGTTAAACTAATATACCTTGTGTATGAGATAAAATAAGAGTGCCAGAGCCTGAAAATGACGCATAAGAGAGTGATATGTAAAATTATGACGGAGAAATAAGTTTGGATGAAGCAGTAAAAGCATAAAATATTATGAAAATGGGAAAAGCTAGCGGGTACAATAGGTTTATCGTCGAAATGCTAAATGCTGGACAGGGCATAGTAGCAAGTCAATTGTGTTATCTTTTCAATCTTTGTTTTAAGAAATGTGTGGTACCAAGGGATTGGTGCAAGGTAGTAATTGTATCGCTGTATAAAGGAAAAGGTTCATAGCAAGACTTTAAAAACTATCGAGGCATAAGTCTTTTTAGCGTTATCGGAAAACAGTATGCAAAAATCTTGATGGAAAGGGTGGTTAAAAATACCGAAGAGAAAATTTGAGATGTACAAGCGGGATTCACAAAGGGTATGGGATGCACGGATCAGATTTTTTTCTTAAGATGCATTTAAGAGAAGCTTCCGGCCCAAAGCCGAAAAGTCTATTGCATCTTCGTAGATTTAGAAAAGGCCTATGACGGAGTGAATAGGAATGAACTGCGGTCAACACTGTCTGCGTATGGGCTGAGCAGCTATCTCATCCGAGCACTGAAATATCTTTATAAGGATTCCAGGGCTTGTGTCAAAATTAAGGGCAAATACACAGACTGGTTTAACATTGAAAAAGGTGTTAGACAGGGATGTGTAGCGTCGCCTTGGCTATTCACTCATGGACAGTTGTTTGACAATTTGGGCAAGGCAGAGAAAGCATGAAAGTAGAATAAACGCAGTTGAAATGCGAGCGCTGAGGAGTATATGTGGTGTTAATTTGAAAGATTAAATAAGGAATGATGATATGTGGGAGCGGTGTGACAGAAATAGAGAAAGGGATGTTAAGGTGGTTTGGGCATGTAGAAAGGATGGATGAAAACAGCTCTACTATAAATATTTATAATTCAAATGTGAAAGGAACGGCAGGAAAGGGTCAGCTTCGGCGAACATTCTACGACAAGATTGCAGACATTCTGAAAAAAGGAGAGGTAAAAAGTACCCGTAATCGAAGGACATGTATGAAGAGATTGATGGGTTTAAATGAAGTGAAAGAAGTTTTCAGGATCGTAGCAGGTGGAGGTCCATAGTCTCTGCCTACCCTGTGGGAAACAGGCGTGATATTATGTATGTGTGTACTCGTATGTCTTGTGCTGAGGTGAAACACTTGAAATGAGTACGACATCCGATGTTGCTGCAGCTACAACAAATGCAGCAGCATAGGCAGGGGCATGCATCAGCTGCTATTGGTGGCGGGTACACGCGAACTGTTATAGCAGGTATGTGGGGACTAACGGTAACGGCTGAGCAAAAGCCGGCAATATTTTGAATCAACTTACTATTGATGGAAGCACACAAAGTAAATTTAATCAAATAGTAACTGTAACTTTGTCTCTTGCATTCCAGAGGCTGAGAAGAAATGTCTGCAAGAAGACCAACGTCACGCTGAGGGTTTTGAAACTGGAAGCGCGCCACAAAGATAACTTCACGTATTTTATGGTACGAGTCCTGACCGAGAAGCTAAAAACTTTCATGGATTCGGAAGTTTTGACCGAAGGGTGTGGTTTATCTTCGTTTTCGAGGAATGACATCCGACACCCCAATACCGCGCAACACGTCGTATACCGCAGTATCAAGTTAGCTAATTATTTGTATTTTAGACTTTGATGTATTTAAAATACATAAATTTTCGCGTTTTCAAATCTTCAAACGTAAAAATTGAAGCTTTTCTTCGCACATTTGCCAAAAGTGGCTGTTTTTCGCAAATGTGCGAAGAAAAGCTTCACGTTCTCACTTAAATTGTAAACAGTAGTTCATAAAATAGTTTAGAGTTATCTAAGACATCATCATCACCATCATATCAGTCGCATAACGTCCACACAGGACATAGGCCTCTCTCAAGGATTTCCAAGATGTCCGATCTAAAGCGGCCTGAATCCAGCGCTGTCTAGCGACCTTAGTCAGGTCGTCAGACTACTTTGTGGGCGGGCCGTCCTAGGGCATACTCAAGACAAATTTTAAACGATATCACCGTTTCCTTTCAAATAATTTATTGGGGCAACACTGGATCCCAAAAAAATGATTTATCCCCTTAAAATAGATACAATGTTCAAATTTTGCACCAGTAACCTTGTCAAATCTCCTTGACTAGGTAGGGGAACCCGGGCCCTGAAGCGTTACTGCTGAGGATGCAATCGGGAAAATACGCTCTCATTATGATGGTACACATTTTGATACCTAAAATAAATGGATTTAAATTGATTGACTTTAACAAAGTAAAAACAGAATCTATTGACAAAATTTAAATAAAAAAAGTAAAAGGAACAGGCGACTATTAATTCATTGTTTACTCTCCCGAGTTCTGGACTAAGCCTATCTGGATTTGAATTTTAAATTTCCCTATTCGTATTCCGAAAGGTTCGAAGTTTCGAATAATTTGCAACGTTAACGCATTCGTTTACATAGGCAATGGCTACATACATATCTACCAGATGTACTGGTCTAATAGATATACGTATTGAAACTTAATATTTTAACACGGTTTTACTCACGTAGTGTTGTCGGAATAGGCCGAGTTGTTTCAATCGGTTTAGACGATCACCATCAGGACCAGAAAGGAAGGCGACCTGAAGGTTTCGCTGTCCTCAACGCATCGCGTATCGCCGCCCGCGCTGCTTTATTGGACGGTCATCGTCGTCATTGAGTAAGTCGTCACATATTTGCAATTCGCAAATGTGTGAATTACGTACATTAATTTTTCGGGTTTTCAAATCTACAAACGAAAAAAATCGATGCTTTTCTTCGCTTATTTGTCAAAAGTGGCAATTTCGCCAATGTGCAAAGAAAAGCTTCACGTTCACTTTAGACTGTAAACGGTAGTTCATTAAATAGTTTAAAGGATTATCTTAATTATAATTTTAAATGATATCTTCGTTGCCTTTCAACCTTAAGAAATACGTTATCTGTGAAAATGTCGACAGTTCAGCATCACGGTTTATGAAATACAGCAACATCATCTCGCTTGCACACTTCCGTTCAAAAATATACATTATCACCTCATATTGATCTTCGTTCAGAAATGTTTAATTCCTTGTGTATTATAGAAGTCTACTCTTATTGACATGTTACACAACTAAAAATGAGACACAAATAAGTTGAACAAAAATGGCGGACTTCAAAGCATTTTTGTACGAATTCCCGACACGTAAATTGAACCAAAATGGCGGTCGTCGGCGCATTATTTGTACCTGCGCTGATAACTGCCATTTTGGTTCAATCTAAGTGACGGGAATTCCTTCGACTTTGTACTAAATGTGTGTGCAAATTTGTACTAAAAAGCTTTGAAGTTCGCTAATTTTGCATTGTACGTTCCGTTGCTTGTAAGTGTAGTATAAGATGTAAAGTTATGCGTAGTTCCATTCTCTCCTTATACAACGAGTCAGTCTCGTCTCGTAGCGTCAGTTGAAATGCAGGATGCATTTCTGAGCGTCTTTTGACGCCACTGTAATTACTTTTGCAGTACACACTTGGAACGTGTAAATCTGCATGTTTTGCGTAGTTTGAATTTTTAGCAACTAAGAATGTCTTGTTTTAGTTTTTTAATCTGAGTCAAAACCTTTGAAATGTTGTCTCGGCCAATCATACGGAAACAAAGCGTGCAGTCGGTCAGGTGTAGAAATGCGAAATGTTGTGTCGGCCAATCGTACGGAGACAAAGCGAACAGTCAGCCAGGTGTCTAAATATGAAAGGTTGTGTCGGTCAATCGTACGGAGACAAAGCGTACGGTCGGCCAGGTGTCAAAATGCGAAAGTTGTGTCAGCTAATCGTACGGAGACAAAGCGTACAGTCATTCAGGTGGTTAAATGCGAAAGGTTGTATCGGCCAATCGTACGGAGACAAAGCGAACAGTCAGCCAGGTGTCTAAATGTGAAAGGTTGTGTCGGTCAATCGTACGGAGACAAAGCGTACAGTCAGTCAGGTGTCACAATGCGAAAGGTTGTGTCGGTCAATCGTACGGAGACAAAGCGTACGGTCGGCCAGGTGCCGAAATGCGAAATGTTAAGTCGGTGGATGATTCGGTAAACTGAATGCTGGAAAACGGTGCTACAATATGAAGATTATTTGTAGCTTATTAATTTTTTTATTCATTGACGCTACTTTCATTTAAGTTATTCATCATCATCATCATCAGTTTTCAAAAACCCAGTGCTGGGCACAAGCATAAGTTATTTAGTTTTAATAATTTTTTTTATTAAGTATAGTTATAATAATTTAATATTTATTTTCCAGTAATGTTCTTGTATTTAACTTTATACACAAAAATATGTGTAATGGTGGACTTAATGCCTTATTTAACAGTCAACCAACCGGTAGCTTAGGTAGTAAGGTATCGAAGTACATACGTACAGATACTACATATGTCTCTGCCTACCCCTGTAGGAAACAGGCCTGATAATATGTATGTATAATAATATTAATAATAAATATATACGGACAAATTACACTGAGCCCCAAAGTAAGTTCAAGACTTGTGTTATGGGGTATTAACTCAACGATATTATATTTTATAAAAAATACATATAAAGATAACCCAAGACCCGGGACAATTTTAAAAGGCCATTTTCCAACTTGTCCTGACCAGGGATCGAACCCGGAACCTGGGTGTCGGACTAGCATAATGAATACTACGCCAAGGAGGTCGTCAAAAAATAATTTAATATAAAAAAAATGTATGAATGTGTATGTACCATTCACTATCACGTTTTCATTCTGAAAGGGGGAAACAAAAGGTGTCTTGCCGCTGTAAGTACAGACATAGTTCAAGTTCAAAGGCCATTTTTATAGCGTAATGGTGGGCGAGAAGTTGGAAATAATAAATATTTTATTCAGTACTTAGGTTTACAACTTTTCTGAGTGTCGATGCTTGAGCACTATAAGCATGGTATTGTTAAAAGTTTAACTATTAAAAAAATTGTATTACATTACATTTACAAACATCATTTTAATATAAACATTATGGTAATCTTCAATTTTTTTATTTATTATTTTAAAGTTAATAAAAGTCTAGTTTTTGTTTTTTTTTTTTCAAAAGTGGATTTCTATTACGTCTTCAGGAGTGCGAGCGTGATGTACGTGCATTGCTTAATTAACAATATTCAAACACTTCCTACAGATACATCACGCTCATAGTCCTAAAGTCGCAATATTGACATACTATTGCTTGGTCATTAAATTCTAATAATAGCTACTAGTTACAAATTCAAATAGAACTATAAACTTATTAAAAATATTACTTAACACATAGATACAATTAAATACTTTAGCATAAAAATTCACGCATGTGGCAAAATACCAAATTATGACTGCAACTGTTCTGCAATAACAAAAGTTGAACAAACAAAATACCTAGGAATAATTGTAGATGAGAGACTATCTTGGTATCCCCAAATAGAACAATTAACTGATAGAGTTCGTTTTATATGGTTATTCAAACCTTACGTCATATAGTTCCGAAAAATCTTTTAAATGTTATTTATATCTCGTTGGTACAATCGATTATTACTACTTACTGTATTCGAGTCTGGGTGGTGCTTTAAAAACTCGCTTTTTAGAGGTGGAGCGAGCTCAAAGAACACTGCTAAAAGTTGTGTACTTTAAGATGCGTACGTTTCCTACTGTTGAATTATACAAACTTAGTGACTTATTATCTGTGATGAAACTATATATTTGTCATTTGGTGTTAAATAAACATAAAACCCTACCTTATGTCTCAGATGATGAAGGTAAAAGAGAAAGAAGGTGAGATGTTGCTCACGTTCCATCACTTAAATCGAAATTTGCAAGAGTACAGCTTGATTCTCGAGCAGCTTTTATATATAATAAACTCGATAATATTCTACAAATATATAAAAAACCATATTATGAGTGCAAGACAACTTTAATTTCGAGGCTAAAAAATAAAACTTATGATGAACTGGAAATATTTATCGATAACTCCACTATATAGACACACACATAGACATCCCCTAAACATATATATCTCACCTTAACTTATACATAGATACACATATTTAAATAAATTCACATTTATTTAATTTCTTCATCATGTAGGTATGTACGCGGTTTCTGAGCCTAGGGACCGCTTACACCCTTTTTCTTTCTTTATAAATATACATATATTTTATATTATAATAATATATATCATATTTATATATCTTCTAGTAAATATTAACATGTCCATAAGTTTAAGTACTTTAATTAATGGCATACAACCATAGTCTAACTCTAAGATTTTGTTTTTGTTTATTAGGTACCTATATAAAACTTAGAGATAAGAAAGAGCGGAGTCTCCTGGTACAAGCATAATTTTGCTTAAAAGGAGGCTCCAGTGATTTATATAAATCGTAAACTAGTTTCCTAATAAACAATTTTTTTTTTAACAGAATTATATATGTCATGCTAACAAATCATTAAGAGAAACACCTAAGTTTTACTGTTTATGTCCTTGATATTATTTATTTTATGAAGCTTCAGTTTTGTCATAGTTCTAACCTTTAATAACGATGTTAGCAATTTCATACAGGCCCCCGCTTTCCAATAGCGCATTCACCTTGTTGGTAAAAAGAATTAAAATAGTGATGGGTTGCTAGCTGCATCGCCTATTAACATGATTTACAGTTTCACCATTTCCTCGCATTGGCATTTAAGATTTGCGCGGGAAGATAAGCAGCTGGTACATTCAACGTTTTTGGAACGAAGTTCCTTTCCGGAAGGTACGGACTTGAAAAAATTGTAGATTTTTCCGTCACTATTTGCCGTCGCGAATCAATAGGCTTTACACCCTTGGTTGGCTGTCTCGCTCGCACAATCAAACATTTTTAAAGATTATTAAAAAATGTGACTCATTTGTAGAAAAGTGTTTCCCTAAATTTCTATATAATTATATTGTGAATATTTTAGACATGTTTGTATATTGTGAAGACATTGACTACATCGAAAATTAGGTCAACAAAATTTAAAATTTTTGATGACCTCATTCTTGATGCCCACAAACATAAACAATAAAAAAACATATCTTAAATATCCACTATATAATTATATAGAAAGTTAAGGAAACTTTTATCTACAAATGATTTTATTTAATTATCTTTAAAAATGTTAGGGGACAAATAACAACTAACACTGATTTCACAAGTTTGACTATCTCGTTCTCAGTTTCTCAGTTCTCGTTTCTCAGTTGGGAAAGCGTATACCTGAGATGGTCGAGATTCCCGGTTTATATCCAGCACACCTCATTTATTTTTATTTCAATTTCTTTTTTTTTATTTTGTATTTTTTAATAAAAAATTGTAAGATTTTTCCGTCACTTTAATAATTTACTTCGAAAGTAACTTCGTTCCAACCGAGTGTTCCACGACACTCACGTTCTTTTTTTCTTTACTCACAGATCAGCATGGAAGAACTTTAAGGCACCTTGCGCAATGCGGTGCATAAATACGCGGCGTCCATATGGTTTCCTTAGATTCAAAGTTTCAAATGTTTACACGTCAATAAGTATGATTAACGTTAGGTGTAAAAATGCTGAGAAGAAACGACGAAATAAACTTATTTTCAAAGTATTGGTCGCCTACTCGGCAGAAAGGCTTTGTCATATTATTATTATTGTCTTTTAATTATTAAATACTTATAATATAATACAAAGTTGACACATTAAACATGCAATGCTTGCGAACGAGTTAACAAACATAAATTGCGTAATAAAAATATTAAGTAGTCAAAAAAGCGAAGCCGAGCTGACCAGTCCCTCCCGGCAACTCGTTCACGAGTTGACGCACTTAGACTGGTCGTTGCGTCCACTGGTTGTGTTCGTTGCGGCCAAGTGCGCAAGGTCCTTATATTTTTATATATCTAGTATTAATTTATATCTCTGTGCCTTGAAATACCTAATAAATTATTATACAATACAATACAATACAATACAATACCCTTTATTGCACAAAATAAATAAATCAGGACATAATTATCTTAAAAACTAGGAAATGCGCAAAAGGCGGCCTTATCGCTAAGCAATTTCTTCCAGGCAACCTCGTTATATAGAAAATAGTAATGGGAAATTAGGTAGTGCGGGGCGGTCAATATAAACATACTTAAATACAATATTAAAAATAAACATACATATACATCTTACATATATACATACAACTTACACTGAAAAATGATATTAACAGTACGAGATAAAGAGCAATCGAAACAAGGGAAAGATATTTATTTACCTTTCACAAGGATAGAAAATAAGATTTCACTTGGGATTTGAATATGGCTAACGTTTCGGCGCGTCGGATAGTAAGTGGTAGTGAGTTCCATAGGCGTACAGCTCGAACAGAGAAAGAACGTGAGAAAAAGTCAGTGGAGTGAAAAGGAATTCTTAAAGAAAGATTTTCAGAACTGCGTAGAAGACGAACTTGAGACTCACTGAAGAATGTAAATAATTCTCGTAAATAGTTAGGGGAGGTAGGATTAAAAAGAATTGTGTACAACATAGACAGGATGTGCCAGTCACGGCGACGTCGGATCGGAAGCCACTTGAGTTCATTACGAAAGTGAGAAACATGGTCATATTTACGAAGGCCATATATGTATTGAATAAACATGTTTTGGAGACGCTCAAGCTTATCAAGTTGCTCCTCAGTAGGCCCGGGATAACAAGTATCAGCATAGTCTAGGATGGGAAAAAGAAGGGTGTGTGCGAGCGTAATTTTGGTATCCATTGGAAGGAACTTCCCAAGCCTCCGCAAGGCTGCAAAAGAGGCAAAGATCTTTCTACTAACTTCAGCAACTTGCGGTGACCAAGAGAGATTTTTATCCAGTTGTACACCAAGATTTTTAACACAGCTACTGAAGTTAATAATCGTTCCGTTAAACAGCACTGGCGGAAGCTGATCAAAATCAATCCTAGTCAATAACCCTGAACTACCCACAATAATACACTGAGTTTTTGCAGGGTTGACAATCAAGCCATGATTTCTACTCCAAAGAGAGATACGTTCTAAGTCTTCATTAGTAGTACAGATAGCTGTGGAAATAGAATCAATACTGGCTTGAGTGTATATTTGGAGATCATCTGCATAGAGGTGATAGGAAGACTGAAGCTGTGCAGTAATGGAGTTAATAAATATAGAGAAGAGAAGTGGAGACAGGACGCCACCCTGCGGAACACCAGCAGATGTAGTACACCAGGACGAATATGCATCCTCAATGCGTACACGCTGCTGTCTTCCTGACAGGTAAGAATGAAACCAATCGATAACCGTTGGAGATATATTAAGAGATCGCAGTACACCCAGCAGAATATCGACATCAACTGTATTAAAGGCATTGCTAAAATCCAGTAGCGTTAAGACAGTAAGCTGTTTGTTATCCATTCCCCTTCGAATGTCATCGGTAACTTTAATGAGAGCAGTAGTCGTACTGTGACCTGGACGGAAACCGGATTGGAAAGGATTAAAAAGATTATGAACAGAAAGGAAATGGCTGAGCTGTTGTTGAACCACTCGTTCCAAGACTTTTGAAAGGAAAGGCAGTATGGATATAGGGCGATAATCAGACAGGGATGACGGATTAGGTTTTTTTGGAAGAGGAGTTATGTTAGCATTTTTCCAAGCGCTTGGGAAAACACCAGTCATCAGGGAGTTGTTAAGGATTATAGTTAAAATAGGAAGTAAGATGTCAATGATAGGTAGGATCATTTTCCGGCTAATGTTGTCACTACCGATGGCATTCGATGTTATGGAACGCACCTCTCTCTCAATATCACAACCAGTAATCGGACTGAAGATGAAATGTGGAATATTTGGAGTGGGAGTAGAAGAAAGCGAGTTTAAGGTATTTAATTTTACGTTGCTGTCCATAGCAACAGAATCTGAAAAGTGCCTATTAAGGGTATCAATATTTAAACTACTAGAATTGTTCCCATGGGTCTTCCCAACTCCAAGCGTTTTAAGAAACTTCCAGACCTTCCCTGGATCTCCGCATTGGACAGATTGATGTATATGGCGTCGTTGTGCCTCCCTAACCACCTTATTACAGTGATTTCGGGCTTGAACGTATGCGTCACGGTAAGTGTCAGGGTATGATCTATACTTGGCCTTCGCTCTGATTTTCTTGGCTTGAATTTTCTTAATTTCTTCCGTCAACCAAGGCGCAGGAAGGTGTTTTACACGGACCGGACGTACTGGAGCGTGCTTGTCATAAAGGTCTAAGACCATAGAATTAAACAAGCGCAGTTGATCATCAACGGAATCAGTGTCTACGATAGATTGCCAATCATAGTCACGTGCATCTTCACGGAGTTTTTCTAAATCTATAGCACGAAAATTACGCTGCATTAGGATTTTGGATTTTGATTTTGGGGGACGGATTTTATAGGAGAGGAAAATAAGGTCATGGTAGGAAAAAGCATCCGCATTTTCCTGGCCGAACTTGGCAACATGGTCAGAAGAAGAGACAAGGATGAGATCAAGTAAAGAAGGTCGGCGACCAGGAGTGTGATGTGTAGTCTCAAGGGGAAGGATTTTTAAGTTGCAACTTTTTGCTACTGACTTCATGCGCTGAGCTCGACAATCATTCTTCACTAAACACGTATTAAAATCGCCCATGATAACCGAGTGGGTGTATCCTGGCATTAGGTCTTCCAGGAGATTTTCAAATTCAGAGAAGTAGTCAACAGCTGACGAATAACTATAAAAAACTCCTAGAAGTACTTTTGTGTGTGAAAGATTGACTTCAAGAACAAGATATTCAAATTCACTAGTGGGACTAGAAGTGTTTAGAACACTGCACGTGATATAGGAACGTAAATATATGGCAACACCTCCACCACCTCTGCCAACGCGATCGTGACGAAACAGTTGAAAACCAGGAAGAGAATAAGAAGTAGAAGGGAGACAAGGATTAAGCCATGACTCTGAAATAAGGATAGCATGAATATTACTATATTATATATATACTAGACAAACATCAATTTATCGTTGAACTAGTGAAACTATCGTCTTAAGACTCTTGGGAGGCTAGCAAGGGTTATGTTTACTTTTAATTAACTACGTATGTTGTTTAGTTACCAAATATGTAGCGACAGATATCCTTTACATTCTGTTTAGACGACTATTTGTATGTTTGTTAGTAATAGAGATTACACGTCATGTGTACTCAATTTTCTAAATTAGTTTGTTTCAGTGTTTCTATTTTGTGTACTTGACTTTTGTAAATAAAAAGAAAATACATAAATAGAAAAGGATAAATGCTAAGCCATCTGATACGACAGGACAGTTATATAAAAAATAAAAACAAAACATTGAAGGTAAGATGAAAGGGAAAAAAGATCAAGATGACCGGGGCATGTAGTAGCTATGTAGAACAGATAATGGACATAGTGAACGGCATGTCGAAGTAAAACAAAAGAAAAAAAGACGAGACGAAAAGAGAAATTTAAAAAAAAAAACTTCATACTATATTGTTTAATTTTTTTTTATTTTTTTTTTTATTTAACTTTATTACAAATGTAATAGGCGGACTTAAAGCCATAGGCTTTATCTACCAGTCAACCTACTGATGATGCCGAGATTAAGAAGTCTTTTGAAGGAGGCGCAAAATATATGTTTTTGGAAGATATAATAATAGTATAAGATATGAGAATATATTAATTAAAATAACAATATATATCAATAAACTTACATTCAAAATATACATATATATAAGATATAATAACCAATAAGTATACTACATATATATTATTTGTATTCTATAAGACAGTTGTCGAAGGTAATGTGCACGCACTGCACTTTTAAACGCTACTCGAGTACGAGCCTTCTGGATATTGATTGGTAGGGCGTTCCAAAGCTTTGCCGCTTGAACAGCAAACGAACGTTCGAAGAACCCACTCCGGTGAAATGGTATATCGAGACGGAGATTGCTAGAAGAGCGAAGATTTAAATAACCGTTAGTTAATAAGCGTTCAACCTCAATAACTTAAATTTTGGATGACTGGACAGATTTTCATAAACTGGTTTTACGTAAAAATACCGCATTGAAATCAGTCCACCAGTTCGAGAGCTACGATGCCACATACAGACACATAGACAGACGGATAAAAAATAAATTAATATATAGGGGACTAATAATACTGATTAAGCTAGCCTTAAAGTAAGTTCGAGACTTGTATTATGGGATACTAACTCAACGATACTATATTTTATAACAAAAACGTAGATAGATAAACATCCAAGACCCAGAACAATTTGAAAAAGCTATTTTCAAACTTGCCCTGAATCGGAATCTCTGGGTGGCAGACTAACATGGTGACCGCTACGCCACGGAAGTCGTCAGATAGAGAGATAGACAGACATTGGCGCAGAACTTATAACACCTCTTTCTTTGACGTGTATAAAAAAAAAACAATTAATATTCATACACTTATATATCCATAACGTGTACCGGAAAATTTAATGTTTTTCATCCACATGGGTCATGTACATTCACATTTCATTTATCGACAGCTTCATCAATCAGTGCGCGTACGGGTTAATGTGAATCATGTGTTTGACATCGTACACACTGCTGCAAAGAATGTGCAAATTTAGATAGGGTTATAATTACCTGGCTTGTCGAGAGCTTCTATGTTTCGAGTCTACCGAGAGCTTGATCTGGAGAGTACGTTAAGGGCTTGGCGCAAACGGACCACCACAAAACGCGGCCACAGATCACTTTCCTGTAATTTCATACATTTATTTGTTTTAACTCTTTATTGCACATTAAAAAATAAAAAGTCACAAAACATATGCATTAGAAATTAAATGTACAACGGCGGGCTTATCCTATTGAGGGATTTCTTCCAGCCAACCAAGCATCTGAAAGAACAAGAAGAAAGCATCTGGGTAGTAGTGCAAAAAACCTGACAATAAAAATACCTATTGTTAGAAGATAACGTCGAACCTTGAAAAAAAAAAGAAAGAGATAGCACGATGGGCGTGTCCGATGACGCGTCTGCTGCGAGAGCGGGGTACCACCACCCTTCCGAGCGGCGGGGGCGATGCGACGACGGCGCGCCCGCAAGCTTGGTCTTGCTTCTGACTGCGGCATCCGAGCGGGCAAGACGTTATTAGGGCTCTTAGACCACGTTTCAGCCATTTTGTTTGTTCGCGTACTTTCCATTGATTTTGTACTCAGTTGATTTTAATTATTTTCAGAATAAATATTTTTCATTTAAAGTAATAGTTAACCGTTAATTTTGTGTGTTGTTATATTTTTTTATATATTCCTCTTCTGATTTGTAATATCAGAAGTGGGATACACCAAAAGTAACGTAGTTGCCAACCGCTTAGCTTATTTTTCTTAGTTTTTAAAATGGCTGAACGCGAGAAAAAGAAAAGTAGGTCGCGTAAGGATAAAAATAGTGAAGCTTTAGACGCAATTCTTAGTCGTTTAAATGCTATCGAGAATAGGATTAATGTGCTACCGTCGCCTTGCCCTGAGCCCGACCCTGCGTTCTTGCCGCTTCCTGATCCGGCATCCCTGGTGGAGGTGCAGCTGCCTTCGGAGGCTGCAGCCGAGCTGGCGTCGGAGAGCGGTTGTGGAGTAGTTACATCGGAGCATTCGGTGCCTTCTACATCGCGAGGCGGCGGCCGTGCGGTAGATGACGTAACGGACAGGATTGTCAACGCGTTGACCTCGTTTGTGCAAATAAGATCCACCCATTTTTATATATCGAATTTTGATCCTGATGTGCATGACTTTGATGTTTGGTGTTCGGAAGTAGACCGAGCGCGACAATTAAATAAATGGGATGATAACGAGTGTTTGTCGCGAATAGGTTCGTGTTTGAGGGGAAACGCTCGTACGTGGCTCAACGACTGGGTCACGAACGATCGCTCCTGGACAAATTTTAAACGCGATTTTAAATCGCTTTGTCCAAAAAGTGTTGATTTTGCTCGCATATTGTTTGAGGTTATGTGCAGTAACTCTAATCAATTTGCTACTTACGCTGAATACGCCCGCCGCTCTTTGTTGCGGTTAAATATTGTTGTGGGGCTTTCGGACGATCTTAAAGTAGCCATAATTGCTCGAGGTATTGCAGATCCTCACATTAAAGCTGTTACTACGAATGCCAAACTCAGTCCTCAAAATTTGGTTGAATTTTTATCTGTTTATGGTAAACCATCCATTACCCGTTCAAATCGCTATCCTGTTCGTTCGTCGTATGTAGGTCATAACGATTCTCGTAAACGTATTTTGACGAGTACCGACAAGTGTTTCGGTTGTGGGGCCACCGGTCATAGGCGCGCGCAGTGTACGAAGCGCCCGCGGGACGAACTACCCGCGGTTAGTAAGAATAATTCTGTTAATCGTAATGACAAGCCGAATTGTTCTTATTGCAAAAAACCGGGTCATTCAGAAGACATATGTTTTGCGAAGCAGCGGGCTGACGCGTCAAATAATGTCAATAAACGTAATAATAGTGTTAATTTTTGTCAGCAATTTGTTCCGAGTTCAAATAATAGTGACGTCATGGCTGCTGTTTTGCAAGGCATACCGGTTGACGTTTTGGTAGACAGTGGGTCCGGAATATCGTTAATATCCGAATCGTTAGTAAAATATTTGAAGTGCAATAAGGTGTCGTCCTACCGCAGGTTGCGTGGTATAGGTAACCAAGAGATAGAATCGTGTTATTTTGTGACAGTTGTTATCGAGTTTTCGGATATCTCGCTAGAAGTAGATTTGCACATCGTGCCGTCTAACTGCATCAATACTCCAGTATTAATAGGTACCGACGTTTTGAATCGCAAGGGTATTACCTATATTCGTAAAGGAAATTTGCAAAAGTTAATTAGAGATAGCAATGACGTTACCGTGTGTCACGTCTCTGTGAGTGATGATGCAATTAATACGCAGTTACAGGGTGATGATCGCAAGAAATTAGTTTCACTAATCAATGAATTTTCTGATTCTTTTATCACTGGAACCGCCACCTCTACTGTAAAGACCGGTAGTTTACATATAAAACTTAGCGATCCAACCCCAGTTCATTATAGACCATATAAACTTTCATTTGATGAAAAACTTAGAGTTAGGGCTATTATCAACGATCTTTTAGCTAAAGGCATAATCCGTGAGTCCCACTCTGATTATGCCAGCCCTATTATTTTGGTGAAGAAAAAGGACGGGTCCGACAGGATGTGCGTCGATTATAGAGCCCTTAATGCTGTCACCGTAAAGGACCGCTTTCCTTTACCTTTAATAGATGACCACATCGATAGATTAGGTTCAAGTAATTGGTTTAGTAGCCTCGACATGGCGACAGGCTTCCACCAAATTTTAGTCGATCCTGAGTCCGTAAGGCTAACTTCTTTTGTCTCACCGGAAGGACAATACGAATATCTCAAAATGCCTTATGGCCTTGCAAACGCCCCTGTGGTATATCAGAGAATTATATCAAAAACATTAAAATCCTTTATAGACTGCGGAAAGGTTCTTACGTATATTGATGACGTGTTAATTTTGAGCCAAACAATAGAGGAGGGTATGGATACATTACGTCAAGTCTTGAACACGCTAACCGCAGCTGGATTTTCCGTTAATTTAAAAAGATGTGTCTTTTTGTTGACAGAAATAGAGTATTTAGGTCGAATCATTAGTCATGGTCAGGTTCGGCCAAGCTCGCACAAAATAAATGCCCTTGTTAACTCTCCTAAGCCAACCAACGTAAGGCAGGTTCGCCAATTCTTAGGTTTAGCGGGGTATTTTCGAAGATATATCTCGGGGTATGCATCAAAGACCCGATGCATATCTAAATTGACACGAACCACCGAACCATTTGTGTGGGGCAAAGAACAAGACGAGGCACGTGACTACATTATTAATTGTTTAACAAACGAACCAGTTTTGACCATTTTTAACCCCAAATTGCCATGTGAGCTTCACACCAACGCTAGTTCGGTAGGCTACGGTGCGGTATTGCTGCAAATTCATGAGGGTCGTCGTAAAACTGTTGTAGGTTATTTTAGTAAAACTACTCAAGGGGCAGAGTCACGTTACCACAGTTACGAGCTAGAAACCCTGGCCGTAGTTAATGCACTTAAGCATTTTAGGCATTACCTATTGGGGGTTGAATTTACAATAGTCACGGACTGCAACTCATTAAAGCTTACGGAGCACAAAAAGGATTTAGTTCCTAGGGTTGCCCGTTGGTGGATTTACATGCAGGATTTTCGCTTCACAATCCAATACCGTAAAGGTGCCCTCATGTCTCACGCGGATTTTTTTAGCCGTAACCCCGTTACTATAAATCACATTCGATCGCCAAAAAATTGGGCGCAAATCGCGCAATCTGCTGATGCAGAAACCCAAATGTTAATCGAACAGTTAAAAGATGGCCTTCTAGATGAGACTCGTTATGTCCTTCGAAACGAACTCCTATACTACAAGTATACTCCCACTGGTGAAGAAACTAGGTTACTTTGTTATATTCCCAAAGGCCACCGACTTAGTCTTCTCCGTGTATTTCACGATGAACACAATCATATTGGCACGGATAAAACAATTGACTTAATTCTCCGATACTTTTGGTTCCCTGGACTAAGACAGTTTGTTAGGAAGTATATTTTACACTGCATAGTGTGTTTATCCCAAAAGAAACTGCCTAGATCATCTCATCAACCGATTTCGTCCTGGGAAAAACCAAGTTCGCCCTTTTCTACTATCCATTTAGATGTACTTGGCCCCTTACCCGAGTCTAATAGTTTTAGGTATATCTTAATTTTTATTGATGCTTTTTCAAAATTTTGTCTATTATACGCAATGCGCGGACAGACTATGGAAGAATTCCGCCCGATATTTCATAACGCTATCTCCTTGTTCAGCACACCAAACCTTATTGTGTGCGATCGTGGTCGTATTTTCCAAAACACGACGTTTCAAAAGCTTGCCTCCGAAATGGGCTCCAACATACACCTTATTACACCTGAGATGCACGGTGAAAACGGTCAAGTGGAGCGTTACTGCCGAACGGTATTGAACATGCTACGTATTGAGACTAGCAAAGGTTTACAATGGTCTGACACACTTTGGCGTGTACAGTTAATTTTAAATACGACAAAGCAAACTACTACGCAAATATCTCCCCTACAAATATTGACTGGGATTGAAGGTACCACACCTGTCGTTCGGGCTCTTGTACGCGATGTCGCTCAAGATGTTTCAACTGGTAACCGTGAGGCTTTAGTAACTTTACGTAGGCAACGAGTTACTGAGTTACTATCAGCGAATCAACAACGCCAAGACGAGCATGTAAACCGTGGGAGGCAACCACCTCGCGCTTTCCAATTAGGAGACTTTGCATTTGTAATTAAACGGGCTCAAGCCACTGGAAAGCTCGACTCTTGTATGCGAGGTCCATATAGGGTGACCAAGGTGTTGCCTTATGACCGTTATGAGTTAGAACTGTTAGCAAATTCCCGAGGAAAGAGTACCCAGGCTGCATCCGAGTACATGAAGCCTTGGCATGGCGAGTGGACGCCAGAAACTTGCACCGCATTTTTCTCACGTGAGTTGTCGACTTCTATGCATGGTAGGGGCCCATACTTCTACCTACTACTATCAGAATCTTTTGTGACGTAAGACGTGCTGCGCGCATGCGGTCACGGCAGACACCCATGCCATGGTATGCGATTTAATCGCGGAACACGTATGACGTGTGGGTGACTATGTCACTGATACCTAAGCTAAGGTGTGCGACATTGTCGCGGCGACTGAGAGTCTACTTTTGGAGCGTGTTAATACACGGGTGGCATAAGGCGCACAGCGCAGTCACGGCAGACACCCATGCCATGGTATGCGATTTCATCGCGGAACACGTATGACGTGTGGGTGACTATGTCACTGATACCTAAGCTAAGGTGTGCGACATGGTCGCGGCAAACACGTGACGACGTGTGGTGGTCTCCACCGGTAGACATGCATGCGGCCATAAGCTGCTGTGCGGTCATGTGTTTACGAGCTCGATAAGGGACTTATGTTTGAGAGTATGCTTGTTCCAAATTTCTCGTTACTGAATTGAATTAACTTTTTGCGTTTGAAAGTGTTGTGAATGGAATTTGCATCAGAGGTACTAAAGCGCGCGTATTAGTGCCTGTGATACAAAACTTATGATTGCGAGATTCGTTAGTGAGCTTTGACATACATGTACTCATATGTACCTTTCTCGCACTTTACAGTTGAAGACAATGACGACTATGCGGTCGAGGACGCCGCAGAGTCAGAGACGGCCGTGTTAGAAGATAACGTCGAACCTTGAAAAAAAAAAAGAAAGAGATAGCACGATGGGCGTGTCCGATGACGCGTCTGCTGCGAGAGCGGGGTACCACCACCCTTCCGAGCGGCGGGGGCGATGCGACGACGGCGCGCCCGCAAGCTTGGTCTTGCTTCTGACTGCGGCATCCGAGCGGGCAAGACGTTATTAGGGCTCTTAGACCACGTTTCAGCCATTTTGTTTGTTCGCGTACTTTCCATTGATTTTGTACTCAGTTGATTTTAATTATTTTCAGAATAAATATTTTTCATTTAAAGTAATAGTTAACCGTTAATTTTGTGTGTTGTTATATTTTTTTATATATTCCTCTTCTGATTTGTAATACTATTATAAACTATAATACCTATTATACCAATATTATCTATATTACATCATGCATATATATAAATAAATAAATATAAATTGCTCAATGTTCTGAAGAATCGAAGTAAAATGTCCTAACCCGAGATTTAAAAGAATCTGATGAGAGCGCCATCTTTATATGCAACGGCAGTGAATTCCACAGCTATGCCGTATGCACAGTAAACGACTTAGAGAATGATCGTGACGTATGAGGGGGTATGAATAAAATAGGATTGTTACTCGCACGCAAACGACTATCAATTTGGCGAACAGAGAACCTATCATGAAGATATTTCGGAAAGGAAGATTTATAAAGCACGTGGAATAGCAATGAAAGAGTGTGTACGTTGCGGCGATGCTTGATAGGGACATTTTGCATGGACTCGCCGCACGCGGTGACGCTGGTGGCCACTAAATTAGTATGAAAATAGTCGGTGGCCGCGTTTTATAGTGGCCTGTTTGCGCCGAGCCTAAGCGGTTGGCTGTTCTTACATGTCTTTAGGTTCTTAAAGGCTTAAAAATTTAAGAAGAGTGTTGGACCCTTCTACACAAGAATTACGTTATCAAACTTGACTCTGTTAACATACTGAACTCTTTCTGTCTGGCCATTTGGGCCAAAACCGACCTGCCATCTGTAATGAATTATATTCATATTCAAGTTTAGATTTGTTTCACCTCTCAAAGTCCCGACTCAAAACTGATATTGTCAAAATGCTTTGTTCATAACTTGGATCTTCCCCCCTTTTTAGCTTATTAATACAAATTCAAGAGAAAATAGATTTCTGGCAATAAAATAGATAATTATAAAGTTCAACTAAAAAACTAAATTTAAAAACTAAACTAATACCTAAATTAAAATCTAAATTAAACTATATTAAAACTCTAAATGTGGTTCATGTGGCATCGTGCCAAGAACACTGGCTGCATTCCCGCGCTGAATGGCTACTGCAATCTTCTGCGCGAGATATGAACTTTTCCTTTTCCGAGTACATAATAACAAAGTTCACTTTGTGATATAATATGGTTCTTCAATCACTGTTGGTTTATCAATAAACTAAAATAAAAATAAATTTACAGGTACAGCAGTCTCTCATTTGATGAGATGTTATTAAATTATTTTATTATTGTCGTTCACTTAATATTGTTAAATTTTATTTAAAAGTCTCTCTATATTAGACTGGAAGTCCCTTAATAGGCTCCGGGCTGGTGTTGGGAGGTGTCGAAAAAACCCAAGTTAGGTTGCGTCACGTTGAAAACGACCTTTGCGACTGCATTGCCATTCAGTCGATGAACCACCTACTGTCGGGTCCGAAATGCCCTACGTCATGAACCTTAGAGTACCTTATTGAGGCTAATGACAAAGGTTATGGTAAACCTGCCAGGGTCACCACCGGATCAATTGAAAATATAATCGATTAGCTTAAGTGATTACGGATTTTTATAAATTAAGTGTGGGTATATATGAACTTAATAAAATTGAAATACTAACTATATTTTTTTATAATTTTTTTCTATAATAAAATAATTATTTATACATCATAAAACAGTTTTCTATTATTTTTATTTACAATATATTCTCGATTATTTTTCAAAATTTTTACATTTTATGAACTATCTTCTAATACTTCGAATGTTGAGGAGAGAAACATCATGGCTACCTGCCAGGCAATGGGTCTCATGGAAACTTATCAAAACGTTGTCTATTCGACAGTGAAAGTGGTTGCAACTCTTACAAATGAAAATAATAAGAAATAAAAGTCAGGCTACCTCTGCATCTGATGGAGGAGCTTCATTGAATTCTAACTCAACCCCCGAGTGTAGGTCCCCACCTTATGACATTCAAAATCATTAGACGAACCATTAGTTCGTATGTCACGAGCTGATATTTCAGCCTAAATACAAAATTATGGGAATTGGGCTTTAGGGCGGTGGTATACTGCGATTGTTAATCGCTGAAAGAGCTCGTTTTTGTTTATAGTTTGATTACGTATAATTTTAAATAGGTAAACAAAATCTTGGGCGAATTTACGCCCAATTTGAGAACTATTGCCACAACAACGAAGCTACAGCAAAGTTAAAAAAGTGCATACAAGATGGCGTTAACACATACTACAACTCAGAGTTACTTTGATTGGCTGCATCGCTGTAAAGTACGAAATGCCATCTGAAGCAAACTGTATGTTAATCAAAAATAAAAACCGGCCAAGTGCTAGTTGAACTCACGTGGCTCTCCACGTGAGTTCAACTTGCACTTGAGTGGAGAGGGTTCCGTAGAATGCCCAAGCCAAATGTTTTTATTATATGACATTTGAAAGACGCGTGTTACTGTAAACTACTACTAGCACTATATCTAGTGGTGTTTTAGTGAAATATTTTCCTTAAGTGAACGTATTATATTGAGTTTACTACTTTATTTTCAATTGATAAAATCGTTATAGGTTTTACTTTAATCTATAAGCAAAAAACTATATTTTGTAAATTTTTCAAAATTTTATGTAGTTGGTCAGAGAATGGTCAATTTTTGTCTTCTTTCATGAATAAAATCAAAATTGTTTTTTTTATTTTTAAACACTAACAAAAATATATTTGAGATCCTCATACGAACCCTTTCATTTGTTATATGACACAGTAAGGTTTGCAAATCTTTTTATTTTTAAATTTTACCCAATTTCACCTGATTTGGTCCAGGAGATTCGAAGCAAATTGGCTTTGACAAACGGACGGAAAGACACACGAGTAATCCTATAAGGGATAAGTTTTTTATTTTTTTTTACGGAACCCTAAAAAAGAAAAGATCGTTGTTGGAGCCTCAGCTTGCCAGGCGCAACACTACCCAACCATTCGCTCGCGCGGGAGTGAAATGGTTGTACATACCACTTTGCTCCCGCTACAAGCTAAATAATACTATGATCATGTTAAATGTATCTATTTTTGTGCAATCAATAAGAGTATTGTAATGTAATTATATCACGTAAATTTAGTACCCCTTAGTCAAGTGTTAGAATTTATAAGTGAGAGCTATGAGATTCCTTTCTGTGTAGAACTATCCTGTTCTGTAGAGTTTCAATTTCAATATTAAAAACATTTTAAAAAATGCAGTAGGTAAGTAGCATTAAACTGCGATTATCAAAACTATTAAGGAAATGGTCGAAAAAAAAGTGCTGTTAAAAAATATGAAAAAAAAAAAACTTATTGTGTCTCCAGCCGAATATCATTATCGGCGGAGTGTAGAGACAAACTGACATAATGTATCGAGATAGATTGCGAAAGCGAATTTTGTTTGCACTTGTTGAATGAGGTCATGAGTTAATGCTATTTTAGAATGTATGTTAGCGTCTGAAATTCAGGTTCATTTATTCTTCTAATTGAGTGTGTTATTAGGCGTTATTACTAATACTGTCAGGTTTTTAAAACTCACAGGCATCTGACATAGCTCAACGACTAACATCTTAGTGACGGAGTTTTTGGCGGGAAGTCAAAGGGTTCAGTTAAGTTTGCTTTAAGTTGTTTTGCAAATTGATTCTAGTGAACTTTATTATATGGAATCGGTGAGTTTAGTGTTATAAATGCTCATGTTCATGGACAATATGTGAAACGGTTAAAGTGGACACTCATAGTGCGGTTGTAGTGATATTTATTTGCGGACTGTGGTGGGATTCTTCAGGCGCCGTCCGCCACTCAATCGGCTATGAAAACCAGTGGACTCGTATAGATTTGTTGCCAGAAGCTCCCTTGAAGCAATCAAAAGACCTACACCAACCTTTGATTGCATAGTTAGGGTTAGGGTTAGGATTAAAGAAGTGATAAAATAAAGATAGGCTCTAAAGGACTAGTATCCAGAGCCGTAAAATAATTATAAAAAAGAAAACTGCTGGGCATAAGCCTCCTTTTGTCTGCGCCATCCTGCTCTGTTGGTAAATTATTTATAATTAAAAACAATACTATCGATAGTTCCTTCATCTCCAGAACCGATACTATCCATCGTAACGGTACTATCGATAGACTATCTATACTATTGCTTTGCTTAAAATACCGTTGCTCGATAGTCCGCTATCGATAGCGGACTATCGAGCAGCAACACTAATGCTGTGTACTTTCCCATCTTCCGCCGGTGGAAGCAAGGTAGGACACAAACTTTGCGTAGAAGTGCTTCATTAAGATTTTTTCCCAACTCACTTCACTTTAATTTAACGCCACTACAAAAGACCTCATTTTCCACTGCAGTGTATCACAGAGTAAGTTTTCGTTCGAACTATAACGACTTTCGGATCGCGTTCACAAAGCTCCGGTAAAACGAAATAATAGCCTTTAAACATCTCCTGCCTTGGTAATTTTGAAAAATAGTTGAAGTTTTTATTTGATTATAATATGTAACAAAAACCCTGTCCGATCCTTATAGGAGCAATTCAGACCGTCAATATGAAAAACTTTTCCTATGGGACCAATGCTTGATACTCGAAAAAAAAAACGACAATTTAATATAAAAGTGTTCGGCCGGCCCGCCAATTTGTATGAAAATGTAGTTTTTTTCTTCGAGTTTCAAGCATTGGTCCCATAGGAAAAGTTATAAATAACGACATTCTGAGTTGCTCTTACAAGGATGGGACAGGGTTTTTGTTATATATTTTTTTTTAATTATATTTGTTGTACCTACATAATCTTATTATTTCATTAAGGCCGGGTGGCTTCCTTCCGAAACACGGTTTGTTGTGATTAATATGCATATTAAATTTGGTAGCAGCTTCTCTTCAGTACGTACAGTCTGATCGAGGGAATGGGCGACAACGCAACTAACAACTCTTCAGTATATTTATTCTTTCTCCATCTCCTCGCCTACCATCATGCTGAAAGTGGCATTTCAGTCTTGCAGCCCTGGGCTCTGTCTTCTTAGAGCCGCAAGACCCAAAATACTCTGTTTGCTACCCTAATGTGTCCGACAGAGCATTTTATAGCTGTCTATCTATATTATTTAAGTGCTATGCTCTTGTCACTTGGAGTATGAATTTTCTTCAATTTGTCTCTCTCGTCCGACAGCCGTTTAAGTTCGCTGTACGACACGACGTTAACCTTCTCCTTTTCCCTTCTGTCTTCCTTTCAATTATGTTTTTTTTTTAAAGAAATCATCGTTTCGTATTTGGGTTTGTACTGTACACGTATGTACATATCGTGGCCATATCGTAGATTTGATCACTTTATGAAATGATCGAACATTTCATGAATTGGTCGCATTTCATGAAACGGCCAACTTAATTTGACCAGATCATGAAATCGTCAACGTTTCACGATTTTGTCATCCACGTTTGGCCGGATCGTATAAACAGGCTGAAAAAAGCAAACAAAAACAAAAACTTGTGACAGAGCGCTATAGGTAGGTTGAGGTTGCGGCCCAAGGGCCACCCCAAGCCGCACAACATGAATGTACATTAGTTTATATGTAAACTAAAAATATAACAATTTTACGATATAATCAACCATTTCTTGAAGTGACACGGTAAGTTCATGAAATGGTCGAACTTATTTGATCATATCGAGAAACAATTTCTTATCATTGATCCGCCCAATCCACATCACGATGTGGCCAGTAGCCAGTGCAACATTTCATGAAATGCGACCATTTCATGAAATTCTCGATCATTTAATGAAGAGATTAAATTTAATTCAAATATGTTTGAATAACATCTTATTAAACTAGACACTACAATATACTACAATCCAGCTAACGCGACTAAATTGAAACACTAAATTAAATCAAAACGCTTGATACGTTAACATTATGAATTTAGTTTAGCGACGTCCGGAATACATTGCTTTGTTAGGATTGTGACATGTGTAAGTGGGGAACGCTGATTAGTTATAACAATGGCGGCATGTATGTATCTACACGTATATGCACATGAATAGACGATGCGGCTAGCAACCATTACTATTTTGATTCTTTGTTCCATCCTCTCGCCTATCATCTCGCTAAAAATGATCTTTCGGTCTTGGCACCCTGGGGTTTGTTTGCTTAGAGCTCCAAGACCTAAAATACTCTACATGCCACATAAGGAATAAAAACATTATTATATATGTAGGATACGTATGTATATATTGAAATAACAGCTAATAAAACCAAACACCACAATACACTGCTATCCGGCCAACGCGACTAAATTGAAACACTAAATTAAATCAAAACACTTGATACGTTAACATTTTGCATTTAGTTTAGCATCGTCCGGAATACATTGCTTTGTTTAGGATTGTGGCACAATTGGGGAACTTTGTTTTGTTATTAAATTGCGACGTTTTCAAAACATAGCTCAGTTTTTAATTCATTATTTAGGATTTTTTTGGTATCCATTTTCCAGCACTACAGGTCAGCTTAAATATATAAAGATAAACAAATTTATACGTACAAATCACACAGATTGAAGTGGCAGTGGGCGGGACACATAGCGGGACGAACCGATGGCCGATGGGGCAAAAAGGTTCTCGAATGGTGAGCGAAGCGTAGGACATCCATCCACAAGGTGGTCTGACCTGACTAAGGTCGCTGGAAAGCGCTGGATGCAGACCGCTCTAGATCGGTCGGCAGTGGACGTTATGCGGCTGAAATGATGATGAAGGTATAGATTGCTTTTCAAAGTAAGTTCCAGACTTGTTGACTTTGGTTTTAGATTAATTATTGCAGAAAAACGAGTGATATTAAGAGCACTATTTGACTCCAAGAAATTATAACGTCATTAGTCTACATTTCATATAAATCCCATGGAAAATGTTTGTTTTGACGTTTATAAAAAGTACCTGATTTGAGTAGTTGGAAAGTAGCGAACTGTTTAAATGGAAAGTACTTTAGTATCACAGACTGAATAATCGCATAACTTATCGACTTGAATTGGACTGTATAATTTTATATATCTTGTATCTTATAGCCTCTTAAGTCTTATAACATAAATAAAATATGTTTCGTTCTAAATATCGTTTATTCTTGTCTTACTTTTTCTTGTCACTATTGACAGCACGAAATACTTTTTCGTATAAAAAGCAATATAAAAAGAAGGTTTTAACACTTCAACATACCGGCCTCCAAAGGGCACTATTTTGCCCTTTAATTTACAGAAAATAGCAATTAAAAGAAAATGTACATAACTTACTGCACAAAATTAATCAATAAACTTATAAATCTTAGAATAACACAACATTTTTTTAAACAATCTTAATATGTAGTCTCAACTACTGTTGTATTGGTAGAACACATAACTTGGACGTAGGTCTCTTTATTAAGGAATTCTGAGTGCGAAGAGTAACCACTCTAGTCAAGCTATATATACTCAATTATACACATACTCACCAACCACGTGTTTCGTGTTTATAATGTTTCGAAAAACAAGTAAACGAATATTTTCTTCCTATTTTCTTTAAACCAAGCAATTATTTCATAATGAATACGTACGTGTACGTATTATGAAAAAAAATGAATAAAAGCAAGAAATTTCTGGGTAGGAAAAAGAAGGGAGGTTTCAAGAATACATCAAAAAAGAAAAGGAAAAGTGGTGGAGAACATGAGATAGTGAACAAGAAAGCAATTTTTAATAGGTATAAAAATAAACAAAAAGTCGAAGAGGAGCTAGCCAAGAAAAAACAACTAGAGAGAAAGTTTCAACTAGCTCAGGTCACTTATTCGGAAAGTGAAGAGGAAGAAGATGTATATCAGCAGCTTCTGTCGTCTTTTGGTAAAGGGAAGGATGAGAAAGTTGTGTTGAGTGATGAGAGTGAAGCCGAGAGTTGTTCGGAAATTGAGGTTGATATGACAATTGGGGTGGGTGAAGATGTTGGTCAGGACAATACTGATACCAGTGCTCCTAGTGAAGAGGACAGTGATATAAAAATGAAGCCACAAAATGACATAGAGGGCAATGAAGTATCTGAAGAAGATCCATTTACAAAACATCTCCAATATGACTTGAGTGATGAACTGTTAGTGTCTCTTAACAACATTCCTCCCAGCACAGAACATGTAAACAAAAACTGGCCAGTGCTTGGTAACTTAGCAATAGTTATACCAAAGCCTGTAGAAACATTTTCCAAGAAAACCAAGCCCAAAATATCATTAATGCGAAGAGTAACCACTCTAGTCAAGCTATCTTTACCTATATGTTTGATTACCACTCTACCAAGCAGCCATCGACATGGTGGCAAATCATCTTCCTTTACTAATACTACATCCCCAATTTCCGGCTCAGGAGTTTGATAAGACCACTTATAACGGTGAAGAAAATGCGTAAGATATTCCTGAGACCAACGTTTCCAGAATGTTTGCATCAATTTCTGTGTAAGCTGCCATCTTCTAAGTGCAGGAGTATTACACTGGCAAAAATTATAATCTGGTGCTGTTACCAAACGTTCACCCACAAGGAAATGACCTGGTGTTAATACATTAATAGCATCTGATTCAGAATCAATTCGTGACAATGGACGTGAATTCAAACAAGCTTCTATTTGAATAAGAACCGTAGATAACTCCTCATAGGTTAAAGTCATATCTCCAATTAATCTTTTTAAATGAAATTTTGTCGACTTTACTCCTGCTTCCCATAAACCGCCAAAGTTGGGCGCATGTGGTGGAATAAAATGCCAAGTGGTTCCTTGATTTGAAAGACTTTCAGATACTTCGTCTACCAGCCTAGAATTTTCATCAGCAAGCATCCTTTGCAACTCTCTAGATGCACCCTTAAAATTAGTTCCATTATCGCTCCACAATTCTGAACAATGTCCACGACGAGCAACGAAAAAGTTTTAAGGACGCTAAGAAACCTTGAGTTGTAAGATCGCTCACTACTTCAAGATGAATAGCTCTTGTTGACATACATACAAAGAGACATATGTAACCCTTAGTGGAACGATGACCACGACCCTTTGAAGTCCTTATATTTATAGGCCCTGCAAAATCTACCCCACTAAACTGAAACGGTCTACTAGGAGAAACTCGTGCTGATGGTAACTGTCCCATGAGTTGAACTGATGTCTTACTTGAAAATCGAAGACATTTAATACATTTTCTTACATATGTTTTAATTAAATACTTCGCTCCTACGATATAATATTTTGACGAAATGTATGCAAGCATTAATTGAATCCCACCATGCAAAGTTTTTTGATGTGCATCATTAATAACCAAATCAGTGAAATGCGACCTCTTCGGTAACAGAATGGGATGTTTTGCATCCTTACTAAGTTGAGATCTATCTAATCTTCCTCCTACACGTACAATACCACTAATATCTAAAAACAAATTCAAAGATTTATAAGGCATTTTGAATTTAGCCTCTCCTGGTTTGTTTAATTCGGCTATCTGCTCTTTAAGAGTTTCACCTTGATAAAACTTAATGCAAAATTCTAATGCATGAGATAACTCCTTTGTAGTTAAATAACGACTATTATGTCGTTTGTCAGGTATTCTAATATTAATAAATCTCTTACAATAAGCTACTACTCGAATCAACTTCGATAATGTAGAATACTTGTTCCATATTTCAGATTCTGCTACAACCAAAAAACTTCTAGATTCCTCCAAATTAGTTTCGATATCTTTAGGCTTATTATATAATATTAAATTCTCGCTCAGAAATTCCGGACCATTGAACCACATTGTTTTTGTCAACAATTCTGATGGATGGACACCTCTAGATGCGTAGTCAGCAGGATTTTTCGAAGACATAACATGTGACCATTGATCAGCTTCCAAAGTGGTTAAAATCTCGGATACCCTGTTAGCGACAAAAGTCTGCCATCTACTTGGGTGATTGTTAAGCCAGGCTAAAACTACGGTCGAATCTGTCCAAGCATGGATATCTTTCTTATTTATTCCCATTACATCTGACACTTCCACAAGTAATCTAGTCACAAGGACTGCACCGCAAAGTTCTAAACGAGGAATTGAAATTTGTTTTATTGGAGCAACTTTAGTTTTAGCAGTAATTAACGAGACACGGACTTTATTATCACTATCAATTATTCTAATATACACAACTGCTGAGTATGCTATCTTGGATGCATCAGAAAATCCATGCAATTCGATTTTTTTATTGTTCACTTCCATGCCAAGCCATCTGGGAATGTTTATTTGCTTCAGTTGGTATAAATCAGAACGATAAATATCCCATTCGCTTACTAGATTGCTCGGTACCACTTCATCCCAATCCATACCAGTAATCCATAATTTCTGAATTAAAGCCTTAGCTAAAATCACACTAGGTGCTATCCAGCCCAAAGGATCGTATAACATTGTTATTTCGGATATAATTTTCCTTTTTGTTACTGGACCAGATTCCTTTGGTAAATCTACCGAATATTTGAAGACATCAGCGCAACGATCCCAGGTTAAACCTAGTAACTTTACAATGGCATCAGTTTTCAACTTCAATCCTTTTAAAGCTTCTACATCTTCTTGCTTTATTTTATTTAAAAGGTCATCATTATTTGTCATCCATTTTTGTAGTTCAAAACCCCCTTTCTTCAGTAACTTATTCATCTGTTCATAAATTGTAACTCCTTGTTCTACTGTATCACATCCAGTTAATAGATCATCCATATAGAAATCATTCTTTACTATATCTGCTACTTGATTATAATTAGGGCCTTCATCTATCGCCACTTGTTGTAGTGTTTTTACGGCTAAATATGGAGCAGCTGCAGTTCCAAATGTAACTCTTGTTAGTCTATATTCTTGTATTGCATTGTTTTTTTCATTGCTCCAAATTAGACGTTGAAAATTAGCATCATCTTCAGATTCCTTTATTTGCCGATACATCTTAACAATGTCAGCGGCTAAACATATTTTATGCGTTCTCCAGCGCATTATTAAATGACGCAAGAGTGGTTGTAAACTGGGTCCAATCATTAACATATCATTTAATGATACTCCGTTGTAATTTTTTGCTGAAGCATCAAATACAACACGAAGCTTCGTTGTATCTCTGTCCTCTTTAATCACAGCGTGATGGGGCAAATAAAAACATTCTTTTTTATCTTTTTCTTTGTCTGGTATCTTTTCCATGTGTTTCATTTGTACATATTCATCAATTACTTGTGTATACTTTATCTTTAAATCTTCATTCTTATCGAATCGCTTTATTAATCCTCTAAATCTTTTCAAAGCTACTTGCTTCGAATCTCCATTCAACTTTTCAGAAAATTCCATTTTAAATGGCAGTTGAACTATATATCTACCATCTGAATCACGTCGTGTAGTTTTAGAATAAAATTCCTCGCATAAAGTTTCTTCTTCGGTCATCAGACGAGATGTATTTGAATCAGATTCTAACTCCCAAAATTTCTTAAGAAAATTATTGTCAGGGGTACACACGTGCATGGTAATAACATTATTAACATTATAGCCTTGTTTATCAGTAACTCCAGAAAGAACCCACCCAAATGAGGTCGATTGTGCTATTAAGGAGCCATTAGGTGCCTTTAATACTCCTTCTTGTATTATTTGCCCATACACTTCAGCTCCTAACAACAGATCAATTTTGTTGGGAGTATGATACTGAGGATCTGCCAGCTGTAATTTGTTTAAGTCCAACCATTCAACCGGAATGACCTTTTTATTCGGCAAAAGAGAAGTGATTGCCTTTAACACGTATGCTTGAACAGTAATAATAATGTCATAGTTAATTCTTGAACGAATCTTAAGTTGTACCATATATTTAGCTGTAATATTTTTATTTCCCTCTAAACCAGATATAAATCCCTTTACTGGAAACTTACGAATTCCTAGGTATTGCACAGTTGCTTCTGTCACAAAAGAGGCTTGAGATCCTTGATCTAGTAAAGCCCTAATCATTTGACTCTCTCCAAAAGCTGTTTCAGCTTGTACAACAGCTGTCGCAAGCAATACTTGACTATTTAAGGACATTTCACCCGAAGCGAAACAAGAAACAACTTGACATTCATCATCATTATTAGAAGCTGCTGCTTCTGCTACAGGAGTATTCGCGTTATCCATTACTACGGTTAAGGCTTTATTATCAACTTTAGTACTATCAACAACCGAGTCCGAAACCGCAGAATGCAGCAATGTATTGTGTTTTCTTTTGCAAGTTTTGCATAAAGGTGCGATGCGACAATACTTGGCAGAATGGTTATTACCAAAACAATTAAAACATAACCTATTTTTTGATATGAAATCATAACGCTTATAGACATCCAAAGCGCAAAACCCTTTGCATACACCCAATTTGTGATTCTCTGAGCAAAACTCACACTCAAACGTATTACTTACATGGAATGATCTTGTTATACCAGTGGAAGTTGAAGGTCTCTGCCTTGAATCAATACACTCTAAAGCTCGGAATCTGCTTTGTAAAAAGTCTGAAAATTGAGCATATGTTGGTAACTCTGTTGACATATCAGCTGATATTTTCAACTCCCACTGTTTCCTGGTTTCCATATCTAATTTGTACCCAACTATGTGTATAACAATTATATCCCATGAACTAACATCAATTCCTAAATTCTTTAATGCAAATAGGCAGTCAGATGTCGTATCCAAAAGATCTTTTAAAGCAGCTGCTGATTCAACAAAAGTACTACGTTGACTAAATAATCGTTTCAAAATGCAATTTGCTAAATATTTTTTATTATTGTATCTATCATGTAACTGATTCCAACATTGTACATAGTTAGCAGCAGTAATTGGGGTTTGGCGTATTAATTGTTCCGCCTCACCACTCAAGTGAGCCTTTAAGTAGTGTAACTTCTGGACATCATCAATAGACGGATTAGCATGAATTAACGACACAAACATGTCTCTAAAAGATGTCCATTCATTGTATTTTCCCGAAAAAATTGGAATTGTTATTTTAGGCAATCTTACTGCCGACTTTGTTGTTCCATTTTCATTTAAAGTATCTTTATTTGTAGAATCTTTATCATACTTAGAACCAAATGTTTTCAACTTTAAGTTCAATGCAGTTTTGTATTCTATAAAAAGTTCTTCAGTTTGTTCGTACAGATCTTCCTTGGCATACGAACTATCTAGTATTTCTTCTCTTTTATATTCTTTTACAATCTGTTCATGTGTAGTTTTAAATGTTCCCCATAATTCTTCTAAATTTACAAGACGTGTCTCAATGTAAACATCAGTAATTCTGTCTTTTGGTGACTTTTTAAAATTTATATATGCCTTATTAATTCTTTCTTTAATATCGCTTTGACAATTTAACCAGCCCTCCATTATGAAAATTTGGTTTACAAACGGAATTGTAAAATAAAATATAAATTAATTATTTGGCCAAGGAAAATCTGTATAAACTATAACTGTATAACATATAATTAGAATAGCAAAATCCAAAGAAAATATCAAAAAAAAATTAAATAACTAAACGTTTTTTTAATTGTTCCATCTCAATGTTCACCTTAATTCACTTTTCACTTTTGTTTATTAGTTCAATCGTACTTACAGTTTATCCAGATATTTATTCCGACACCATCCCTATTATTTGAAAATTTTCGGCAACTACCTTATTACATCGCAGAATTTTTCCGTCACTTTTATTAAATATGAATACTTTCCAGCGATGCTCTACCTTCAGAAGTAGGTAATCATATACTCTTATTTCGAATATGTTCAATAACTTCACTTCTTTGCTTGGGTAATTGAAATTGCAATGCTGACTCAGTGTTCACGGTTCTCGAAGGAAATGAATAATCGCATAACTTATCGACTTGAATTGGACTGTATAATTTTATATATCTTGTATCTTATAGCCTCTTAAGTCTTATAACATAAATAAAATATGTTTCGTTCTAAATATCGTTTATTCTTGTCTTACTTTTTCTTGTCACTATTGACAGCACGAAATACTTTTTCGTATAAAAAGCAATATAAAAAGAAGGTTTTAACACTTCAACACAGACTAAACTTCCACCAAAAAATTAGCTAGTGTTAAATACCCACTATATACACGATCTATAGTTCACTGCTATATCTGTTTCCGTATTTCTGAACTAGTGTGCCGCAACCGCGGCGGGTTGTCAAAGCGCTGCTCATTACCAACAGGAAACTGAACGCTCGCTCCATTTCCTTCAAGGTCCTAGCAAACTGAATAAACACATTACACTTTTTTGACAGTTGGGTAAAAAGATAAACCCCAGAGAAAATTAACATACACACACAGACCTGAGATAAATGAATGTACCTAAAGGTAGGCATATGAAAAGAATGTGACTGCTACGAGAAAATATCTTATGTAAGTACTAAAAGTACATTTATCCAGTTAATAATAAAAGCACAGCAGGGAGCAAAAGCTAATAATATATTTATTTTTGAAATATGCTTTTTAAGCATCTTTATTTGACACACCACGCAGTGTGCTTCGATTTATTAAATTTTTTGGTTTATGGATTTTAAGGATTGGTGTAAGGCGGCCATTGTGCCGCTCTATAAAAGCAAAGACTCACAGCAAGACTGCAAAAATTACCAAGGTATTAGACTTCTCAGCATTGTCAGCAAGTTGTATGCTAAGGTTTTGATTGAAAGAGTGATGAAAGATACTGATGGAAAGATATGGGATGTACAAGCAGGATTTAGAAAGGGAATGGGTTGCGCGGATCAGGTTTTTTCCTTAAGATGCATTCTAGATAAACTTTTGGCTAAAGGTCAAAAAGTTAATGCGACTTCATAGATCTGGAAAAGGCCTATGACAGAGTGGTGAGGAATGAGTTGTGGTCGACACTGTCTGACTATGGGCTGAACGGTCAGCTGGTCCGAGCACTGAAAACACTTTATAGCGATTCCAGTTTGTGTCAGACTTGGTGGCGAATACACAGACTGGTTTAATATTGAAAAGGGTGTTAGACATGGATGTGTAGCGTCACCTTGGCTGCTTAACCTATTCATGGACAGTAATTTGACAAATCTGAAAGATGTTGAATGTGGTGTAAGAATGGATAAGTTACTTATAAAGTGGCTTCTCTATGCTGATGATCAACAGAAAATGATAATTGTTTTGAATGAAGCTTTGGACAAAAAGGGAATGAAAATAAATGTAAGTAAAACGAAAGTAATGGTGTTCGAGAAGGATGAATATATAACAAAATGCAATATTGTGGTAAATGGATGTAAAGTGGAGCAAGTGGAAAAGTTTGTTTATTTGGGATGTAAGTTTACAAGAAATGGAAAGCACGAGAGTGATATAGAAAGAAAATTGAGCGCGGGAATTCAAGTGAATGGGGCACTGCGTTCCTTTATGAACAGCACGAAAGTGTCAAACATAGCACGTTTGGTTGTTCTTAATGGAGTGCTGATAATGACGTTGGTGTATGGAAGTGAGAGTTGGGTATTGTCACGTTGTGTTTTTTTTTATCATTACAGGATACGTTGCAGACTACTCTAAACGCACCCATTTTGTTTATGGTCTCTGGCTGTATGAACTTCTGTTCATATGCCTTTAAAATTTTAGCGAGTACTGTCACTTTGACATTTCCGGAGCGGCAGTGTTTTGACGTTTTTCCCAATTGTTGGGAGTTTATTTATTATGGGTTACCTAAGTTAACTGTTTATGAACAATTTGGGTACTAGAGGCGTTCCAAATTAGTTTAAATGCATTCGTTGTTTTTATATTATCGGGGAGTTTTGTTTGGTACAGGTGTGGATCGCCTTGAGTGCCGGTTTGATAGTTAATAGTTTGTTTTGGAAAAATCTTCCAACAGACATTGATTAAGGTAATTTTGATTCATGTTGAGGCATCTGGAAGTCTAACAATAAAACCATATCGCAGGAGTGTCTCTGCCTTTTTTTCCTTGGCTGGTGGATATCTAATCAACCAAATCAAAGATCAGAAGACCAGGATTTATTTCGGCCGCCAGGCCAGCGGTGAGCTGCTGGCCTGGCTGGCCTGAGTCTTTATTTTCTTTCTTTCATTTAATTTGTTCTTTTGGAAATCTTGGAACTTTTATTTATACAAAGAGCACAGTCTCTCAATGGTGACATTTAGTATTTACAATCTACCGATAACTTTGTTTGCTGTAATAGATATTAATTTTAACTGTAGTTAGTAAGATGGAACTTATGCCCGGAGTGTATTTACTGAGCTAGATTTTTATGGGCAGTCTTATAACTACAGGCTGTTTATTTTAGTAGGTTTATCCTAAATTAAAGTGTGTACAGCAAGTGATTTTTAAAATATGTGCATTTATGTAAACATATCAAAAATATATCTGAGTCCAGTCTATTTTTTTCCAATCAGGTTAACCGAAAGAAACTCAACATCATCACTAACCATCCATATTTTTCTTGTGATTATTTCATCATTATTATATATTTTTTTGCACAGTGGCTCCACTAATGCCGGGCTGTGCCCAGGAGACACCCTCGCAGTATGGCAGAAAAGGCACGGAAGAAGAATAAATGCAGTTGAAATGAGAACACTGAGAAGTATGTGTGGTGTTACTTTGAAAGATCCGATTAGAAATGTTATCATAAGGGACCGGTGTGGACTGAAAGAATATGTAGTAACAAAAATTGAGAAAGAAATATTTAGATAGTTCGGACATGTAGAAAGGATGGATGAAAGGAGCTTTACTAAAAGGGTCTACAAAGCAAACGTGAGTGGAAGAGTGGGTCAGGGTTGTCTTCAACGAACGTACCGCGATCAGATTGCAGACATTCTTAAAAAGGAGAGGTCAGAAGTACCCGTAACCGGTGGGCATGCATGAAGAGAGTGATGAGTGTAGATGAAGCCAAAGAGGTCTGTCAGAATCGTAGCAAGTGGAGGTCCTTGGTCTCTTCCTACCCCTGTGGCAAACAGGCGTGATAATATGTATGTATGTATGTATGTACTTTATGGCCTACAAAGGGCGCCACCATTTATTTACTGTGACGTCACATAGCCTATAACTAGCAGACAGCTAAGACGCTTCCCACGAGACCTTATTTGTCGAGGTATTTTGGACCTTTAGAGACACGAGGGAACCTTAATAAATCAAACCTCGGGCTATACTAGATCACTATAGTATAATGTAAATAAAATAACAGCCAAAAACCAAAAATTATTCAGCATTTTCATATAAAAGCGTCCAGCCGCCCGGGCACTTTGTATGGGAATGTCTATTTTGTTTTGGTTTTTTGGTTGTTATTTTAATTTAACTATAGTATATAATATAGTGATCTAGCATAGACCGTGGTTAGATTTATTACGGGTAATGTCCATTCCACGTTGTATAGCGGTGAAACACATAACCCTCTTTTTGGCTTCGCTGTAGTTGGATAAAAATACTACATACAACTTACTGAAATCTTCCCACCTCCTCACAGACACGAAGTATATCTAATAAACGTGCCGTGTTTGGCAGACTGCCATTGTATTTTGATGAAATATCTCAAGCCTCAACTTGTTACGGTCAGTTTGTCGCTAAAGCGCTTACGACACTGACGTTATATCACATGGACAACGAAACAGATACAGATATAATGCGACACAAATAAGTTGAACGAAAATGGTGGACTTTAAAGATTTTTGTACCAATTTCCAGCACGCAGATTGAACCAAAATGGCGGATATCGGCGCAGGTACCAGTAATGCGCTGATGACTGCCATTTTGGTTCAATTTACGTGTCGGGAATTTGTACAAAAATGCTTTGAAGTCCGCCTTTTTTGTTCAACTTATTTGTATTGCATTATACATTATGACGTCTTTATCCCTGATGGGGTAGACAGAGTTAACTGTAACAAAAAAGGTTGTTCATATATGTCCTGATGATAGACGTACACGCTCATTGTGCAAAACCAAAATAGTTAAGGGTTGCCATATGGGTGACAACAGAGTTAGAAAAGTATAATCGTAATTAGTCCATCTTTATGATTATCCAGAAATATAGATCCATATTTTACCGGTTTGAATTAAAAGAAAAAAATCACAAAGATACAAAGCATCAAAGTCCCGGAGCGGGGGCTTGCGACGTCACTTCTATTAAAAAATCGTACTTACGCCGTGACGTCATGCGAAATTTCAATGCGCTGAAGCGTTGTCATTTTTTGTTTAGCAGGGAAAAGAAAAAATACTTTGATAATCTAACCGATGGGCTAAACATGTTTTTCCGTTCGTAATGCCTATTGACATGATTTTTCAATACTTTGGTCTATCCTCTCAATCGTTGTTTACTATCTGCTATAATTATTCAACACTAAAAAGTGACTTCACCCCCTAACAACACAACCTATTTTGATAAAATTTATATGGGCCATAAAAGATCGCGACAAATTGATAACCCCTCCTTTTTGAAAGTCGGTTAGCAAAATAGATGCAGCTAAATAAAAGCAGCGTCTTCACTCACAACTCAATTTAATTAATTTATTCAGATATTCCAGACAATTTTAGTTGATCATTTGTTAATAATAAAAATATATGACTTAAAAACTAAATATTAGTACCTACATAACAGCAATAGAATTTCACCGTGAATGTCGGATTTATCCGACAAACAATTTCGTGCCCATCTCGCTAGCGTCGGATATTTCCGACAAAAAACCTATGCTCTTATGGCACAAGTATATTATTGTAGGTATTTATTTTCGATTCGTTAAGCCTCGCGGTGGGAGCACGATAACTGAAAAAAGTCTCACGGTGAAAGGGTTAAAAGAGCCGGGTGTTACCTTTGTCGACGAGCCGACAGTATCTTATTCATTTGAACAAATGAACTTAGCCTAAGATTTGCCATTTTTAAATCAGACGGAAGCGCGCATTTTCTGATATTTTAAAATTGGCCGCCAGATCATATGTTGCACTAGATTTCTTTGTCTTATCCTTGTGTCACCCTTAAGAATCCTCTTACCCTATAATTTTCCATACAAACGTAGTCTAGCTTTTATTTTGAACTGACATGTAAGATGCAGTATTTTGTAATTTTGTAAAAGAAATTGCATGTAACTATTAATATCCGATATCTGTACAAAATTTTATTAAACACACAAAAATATATACAATATAAGAAAACAAAAAAAAAACACTTAATTAAAACTAAACAAACTAAAATACTACCTACTTCAATTAAAACTAAATAAAATAAAAAATTATTAAATAATAAAAACTTATATTAAATTATATAAAAAATGGAAGCCAAATCGCTGCCGTCACAGGGCAAAGTACCCAAGAGACTGGCGGCATTTCCGCGTTGAATAGCAATACTTAGACGCTGTCCGAAATGCGCGCCGGCCCTTGGGTCCCCCGAAACGTCGATCAGGCGTGCGGAAATTTCCTTAAAAATTTGACGAGCTTCCGCACCCCAAGGCCCTAAGGTCTCCACTGCAAAAGGCACAAATATATACGGCTCCCCTAGAGCCGAATATTTGCGCCTCTTGATGGCTTCCGCTGCCGTCGCTGCCGCGCCCGCTTTTCGAGCAGTCGCTCGTACATGGGATGGAGCTACAGTGTCTACACATGTAGCATCCCACACAAGCGACCGCCCGTTCTTCCAAGGGATGAGCGTCATGCCGTCGGGTCTCTTGCCATCGTCCCGCGTGATACCATTCGGTTCTAAAATTGCTGGCACACCGGCACTGGCAAGAGCCCGACGGATGACGTCATTCAAGGTGGCGTGACGCGAAATACGCCCTGCGCTGCGACGACAAGCCAGGCCGTGGTGACCCAGGGGATCGACATCCCCACCACAACGACAGCGATGTGGCTCATTCGTTCTAGCCCCTAATCGTAGACTGACCGCTAAAGTAAATGTATTTCTCTCCAAGAGGGTACCTATACTTGCCGACGGTATGGCATTTAACCAGTAACCCGACTCCGGCTCACAGCTGGCTAAGAGGCGAGACCTCTTCACCTCTCTATTCGTATTATCTAATAGTTGTTTCTGAATAAGTAGGCAGAGAGGCTCATCCCATTGCCGCTGCGAAGCCGGATTCGAGGGTAAAGCTTGGCCCGGACCGGTTGCACCGATCCAAGCATCCCTGGCCACAGCTAAGCCGGCTACCCCTACGTCGCTTAGCGACGGGCCTAAAATCTTACCGACGAGGTTAGCCGTGCTATAGACTGAGGACAGGAACGCTGGAAGTGCTACACTTGAAATTTTTCTGATTCCAAGACCACCGTGGCGAATTGGTAGTGTTGCTTGGATCCAACTTGTGTCATCTAGTTTACAATTAAAAATATTGGTTAAAGTGTTTCGGACTTTTAGATCGAGCACAGTCAAAAGATGGTTATAGATCCAAAGTGGTGTACAACGGAGTGTGTAGGTAGTCTTGGGTATAAAGAGACAGAATTTTATGATCGAATATGCCATGTGGGGATTGATGTCCGTTAGGCGTCTGGAGGAGTCTTCAAAAGCTATTAATTTTTCTTCTACAAATTTTGTGAAGGAATCCTCCAGCACCGGTGACCCCAGAAGGCGGAGTGACTGCTCATTTATAATTTTTATACCTGGAGCCAATACATTGAATTTAGAATTTAGATCGTTCCGAGATTCTAGAGAGACGTCGTCACTTATGAATAATTCACATTTTGAAAAATTTAGTTCTAAACCGATTTTGCCAAATGATTTTATAATTTTGTCTAAATCTAATAAAACTGATGCAGCATCCCCACCTAAGGTCCCGTCATCCAGGTACCAAACGTTGAATTTTGAAGCCAAAACTTTAATATAAGGATGTATAGCCAAACTGAAAATAGCCGGTCCGAGTGGGTCACCCTGCTGACAGCCGACCGCCGATTCAATGAGCTGGCCATTGTATACCAAGCTGGTTGGTTTACCGTAGCACTGCCACAAATAAGAATAAGTGCTAGGAATTAAATTTTTAGCTTCAGTCAGCAGAGCGCCCCTATCCAAGGAGTTAAAAGCATTTTTCACATCAACCTTTAGGAACACTTCGCCTCCGCCACAATTAAGAAAGGTGCGGGCCGCATGAACGGCAGCCTCACACCCCCCTTTAGTTCCAAAACCTAACTGGGTTGGTTGAAACTCTTGTTGTAGATTGTGAATGATGTGCCTGCAGCAGATTTTGGAAGCTATGCGGCGGATTGTGTTACCTACAGCAATAGGGCGAATGCCACCGTCCTTTTTCCGAAGCGCACATAAGTTGGCCCCATAGAGTACTTCTAGTATGTCTTCACATACCTTACCCGAAAGCATAAGATTTACGAGCCGCGTCAGTCCTCCCAGTAGGGCCGTGCCAGCGTCACCTGATGTACCACAGACAAGATCTTTAAGGTGCTGCGGCGTCATGCCATCCAGTCCGCCAGCAGAGCCCTTTCTGAAGGACATAATCGCGGCTCGTATCTCTTCCGGCGTAGTCTCTAGTGTGCGCTCCGCAGGTCCGGGGGCATCTGGCAAGCAAGATGTTACTAAAGGTTGAGGATGTTTCGATAACAACTAATTTCTTTGAAATTACATAATTTCGCCAATGTCTGATACGCCGTTTCAAAATACAAGCTAGACTACGTTTGTATGGAAAGTCTGATTCTGTCGAGGGTAAGGGGACCCTTAAATACATCCACAGACTATTAAGATAAACTGAACGCGTGCGTAGCTTCTTCTTCTTATTATTAATGAGCTAACTTGTCTGTAGAGCAACTAACGCCTTCTCTCTCTGTCCAAAGTCAATTAACTCCTTTACATTCTTGTAGGTTGAAACATTGATTTGATTTTTATTGAACGCGTAGCTTATCTAGTAATTATTTATCAGTGGTCTGCACTTTGCAGTAAATCAACGTATTTCAGAATCTTGTTGCCAAATTAGGCTGCTGCTTTAAAAATTACACTGTTACTCTGAATTATGACGCTGTTTCAAAGCATTTTCATTTAGCTGCTTTCACGCTATAGTCTGGTTTAAGTAATTTTAGACTCGCTTAGGAGATAGCCTTTAGTTTGACATTTTTGCTGGTTTTAATTTAGAAAGTGAGATGAGAAATGCAGGGAAAAATTTTGAGCAAGGTGGTTTTATGTTTACCTACTATACTTTCACATTTAGGATTTATGACACGACGAAGGTTTAAGGTATGCTTGATCGATATTTGGGGGGACCCAAGTTTTAGTATTTCTATCCAACGCGGAAATGCCGCTAGCCTCTTGAGTACTTTGCCCTGTGACGGCAGCGAGTTGGCCTATTTTTTAATATAAGTTATTTTTAACCATTACATATTAGTTTAGTTAGTTTTAATTTTAGGTTGTATTTTATTTAGTTAATGTTGTATTAATTTTCTAGTTTCCTGACACGATGAAATTTTACAACTAAAGAGAGAGTATCGCAAAACCTTAGTTGTTTAATTTCGTTCGTAAAAAGTAAACAACAGCAACAAAAAAAAAAGAACAACTGCTATTTTTAAATGTTTATTCAGTAATTAGACCTTAACAGGCATTTTTCCCCCCAGAGACCATAGGACTAATGTGAAAAAAACCATTCTCTTTTTAGATACAACTAGCTTTAATCCGCGACTTCGTCCGCGTAGTAGTCGAAAATGGTTCCTATAGGGACAAATAACAAGTACGTTCGAGACTTGTGTTATGGGATGCTAACTCAACGATACTATATTTTATAACAAACACATATATAGATAAACATACAAGACCCAGGACACTTTGAAAAAGGCCATTCTTCAACTTGCCCTGACCGGGGATCGAACTTGGGACCTATGGTAACCACTACGCCACGGAGGTCATCAAGTCGCTTCGGAGCGTGATTGTAGGAAAAGGTAATCAAAATAGTGATGTGTCCCTTGTCACATCGCCTTTTGACATGAGTTCCCAGTTTTTTGATCCAGTATAGAGCAGGATAATAAAATGGCAGGACAAAAGCTAAAAAATGTCCGTTCGTCTACAGAGTTATATAAAAAAGCTTTCAAAAAGATCTCTTAGAATAAATCGGTGTTAAAGCTACGTATCAAAGATCGAGGACGCATCCTAGCGGAAAGCGGGACCCACATTAGTCAGGCTACGTTCGGGTCATTGCTTTCGAGACTAGACAAGAATATTACCTTTATTTTCAATTTTAGGTGAAATTAACCCATTAACATTTTTTGACCGAGTTGGAACAGTTTTCAATTCTTTGGAATCATTTTTTTTAATGGAAACTTGTTTTGTTGTAAACTAAGTGTTGATCGAGTAATACCTTAACCTAAGTGTAACCTACATTTTCTTATTTTTAGTCGGTAGGCGTATCGTTTTGGCGACGTTTCGACACAAGTGCTGTTATGATTTAAGCTTCTCAGATTGTCTCATACAAATTATTAACTAAAATATTTTAAATAAATAAAATATGTCGTCTACAGCTGTTGCATTGTAGCTTTTCTGTGACTTTAACGGCTAATGAAGTCGGTTTTTGGAATATACATATAATTTAAATAGGTCATCTAATTTAATCAAAATTACAGTGCAATAAAATGATTACGAATTAACAACTAAGTTTGTAAAATTCCAGTATGATTACCAAAAACGTGCGCCCACTTTTTATTGCTAAGAGCCCCATAAACGCATGCCGCAAACCATAAAGATTTGATAACGCCATAAAATGTCATAAACAATATTATGGGTTTGGTAAAAAAAAATTTCGCCAGAACAGTAATCTGTATTTCATTTTAAACTGAATGCAATATGGACTTGATTTGAAGTGGAAATGTTCATTCTTTTGAAGGGGTTACATAGCACTTTTGGGTGCTATTCGCTTTTGTGGTTTTTTTTTATGATTTGCTTCATATTTTGAACCAAAGAACAGTAATTTATAGTCCAGTGTATATTTTATATTTGTTAAATATTTAATTCTGTATGCGTTTTCTACGTTCATTTATTTGGTGAAAAAAAAAATGTCTAAGGTATTTTGATCGTACTATTTAAAAAATGGATAATTTAGCAATTGTAAATTTATTACTTATAAATAAAAAGTCCTGGCAAATCGCTGCCCCCGTGATAACGTACACAGAAGACTGGCAGCATTGCCACGTTGTATGACAATGCTTATCTCTCGAGCCAGATAAAGGCCAGTCCTCTGGTCACGCGTGTTCAATGTTCATTTCAGTAAATTTTTGGGCGATATTAGCTATCTACCAACATACCAAACATAATTTAAAATAGTTCAGCTTGGCTCGAAAGCGGAAGAAAGATCCATACATTATATTAATAGATCAGATCATACTGGGCAAATATCAACTATATTAGAACCATTTCAACTTGAAAAAAAGAATATTAAGATGAAATACATCACGCTCGTAGTAAGAATAGATGCATAGTCTCTGCCTATCCCTGTCACAGAATAAGTACTAGTACTCACGTACAGCAACTCACTCAAAATTGAAATTCAAAGAAATATCCATATGGTTCAATTCAGCTCGCGTCATAACTCCGCATCTTTTCGTTAAGATTACTCTGGACAAATGATTCACATAACTGAATTTCCACTGTGCAGTGGTCGCCGCGCGTATAGTAATAATAATGTAGGTATATTTTAGATACCTAAACGGAGAGTGACACAGGCCTGCACCTGTGAGAACTTGATAATAATGCAAGTTTTGTATAAAAAACAAACATATCCAAATTTCCTTCCTCGAGAGGTAGATACGTAAGATGCTCCTTACATTGAGTGACGTACCCGTAATTTTATTTCTCGGGTTCGATCACGTGACATCCCTAATTCCTGTGACGTACATGAGTTATTTAATCTGCACGTGTTCGTGGCCAATTTGTGTCTGTATTTGTTGATTGACGCAGACTTCTTGTTAAATTCATGACGTAAATATGTCGTAGATACATTTCGTAACGTTACTAACATTTATCTAATCGCATATCGTAAAATTCGAAATATAACCTATAACCGATTTTATATTAGCATACTATACGAACAAATTTATCTGAATTAAAAAAAAAATACTTTCTAACACTTTTTCTCGAACAAAAACCATGTTTTAAGTATTTTTTTACCATTACGATACAGGACGGATATTTTTTACGGACGTGATTTCGATTCGAGTCCTTTTAAGCCCTAAAGGAACCTATGGTCCTATCGGACCCAAATTGTTCCATAATGTAATATTACCAAATATAATATTACAAATCACTACTTGCTACAGAGAAATTAATATAATCCAGCAAAGCATTACCGAATTCTATTAAATAAAGCCAAATTATACCACGGCGTGACTACAAATTAACATTCGTCCCCTTTAGTCCCCTCGGTGTCCCCTCATGGCGACACAGTGGCGACATCTGTCCCCGAATTGCAAACTACAGCAAATGTTGTGTGTAATTGTATGATTCTTAGTGGGGGCGAAAAATGAAGTGGATTGAATGGTACAAGCGGGTACACAAGTTCTTGCAGATTTTTCAATGTCAAGTAACAATGTGAACTAGTAACAATCATGTTCGTCTATTATTCTGAACATTTTGTATTTGATTGACAATACTGGTTAAATAAATAAACTAAAGTGAAAACTTATTTCAAAAAAGTTAATATTACAGTTAATTTCATGATAATGTTACATCGGGCATTCATTCACCAGTTCTCTACCTAATTAACGTGTCATTTATTTATTTTTTACTTTTTAAAAAGCGACGCGAAAATTTTTTAGTTTTTTTAACATCTGGTGTTAATTTTGTTAAAAAGCATGGGGGAAGATAGCAACGAATTAATAAGATAGCAAAAAAAATGGAGAATGACCGTGATTTGGATTACGAAAATAATTAACATTCATTCAATTTTCTTAAGTATACTTTCAAACAAAAACTCAACGTAAGATACAAACTCTTGAAATAAAAACAAACCTCCTCAAGTTTCGGTTTGACAACCTGTACAAACAAAGATACGCATACAATTTTATATCGTTACAATATGTTTGTTCTATTGTTAACCGACTTAAAAAAGGAAGACCGATTTTCACCAATTATTCAAAAACGCCTGATTCAATTTGAAAAAATTACTTTTTTAATCGACTTCAAAATAGGATGAGGAATATCTATTCGACTGTATTTTTTATAAGTATGTTACGCGATATCTATGTCAACTTTGGACCGATTTGGAGATATGAAAGAAACTCTTAAAAGAAAATAAAGTTTTTTTTTTTGTTAAACATTGTTTTATTAAAGTTGTATCCTTGTCAGGTGGTCCCATAGAAATTTTATCAAAATCTATTGTGTTGTTTGGGGATGAAGTCGGTTTCTAGTTTACGAAGAATATCGCTGTTGCTGAATCTTCAGGTTCCCAATTCTTTGAAATTCTGGATAGTATTAGGAAGTAGTTTCTTTCTAAAAGCAGCAAATTAAAAAAAATAAGCGAAGCAACTATTTTTTCTCTGCGTTGGAATTTTAATTAAAGTTTTGGTCGTAACTGTACCGTATATAACGATATTATAGAAATAGTTTCTACGTCCACGATGCATACACGAATGCAGATTGTTTTGAAATAAAATTAGGATTTTATTTTCAATGTTCACATTCTTGAAATAAAATAAATTTATGCAATTTTATGGGTATTTTCCTTGGTCAAAAAGAAAATATTACTGATAAGAAAATAAAGTCTCAGAATAATGTCACTTGAAATTATCTATTTCAACGTGATTTTAGATTAATTATTGCAGAAAAACAGATAGTATGAGTGCTATTTGATTCAAGAAACTATGACGTCATTTGTCTGTATTTTATAAAAATCCCATAGAAGATGTTTGTTTTGAAAAAAGTATCTGATATGACTTGTTGCAAAATAGCGGATTGCCAATCGGATTGATTTGCAATGTTTGTAAATCAAATTTTAAAACTTTCAAATTCTTGTTTTTTTTTAATAATTATTTTACGGCTTTGTACCCACCACAATCCGCAAATAAATATTACTACAGCCGCACTATGAGTGTCCACTTTAACCATTTTACATATTGTCCATGAGCATGAGCATTTATAACACTAAACTACACCGATTTTATATTATAAAGTCCACTAGAATCAATTTTCAAAATAATTTAAAGCAAACTCCAACTGAACCCCTTGACTTCCCGCCAAAAACTCTAATTTTTCAATGTAATAAACATTGCGTCTTGTTAAAAAATAAACAAAAAAAACAACAGGTTGCACTCCGGGAGTGCCGGCAGAAGTGAAAACTTGAATATTAACGTTATGCAATTCCATGGCTGCGCGTGGCACGCTGTAACATAAACACACACGAACATTCGCGCAAGCGCCCTGCGCCGCCTGAACAAAACAGCAGGCGCAGGCATACATTTTCTCCGCGCCGTAGAAAGAGAGGGTGATACATCCTCTCCTACGCCGCGCCGGCTGTCTACTCTCCATCCGTCTTACGAATTTTCGATCAGCACACGTGTGCTGACGCCCTGACGCGAGTTTAACATTTTTTACCTATTACAAAAAAAGTGTACAACGCCACTAAAGAAGTTTTCACTTCAAAAAAAAGATTTAACACAGGACTAAGTATTAATTTTATTTACAACTAGCTGATGCCCGCGACTTCGTTCGCGTGGCCTTTATGACTCCGGCGTATTAATATAAATAAAAACTAATGAGAGAAAGAGAGAGAGATAAGAAAGTACTTGTAACAGTGTTAGGAGTTAAAAGTCAATATTATTTTGATTCTTTCCTTCGGGAGCCAATATGAAAAGTGCTGAAGTGTTACTAACCCTGGAGAAAGCCACATTAAGTTGGCCATGCGAAAAACCAGTCCTTAGATCGACATAAGCTTCTAAAACTGTGACTTATTTTCATAGCAAAGCAAGTAAACACATGGAACTGTGTATTTTCAAAAAGAAAATTGTTGGGGATGAGTAGCATACTCGGAATAAATACAGTTTCACTGGCACCACTCAAAGTAAACTTTAAGTGTCTCAGCAGACTATGCCGAAGTTTAGCGGGTAAAGTTCAGTGTCTAAAGTTCGGTGGGGATGACACACTAAATAAGCTGAAGTTCAGCCGCTGAAGTTCGGTGGAAACGCCGGTCAGTAGTGATGTGCCGATATGAGAATTCAATCTTCCGTCTTTGGCGCGTCTGCGGCGAACGGAAACGGGAGCGGAAGAGGGAACGGAAGTGGAAGTGGGAACGGGAGTGGAAGCGGAAGCGGGAGCGTAAGCGGGAGCGGGAGCGGAAGCAGCAGCGGGAGCGGCGGCGGCGGCGGCGGTGGCGGCGGCGGCGTAGGCGGCATCGGCGGCGGCGGTGGCAGCGGCGGCGGTGGCGGCGGCGGAAGTGGCGGCGGCGGCGTTGGTGGAAGCGGCGGCGGCAGCGGCGGCGGAGGCATCGGCGGCAGTAGCGGCAGCGGCGGCGGGAGCGGCTGCGGCGGCGGCGGCGGCGGACGCGTCGGCTGCGGCGGTGGCGGCGGAGGCATTGGCGGCGGCGGTGGTGGCGGTAGCAGCGGTGGTGGCGGCGGCGGCGAAAGCGGCGGCGGCGGCGTCGGCGGTGGCGGCAGCGGCGGCGGCGGCGGCGGCAGGAGCGGCGGCGGTGGCGGCGGCGGGAGCGGCGGCGGCGGCGGCGGGAGCAGCGGCGGCGGCGGCGGCGGCGGAGGCGTCGGCGGCGGCGGCGGCGGAAGCGTCGGCGGCGGCGGCGGCGGAGGCATTGGCGACGGCGGCGGCGGCGGTGGCAGCGGTGGCGACGGCGGCGGCGGCAGCGGCGGCGGCGGCGGCAGTGGCGGCGGCGGTGGCAGCGGCGGCGGGAGCGGCGGCGGCGTCGGCGGTGGCGGCGGAGGCATCGGTGGCGGCGGTGGCAGCGGCGGCGGTGGCGGCGGCGGAAGCGGCGGCGGCGGCGGGAGCGGGAGAGGAACGGGTACGGGTACGGGTACGGGTACGGGTACGGGTACGGGTACGGGTACTGGTACGGGTACGGGTACGGGTACGGCAAAAACATCGGAAGTTCGGCATTATGTGTTGCTAGTAATGCAAATAACATTGCAGGCATGCACTGGCTGAAATTCAGCCGCTGAACTTCGGCATACAGTGCTGAGACATTAAGTTGGGTTCCGTTACACAGTTTCGGCGGAGTCAAATTTCGTATCAGCATTATTGGCCCTCCAACATTAAGACTTATTTTGTGAGCCGAGAGTCCATTTGCTGCAAGTGAATTAAGAAACTAAACTGGATAATTGGTGGCGTCGTCAACAACACTATCCAAGAAATTAACAATAATTTGCGTCATAAGTTCTTTATTAATTGATTTTTAATTGTTTGGTGTCAATATGGCGCGTTCACATAACCAAGAATTTTTCTGGTGTGTTATACGCTGAAGGTCCGCAAATACTGAACTTATAAGTTCTTCTTCGGACAACTTTTTTTTGGAAAAATTTTCAATGTACAGACACATTTTTTTTTACCCTTTTATTATAGTATAGATTTAGTATGTTTTTGTTCAGCGGCAACAAAAAAACATCATATATAAAAATTTCAACTGTCTAGCTATAATGGTTCATGAGATACAGCCTGGTGACAGACAGACAAACATTCGGACGGTCTATGTAATAGGGTTCCGTTTCTACCCATTTGGGTAAGGAACCCTGAAAATCGAATAAAATAAGTATTTATCGGGGGCTCCCATACTACAAACGTGATTTTTCATAGATTATGGTACGGAACCCTTCGCGCGCGTCCGACTCGCGCTTGGCCAGTTGTATTATAACTCAACAAAAAGTTCTCATCAGACTTAACAATTTTTGCTAAGGCGGCATTTTAATATTTCTTATAGTTTAGCTGGACCGTTATAGTTCTGCATCATGTGTTCCATTTTCCAAAATCAATTATAGCCTATATGTTGCCCAGGCTTCACAGCTATATAACAAAGAAAGTTTCATTCGAATCCGTCCAGTATTTCCGGAGATTAGCGTGTACAAACAGACAAACAGACAAACAGACAAACAGACAAACAGACAAACAGACAAACAGACAAACAGACAGACATTTTTTTTTATTTTCTTACTCTATTACTATATCTCCATCGCCCCAAATATTTTTTTTTGAAAAATTTTCAATGTACAGACACATTTTTTTTACTCTTTTATTATAGTATAGATTAATAAATTAAAAACTTGATCATCATCATCACCATCCAAGCTTATTCCCGGTTGCATCCTGAAAGGTAATGCTATAGAGCCTGGGGTCGGCTTACCGTCAGGTAAGCGGACCCTGGATAGGGTGATTTGACGAGGTTACTGGTTTTTTACACAGAGCGACTGCTGCCTGACCTCCGCAACCTAAAAGGTAGACCAGAACCAATCCTTGGATAGGTTTGATGAGCAAACGCTAAATGGCGTTCGGGACCCACAGTTTATACGTGCCTTCCGAAACACGGATCATCTTTGTTTTCGGATAATCAGGTGATTCAAGCCTGCAATATTCAACCAGACGGAAAACAACTTTTTACAAAGTTTGCTTCCTAGTGAGATTCGAACCCACGACCTCCGAATCACAAGGTGTACGCCTAGATAGATCACTGAACCACGGAGGCAAATGAAAAACTTGTTGTCTATCAAAAGAAAATCCAAAATCAAGTTTTTTTTGCTTTATTAATTTCATGCTTATAAGTTCTTTATTTATGTTCATTCAAATAACAGTACACAATTAATAACAGTAACCCCAATGAAAATGAACAACGGCAATACTAGGTACGTTGTTCACAAAGTTACCGCGAGCTTGTTAACTCCGGTTTAACAAGTTGAACTATTGATTAATTGGTCGCGAAGTAGAGATATTATATGTAGGTAAATATTACTAGATGTTGTATTTTTTTGCAGTTTCTAGTTAGCAGAGTGAGAAAATTAAACCAAATTACGGCCGCTAAATGCTTGTCATAACGCTTTCCGCTCCAATTTTACTGCCCGCGATTATGCTCTAAACTCAATAGTAACTATCTCTGCTTGCAAGCCACCACGTGTGTGCTCTAACATATAACAGCCATAGAGTATCGCTAGGTCATGAACTGCCATGGGCCACATGGAGGAGCTTGAATCGCCTCCTAACTGAGGTAGGTCGATGTAGGCACAATCTGGCGCGCTGGAGCTACATTGACTAAGCAGAAGCACAGTGCCAGTGTGGTCACGACGACCAGACTATGCAGCACCTCCTCTCATGCCCTTTGTGCCCTACCGGCTGTACTATGCTTGACCTATACTCAGCCTCGGAGGAAGGCGTAAAAGTAGCGATGTATTGGAAGAACAAAATTTGAAATTTGAGCCAGTTACACGATAAGAAGAAAAGTACTGTAATACACGCTGATACGTGACTGTGTAGGAACGTATTAGGTACTTATGATACTAACATAAATGACTATCTTTAGTCGATATAGTCAACACATCAAGTTTCCAGGAACCTATTATATAAGTTAGAGCACACACTTGGCTAGCTACAAGTGGAGTGAGAACTAGATAGTTAATGTTAAGTTTAGAGCACAATCGCGGCCCGGGTGTAGAATTGGAGCGGAAAGCCATTCAACGGATGTTTAACAATGATTTGTTTGTTTTTCGTAAAAGAAGGTGGACAACGCTAGTCTCAGATTTAACAAACTGATATAGCATCTTAACAACTGTTATCCAAAAATGACAGTTGAGACGCTCAATGTACCAAAGCACGACGAAGACCTTTCCCAATGTGGTGTATTCCCGTAGTTGTACAGTACAACATGCGTAAGTTTTATTGTTAAAATCATATAAATATCTACTTAATTATCAATGGCAATATTATAATATAGACTGCGAGGTGGCGCCATTATTTAAGCACTAAATTATGAAATTACTGTCTATCTTTAGTCAATATAGATAAGTTTCAGTAAATAACTTTAATTGAAAACTTGAAATGTTGACTATATTGACTGAAGGTAGGCTATACTATTATTTAGTGCCTAAATAATGGCGCCACTGAGCAGTTTAAATTATGTGCTATATATACAATTGATGTTTAAAAATGTATCTGATTTTTCTACATTCTACAATAAAGCTTACGCATATTATAAACCACATTGAGATATGTCTCCTTTGTGCTTTTGTAGGCACATTGAGCCTAAGTCCCAACTGTTGTTTTTGGATAATAGTTGTTAACATGCTATATCAGTTTTTTAAATCAGACACTAGTAGGGAATATGCACGTTTTTTTTGTTTGTTTTATAAAATCCTTGTTTACCACAATAAACAAATATGAAAGAATTTATAAAATATTTTAATCAGCGACGAACATGTGATACTTTAAATTTTCAATTAGCAAGAGAAGTCCGATATGGACTGATGACGTCAAAGTCCACATCATCTGTACATTTGTCATAGAAAATAGCGTTTTTGCGAGTGAGATAGACATATTTTCGTAAAATCGTTATATCTTGTTCGTTTTTTAACCAATTCTTATTTTGTTTTCACTGTTAGTAATTAACTTTTGAATATTTATGGAAAAACTGGTTAGATAACAAATATTTCTTTCATGCACATTCCCTATTCTTTTAACCACCCGGGCCGCGATTGTATTCTAAACTCAAAATTAACTATCTCGTTCACACTCCGCTTGCAGTCAGCCAAGTGTGTGCTCTAACTTAAATAACAGTCATAGAGTAATGTAATATAACTTAACTGGAAACTTGAAGTGTTGACTATAATGACTAAAGATAAACTATATTATGTAATAATTTAGTGCCGGAATAGTAATGCAACCGAACAATCTAATTAAAAACTTATCTATTAGATTTTTCTACACTAAATCTTGCGCATGTTTTGCCACCCCGGAAATTAATTGCATTGGGATAGGTCTCCGTCGTGATTTGGTAGACGCAGTAAGGCAAACTGTCGTTATTAGATAAATAAATAAATATATAGGGACATACATATAACACTAATTGAGCTAGCCCCAAAGTAGACTTGTGTTATGAGGTACTTACTCAACGATACTATATTTTATAACAAATAAATATATAAATAAACATCCAAGACCCAGGACAATTTGAAAAAGGCCATTTTCCAACTTGCCCTGACCGGGGATTGAACGAGAGACCTCTAGATGGCGGACTAGCATGGTGACTACTACACCACGGAGGTCGTCAGAGTTGTTAAGAGTCCCTTTACCCTAGACAGAATCAGACTTTTCCTTACGAACGTAGTCTACCTTTAATTTTGAAACGGCTTCTCAGATATTGGCAAAATTATGTAATTTCAAAGAAATTGCATATATTAAGGCATATAACTAGTTTTCTTAGTCAAAATATGAACTTAAAAGCGAATATAGAGTATTATATCATATTTGACAGTCAGTATGGAAAACTTCTACACCCTTATATTTTCTTTCAAATTCATATTTGACTGTCGGAAACTAATATGCAATTTCTTTAAAATTAAAAAATATTGCCGGAATTTCACTTGTCATCTATACTATAATAAAAGAGTAAAAAAAATGTGTCTGTACATTGAAAATTTTTCAAGAAAAAATATTTGGAGCTATGGAGATCTGTCTGTTTGTCTGTTTGTCTGTTTGTACACGCTAATCTCCGGAAATACTGGACGGATTCGAATGAAACTTTTTTTGTTATATAGCTGTGAAGCCTGGGCAACATATAGGCTATAATTGATTTTGGAAAATGGAACACATGATGCAGAACTATAATGGTCCAGCTAAACTATAAGAAATATTAAAATGCCGCCTTAGCAAAAGTTGTTAAGTCTGATGAGAACTTTTTGTTGAGTTATAATACAACTGGCCAAGCGCGAGTCGGACGCGCGCGAAGGGTTCCGTACCATAATCTATGAAAAATCACGTTTGTAGTATGGGAGCCCCCCATCAATACTTATTTTATTCGATTTTTAGGGTTCCATAGGGTAGGGTAGAAACGGGACCCTATTACTTAGACCGTCCGACTGTTTGTCTGTCTGTCTGTCACCAGGCTGTATCTCATGAACCATTATAGCTAGACAGTTGAAATTTTTATAGATGATGTTTTTTGTTGCCGCTGAGCTATACTATAATAAAAGAGTAAAAAAAATTTGTCTGTACATTGAAATTTTTTCAAAAAAAAAGTTGTTTCGTCCGAAGTAGAACTTATAAGTTCAGTATTTGCGGACCTTCAGAGCATAACACACCAGAAAATTCTTGGTTATGTGAAAGCGCCATATTGACACCAAAAAATTAAAAATCAATTAATAAAGAACTTATGATGCAAATTATTGTTAACTAGCTTGTGCCTGCGGCTTCGCTTGCGTAGGGGTGTAATTTATCAAAATCCTTTCTTAGGGATGCCTACGTCATAGTAGCTTTATGCATGCAAAGTCTCAGCCCGATCGGTTTAAAATTGACAAAGTTTCATACAAACTTTCATCCCCTATTTTATCCCCTTGGGGGTAGAATTGATCAAAATCCTTTCTTAGCGGATGCCTACGTCATAACATCTACCTGCATGCCAAATTTCAGCCCGATCCGTCCAGTGGTTTGGGCTGTGCGTTGATAGATCACTATGTCAGTCAGTCAGTCACCTTTGAGTTATATATATTTAGATTTCTTGGATAGTGTTGTTGACGACGCCACCAGCTATCCAGTTGAGTTTCTTAATTCACTTGCAGCAAATGGACTCACGGCTCACAAAATAAGTCTTAATGTCGGAGGGCCAATAATGCTGATGCGAAATTTGACTCCGCCGAAACTGTGTAACGGAACCCAACTTAATGTCTCAGCACTGTATGCCGAAGTTCAGCGGCTGAATTTCAGCCAATGCATGCCTGCAATATTATTTGCATTACTAGCAACACATAACGCCGAACTTCCGATGCTTTTGCCTGAATTGGACCCGTACCCGTACCCGTACCCGTACCCGTACCCGTACCCGTACCCGTACCCGTACCCGTACCCGTACCCGTACCCGTACCCGTACCCGTACCCGTACCCGTACTCGTACCCGTACCCGTACCCGTACCCGTACCCATACCAGTACCCGTAACCGTACCCGTACCCGTACCCGTACCCGTACCCGTTCCGCTCCCGCTCCCACTTCCGCTCCCACTCCTGCTCCCGCTCCCGCTGCCTCTCCCGCTCCCGCCGCCGCCGCCGCCGCCGACGCCGCCGCCACCGCTTCCGCCGACGCCGCCGCTTCCGCCGCCGCCGCCGCCGCCGCCGACGCCGCCGCCGCCGCCGCCGCCGCCGCCGCTTCCGCCGCCGCCGCCACCGCCGCTGCCGCCGCCGCCGCCGCCGACTCCTCCGCCGCCGCTGCCGACGCCTCCGCCACAGCCGACACCGCCGCCGCCGCCGCCGCCGCCGCCGCCACCGCCGTCGCCGCCGCCGCTGCTGCCGCCACCGCTGCCGCTTCCGCTCCCGCTCCCGCTCCCGCTTCCGCTTCCGCTCCCGTTCCCGTTCCCGTTCCCGTTCCCGTTCCCGTTCCCGTTCCCGTTCCCTCTTCCACTTCCGTTCCCTCTTCCGCTCCCGTTTCCGTTCGCCGCAGACGCGCCAAAGACGGAAGATTAAATTCTCATATCGGCACATCACTACTGTCCGGCGTTTCCACCGAACTTCAGCAGCTGAACTTCAGCTTATTTAGTGTGTCATCCCCACCGAACTTTAGACACTGAACTTTAGCCACTAAACTTCGGCATAGTCTGCTGAGACACTTAAAGCTCACAGTAAGTGAGTGATGCCACTGAAACTGTATTTATTCCGCGTATGCCACTCATCCCCAACAATTTTCCTTTTGAAAATACACAGTTCCATATGTTAACTTGCTTTGCTATGAAAATAAGTCACAGTTTTAGAGGCTTAAAGCTGCTGATGTCGATCTAAGGACTGGTTTTTCGCATGGCCAACTTAATGTGGCTTTCTCCAGGGTTAGTAATACTTCAGCTCTTTTCATATTGGCTCCCGAAGGAAAGAATTAAAATAATATTGACTTTTAACTCCTAACACTGTTACAAGTACTTTCTCCCTCTGTCTCTCTCTCTCTCTCTCTCTCTCTCTCTCTCTCTCTCTCTCTCTCTCTGTCTCTCATTAGTTTTTATTTATATTTATACGCCGGAGTCATAAAGTCTACGCGAACGAAGTCGCGGGCATCAGCTAGTTTCAAAATAAAAGCTAAACTACGTTTGTATAGAAAAGTCTAGGGTAAAGGACTCTTAAAATGCTATATCCTTTTGCTAAGTCTGACACTTAACTAGCGTCGGGCACCTACTTATGCGGCAAACAAACAAATCAACATTATAAACCCTTTGAATGGCTTTTCGCTCCAATCTATGACCACCCGGGCCGCGATTATGCTCTAAACTCAATATTAACTATCTCGTTCACACTCCGCTTGCAGCCAGCCAAGTGTGTGCTCTAACTTATATAATAGTTTCCTGGAAACTTGATGTGTTGACTATATCGACTAAAGATAGTTATTAAAGTTAGTATTATGAGTACCTACTACGTTCCTACACAGCCACTTGTCCGTGTGTGAGTGAAAATAACGGTTGTCGAAGATCGATTCTTTTATGCCAACCATCTTATTCCAGCTGTCATAATTGTGAAGCAGTTGTCAAGATGTCAGTTCTATAAAAACTTATAGAGCAAAAAAAGTTTTTAAAGACTATCTAACCTTAAACTCATCTTGTGTCGCTTTCCCTCTTATGGGAATTTACTGTTGCAAGAATGAGACTTTGCTTATTGACAAAAGTTAAATATAACCTGTTTGTTGCTTAATACGATAAAATTTTAATGACATTGCCTAAGGATATTGACATAAATTTAGATGACTTTTCTATTCAGTGCAGTCCTACAAGCACCGGCGTATTTTGACGACTCTGTAGCGTAATGAGCAACATGCTAGTCCGCCAATCCGGAGGTTTTGGGTTCGATTCCCAGCCAGGAAAAGTTGGAAAATGGCCTTTTTCAAATTGTCCCGTGTCTTGGATGTTTATCTATATATGACTTTGTTAGAAAATATAGTATCGCTGAGTTAGTATCCCATAACACAAATCTCGAACTTACTTTGGGGCTAGCTCAATCAGTATAATTTGTCCCTATATATTTAATTAAAATAATTTCAGCCCATCGGTTAGATTATTAAAAAATATATGTACATGTATTTTTTCTTTTCTCTGAGAAACAAAAAATGACAAAGATACAGCGCATTGAAATTTTGCATGACGTCACGGCTACGTACGATTTTACATAGAGGTGACGTCGCAAGCTCTCACTCAGGAACTTTTATTGCTTCGTATCTTTGTGAACTTTTTTTGAAAGCTGAAGAATATTTGTCCATTATTTTTGGATAATCTAAAAGACAGACTTATAAAAATTATAAATTTCTAACCCTGTCGTCACCCATACTCTGTGGCACTATAGATAATTACAAACCTACGCATAACGCTAATGCTTTCAGTTAAAAGTTGCAAAATTACATGTCCTTAACGTGCCATTAACATAGTTTCAGTTATTTTGCTACGACACAACCGAAACGAATCGGAAAACTTCGTTACGCTTTACTTTGAAATTGTGAAATTCCTCGAAAGTCAACGACGCCATTTTGTAGTTTAAAACCAGTTTTAATTTGTGTATTTTCCGACCGAGTCCACTCAAACTGAGACTTGAATAAGTTAATTAAGAATTTAAATGTTTGAAGAAACAGTTTTGGTTGAAATTTCAGATGATGTACAGAATATCCTAAGTCACCGTCTGTTACTGTTCAGAATTACAAAAGTATTTGCCAGACAAATTAAAAAAAAACCGCACTTGAAGGGTTCACCCTCAATTTTAAACATTTTTACCGATTTTCATCGCATTTATCCTACAAATATTTATATATTATATAGGTAGTAAAAGAAGTAAGGTAAGGATTTACAACTTGATATTAGGTACAGCTTAGTAGACAATCTACAGTAAACATCTCTTCAAACACAGAACTTTGTACAGTTCGAACATCATTATTGAAATAAAAATTGTTTATTTCTCAAATGAATCTCAAGTTCCCTTGAATTTAATATATTCAGCAGTTTGTTTCAAACTTTTAAGTGTGCTTATTTAGTTAAATGAGAAATACTTTGCATTGTGATGAAGTAAAATATATAACACATTTATTAAGTACTTAGGTTTATGTTTATTCAGGGAAATTAGGGGCTCAATTAAATCCCTGGAAAACCACAGAGTAGAAAAATAAGATTTCTCACCATTTTTCTTTTTCTTCCATGCTGGTCTGTAAGAAAAGAAAAAGACTTTGAATACACCTACGGCTCGCCTCCCGCGCTGATCGAGGGAATGAGTGAGTTTAAATCATGCTATGCGATGTGGCTAGCAACTCATCACTATTTTGATTCCTTTTTCCCATTTCTGGTCCACCATCAAGTTAAAAAGACCACGCTAGCCAATTGCTATAAATAACACGATACAGTCACAAGGGCAAAAGAGATAGCGATCAAATCGACAATGTGACAAGTTTTGATACAAAACATCATCTCTCATCTCATCTCATCTTAGCGTTTTCCCAGTTGCGTCCTCAGCTGCAATGCTGAAAAGCCCAGGGTCCGCTTTCCAACTTTTTCTTCTCCACTTTGCACGGTCTTGAGCATCCATGGTTGTAAGACGATTAACACGCATATCATCCTTGACGACGTCAAGCCAACACTTCTTGGGTCTACCCCGTCTGCCGGGCCCCGGCGGAGGCGGCATGGCTATACATTTGTTTCCCACGAACTTGCCGGCTTTCGTAGTGACCGTACAGCGTAGGCGACTTTCTTGCAGTTTATCTGCTATGTCACGGACATGAAGGCTGCCGCGGATGCGGTTGTTTCTCACAAGATCTCTCCGTGACACTCCGCATATCCAACGCAGCATTTGCATCTCCGTGACACGCAACTCCTGCTTGTGCCGCTCAAGCAAAGGCCACGCTTCACTCGGGACAGGTCTAATGATGGATTTGTAGACCTGTCCCTTCAACCTAACCGGCATTTTGGGGTCACAAATGACTCCAGTCACCTCCCGCCACTTTGCCCATGCGGCAGATATACGGGCCTTGACGTCGGCATCGATGTCTCCGGACGCGTGAAGTATAGATCCCAAGTATTTAAACTGGTCGGTACGCTTGACCAAGTCTTCGCCTATGCGTACGGGAAAATTGATACAAAATATATTAGGCTACTAGTGGCCGGGCTCGACATTGTCACACCAAGATTGGATTTTTAAAATTGTGAACCGTGTTAATTTATGAGTTATTTTACCATTGGAAACTAGTATCGTGCTGCTTTACCGATAGTTGTACTAGGTACAAATACAAGCCTCACACAAAAATATATAATTTCTGGTCACATTACGCAAAGGCTATTTTTGTTTGTGGATCTCTAGGGTACCCCAGATGGGAAACGCAACAAAGGCCGACCACTAACGAGGTGGACAGATAACCTGAAACTCACACCAGGACATAACTAGAGAAGGCAAGCGAGCGACAAAAGACAATAGAAAATGCTAGAGGAGGCCTATGCCAAGAGGCGCACTGAATTACGCGACATTATTAAGATACAAGTTTATTTGCAAATTACATAAAACCCGATTGTCAAGAACACTCTAGTGACGTGTAGCGGAACTACCGCAGTCGAATCGGTAGCAGAGTTGGGCAAAATGTAATTAAACTACTAATTACTAACTACAATTACATTTTGTAGTTAGTAGTCGCAACTACATAATTACAAAAAGTAATTGAAAAAGTAGTTGAACTATAAACTACAAAAAGTAATTGTAATCACAATTACAAACTACTTTTTGAAACTACATATTATTATAAAGATTTACTTACTTATAAATTTTCGTTTCTTGCTTACATTTTTTACACTTACAATTTTGAAATACAACACCTTTAACACACGCCCGCGGTAATAAATTCTTATTGTAATTTGTAGTTATAACTACTTAATTACAATTACAAATTAAAACTACAGTAGTTTCAATTATTGTAGTTATATTTAATGTAATTTCAACTACTTGTAGTTAACTACATGTAACTACAAAAAGTAATCAAACTACACAATAGTAGTTAACTACGCCCAACTCTGATCGGTAGTTCATCAACTCATCACTAGATGGATATCCGTAGCGCCATCTATTATTTGCTAGAGAAAGCCCTGACTTTCAAGCGTTATTCCCCAATAACTTTTAAACGGATCAACCAATTTTCATCAAACATAGCTATGAACCACCGCCTGGGAACTTGCTTTCACAGAAAAAAACTGATCGGAATCGGTCCATCCATTCGAGCGTTACGATGCCACAGACAGACAGACAAACAGACCAACAGACATTAGCGTCAAACTTATGACACCTCTCTTTTTATCGGGGGTTAAAAACTAGGTTAACTAACAGAACTAAAACCTGTAAATTGAGGATAAAGGGCTTATGATTTATTATAATGGCTATCTACGAGTTAAACGGCCTTAGGGTTACCCTTACCCTTCGTTAGATAGCCTACATCACCTATAAGTTGATTAATTGAGTGTAAGTGGTAACACAATAGCTGTCACTCGCTCGCATAATGTAATCACCTTGAAACGTGGACAATAGGCCGGCTAAGTCGACGGAAATCGTGCGCCATCGGACAATGGATACTGTCCACTGCAATATATTAGTGATTTAATTGGATTTGGTCACTTGTTCGCAAGCTTTACTTATTTGTTAACATTGTATTTTTTTTTGTTTTTCAAATTAATTATTTATTTCCGTAAATACCGTCAATATGAACAACTTTTCCTATGGGACCAATGCTTGAAACTCGACATTTTCATACAATGAAAATGTCGATTATATGAATGATACGAATGATATGTATTCTCGGTTGCATTATTCTAAGCGGGAACACTTCAGAGCCCGGGGTCTGCTACCTAACTCAGGTGATTTGACGAGGTTTCTGATTTTTACAGAGAGCGACTGCCGTCTGACTTCCGCAACCCAAAGGCTATACCAGAACTAATCCTGCTAGAGATTTGAGCAAACGCTAGATGGCGTTGGGGACCCTCAGTTCAAACGTGCCTTTCGAAATATGGAATCATCTTTCTTTCTGGTTATTCAGGTGATTCAAGCCTGCTACGTCCTAACCAGACTGGAAACAAGTTTATACAAAGCATGTTTCCCAGTGGGATCTGGACCCACCTCCGGATCACAAGGCGAACGCTTTGACCACTGGACCACGGAGGTAGTCTTCTAATAACGAATAATAGAGCTTAAGTCAGTACCACAATACACTATCGACTAACAAAATATATAATATACAATTTCCTTTTTAATTAAGTACAAATATTTTAAGAGGTGATTCAGTCCATCATTTTGAACAACTTTTCCCAATAAATATATATCGAAATACGAAAAATTTTTTTGCATTTTTCATAGTAACGATATCACGTGACTGCTTCGATTTGTATGAGAACCTAAATATTTTTTTTCGTATTTCGATATATATTTATTGGGAAAAGTTGTTCAAAATGATGGACTGAATCACCTCTTAAAATATTTGTACTTAATTAAAAAGGACATTGTATAACTAAAACTATTTTAAAAGTATTCAGTAGATTCAGTCTACAATACTGAACAACTTTCGCCAAGGAACATCTATCGAAATCTTGAAATGTTCTTGCGGCAAATTGTTCAGAATCATTTACTGAATTCACTATCTTCCAACAACTTAAATCAGATACTTTTTTTGTCTACACGTCAACATTTTCTATGTAATTTGTTTCGTATGTGTGTGTAGTTTTGTATGAAATATAAAATAATGACGTAATAGTTCCTTAAAGTCAAATATCGCTCTTAACGTCAGGTTTTCTGGTATATGGATATGATCACGACTAGTATCATTATATCGTGACGTTTTATTTTCTTAAACATACCAAATAATTTATTTATGACCCGGAAAAGTACCCAATTCAGCCTTAAAATAACTAGTTTCAGTCTATTATTTATTTCTTTAGTAGTTCTGCCTTGCGGCACCACAAATAACTCGTGCCTACGCGCGCGAAGATATTTGTCAGGTAAGTACAAATCTAAACAGGGAAGTAATTTCGTGTTGAATTTTATGTAAGACTCTGAAGCGGCCCAATAAAATACTATTTGTTGGCCAACTGTACTCACTGTCATGTCAGATTACGCGGTCCGACAAGCAAGCTGACGGATTGACCCAGTCACCTGTTTCGGCCACGTCTAGTTGTGTTAGTTACATTTTCTGGTATATCTAGAAAATTCAAGAATATCTGGTATAATGGGGTGTGACGACGTCCTTTCTCACCTCACCGCACCGCACCCCGCGCTGACTATATAAAAGCGGCAGCGAGCTGGACCTCGCTCTCTTACCGCTATTCGGTAGCCGGGCTGTACACCAAAGCTGAGTACTTCTATTTCCCTCAATCAACGAATCTCGTGACCTTTAAACCTACGACCCATATCTGTGGCATTTTTCTTATTTAAGTATCTAAATTGTTAAAATTCGAATTAAAGAGTTTGGTTTCCTTAGTATTGTTTTCTTTAAATAAATTTAACGTCACAGGGGCTACGTATATTTCAATCGGCTTGATAGATTTTAGCTTGGAGGTTTCTTTGATTTGTCCTAATTGACAGATATTGACACTGAACTGACAAAACTTAGAAAATAAAATGGCGTATTTTTGGAAATCTTCAACGCAGTCGGGATTTTTTTTAAATAATTACGTGTTATTTATTACGTGTGAATTGCATTTGTTGTGTAAAACAGGTGTACTTTTCACACATAAATAAACAAAATAAAGCCCTTCCAACTGATTAAAAATAAATATATTTTCTGTAAGAGGCATAAAAAGACTGCACATTGAACGTTTTAAATTAGTAGTTACTTAATAAGACAGATTTAGAAAATTGCAGATTATTTATGTATTGTATATGAGTGTAAAACAGTATGTGGCCTTAATTAAAATCTTTGTCCTTTAACATCAATTGCGTTCAGTAATCTTAATTCTGCAGATTTTAATACCAATTCTAAGTATTGGTGTCATAAGTCCCCGAGGCTTAAGATCAAAGTTGCTCTCAAACACGCCAAGCGTGTGATTAACTTATAAAGAGTTAATTTTATACCGAAAGTCTCTAAATTTCATGGGCGTATATAAGAAAGGGGGGGTCTGGAGTTCTGTACTAATATTAATGCTTATGCTTTTTTTAAATAAATTAAATGTTTTTATCCCGTACGTACCCGGTCACATGTTGAGAGAGAGGCTGAAGGCCTAAGCAAATGCTCTATCAATAGATGAAACGTCCAGAATAGAGCGAAGTGAAATTTGTGAATAGAAAAATGATGAGATGATGATGATAATTTTGTCACTATTTTAGAGATAAATAATCTCAATAAAATATTTACCCTCATATTCATAAAAAAATACAACCGTTTGCTAAACCTATTTTACCTAAAACATGTTTTGTCCCTTTTCCTCTTCTCAATATTTGAAATTGAAAAAACGAGACAAAACATATTTTAACTAAAATAGGTGTAGCAAACGTTTGTAATTTTTTATGAATTTGGGGGGTTAATATTTAAGCAAGTCGCTACACTATGTTAAAACTAAAATAACAAAATAATAATATTTCTTAAATTAAAAAGAAACATTGACAAGCAAGTATAGGGGCTAGCTCAATCAGTGTAATTTGTCCCTATATATTTATTTATTTAAGTATAGAAAATCTGCTTGAGTTTTCTTAAATTAGTTGAATTAATGACCCGAATCATATAAAAATATTCTACAACAAATTATACGTTTAAAAAACTTATACCCGACTATGGGAACGATCTACGGCTAACAATGTATTTATTTTTGATATGTGCTAATTTGATTAATTAAATACCCCACTCAAAAAGATACAAAAAAAAAATAACTTTGATACTAACTTTTTTGTATGTTACATTTGATATTACTTTATTTGCATACCAGTGGAAGCATATGTCACCTGGACAATAATGACGAATCAATTGACATCTCATTTGTGAAAATTGAACAACCGATTCAGATGCTATTTTATTTATTTATTTAATCTTTACTGTTCATCAAATACAAATTGTACAGAACAATAGGCGAACTTAACGCTAAAGCGTTGTCTACCAGTCAACCTTTGGGTTGCGCAGATAGTGCCAATGTGGGATCCAAGATAAAAGTATAGCACATAAAAAATGCTACGTTGGAACAGACATACATACCCACATACATACATACATAGACTGCTAAATCATTCATTACCCTTCCTCTTGGCTTTCCCGAGTCGGGTAAAAAAGTACTCCATTCGGTAGTGATGAAAAGTACTTATTACACAAACACGCAAAGATCAGAAGCAGCTTAATCGATTGGGGTGCAATTTTAATTTATTTTAAAAAACTTCAGTCAAAATTAATTTTATTTAAATCAGTTCATGAATAAAAAAGTTATGTTAATTAACATAAATACCCTTATCACTGTGTTTATATTTAATTATAAACTTAAGTCTACACGGTCTATAAGGACGAATTCACAGACAAACATAGTTAAAAATTATTTATTACCATCGTAATAAATCGCTTTTCAGCCTCGAACGGTAAAAGCAGAATTAGAAATCATATGAACCTCTCCCCTTTGGGAGCTCTGTTTACGTCCATTCTTAATTTATATTATTTGGGCTAATCCCGTGGCCTATTAAGACGTTTTCATTAAGATAGGAATTTTCAGCACTTAGAGGAAACTCTTTAGAAATAAATCAAGGCTAAGGATTATCTTGTTTTTTAGTTTAGTCAGATAATAACTTGCCAGTCACTTTTTAGGAAAGGTTACTTACGTGCTGAAATTATTAAAATAAAATGTGTACAATACCTATGTTGATTATAATTTATTTTTATTAATTAAAGGGGGATTTTCTTTATGTTAATTTAAATAAAACGAACTGTTATCATAATCTTAACAATATATTATTTTTATACTCTAAAGAAGTTGTCAAATATAATTACTTTTCAAAACTAAAAAATGTCTTTACCCCGACTTTAACAACACAACCGATTTTAATAAAATTTCTATGGGGCCACCTGAAAAGTATACACTTTCAAACAAATAAAGATATTTTTAAATCGGTTCAGTCTTCAAAAAAATCGGTGAACATACACGAAAAATAAAAGGATGCGACGCCCTACCGATAACGTTCTTCTTTTTGGAAGTCGGTTGAAAATTACAGTAAAAAAAATGTTTGTAATAATTTATTGCACACCCGCCGACTTTTCAATGCACGAAAAACGTGACTAGAAACAGTTTCTCTAAGAAAATCTGTGGGTCAAACTTTAATACTTAAAGTGTTTTCTAAGTAACATTAAAGATTTAACACTTGGAGACCGAAACTTGGACACCGCAAAGACGGACGTAAGCGGATGAAACAAAACTGAAACTGGAGTGCAATTATTGAATTGAGGAGCTCGGTGGCTACTATTAGCTTTTTTGCATGTGACTTACTCTGAAAGTCATCACCAATTGGATCTCCAGTTCAATTCAAATATATCTAAATTATCATAGGATATTTATATTTCTTAATAATCGTCACTTTGTTTTGTTGCACAATTGTTGACGTCAAAAAGTTACTTAGAGCTAAGTTTACTTCCGCCTCCAAAGGGCAAGTGCAGAAGAAGCGGTAACAAACTGCACTGCAGCAGTTTTATGCATCGTGATCTGTACCACGAGTTGTATTATACTTAAATTAGCCAATACAAGGACAAGGTTGCTATGGGCTGTTACAGAACTAGTGTAACTTTCATACCTATAGAAAATTACTAATAAACAAAATTTTTTCAATTAGTTTTAACATAATCTAAATTTATAACATTCAAAAATTCTAGACATATCTTTGATATTTCTGAATTTAGCTCAACACACTTAGTTAAAGTAATTCTAAATTTTTAATATCATTTTTTTATTAGAAGTATATTTCTCTTACTATCGCTGTGGACCTTCTTGTGTGTTAAATGTTATATGGATGTAAGTCAATCTGAAATGAAAAAATTAAATCAAGCTGATCCTTGCTTTGGAAGGCACGTAAAGCCGTTAAACCCGTCTGTCATCATTAAATATAGTGGGATACGGTCCTTAGACCATGTGACGTATGCCGTTAATCCATCAAGGACAATAATGGGATTATCGTCCTCTATTGTGAAGAAAAGCAAGCATATTTATGTCAAGAAAAGCAAGATAATAATATCATCGTTATATTTTTTGCCTTCTCTCAATTTTTTGTCAGCTCTATATGTCAAATCTCTCTATCGTTGTCTATCATTCACCATATCTGTACTAACCTCCCTCTGCTTCATGTCCCGCTTCCCATATATTTATATGCGATCACGAATCTATTGCAAATAAAGAGGGTATGAAATTCAAAGATAGAGTTCCTGGAATTTTACGTTCCTTCTTAAAAACTTTTAAGTTCTTTTAAAAAGCAGGCAATATAGTTTAAAACATGTAAGTTCTTTGAAACGCGTTTCTTCTTTTGTAGTCTGATGCTTTGTATTATGGATAAGTAGGTAATAAGTACTCAAAGAATTCCAACAGGACTATTCTGCTGTCTGTTATCCGTTTATTATTTGCGCGCTCACTGCCCTCTATCTCAAAAACAGTTCAATGAACAAAAAAACTTTTTAAACAAAAGTTGTAGAAAATTTATTCCTCTACAATATGAATAAAAATAGCGAAAACCAGATAGGAACCGAGATATTGGCGAAAAACGAACAAAAAAGTAGGTTTTGAGACAAGTTTTAGGATGTCAAAATGAAGGTTTGTACCAACTTATAGCTTATTACTCGTATCTTGAATTCCGCGGTGAAATCTATAAAATGACTGGACTATTATGGAATAATGTAAGTTAATATTAATACCAAAAATATTTACACAGTAAATGCGAATAGGAAAACCGGGAAGTGTCATCTTGGCAAAGGTTCTACAATCTTTTGACCTCGGGGTTTAAAATGAGAAGTTAGTACCGAAAACCGGTGGATATGTATGCAAAGAGTATGGTGAGTAGATGCAGCTAAATAGGTCTTTATTTTGCCAGGATCGTAGCAAATTTATGCCTATATTCTCTGTTAAGAAGAAGACTTGCTTGCTTTTCGTGCGTGTAAGTGACCAACACTAGTGTCAGATTTATCAAGTTGCTTAAAGGCATCTGACATAGCTTGACGACTGCCATACAATGATGACAGCCGGGACCAAAAGCTTATACGTGCCTTTTGAAGCACGGAGGAGCTCGATAAATTTTTATGCCACTTGTGGTCACCAATCCAAGTGCGGACCACGCCCGGTGTCACTTTACTTGCGAAAGCGCTAGTAATGCGCACTCCCGCCGGGCCACCGAGCTCCTCAAAAAAGCAAGAAGAAAACTAACCAAGAAGGTCGTTCATGGATGAAGTGAAAGAAAAGTTCAAAAAAAGTGTCGTATAGGGAGTTCAAGCATTTAATCGAATATTGGGAGACATGCAAAATACTACACTGACAAAAATCTAGTTCTTTTTATTGATGACGATTATCTCTGCTAACAAGCAGATGTGATGAAATTTAATCAGATAAGTATATAGGCGTGTTTATTATACTAATCTGATTAAATTAAGTATTTAGAGCACGACGAGCGCATTTTGAAATTTGTTGCATATGATATGAGTTATATCACACACCAATACAACTCAAATTGCATTTACCGAAGTCCACACGCCCACGCCACAAGTTCGCCTTGCCTCTGCCTTCCTTCCGCCTTGACTTCGCCTTGCGCCCGCACCGCGCTCGCCCCGACTAGACTTCGGTAAATGCAATTTGAGTTGTATTGCTGTGTGATAGGAAGAGTCCTATCACACATCGATTTGATAAAAATAACCAGCCAAGTGCGGGTCAGGCCACGCACGGTCTATGTAATAATAAATAGATATATAGGGACAAATAACACTGATTTAGCTAGCCCCAAAGTAAGTTTGAGACTTGTGTTATGGAATACTAACTCAACGATACTATACTTTGTAACAAATATATTATTACATATTTGTATGAAATTTCAGTTTTCTGAATACATTTTATAAGTTGGTTGACTATAACTCTTTAATTTGTATACTTATCTTTGCTAGTTTTCCTTTTACCTTTATTATAAATACTACTGACGTGAATCTTTTCATGCGTCCATATACAACCGTTTAGCTGATAGAGGGGCGGGGCAGATACTAGACTCACATCACACCATGGGTTAATCAAGAAAAAAAAATCTCACTTCACATGTATGGGAGCTCGATAAAAAATATTATTTCAACATTTTATTTTACCACTTTGTCAGTGTAATTAATATACATACCCATGCCAAATTACAGCTTTGTAGTAGGTTCCAATAGTCTCTGAGTAAAACTGCGGACGGACAGACAGATAGAAAAATATGGCGAAAATAAAAGGGTTCCTACGGAACTTACTAAAATGAGCAAGTGTATTTGCTAGGCAAATTAAAAAAAAAAACCAGTTTGTCAAGAACACCACCTAGTGATGAGTAGCGGTACTACTGAAGTCGTTTTGGTAGGTCCGCTACTTACTGATCACTAGATCGATATCCGTAGCGCCATTGATTATTTTCTAGAAAAAGTTATGACTTTCAAGCAAGAACTTTTGAACGGCACAACCGATTTTCATCAAACATAGCTAGAAACCACCGCAAGGGAAAAAAACGCATCGAAATCGGTCCATCCATTCAAGCACTAAGATACTACAGACAGACGGACATTTGCGTTAAACTTACCGCATCCCTCTTTTTTGTCGGGTTAAAAGTGAGTTAAATAAGAATTTTTTATTTGCTGACTTCTCATTTTGACCGGGCAGTAAAACGGACTTTAATCCCTTTAACTGAGCAATCAGGTTACGAAGATTTCACGTAATCAAATCCTCAAGTAATAGTTCCAAAGTGGGAGTGAAATTGTTAATTGATTGGCGAGGCCTCGGGATTAGAGTGAATTCGATTATGTCGGTCAATAGGCCAAAGTTTCGGGCCAAATTAATTTATTTAGGCCATGAACAATTTGGAAGATTATGACGCCTTGCAAACATATTTAATGGATTTGATGGATACAGTGAGTTTTGATATGCTACGTGGTGGTGGCGTCGCTGGTCGGGTCGTTGGATTCCCTCTAATATGGTTGAGTTTAACGATGGCTGATCCGTGCGTCAACTCGTGAACGGGTGCTGCCGGGAGGGACTGGTCAGCTCGGCTTCGCTTTTTTTTTCTACTTAATATTTTTTACTACGCAATTTATGTTTGTTTACTTGTTCGCAAGCATTACATGTTATAATGTGTCAACATTGTATTATATTATAAGTATTTATTAATTAAAAGACAATTACAATAATATGACAAAGCCCTTCTGGCGAGTAGGTGACCAATACTGTGAAAATGAGTTTCTTTCGGCGTTTCTTCTCAGCAGTGGTCGTTACGAAGCGCTGGTATCGGTAGCTTTTCTTTAAAAATAAATTAAATTTTAATATACTTTACACGTAACATAAATTATACTTATTGACGTGTAAAAGTGCCTGTAAAGGTCTAATTACTGAATAAACATTTGAATCTTTGAATCTTTGACGTGGAAGGGACATACCCGTAATAAATCGAACCACGGGCTAAACTAGATCACTATACTATAATGAAATAAAAATAATAGGCAAAATACTCTAGTACGAAAATTCAATATTTTTTTGTTATTGTTTTTTTTTTTTTTTGTACTCAAGTAATCTAGTATAGCATAGTACGGTGTATTACGGGTATTACCTTTCCACGTTGTACAAAATGTGTTTGGGATATATATGAATATATGGCGTCACTAAAATATTTGCGAATACACTTGTGTCTTACAACCTTACTTTTATTTAGTTTTTAATTTAGTTTTTAGTTTGAATGTAACTTGTAATCTTACTAATATTATAAACGAGAAAATTTGTATGCATGGATGGATGTTTGTTACTCTTTCACACAACAACGGCTGTACGGATTGGAATGAAATTTGACATGTAGATTACCTGGATTAACACATAAAATACTGTTTATCCCGGGAAAATGTGAGATTCCCAAGGGATTATAAAAAATGTTCTACGCGGGCAACGCCGCGAGCTTTAGCTAGTTATATATATTTTACAATAAAAATGATTATTATTCTTTTATTTAGATTATATTAATATTTATATAATCCGCTATTTTCCAACAAGTCAAATCATGTACTTTTTTTAAACATCGAAACAAACATTTTTAGGAACTTGTATGAGATAGTCTCTCTAGAGACGTCATAGTTTCTTGGAGTCAAATAACGATCTTATTATCAGTTTTTGTGCAATAATAAATCTAAAATCAATTTAAAATAGATATGATCAAAGACAAGTGTCATTATTTTGCGATGTTTTATTTTTTTATCAATACAATTTAAATATTTTTGACCCATGGTCTGGAATGGTCAGCTTTAGAGCGAGTGGACTGAGGAAGGTGAATAGCAGAGACGCGTAAAAGCGTAAAAGTAGAAGGATAAACTCTAGTTGTCGTTGGGAAGCAGTAGTATCGAAGATCACAAGTTCGATCCAAGATTAACGCGAATTGTACCTCTGAGTTTGAACACATGTTACCACTTCTTGCTTTCAGTAAAGGACAACATCTTAAGGGAACTTGCACATCAGTTACTTTAATAGTAAATTAACTAGTGTGTGAAATGTAGAAGGCAATGGCAAGTCCTGAGAGCAAACCACTTTATTATTTTCAGCCAAAAATCGTCATTGTCAATATATACGGACAAATCACACAGATCGTCGATCGATCAATCGAGATTCGTGTTATGGGATACTAACTCAACGATACTATATTTTATAAGAAATACAAAGGTACATAGAATTACATCCAAGACCCTGATCAATCGAAAAAGATTATTTTCCATCTTGACTAGACCGGGAATTGAACCCGGGACCTCCGGTGTGACAGCCTAGCATGAAGACCTGGCCACAGAGGTCGGCAAATTGTGTGCGCTTCTTTCATATAACAACGCCTACAAGAGCTTGACTTTTGAATGTATGAGAAGTGACACGTTCTTCGTAGTCAGCAAATTACCCTTTTTTTTGCAATTTACGTAAATTCATACATAATATCACGTTTTTGTCCGTAACGGGGTAGACAAAGCGTTTTGGGCAAAAATAGCCTAGAGCCGCAAGACTCAAAGGCCACTTTTAGCGTGACGGTGGGCGAGAAGGAGGAAGAAGGAAACAAAATAGTAATGTTGCTAGCCACATCGCCTAATAACATGATTCGCATTTTCTACGATCTGCGCAGGAACAGAAGCTGGTACATTCTAAGTTTTTTGTTTTCTCCCAGACCAGCATGAAAGGTTTTGCAATTGGGTATTTTTCTGGGTCATAAAAATATTTTGTACTGTAAAAAAATTAAATAGTCGCAAAATAATGTCACTTGTAATTGAGCATCTCCATTTTAACATGATTCTAAATTTATTGGAACGAAGTTCCTTATCGCGCGTTGCGAAAGGGAGCTAGACGGAGAAAATTAAGACCAAAAGTTGTAACGACATTTTTTAATAACTTGATTTTAGAACGCAGAAAAGAGTTTGAATGTAATTTGACCTATTTATATTTTACTTCGTTTTATCCGGGTATCCCTTGACATCTCTCAAGTATTTTTATTGCAGAAAAACTGGTAATAAGTGCGCTATATTTTGACTTTAAGAAACGATGACGTCATTTCAAACAAATCCCGTTGAAAATGTTTGTTTTGACGTTTAAAAAAGTACCTATCTGATGTGACTAGTTGGAAAATAACGGATTTACGCGAAAGATATCACGTTATTTCTTTGTATTTGTTCCTAAATACACAACAAACGCAGGAACACAACACTGGAAAGCTTTTACAGTGCAACAGTCAAAGTATTTAATTACAGTTATCTATCGATCCAAGTTTTGCTTGTATTGGAATCCTGCGAGCTGTGTTGCAGTGAGGGACTCCAATTAATGAATTTTTATTCAATACTTGAAGTGAATCAATAAGTTTTTTTAGGGTTAGACAAATTCATAGGTTGATAAATAGACAACGACAGATCACACAAATTGAGCTAGCCCAAAAATAAGTTTAAACTTGTATTACTTATGGTATAATATTTCAAATAGATAAAAACCCAAGACCGTTGAAAATTTGAGAATGGCCATTTTCTAAATTACTCTGGCTGGGGATAGAATCCAGAACCTCCAGGTTGGTAGACTAGACTGTTGACCAATCATACCACGGAGGTCGTCCATCAGAGTTAGCTTTTATTGTTCTTCCTTCTGGCTTTATTATAGGAACCTAAATGTCGTACCTATAATATCTGCCGATTCTTCATCTTTTTTTCGTGTTGTTGGCTCAAAAAAATTTTTTTCCCTCGAGAAAGATGCCACTCTTACAGCGTTGTCTGAAGCCTCATAAAGGTCACGTCTAGTGCAGCTGGTGGGGCACGATGGGAGGAGAGAAGGTGTGACATAGTCTGGTCGCCATGGCCACACTGGCATTGTGTTGCGGACTCATCAATGTACGCCATCGAGACAGGTTATGCTTCCATCGGCCTACTTCAGTGCGAAGGCGATTAAGGCTCTTCCATGTGGACCATGACAATTAATGCCCTGGGGGCAGTTCCTCTGAAGGTGTTATAAAATCAGAGGGAGGTGGGTATCGGTTGCGCCATATTTCGAGTCGAGAGGATTTTGGGTCGCCTTCAAGAGGATACTTACAGAGAAGCAAAGCTAGTTTATTTAAAAAAAAAAGTCAAATGCCGGGTTGATTATAAAGACATTGAGTGAAATTATATTGAATTAAGATTTTACTATCCAAAAACCCCTATATAGATATTTAGCCAAATCGCTTGCAGTTGACTATCGGCAGCCATCTTGGATTGTGAAAATATAAAAACGCGCCTTCTTTAAGAGCAGTTTCTGTTCCTGTGCAGATTGTAAAAGTCGATTGAGAGAAAAGATAAAATATGTAAACAGGCGATGTGGCAAATAAACAGTTTTTTATACCCTTATCAATCTACACACTTTTTCTAGTCTTTGGATCTTGTAGCTTTAGGCTCCGTCCACCCTGTTTTGATTATAAGGGTTGTCAATGCGGCTGTCGTATCGCGAGGTCTTCGACTGATTGTAGTTTACGTAGAAATGGAAAAAAAACGTTCGTTTGGATCGTAACGATGCTGTGGATTTCACACCCACTACTATGGTTGCCAGTTTGCTGGTAATTACCTGATGGTGAAACCATCTTGCATGCATGCAGCATGAAATTCGCTGCAGAAAACCATTTACTGAGGTGTACTAACTACTTAACTCTAAAAATGTTGATATATTCACGATAGGGGTCAATTCCACCTCTGGTTTGTCAAGCAGTAAACTGTCTCAATCACAAATCGAATGCTGCAACGGTCGCTTTTAAACCTCTTTATTGCGCTTCGTATTTGCTTAGACTATCAATGCTTCTTAATATTATTCATTCAACCAAGTAATGTAGTGTACTAACTACTTTTAACCCTCAAAAAAGTTAAAATATTCGTGGTAGGGGTCGATTTCACCTCCGTGGCGTCAAGCAGTAAACTGTCTCGATCACAAAATGAACGCTCCAGTCGCTTACAGTTGCTTCTAAATTTCTATTGATTGCGTTTCGTATTTGCTTAGACTATCAATGCTGTTCATTATTATTTTCATTGAATCATGTCACATAAACTTAACCGTAAAATTAAATATTCGTGGTGTGGGACGATTTCACCGAGGTGTCCAGCAGTAAACTGTCTCCATCACAAAGCGGTTGCTTCTTAATTTATATTTATTGCGCTTTGTATCTGTTGAGACTTTCAATGCTCCTCAATGTCATTCCATTGAACCATGTAATGTGGTATTCTAATCTGCTTAAACCTAAAAAAAATAACATATTCGTGGTATTTTAAATTTCGCCTCCGAGGCGGCGTAAAGCGGTAAACTATTTCGATCACAAAACGAACGCTGCAATAGTCGCTTCTAAACCTCTATTTTTGCACTTCGGATTTGATTAGACCTTCGATGCTTCTAAATATAATGTCATTCAATCATTTAACAACTTTAAACCCTAAAAAATTTGAGGTATTCGTGGTAGGGGTCGATTTCACCTCCGCGGCGTCAAGCAGTTAACTGTCTCGATCACAAAACGAATGCTGCAACAGTCGCTTTGAAACCTCTATTTATTGCGCTTCGTATTTGATCAGATTATAAAATGCTTCTCCATATTATTTCATTCACCCATTCAACAACTTCAAACCCTAACAAATGTTGAGATATGCGTGGTAGGGGTCGATTTCACCTCTGCGGCGTCAAGCAGTAAACTGTCTCGATCACAAAACGAACGCTGCAACAGTCGCTTCTAAACCTCTATTTATTGCGCTTCGTATTTGCTTTGACCGTCCGTGGCGAGAAAAGTATGACAAAGAGCAAATTCTTTTTTGCATTTGTAAAAGGAGATCGTTAAAACGTTTGAAACGAATACGTAGAAATATTCTTAGATGTACATATTAATGGTTGTCACCCAGACAACAATTATAAATGTTGTATTATAAAATCTGCCGGTTATCTACACTTTGTCTCTGGTTCCGCTAACTTCCTGTAAAAAATGTATCGGCAACTGTCATATGTCATGTGTGCAGTTTTGGTGATGTTTAACCTAGTGCAGTAATAAATAGTAAATGATAGTAGACTGTTTTTGCGTGTATTAATTAATTACACTCCATTTGCAAGAAATCAGATACAACATAAATTAATTGACATCTCATTTGGTAGTTCCACCACGGTGGTTCCTCTACCTTCAAGGTGGTTTCACTGTAGCATCCAAACTACATAACCAATTTTTTAAAATATTGTAAAAATCAACATAGCTCCTTCATATAAATCCAAAAACTGGATGGACAAAGAAATGAATATAAATATTGAACCAGTTCACAATATTCACAAGAATCGGTTAAAACAAATTAGAGAGGAACAACCAGACAGCGTGACAACCATAAGAATCAAAGAAAATTTGGTATTTTACAAGCTTTTATTTAGTTTCGCCCGCCTGTCCCGTTTTCTGTCTGCCTGTAATCAAATCTTGCAAGTTAAATTTCACCCACTTCTCGGTTTCCGATTGAGCTTAAATTTTACAAGCGTACGTACATTGCGCGTCAATGCAATGTTATGATGACATGAAGCTGATCTGATGATAGAGCTGAAAGGTGGTCATGGCATCTCTGTGATAAAACAACACAACCCCACCGAGTTTGGGCTCGATTGATTCGTCTTGAGGAGCAATTTAATCTATACATTGTTATGGTAAAAGCTTGTTTTAAGTTTTTTTATAATAATGACTTGTTTTTTAGTAACTTGATACTAAAAAACAAGTCATTATTATAAAAGAAGTAGTTACATGATACGAACTATACTTAAAACTATGTTCTAAGTAAAGTTCGGATTATAAGCACCTCAGTTTACTATTTCGCCAACTTTTTCTCAACAAACAATTCTAACAATGAAATAATTCCCACAAATTGTGTCATTGGACTTCCTCCAATAGATGCCCAGCCAAAATCTTCAGTCTCAAGGCAACGAAGGCATAGAATAGACAACAAGTTCAATGCTTTTAAAAGATTTTTTTTTATGACGAATACAACAAATATTAATTACATTAAATTCTTAGGTTTACAATAAGTATTCTTAGTAGTTTGCTACGGAGTGTTTTGCGACCTTTTTAACCCCCGAGAAAAAAGAGGGATGTTGTTAGTTTGACGCTAATGTTTTTTTATGTTATAGGGCGGCAAACGAATAAGCAGGTCTCCTGGTGGTAAGTGATCACCGCTGCCCACGGACAACTGCAACATCAGGGGTGTAACAGGAGCGTTGCCGGCCTTTCAGACTCGTTTTTTGAAGGTTTCAATGTCGTATCGGTCGGGGAACACTGCTGCAAGAAATTAATTCCACAGTTGGGTCGTACGTGGTAAAAAGTTCCTTTTAAAACGTACGGTGGTTGATTGCCAACTATCCAAGTGGTGTGAATGAAATTTTAATCTCAGGCGAGTGGTGGGATGGTGAAATTTTGCAGCAGGTATTAAGTCGAACAATCTTCAGAGCATTCCCCATGATAATTGCGATAAAAAATGCACAAGGATTTCTGTTTGTCTGTCTGTGTGTCTTATTGTGACATCGTAGCTCTCAAAAAGATGAATCGATCTCGATGCGGGTTCTGTTTATGTGAAAGCAAGTTCCCTTGCGATTATTTTTGCCTATCTTTGGTGAAAATCGTTAAAAAGTTATTGGGGGATTGGGGCTTGGAAGTCGCAGATTTTTTATTTACCTGGCAAATAAACTTGTGCTACTATACAATACAATACAATATCCTTTATTGCACAAAATAAATAAATATGCGCAAATAGCGGCCTTATTGCTAAGCAATTTCTTCCAGGTAACCTTGCTATATAGAAAATAGTAATGGGTATGGTATGGTAAAATTAGGTAGTGCGGGGTGGTCAATATAAAAAACTTATTTAGAATAATTAGAATAAATATACATATACATCATACATAAATATATACAACACACACAGAAAAAAAATGATATTGACAGTACGAGATGAAGGGAAATAGAAACAAGGGAAGGATATTTATTTACCTTTTACAAGGATAGAAAATAAGATTTAAAATCAGAATTACTAACCAAAAACAAAACTGCGGCACAAAATATTGATTTTGGACCTCCAGTTTGACAGTCGGGCATGATGACATAAATCTTTACACAAGTTATTCTTCTGTACTACTTTCATACCGAGCTCCAGCAAATCTGACTCAGGCAGTGTAAATCACCGTGACAATCACTTCACGCTCAGCTGCTTTCTTTCAGGAATTTAAGAATTCCAACATTCCATTCAGTAGTCTTGAAACGTTAGCTTTTTCTGGACGTTAAGCGTCCTTTTATATAGTCTGGTCTGGGAGAAAAAACGACTAGAAGTGATTCTTTCTGCGATAGTACTCGTACACCTTTGTATGGTACGCTTCAAAAATGGAGTCATAATTTTTCATACTAGTTGTATGGGAAATTATGACTCCATTTTTAAAGCCTGACTGTACAAGCTTACTTAAAATGTTTAATACAGATTTAAATAAACATATAGACTGTATAGGTACACAAAATATATTCTTATGTAATATTTTCTTCCTTCCATGTTCCTAAAAAATATATTTTTTGGAACGAAGTTCCTTACGGCAGGCTTGGAGGAGATAGGGATTTTGCTGCGCGACCGAACTGAAAAAAAATGTGATAGTAAAACCGTAAGGATGACCTCGTTAAATGAGACGTGCGCAGGCGCGACAGTCGTATACACATTGTGTCGATTCTACATTAGCCGAAGGAACTTCGTTCCTACCTGGTGTCCCACGACACCACATTCTTTTTCATCTTTTATATACATAAATATAAACAAATTTTTCGACATTAAGAAATGAATAATGTTTTTTTGTCGATTCTTTATATCGCATAACTTTTAGTATAACTTGATGGACAATAACCCATATCAGGGGCAGTCACATTAAAGGCAAACTTAGACTCGTTTTATGCATGTTCATCGATTATTCGAATACGTCTGGACCGATTTGGAAAATTCTTTTTTTGTTTGAAAGGGTATACTTTCTAGGTGGTCCCGTAGAAATTTTATCAAAATCGGTTGTGTAGTTTGGTGAAGTCGGTTTTTAGTTTTGAAAAAATATTCTGAGGGGTACCTGAATTTTCCGAGGTCCAGTGCTGCCCCCATTTGAAATAAATCATTTGATTGGACATCGTTTAAAATTTTGTTTCGACTAGGCACTAGATAACCCTTCAAACTTGCTTACAGTTTAAAGTGAGAACGTGAAGCTTGCCTACGCGCATACGCCAGAAGTGGCCGTTTTTCGCAATTGTAACTAGAAAAGCTTTACGTTCTTACTTTCAACTAGTTAATAAAATAGTTTGAAGAGTTATCTTGTGCCTGGTAAAGACAACATTTTAAATGATGTCTCCGTTTTCTATCAAATTATTTATTTGAATGGGGGCAGCACTGGATCCCGGAAAATTGAGGTATCATCTTAAGTTATGTATTAAATACATAATAATCATAACCAAACTACTTACCGATTTTCATTAAATTTCGATGGGGTTAATCCTAGGGAGTACCTGAGTATATAATTTTTAATTAAAATAATAATAATATTTCAAAGTACAATTTGTATTTGATGAACAATAATTGGTTAATATATTTTTTTAACCTATATCGTCCCACTACTAGGCAAAGTTCTCCCCGAAATAAATTAATATTATTCGTTTTCGTTAAAAGTTTCCTCTGTAGTCATTATGAACCCAAAATATAGTTAACCCTTCAATACAACAGAAAATTATAAGGAACCGCTGAAATTTGTAAGTTAAATCGATTTATAACAATCCCCGATGACAGCCCAAATTAAGATAGATTGGGCGACCACAGATAATAATGCAAATTTGAGGTTATGGACGATTGATAATGTAGATAATTTTAGATAAAGTAGTATGATGAAGCCAGACGTTACATTTATAAATGGATGTCTGACTTCAATTGATAAAAAAAACACACACACAAAAACATTTATAGATTCTTTTCTGTCGAATAAATCTCAAGATTTTGTCCCATAAACACTTTTGTTTCATCCAATTGTCAGCAAAGGGCAGCACTTTTCTATGCTGCTATCCTTTTCTGTCGCTCAGAACCGTCATTTGCCAGAGCGAGAAAGAGCGACGAAATGCTATAGTACGGCCGGTGGTATGGCGTTCCGTCGCTCTTTCTCACTCTAGCAAATGACGGTTCTGAGTGACAGAAAAGGATATCAGCATAGAAAAGTGCTGCTTCGTGCTTACAAGGAGATCCAACTCTTAGTCTCACCTACTTGCTTACTTATTTTGTTAAATAGGTACACTTTTTGTCTTTGTGCGTGCCTCTAGTTGATGCGGGGGTCCTAGGCAGATGCCTAATCCACCTTGTAGATAATGCGGCCCTGAACTTACACCGTGTAAATGGCCCTTTATTCTTGAAACAAAAACAGAAAATACAAGAACATTTCCACTACAATGTTAACGCTGTAATGTCCCAACTAAATTGGCAACGAGTTAAACAAATTAAAAGTTTAAAATTGAACAAGTTGAAAACTGTTGCGGTTTTGCTAATGGTATATCGGTTGCGGGTGATAGGTTAATTAGCGTTTTAAATAGTGTAGTAATCCTGTGAATTAAAATTGCCACTACACACAGATTAAAAAGTCGATACGCGTTTTCCATCGCATTGTGTCTCCGACTGGGTTAAGCAATGTACTTACTTCACAGGAAAGAAGTCTCGATGTCTGAAAAGCACAAAGTAGGAAATGAAAAATCGCGAAGCGGACCATGGGTAAAAAAGCGACATTGCTTAAGTCTTTAATTAATATGCTACCTTCCTATATCCTCGTGAGGTGTACCTACACTAACTTTCCTTTGTTTGCAGGGCTGTGCGGCCAACTTCTGTCAATTAGGGCTTTTGAGACTGAATTCCTCTTATAGTCGAGCGATATGGTGCAAGGCTGATTTGCTTGAGATGGAAGCCATCACCACAAAATTGAAAATTATGGCGCTCTCTCGTCTCAAAGGTCAAGATCCACTTTGGGTCGCTGAGCCAGAGGAGTAGAAGTATTCTCAGTAAGACAGAATATAGTTCGCCACCCAGCATGGCCGTGTGTCCGTACAACGCTAAGCAACTAATTTGGTGCAGTTCAAAAGGCGTGTAATTGCCGGCACTGCATGATAATGAGCCGACAAACTAAAGTCGTTAGCATCTTGCGATATTGGCCTTAACGTTATACTGAACGCGTTTTCATTAGCCTACAAATACAAGAGTTTAGACGATATTGTTTTAAGCTTAGGAAAACAATTGGTTATATACGTGTAAGAGACATATGCGTAATAAATCGAACTACGGGCTCTACTAGCTTTATCTTTCCCTTCTCCCAATTCAGGTGGATAACTAGATCTCTAATAATAGAATGAAATTAAAATAACAATTAATAAGCAAAATCAAATCGACATTTCCATACAAATTGCTCAGGCGGCTGCACAGTTTTGTATGAAATTCCTGTTATTTTTTTTAATTTTACGAAACTTTTATGGTGATCTTATATAGACCGTGGTTCGCTTTATTAGTCATATGTCCCTTACACGTTGTTTAATGCGTAAAAATAAGAAGACTGTTCATTTTCCAAAATAAATTTACAGAAATTTTAATCAATGATACAATTAATATGTACTGCATTCCGCTAGAAATTTCCAGTTGAATTTAAAAAAAAAATGACATTTCACAATGAATTTCATTAGCTCAAGAGTTTTTGGCGGGAAGTCAAGGGGTTCAGTTGGAGTTTGCTTTAAATTGTTTTGCAAATTGATTCTAGTGAACTTTATAATATGAAATCTGTGTAGTTTAGTGTTATAAATGCTCATGCTCATGGACAATATGTGAAATGGTTAAAGTGGACACTCATAGGGCGGCTGTAGTGATATTTATTTGCTGACTGTGTTGGCATCTTTAGGCGCTGTTCGTCACTCAATCGGCTATGAAAACCATTGGACTCGTATAATTTTTTTGCCAGAAGCTCCCTTGAAGCAATCAAAAGACCTACACCAACCTTTGGTTGCATAGTTTAGGGTTAGGGTTAGGAATAAAGAAATGATAAAATAAAGATAGGCTCTAAAGGACTAGTATCCAGAGCCGTAAAATAATTATAAAAAAAAAATCATAAGCTCAGAGTTATTGAAGTAAGTTTAAATGTAAATCATAGGTACATTTACTCGTAAATGGACTATAGAAGATAATTTTTCCACTTCTAAATACGTCCTGAGACCAATGGTAGTGTGCGTCCAAATTTTCATCTTCAGAACTTATTTTAGAATGTGATTACCAACACTGCATGATAATGAGCTACAAAACTAAAGTCGTTACCATCTTGCGATATTAGCCTTAACGTTATACTGGGCGCGTTTTAATAAGCTAAATACAATTGTTTTTGTTCTAAGTTTAGAATACACGGTTACACATTTAGGAGTACAAAAATACAGAATATTCTTTTTCCGTACAATCTTACAGTAATTTTAATCAACTGTTGTTAGCAAAAAAAAAGAGAAAATTCAATTCAAATATATCTTAATTATTATAGGATATTTATAATATATCTTAATATTCGTCACTTTGTTTTGTTGCACAATAATTGTTAATGTCAAAAATTTACGTACAGCTAAGTTTACTGCCGCCTCCAAAGCGGTAACAAACTGCACTGCAGCATTTTCTCCAAGAACGTCAACTCACAATGAAATTAATATTTATAGTTGATAAGTGGACAGAGAATACATTGTTTGTTGTCATCATTTGAATCAAAATTTCAAGTGGCTTAATTTTAAAATAATGCCAAATCAAGTTGTAGATTCAGTATGTACCTAATGTACCAAATTATGACATTTCTGAGTTTACAAACCTTTAAAAGGGACCCGCGCCAAGCTCAAGCCAGACTTTGTTGTCTTTAAGATAGTCATCGGTCCTATAGAATAAGCCTTCTCACAGAGTACCATTTTTTACATAAGCTTTAAACTTTTTACCTGGCATATCAAGGACCGATTGTGGCAGTTTATTATAAAAAAAAGTATACCGTTCCCCATAGACGTGTTACTAACTGTTTTCAGTGTATAATACGGGGCAACTAAGTCACTCTTATTGCGTAAGTTTCTAACGGTAAAATCACTTACTTTATTGTATGAGGAAATATTTTTCCTTACATACATTATATTTTCAAATATATACTGTGATGGTAAGATTAGTATAGCTATTTCCTTGAATAATTCTCTAAGTGAGTCTCTAGATCCTAAACCGTAGATAGATAGCCGAGACGTGTTTCCATGGACACGATTGAATAAAAAATTTTGCCTACTTGACCCGAAGTACGTCTGTGTACGTCATTATGTTATTAATTAATAATATATTATACTCTAAATATAAGGACGTGCCAGGCAGACCAAAGCAGCCATTAGCTTTAGTCTAGACTACCTATTTAATAACTCAGCTATTAGAAAGTAAACAAGTCTTTTGCTCCACTAATTGAGAATGTAGATAATGATTAGCTCAGCCCGACAGTGACCTAAATTCATACCTGAATATTCATGTGACCAAAATACACGAATTTTGATGTCCCTTCTGGGAAATTATTACTAAGATATAGTTTTACAAGTTTTATTTAACTTGCATCTTAATGTTATATAAGTATACTATAATATACTTATTTGTGAATAATCATTTTTGTTGGTTCTTATTTTTGTCTACTTACCGAAAGAGAATTATTTTTTCATTGTAATAATACATTTATAATTTACAAATGTATAATTATTACAAATATAATATAAAATCTTTAAATAAAGTTATAAATGATTGTTAAGTTTGTTTAGTCTTAATCAAGTTTATTCTTAGTTTTAGGTTATATTTTTAATAATTGTACTTATTTTTAATTAATAATAAAGTTTATATTTCTACATAATATCTTTTTATTGCATCTTCCTTTCTGTCGCAGTAGTTTAGAAATTATTGCACAAAGAACTAGGTTGTCCGTTCTTTTTAACCTGTTATTTAATTTATGTATTTATTTACCTTTTACCGTTTTATCCACTGTAGGGGAAATGGGTAGAGACAAGTTGTATTTTTCTTTGGCGTTATCAGACGGATAATTTTTTTAAGTTCTTTGCATCAAGCAAAACATGAATGAATATTTGATTCAGACATATAACTATGCAAAGAGCATTATTAAATCAGTCTCAATACTAAGTGATGCCGACAGACAATACCGTCTTTGAACTGTTAAGAGCTATGTGATTACAATTGAATATTTTAGAGGGAATTAGAACTAATACATATATACCGTTAATTGTCACATAAGATTAAATATTAATTGAAGTAGTGTTCTTGTACTTACCACGTAGCACTTATGTATTAATAACGAATGAAGTTACCAATCATACATACATAATACATAAATATCACGCCTATTTCCCACAGGGGAAGGCAGAGAGTATGGACCTCCACTTGCTACGATCCTGGCAAACCTCTTTCGCTTCAATCTCTTGATACATGCCCTTCGGTTACGGATACTTTTTACCAATCAATTATCTTTTTTTTTTCTTTCCCTGTGTCCCTACTGCTGGACAATAACCTCCCTTTCCTTTTCCCCCCTCCCCATTTCAATTAAGAAAGAGCCAACGACACGAACAGACGAAGAAGTTAGTATTTGTATAAACAGACACAGATACATTATTACGCCTTTATTCTTGACGAGGTAGACAAGTGCCCAGGGCCGTAAGACCCAAAGGCCACGCCACAGAGTACTATATACCACGCTTAGCGTTATGGAGGGCGTTAAGATGGAAAAAGGAATGAAAATAGTGATACGTTGCTAGCCGCATCGTCTATTAACATTGTAATCGAATAACGTTCATTCCCTAAATCGGGTTTCACGATCTGCGCGAAAGAAGAAGCAACTGGTATATTCTACATTTTTCTATTCTCCCAGACCAACATGGTAGATATTCTTATAAACAGTAAACAATTAACAACTCCAAAGTCTTTCCGAAGCCAATCCCCATAAAACAGCATCCCTGGAAGTTGCGGAGACCTGACAAGTTTCGAAGGTACGATATTTGCATTTATATCACCTTACGGAGTTATGATCTAATAGTGTGAGATTCGGGTAGTAAGATACTCGTAAGTAAAAGTTATTATTCTACTATTCGTACAGATATATCTCGTAAAACTACAGGGTGGGGCACTCAAATGTGCCGGAAGTTTGTAGAAGATTTTAGAAAACGCCTTCATCAGTGCATCGCTGCTGATGGCCACAACTTGCTGGCGTAATTTTCAAAACTTGATGTAACAAATGGTATTGTATATTGAATTGGATGAAAGACACCGCGTTACTGTAAGTAGATTTTTTTTCTTCAGTTGCCCTTCAAAATTGATGAATACCTTTTGCTTGACCCTATACTAATACTGACTATCACATACACATTCTTCCTGGACTGCCTCCGTGGTCCAGTGGTCAAGGCGTTCGCCTTGTGACGCGGAGGTCATGGGTTCGATTCCCACTGGGAAGCATACTTTGTGAAAAGTTCTTTCCAGTCTGGATAGGATATTGCAGGCTTGAATCACCTGATTATCCGAAAGGAAAGATGATTCCGTGTTTCGGAAGGCACGTAAAACTGTGGGTCCCGAACGCCACCTAGCGTTTGATCATCAAACTATCCAAAGATTGGTTCCTGGTTTGCCCTTTGGGTTGTGGAGGTCAGACGGCAGTCGCTCTGTGTAAAAACCAGCAACCTCGTCAAATTTCCTTGGTAAGATAGCGGACCCCGGGCTCTGAAGCGTTACTGCTGAGGAATCAACGGGGAATACGCTCGGATGATGACACATTCTTCTATACTGGAACAGAATTGCTGTGCGATAAGGCCGCCTTTTGTATACTTTCGAAGTATTAGTGTCTTATTTGATTAATTGTGTGGAATAAGGAGTAATATAAAAAAAATAAACATCAGCAGAAATAATAATATAAACGAACTCAATAATATTCAGTAATCATGTTCAATTCATCTCAGCTTCGGTTTATTTCAATTTCATTTCATAACCCAGAGAACTTTCCCTTTTTCTTGCAATAGATTCTCCTGCCGAAACATATTCAAGGGTACACCTTTCATAGGTACATTCTGGAATGGGTTTTGGCGGGAGCGCCACATTACATCAAATCTTAAAAGGGGCCTCTAAGTGTTGGATTTGTATCCCCACGCTAGGCTCTCAAAGGACCGGGGTGAAAGGAACCGTGAATTTAAAGGAGATACTTAATAATAACGCACTCACAATAGACATAGCTATATCCAGCACTCATAGATTACATTCAATCAACAATTTCATTAGAATGTGGAACATAAATAAAGTCACTATAGTACCCATAGTTCTGTTTTCCACGGGCGCTATTCCCAAACAAATGCATCAAGCACTATCTGCTATTGATTTTTCACTATACATCTTTATCCAGTTCCAAAAAGCAACTATCTTAAATAGGTACTTGCAGAATAGTAAGAAAATTTCTTCAAATTGACAGTGAAACTCATTTTTACAATATTGGTCGCCTACTCGCCGGGGGCTATGTCATATTATTATTAGGTATGTCTTTTGATTAATAAGTAATGTCATCAAGTATTAATTATGTCGATGGAATTTATTTTCTATGTAGTCGGATCTTCTTAGATGTATGTGTTTACATTTATTATTTATTATTTATTTATTAGCACACTTAACAGATTACAAACACAAAAAGAGAAATAAATTAATCATACAAATATAAGAGCCGGTCTAGTCTGCAATCCTAAAACAAGTATGCCTAAAAGCTACATTAGTTACAAAATCAGAAGCTAGGGTACACTATAAATACAAGAATAAAAAGTGATAGATAAATGCAACAAAACAAATCAAAACAGAAATTAAATAATTACAAAAGCATGTTAGTTACTTACTTCTAGGTGTATTAGTATTTGCCGCCGAAACTTGTACAGCGAAAAGTTAAAGATGTGTCACATGTGTGTTTAGTGTTACATTCTTGGTAACACCTTCTCACTTGCATATTACTCGTTGAATGCGAGCTAATGAGCTGCGATGAAGCGATCTCATTAGGACATAATGAACTTCGAACGTGATGAGTCTTGTTTTCATAGAACGCTGTCTTTTGTTAGTTCAATATTTAGTTGCAAGACAGTTGATTATTTTGAATAGTTTCATCGTGAAATACTCCTCATTTATTTGTAAACTTGCATTCAAGATGTGATGCTTGAGAAGGCTTGAGAAAATTAGTTGGAAGGTCAAAGTAATAAACATAAAGATCTTATACAGTTTAGGTGAAAAAGACACACACTAGAAGTCATTGGAATATATTAGGATACTTAAAACGGCATCAACAAAATTTTTTTTTTTTGCTCTTTGGCATCGATATTTTCCAACAAGTTAAACCAGACACTTTTTTAAACGTCTAATCAAACATTGTCTATGGGATTTGTATGAAATAGCACGTCGTGACGTCATAGTTTCTTGGAGTCAAATAGCGATTGTATCATCAGTTTTTCTGCATAAATAAATCTCAAATTACCTTGAAAATGGATATGATCCATGACAAGCGACATTATTTTGTGACGTTTTATTCACTTATAAGTAGCAAATAATTTATTTTTGACCCTGGATACTACCCTAATCATAGAGGGCAAAATAGAAGAAAGAAGGAGAAGAGGAAAGCTCAGCTCATCTATATGAAGCTAGTTAAGAAAAATGTGATTTCAGTGTCGTATCAAGATGCCAAAATGTTGGCGGAAAACAGGAAAGAATGGAAGAATGACCAACAACAGGAGCACCGTTTTTAAAATTATTGACGATGATGTAAGCGAACTAGCTGTTGCCTAAAACTTGGTTCGCGTCAAATTTAAAAACGACGTTAACTTTTTCCTTGACATCAGATTTGATAAAACAAAGCCTTAAGCTAAACATCAGTTGGTATAAACTGAAAAAAAAATCGTTATAAGTTTTGGTGACTAAGCGTGTATATGCAGAAAGACAAACAAAATTGTTTTTGTGAGTTGTTACTTCTCTTATCACCTACATTCTCTTTATTAATTTGTTGAATGTACAGACGCGGCTTCTTCTGTTTGATTACATATATGATGATTATATTACTCGTATGTTCTTTCAGACAATAAAATGTATGCTGAAATTCTTGGTTTTTTCTTTGCTCCCAGACCAGCGTAAGAAACCACATGTCAAACTTCTCAATAAATAAATTTATCACTATAAAAGCGAACATCGCGATGGCAAAGGTGAAAATAAATCTTCTCTCCCTTGGGACACAGGGTCACATTTCGGTCAATTAATTCTTCCCGGGAAGTGAGTCACGAACCCAGACCCAAATGCAGAAAAACCAATTGCAACTTCTCCTATAAATTAGATTCGCGCCGCTCAAGCGTTCTAATCGGGACTTTTGTTTATCCCTTTTATGTTGTGGTCTAGGTTTAGAAAAAAATACAATCTATTAAAATATTACTGTTTATAACTTTCAAATTTTTGGGATTATAAAGTCTACCATGGTAACTGAACATTAGTCTAGTAGGTAATGCCAAAATAACTCTGGAATTAATATTATCCCTATCTTGCTTAGTCCCGCTTTTGAGTGACCAAATTATGATAAAAAAATATTTTTAGGTACACTTTTCTATGGTCATCTCCTATTACTTCAAACGAGCAATTCTTGCATTTAATGAGGCTCGCGCTTCAACGATTTTGATGAAACTTAGTGTGTTGGGCTGAAAAATCGATCTAGATAGATTTGATTTTAGAGAACTTTTTTCTCGAGGTTTTTTCGGTTTTTTATAGAGCAAAGCTCGGCCACCCAGTTGCATTTTATAACTATTAGAACCATAATCGAGCGAAACCAGAGCGTAAAGATAATCCTAAGTTCCTTAGTTCCTATTATAATACATAAAGGGTTTTGGGCGTTTCGGAACGTGACTGTTTCGGACCGCGGTCCGAATCGCCCAAGTCATGTTTCTGAAGGGAGTCATTCGCACCGCCGTCCGAAAGTTTTAGACTTTTCGGACTATTTTGTAATGGGTCAACTCGGACCATGGTGAGAAACAAAACAATTCTCTTGTGGATTAAATTAGTTTTATTACACATCATTAAGTTTTCACACTACCAAGTCAACACATTACCAAGTTGACATTGTATTTTTATTTTAAATACATATGATAATTGTGTATTATGTAACATTTTTTTTCAGCATCCACTTTCGTACTCATCTGTACAAATAAATAATTGGTCCAAATCGGACCTATGAAAAGAGCATTTGGTAGTGGTCCGAATCGACAAAAGATACCTTGGGCCATTTGCTCAACCCCTGCGGTGACTCCCTTCAGAAACAGTATACTTGGCGATTCGGACCGCGGTCCAAAACGCCTAACAACCCGAAATTGCCAAGGGAAGCGAAGCTCACGGGCACAGTTAGTTTTCCTACATCGACCTACCTCAGTTTGGAGGAGCTTGAATCGCCTCCAAACTGAGGTAGGTCCATGTAGGCACAATCTGGCGCGCTGACGCTACATTGACCAAGCAGAAGAACAGTGCCAGTGTAATCACGAAGACCAGACTATGGAGAACCTCCTCTCATGCCCTTTGTGCCCTACCAGCTGTAAAATGCTTGACTTATACACTGCCTCGGAGGAAGGCGTAAAAGTATTCGGAGGAAGACGTATTGGAAGAACAAAATTTTAAATTAGAGCCAGCGACACTATAAGAAGAAAAAGCTAGTTTTGTATAAAAATATATTTAGACATACTTTCTGCTAACCGCTTGTAACTTGTATCAAAAATTGGGATAGGTTCGATTGGTTCCTTATCGGGAAAGCGGTAGAATTTACGCGCCTTTCGAATATACATTATTTAGGCCAAATGATATTATAAACATGTCTTATGTTCTGTTTAAAAATATCCGAACAAATGTGAAAGAAAAGTTTTATAGGAGCTTTTTACAACTTGGAAGGGACATACCCGTAATAAATTAAACCACGGGCTGTACTACATCACTATATTATAATAAACTTAAAATAAGAAACAAGTAACAAAAAAAAAATACAAAATCCCATACAAATTCCTGGGCGGCTGCATACTTTTGTATGGAAAGGCCGAAAATGTTTTTTTTTTTGTTTCGCTTGTTATTTTAATTTCTTTATACTAAAGTGATCTAGTATAGCCTGTGGTTCGATTTATTACGGTTCTGTCCCTTACACCTTGTAAAGGTAGTCTATAGAAAAATCAACTGTGCCACTTATGAATTAGGTTATACGATTTTGAAGTCTAATCTAAGTGGAATTGACCACTTTATGTTGTTTATCTGTCCAGTATTTACTTTCAGATGTCTAAAATCCCGATGTGTATGTTGATGCGGTAAAAAACTTCATGCATAACTACTTGGTAACGTTTGAAAGGAGGAATAACATATTTATTTTTGCTGCTTGGATTTTCAGTTAAAACATCAAACATTTTAAACAGCTTTGACATTATATCCTTTTCTATTATTTATTCGTTTAATTTATAAATATGTACCTACAGTTATGTGAATAAAATATGAAATCAAAAAATCGGCTAACGATATCCTTGTCTAGAAATGTACATATAAAATGCATCACAACAAGTACCAATTTGTTTAAAAAAATATTACCGATCAATGTTTCTCAAAGAACATTTTGCCTAATACAACTATAACAAAAGTCGATTCAGTATATAAATAAAGATATGATACAAAATTGGTAAAAGTAAGGAAACATGAAATTTTTTATGTTATGTTTAATTGCCCAGTTTTTGCCAACTTCTCCCTATCCATAAAAAAGAATCATGGCATGCATCATAAAAAATGTAAAGTACTTAGTTCATAATAAAAAAACAGTGACAATCCGGGAGTACCAACAGAAGTGAAAACTTGGTGTTGGTTACGGTCACAGTGTCGCGAGTTCAATGGTTTTTTTTTTCATCAAAAAAAATTCTTAACGTGCATCACTTCAAAGAGCCGATAACCACTTCGCAGTTGTTTTCCGTCGCCTCAAAATACAGGCACATGATCAGATGAACCATCTGCGCTATACTAAAGGAATAAATAAAACGCAAAATGACAGGCCAGCCGCGGTAATTCCTCGGTCCAGCGAAGCGGAAAACTTAGCAGGAGATAGATACTGTCTTATGTATCGCTGTTGATACATAATGGAAGGATAACATAACGACATAGAGAACACATTGTTCGCGAACATATTCTTTTGTGCCAAGTGCGAGTTGAACTCGCGTAGTTCCATACAATGCTAAAGTTTTTAAATTAATATAAAATATCACACTTGAAGTCCTAACAGTAAGACGCGAGTTAACTACTTCTAGCGCTATCTAGTAGTGTTTAAGTGAACTATTTTCACTATATTCAGTTAACCACTCTATTTCCAATTTAAAGAATTCTTATAGGTTTTTTCTGTAATCTTAAAGCAATGAACTTTATTTGTTTTTTTTTTTTTCAAAATTTTTGGCCTAGTTATTTTAAAAATTGCGGGCGGGGGGAGAGGGGGGGATGGTCAATTTTCGTCTTCTGTCATGAAAAAAAATCAAAACTATTTATTTTAAAATAATAAATAAAATATATATTTGAGATCCATATAACCTTTCGTTTGATATATGACACAGTAAGGTGTGCAATTTTTTTTATTTCATGATTTGAACCCCTAAAATGACCCTTATTTAAAAAAAATATATTTTTTTTTGCACATCTATGTTTGGGTCATAAGATTACACCTTCCTACCAAATTTCACCTGATTTGATCGAGAACATTTGGAGCAAATTGTCTGTGATAGACGGACAGATAGACGCACGAGTGATCCTATTAGCGTTCCGTTTTTTCATTTTTGTACGGAACCCTAAAAATTGGACTAAAAAACTTCGAATTTACCGGCTACTTCTGTTCTCGCACAGATTGTCCTGACGATTTCTTTTTTCTGGTGACCACGTTCGGTAAAATTCTAGCAACAACAAAAAATTATCTAAAAAACAAGAATTTCATTAGGAAGAATTAAGTATAATCATATGAAACATCTGCACTATACTAAAGGAATTAACGAATTGCAAAATGACAGGCCATCCGTGGTAATTCCTCGGTCCAGCGAAGCGAAAAACATAGCAGGAGATAGATACTGCCTTATGTATTGCTGTTAATATAATATGGAATGATACGATACGATATATAGAAGATACTTGTATTATAAAAACGCGATAACTCACGTAGAAAGTCAGCTACTGGTAGGCAGACAAATTTTGACCACATCCGGAGGTCTACCTCAGGGCGAATTTTACTTGATACACGCGCACGATGTTGACCTGGGCTGCGGCGAAACATGTCGGTAAGTAAGACGAAAATTGTACCTCTTTGAGCAGATTTTTTATTTTCGGGAATAAAAAGAAGCCACATGGTGCTAGGCCAGTAAGGAGGGTGACCCAGGAGTTTGAACAGCGTGCTGTCCAGGAAGTCCCTCGTTTTGAGCGCGGTGTGGGCGCGTAGTCGTGGTTGAGCAGTAGCCTGCGGAGCCCTGTGTTTGGTCGCTTGTTGCTCACAACAGATAAAACTTCTGGCAAGCATTTGGTAATATATCATTCAGGGTCAACCCCGAATGATATATTACCATATGCTTCTTTGATTTTGTAAAGGAATTGACACCAAGTAGCCAGTCAAATTGAAAAAGCTCGATATGAAAATCTTCCCCCCGCTTCTAGATCGCTTCACTTTGGTAGGCGTTGATTCGTTTTGAAACACCCAAACCGTCGATTGGCGCTTCGTTCCTGGATCGTATTGATAAATACAGGACTCATCACCTGTAATAATGTCGTAAACACTCCGAGACGAGCCTGCTTCAAATTTATTTATCATATCGCGTCACCATTCCACCCGGGCTTGCTTCTGAGCATCTGTAAAGTTGTGCGGCACCCATCGTGAAACTATTCTCCTCACGTGAAGATGCACGTGAGAAGGATCCACCTCTCGTGAACGCTTCCTGATCCAGTCTGCAGGATGTGCTGAATCTCCTGATATATAACTCGCTTATTGTTGTGGATTAAAGTTTTCACTGCTAGCACGTTTTCTTCCGTAATAGCCGTCACTTCTTTCCTCATTCCCCAAAGTTAGTTAACCGCGCTTGAATTCGTTATACCAACGAAACACGGTTGCCTTGGATGGGCTTTCACCCATAAATGCTGTTTGAGGCCTATCGTACGATTCATCCGGTTTCAGGCGACACTTGAATTCGTAAAAAATCATAGCGCGAAATTGTTCTTGGCTCAGATCCATTTTTTAATGAGACACGATAATTTGAATTAGTCCGCAAAATATTAGGAGGGAAGTTTTAAAATTGGAACATGCCTATTTTTACTTATATTTTCAAAATAGATTGTAACTGGCCAGTCTCACATACATAAAAACTTTTTTGCGCAATACTGTCTGAGTGGCCTGGTAAGAACCCGTTTATCGCATATTTATAATGTCTATGTCTCACTTTAATTTTAACCAAAACATAATCTTATTTCAATTTTGTTGGCGAAATCATTTTTTATTTTGTATTTTGGGTATATTTGTGAGTAAAGTACTTTTTTGTTTGTATTTTTTTTCTTTTATTCTTCTCGCGCAGATCATCATGACATCCTTTTTTCTGGTAAGCACGACAGCTGATGGTCAATGACAAACTCACTAAGAGAAACAAGAATTCCATAATTAAAAAAGCGATTAATATTTTTGACTGGTGTATTATTTGTATGTTGTTTATTGTTTTGATTACTATTTGGACATAAATACTTTTTTAACTATGATCTATTCAGGTTTTGAACTTCCCCTGTCATTTTCCACATCAACCTGTTGTTTGTCTGGTAGATAAGGCTTTAGACTGTAAGTCCGTCATTACAATTGAATTTATATGTAGGGTTGAATACTTTAAAAATAAATAGGTCTATTGACTAAGTTATCAATAGCCTACATTCCATTATCATGAGGAGCTGTCTCATCTTGACGTATTACTTCCTGTAGTGAGTGACATCACTAAGCCGGAGATGTAGCAGAGAAATCATTTTTTTATTTGCCTAATTCTCTCGTCAAATACTATGTATGAAGGGAAGAGCAGTTTACTTTATAAGTATATTCTTTAATTGTTGAAATAAGTTTATAATATTCTACTGGGATGAAGAAAAGTAAAGAAGAAAAAGAAGACCGACAAAGACGTAGGAAGAATGCATAAAATCTGGCTATAGTATTACTGTCATTATCATCATTACCATTATCATCATCATTTGCCTCAAGCTTTATTGTGAGGCCAGGGAAATAAGTCCAAACTCGATGGAATTGTATCGTTTTATTACTGAGTTCCATCGACTAACTATAAACGTTTACCATAAAGTGCTTGTAAAGACAAAGACAAATCAAACGAGTCTTGCTCAATGAGGTTAGGATGTTTTATAACTGAGTTCTGTCAATTATTTTCCAATTCCATCATCAGAATAGCTTATTGACTGACCATAATATAATATAATATTCTATTTTATTGCCATCCTCTTTGTCGTTTACACATTATCTTGTGTGGTTTACATCAGTATGCAAAATATCAGCTCAATCGGTTCAGCATGACTTGTTGAAAATTGAGTTGCAAGATTTGACCTAAACTAACAGATGCTTTGCCAGTTACAAAAAAGCTCGTTAAAAGTTGTTTAGACAAAAAGTTAATAAGAAAAACAAAAAAGTTTTGATATTTAATACACGGCATAATTTTGACACGGCATAGAATAACAGCAAAATGACCAAAAAAAAATCGACTTTCTCATACAGATTGCCCTGGCTGCACACCTTTGTATGGAACTGCAGATTTATTTTTATTTTTTGTCTGTTATTTTAATTTCATTATAATATAGTGATGTATTAAAACCCTTGGTTCGATTTATTACGGGTATGTCCCTTTCACGTTGTATAGGTATTCAATGATGCTTTATGCCGACATGCTTCCATAAATTAGTATTAGGTACTACCTTAACCCATAACAATACAACATACATTATGTACTTACCAAGTAAGATCAGCTAGTGTGGAACATGATATAATCATAAGGACATTATCTAACCCACCGTAAATGTGTATTCGACGGCGAGAAGCTTGTTACGACATAATTATGTACATTCATAATGAAAGGTACATTTAGATCCAAAATGGCTTCCTCTGCCGGTTCGGTGCTTTGATTTTTGCAAAGGATATTGGAAGATGGGTTTGATAATGACAAGACTCGAGATGTTTGCTTTAATTTATTAATGTTATTTTCATACATGTAAAGGCTTTAAATAAAATTCTAGGTTTGCATTTCCTTATTTTTTATCGTGTTTTTGTAATATAATTATAATAATTTAATGGCACCTTATGCCGATATACCAACAACCAACATATGTATTCATTCTACTCATAACCATACAACATACCTAAGTAATATACCAAGTAAGATCAGCTAGTAGTGGAACATAATATAATTATAACGACATTATCTTACCCACCGTAAATGTGTATTCCACAGCGAGAAGCTTGTTACGAAATAATTATGTACATTCATAATGAAAGGTACATTTAGATCCAAAATGACTTCCTCTACCGGTTCGGTGCTTTGATTTTTGCGAAGGTTATTGGAAAAGGGATTTTGATAATGACAAGACACTGTGATGTTTGCTACAATTAATTATTGTTATTTTTGTGCATCAAGGTTTTAAAATAAAATTCTGGTTGGTATAGAGAAATAAAGTATTTGGCAGAAGACCAAGAGAAATGGAATATACTCCTCATACGTGTACTCTTGTCTGAGGAGTATCTTCCATTTCTCACAATCTAGAATTTATTAACTAAGTTTAATACATCTGCAATGATGGCGCCATCGAACGTTTTTAGGGTTCCGTAGCGAACAAGGAACCCTTATAGTTTTACTATGTCTGTCTGTCTGTCTGTCTGGCCGCGGTTTTATTCAAAGCCTGTTAGTAATAAGAAGCTGTAAATTTGCTTGCGTATGTATATTATTCAAACCGACAAAGTGGTAAATAAAAAACCTGATTTTTTATGGTAGCCCCCATATTATGTAAAATGGGAATACATTTTTATTTTCTTAAATTAACCATATGTGGGGTGTCGTTAAATCGGTCTTTTAAAAATATTCTGAGTTTGTGAACACCATTTCTCAATTCAGGAATCCATTTTTGAAATATTTGGTTGCAAATTTTTGTAAAACTTCAATATGTACTCCCTCCTACCCCCTATAACAGCTAAACAAATTAATGGCACGTGAGAAAATTCACGGCAATACTATATATAACGAAATGAAAAGGAAAACTACAAGAGGTAAGTAAGGTTTACAAATTATTTAATTTAATTAAGAGTTAGTCAACCAACTAATAAAATGTACTCGGGAAATGAAAATTTCATACAAATTCAATAAAATTAGATTTTAAGGCGTTTTGGTATTTGGATCGTGAGGCGTGGCACAAAGTCGGCATTCTTAATTACGGAACCCCGACACGCACTTGGCCGGTCATTTAGTCTGTGTTATGGATATTGTTTCCTCTGTACAGTGCGGTCTACTAACTTATTTGTTAACCCACTTTAATGCAACATGTCTATTGTTTTTAGCTAAGGAAGACAATAGACATGTTACATTTGTCTATGATTTTGAAAGATACAGGTATTTACTTCATTTTAAAATATGAAACTACGTCAATGAATTATAAGGTTTGCATTTATTTTTATGCCAAAATCGACCTTATATGAAAATTCGTTAATATTGTTGGACTAAGACAATCATTAAAAGATTACCATAGAAATTTTAATATCGAAAGGCAATTTGAAAGTCAATGGGTTCCGTATAATATCTCATTAATATAACTTTCTTTTGTGGCCTATATTTCAGACCGTAATAAAAAATAAAGACTGAGAGACACTCACATTTTAAGCTATATTAATATAATCTTTATTATTTAATCTTTATATCATTAATATAAAAAGTAAGTACTTTATAAATTGTAATGGACTTGTGCGCCCTCTTAAAAATAAATCCCACAGATTAAAGTAGTCCACTGAAAGTAAAAAGCCTTGTTTTTCGCGCCACATGGTCATATGTGGCAATTGGATTGTATAATCAGCTGTTTTACAAAACCGCTAGCTGTTAGTATTACAGCTCAGTTTTGTAAAACAGCAGATCAACGGTCAGCTAGATTGACAATGAGTTGTTACGTTATGATTATACAAAACAGTTAACCACGTCCACGTTTTGACTGCCTCCGTGGTCCAGTGGTCAAGGCGTTCGCCTTGTGACCCGGAGGTCATGGGTTCGATTCCCACTGGGAAGCATACTTTGTGAAAAAGTTGTTTCTAGTCTGGATAAGATATTGCAGGCTTGAATCACCTGATTATCTGAAAATAAAGATGATTCCGTGTTTCGGAAGACACGTAAAACTGTGGGTCCCTAACGCCACCTAGCGTTTGATCATCAACCTATCCAAGGATTGGTTCCTGGTTTGCCCTTTGGGTTGTGGAGGTCAGACGGCAGTCGCTCTGTGTAAAAACCAGTAACCTCGTCAAATCTCCCTGGTTAGGTAGCGGACCCCGGGCTCTGAAGCGTTACTGCTGAGGATGCAACCGGGAATACGCTCGGATGATGATGATGATGAGTTAACCACGTCCAAAAGTAATGCAGAATAGATTATTTGCAGGTATGATAAGGATTTGGTGTAAGGTGACTATAAAAATAATCAAATACATACAGACAAATAACACTTATTTAGCTAGCCCCAAAGTAAGCTCAATCTTGTGTTATGGGATACTAACTCAATGATAGATATATTTAATGAAAAAAGAACCATATACAGTGTGTTCGGACATGAACTACCGATAATTTGAGGTCATACGGTTGTCATCTATACGAAAAACTTTTTATAAGGGAAAATAGAGGAAAAAATTACAAAATCGCGAGAAAAATTCGCTGCGCTATACATTTTTATGCGTTAGGTTTGTGATTACTATGAAGTAGCGAAATTTTTCGCGCTTTTGTAACTTTTCCCTTAGTAAAAATTGATCGTATAGATGACGGCAGCATTTCCTTAAATTATCGCTAGTTAATGTCCAAACACACTCTATATGTATGTTCGTACAAATTTTATAGTTTACATATTTATATTACTTTATTGTTCATTTATTTGTTATAGTATGTACTCCTATTATTTATTGGTATACTTATATTCTTCTACACTGTAATACTCTAACTGCACCAACTTCCCGACTTCTTTTATAGTTTTCTCTACCCAAAGGTTGGCTGGAAGAAATCGCTTTAGTGATAAGCCCGCTTTTGTAAATACTAGATTTTAAATGTACTTAACTATTTATACTAACTAATTATAGTTAACTAATTTACCGATTCCATAGCTATCGCTTTTGATTCGCACTCTCTCTGATTTATTTACGTTAGTAATTTAATGTACCAGTATTAGGCACTCAAGGTCTATTATCTAAGATAGTTTTTAAGTATTAACATAAGTACATGACTGTATGTTGCCAAAATAAAATAAAATAAAAATACTTTTGATTATTATTCATACTTAGTTGGTACAATATCTGGCATCCGCGGCAGCCTTCATGTCCATGACATAGCAGACAAACTGCAAGATAGTCGACTACGCTGGTACGGTCACATCCTAAGGAAGCCGGCATGTTACGTGGGAAACAAATGTATAGCCATGCCGCCTCCGCCGGGACCCGGCAGGCGGGGTAGACCCAGAAGTGCTGGCTTGACGTCGTCAAGGATGATATGCGTGTTAATCATCTTACAACCAAGGATGCTCAAGACCGTGCAAAGTGGAGTAGAAAAAGTCGAAATGCGGACCCCGGGCTTCTTAGCATTGCAGCTAAGGACGCAACTGGGAAAACGCTGAGATGAGAGATAGAGAGAGAGAGTTGGTACAATAAAGGAATTTTATCTCATCTTATATACCTATACATCTACTGTCACAATTTTGTCCTTAATGGGACGGACAGTATTTTGGATCTTGGGTTCTAAGCTAACAGAGTCCAGGGCAGCAAGACTCAAAAGCACTTTTCAGTGTGATTCTATCTTTTTGGCTTTTCGGGCAATTCTTTTATGAATACGAGCGTGTATTTTGATTGCCAATTATGATGGCGGAAAATCGTTAGCATTCTCTTATATTCCTTCATTGCTACGCTGTGCCTTTATTTTTTCCTCGATGTACATACATTTGAATATTACATTGGAAGTGCCGCCCTGCCTGCTTGATTCGTGGCGCTCAATATGAAACAAGAATACATGAGTCGACACGTGGATTGCTTGATTTAGAGTGCGGTTTTATGGACACGATTTTATAATTGCTTTCATACTTTTAAGCTACTTGATAGCTCTATTTTTACTACTTAAGCCCGGCAGTTCTGCTATTAAAGGTACCTAGTTCAGACAGTATATTTGAATAGTACATTGGTGGTACCACCCTGCCTGCTTGATTCGTGGGGCTCAATATGAAACACGAATGTATGAGTTGACATGTGAAATGCTTGATTTAAAGTGCAGCTTCATTAACACGACAAACATATCTGAGAACAAATTTGATACGTGGACTGTTACTCCATAGCATAACAGCCGGCAAATAAGCTCGTCTTCTTTTAATGTCCAACTGAATTAGATAGACTATTATCATCATTTTGCAGCGAGGAAACTATACTATTTTTAATAGCCATTTAGGTGCTATTGTAGGGCAAAACCCTCCCCTCTTTCTTTCCATACGTCCCGGTCCGTTGATATCAACCTCCACTTCTTTTCAAACTGGGTCAAATCATCCGTCCATTTTTTTCTTGGGCACACATTAAAACAAATTGGATACCAAATGGCCGAAAAAAACCAGACACTATACTTATTAATAGTAAAAAGTATGTAAAATGAGTTCCTGTTTCAGTTTGCTTCAAATTGTTCCTTTTAGAAATCTTTAGTAAAGCAGTCATAGATAAGAGGCAATGAGTAAGCATATCACTGGTTAGTGTCCAAAAGCGTGAAAATGAATGTAAGGGTTAGAGAAGTCAAAATTAGACGGCCCCAAAGAAACTGAGAGTTACCGCGGCATATCTCAAGAGCAAGACTAAATTGTTATAACGAGGCTGTACCTTAAAACGCTGACTGAATTCCAAATGATCTGTATATCAATGCGAGAGAGAAATTTTCATAGGTATTACACCCTGATACAAAAGTTATCGATACTAATTTATAGCCTTTTGAGCCCTGTAAGCTTTTATAAAAATCGGGGCTTTTATGTTACGACAAAAGTTCTTTTAGGAAGTGCTTTTAAAAATGTCTTTTGTCTAAATTGTGATTGAAAAATGTAAAAAGATATTTCAGATTTGAAGAAAATCAGTTTATAAATAATTTCTTTTTCTTCTGAACAGTCCTTTTGTGTAAATTTAACTTCTTGGGTTTAGATGCAATTTTTTCAAATCTTAAGCTCGCTATTTTATTTTATTTATAGGCTAGATTTTAAAATACACATATATATTAATTTTTCAAAACTAAAAACTGACTTCACCCCCAAACTACATAACCGATTTTAATAAAATTATGGGACCACCTGGAAAATATACCCTTTCAAACAAAAAAAAATATTTTATAAATCGGTTCAGGCGTCTTCGAATAATCGATGAAACATACATAAAAAAACATAAAAGATCCCGACGAATTGATAACCTCCTCCTTTTTCCGAAGTCGGTTAAAAAGTAAATTATGAAACATACTAAAAAGTATTAAAAAAAAAGATCAGCAAAATAGAAAACTTCACGAAAAAATTACACGAAGTATGTAATGTTAAGAACGTAGGAAATGGCCTTATTGCTAAGATTTTTTAGAAATTGAGTTATTAATCTAATATGAAAGATACATACATACTGTCACGTATTTATCCCTAACGGGGAAGACAGGGCGATTTGGGTCTTGCGGCTTTATGACGATAAATGAATAATTATTCAAAACTAAAAACCGACTTTACTCCCAAAATACACAACCTATTTTAATAAAATTTCTATGGAACCACCTTTCAAACAAAAAAGAATTTTCCAAATCCAGGTGTCTTTTAATAATCAGTGAACAAACATAAAAAAAAGATTCCGACGAATTGATAACCTCCTCTTTTTTGGACGTCGGTTCATAAAATAAAATGGGAAGTACCGCAAGCCCAGGGCCGCAAGTCTCAAAGGCCAATTTAGCGTGATGCTGAAAGGTACTTGTTCCATAATGATCATGAAATTGTGTCTGAGTTGGAAGAATTATTTATGAGTACCGTTTGGGAATTATTTCCTAATAATCACCGCCTACATTAAGCAAAACCTTGAATTTGAAGATAGATCTTTCATCAGTTATGACTTATGAATAAAAGATTAAATATAGACTGCGAAAATAGCTATCATTGGGATTTGCGATTTAGTTTCAAAATTTAGTATATAAACGGCCACGGGCGTAGCTATGGCTTTTACAGGGGAGGGGTCCGAAGGTCCATAAATTTTTAATAATAAACTAACTGCTGCGCAAGTCTCACGTTGAAAAAGACGGAATTCTAAACGCTACTCTCAGTCATTTAGAAATAAGGAACAAAAATGAAATATATACGCAATGTATGCAATGTAAGATGTGGCCTTTCAATAACTTTAACATAAGCAGTTTGATATAAAATGAATGAATAAGTTATGTCAGTACTTTATTTACGGCAAAATTAACAAAGTAATATGTATGTAAACATTTAAAACCAATACTTACTACCAATTATATGTGATGTGCGTAGGTGCACTTATTTAATATATTATCGTATCTCAAGGAGCGGGTTCGACCTCCCCTAAACTTTCTGTCCCTTATATACGCCCATGTTAACGTCATTGGCGTAGGTAGGAAACGAGGGTTGAGGTCAGGCAGCGTATTGCCACACTGTGTATCAGTACAGACACCCATAGTCTGTACTCGATCACGTTGTGCACTTTAAAATAACGAATATTCTAAAGCAAACTGCGTATGAATACAGAACAATCTGTATAAATATACAGTTTGCTCGCATATTCCTAAAGCAAAATATGATCTTTTTATTTACATTGTAGGCAGCTAAGGTTCAAGGTTGCGTAAAACTTTAATTGAATGCAATATATAGATATATATGCCTGTGTCCAGCAGTAGACTTCCAGTGGATGATATGATGATGAATATAATGATTATTGAAAAAAAAATAAGTAGTTAACTAAAACGTTATTTAAAATAGAAAGAGTAGGTATTTATTTATTTAAGAAGGTACAAGTAGAAAATGTATTGTAATATTTGGTAATTAGATAAAATAACAAATAGTGAAAAAAGGTAAATTACTAAGTAGTTACTATATCAATCTATATCAATTACTATAGAAAATCTAATGATTCTTTGCATTTGGTTGATTATTTGATATATTTTCAGATAAATTATGTCATCTTTTTTTTGACACGTGACAATGTTTCCAATATTTTTCATTCGTACCTTGAAGACATCCACAGCATGCAATGGTGGATGTCTACAAACACAGTATAACAATTCACAGTGTCACTTTCTGATTAAATTTTATATTCATTCTTTTTGATTTTATAGCAATAATTTAATAATAAAGCAAAGAGTGCAATAAGAATGTATCGGTATTTGGTGCAAATGAGATAGAACGTGTCTGCACTCGCATTTATTTTGCTCATACTGAAGCATGTCATTCTACATACAATAGCAGCCTAAATTGTCTGTACTCGTATGTTTTTTGCTCTTACAAATTAGAGCAAAGTGTATTTTATTTCAGTCTGTCTCTGTACTGACATGCAGTATGCTTTTCAGCTACAAGAGCATATTGCGTGCGATTTCAGAGCAACCCCTGTCTGTAGTAGTACACATTATGACAATACGCGGTCAAGCGTGACCTGAGGTCCGGGGCCCAATCCCTGGTCAGGTTAAGATGGAAAATGATCTTTTTCAAATTGTCCTGGGTCTTGGATGTTTATCTATATGTATTTGTTATAAAATATAGTATCGTTAAATTAGTATCCCATAACACAAGTCTCGAAATTACTATTTGGCTAGCTCAATCTGATATGTCCGTATATTTATTTATTATCTTAGCTAACTCTCTAGTAGCAACTTATTAAATGACCTGTATTCAATTAAACTGTGGATAACGTGGTTGGTTGTAAAATTACGTACATGCAGGCCTATGCCACTCCCCGTTTAGGTATCGAAAATATTCCTACATTATTACGATGCGCGCGGCGATCACTCCTAAGAAAAAAAAAACAGTTAATACCTACATGAATCGTTTGTCTAGAGTAATAAGAATGAAATTGGCTTGCAATGGATGTCTAGTTATATAAACGAAGAGGTGAGGAGTTCCATAGCGCTTACCACATAAAAATACTTGGCATTGACAGTGACTTGTTCTCAATGTCTCGTTCTATATTTGACTTACATAAACCTAAAAATGTGACTTAATAGATAAGTAGCTACCTATTGTTTGACTACCTTGGACGTTTTTAGAACTTAAGAATTTTTACTACGTACTTCTTTTTACCTGCATGATAGCCCTTGACATACTTTAACCTTTTTTTTTTCATTGTCCATTTTATTAAACTTTTAAATCTTATATTATAATCTTAAAATTTAAAAATTAAAAATGTTTTTAACGGGTACATATACTAATATTGTTAAATTCTATTCAATGTTTGCATCGCCACACCCAAAATGGGTACATGTATTACTGCACTTATATTTTGTCACCTTAAGCAACATGTTAGCGATTAATAAATGAGTAAATGAGTAAAATAGACATTTTTTTGAATTTCTTTTCTGAGTAAGACTTCTTTACGTAAGTACTAGTACTTATTCTGTGGTACATATATTTAAATAAGTCTTACAAGTTTATGTGATGGTGTTCTGTAACTGTTTGTGATTTCAGAATAAATAAAATATAAAATAACAGGCCCTTCGTTCTGTAGCTACGGTCAGAAAAAACTGTAATATTGAATTTGATATGTAACATTTGAATATTTTAATACGAGTCTGTTATTACATCTGGGATTATACCTAAAGCTAATATGATATTGGAAAATAAAGATTTTTATCGTTTAGTTAATTTTAGTTACCAAAAAAGTAAAACAATCTGCCTTAATCCTTTTGACATCAAAATACAGACTTTAATCTAGTAGTAATTAAAAGGATTGTGAGTCAAAATGTTTTCATACAAAAAGCGATAGCCGTTTTCCCCCCTTAAACTTACTACAATCAGTCAATTTTGAAAATGATGTAGGTAGATATTATAAAACACTTTTGAAATTTTGTGTAGGTGCGTGAAAATTTATTTATAATTGAAATATATTCGGATATTAATGCAATCCTAAATAATTAATTAATTTTTGATTTTTATCAATTAATAATATCTAATAATTAAAAAAGTTTTGGAGGTGGAAAACTGTTATCACCCTAAACAATAATTCCTCAAAAAATATATTATTATACCTCTGTGTCCGGAAGGCATAAACGACTTTGAAACGACAATCTATCTAGAAACTTCCTATTTTTGCTGCACAACCAACGGTAACACTAGTCTTAAGAATACTCGGAGAACTTCGTTCACTTTGCTCGCTCGTTCGATAACCACTTGACAAAATAAAAACCGCAAATGTAAACAGCATTCAGGTAATAGCCGGCAGCAACGTTCGGTAACAAAGCACCTTAATGTGTCCCATCGATTTACTCAAAATCATGGGGGTACTTCCGAAAGTGAAGCGATTTCTTTCATCGTCACGGAGTTACGAAGGTTTTAAAAAAATACGAGATCTTCAATAATGAAAGATTTAGCGATTATATTATTTTTATGGTGTATTTAGGATTTTCTTTTTTACAGAGTTGGGTACCAAATTTTTTATATATTCTGTTCGCTTATTTTGTTTCATTGTGTGTTTTGCCGACCTCTAGTGGCTTAGTAGTCATCATGCTTCGCTGTCACACCGTAGCTCTCGGGTTCGATCCCCGGTCAGGTCAAGACGGAAAATGATCGTTTTCAGATTGACCTGGGTCTTGAATATTTATGTATATATGTATGTAAATATAGTATCATACTACATGATTTGAATTACTTTGTGCAATTCCGCCACCAGTTAGTTCATGCAAACTATTGCCGGCCGGCGCCCACCCACTACTGTTAGTCCCAGCATACCTGCCACCAACAGCCCGTGTGCACCCGCCACCAACAGCTGATGCATGCTCCCTCCGATACTGCTGCATCCGCTGCGGCTGCAGCAATATCGGACACCGCATACGAGACACGTGTTTCGCCTCTCCACGAGGCATCTTCAGGCACCAAACAAGTTGTTGATCGTTCGGCAGTCAAGCTTCGAATGATAAAACTACACCGTATTGCCATCCTTTTATACTGTTAGAGAAGAGGGTGGGGGAGCGGAGTTGCCCGAACTTTCTATAGTAAAAAGATTTAATAAAGGGGAATTATTTACCTCAAGCTGTTTATTTATTAATTGAATATTAGATTTTTTAAATTTATTTATTTCTAGTTGCTCCCAAATACTCAATTTTAACCCTTTTTCTTCGGTGTGTAATATTTTGTACGTATTATTTGATGATAAATTATGATTTTTGTCAGGAAGGTGTTCTGCAAAATTTGACCTTTCTGGGTGTTTGTTCTTATACGCATTTATGTGTTCATTATATCGAGTTTTAACTCGATATAATGAACACATAAATGCGTAAGTAAAAAAGTATTTGGGAGCAACTAGAAATAAAAAAAATTAAAAAATCTAATATTCAATTAATAAATAAACAGCTTGAGGTAAATAATTCCCCTTTATTAAATATTTTTACTATAGAAAGTTCGGGCAACTCCGCTCCCCCACCCTCTTCTCTAACAGTATAAAAGGATGGCAATACGGTGTAGTTTTATCCAACCGTCATTGGCATTCCTAAGCCAGGCAAGGATCTCAAAAACCCGACAGCATATCGACCCATCAGCCTCCTGAGCTGTATGGGGAAGATATACGAAAGGATTATTGCGATACGCCTCAGAGAATACCTTCAGTTATCTGAGAGACCACTCATCCCCGATGAACAGTTTGGTTTCCGCGCCAAGCACTCATCCGTCCACCAAGCGCACCGCCTCACGGAGCACATCCTCAAATTTCGACGATGGGGCCGCCGCACAGGGGCTCTCTTCTTTGACGTCGCGAAAGCGTTCGACAAAGTCTGGCATGCAGGCTTGCTTTACAAGCTTGCAAACATGGGACTACCAGACAGTTTCGTGCACATCATCCGAAACTTCCTGTCGAATCGCACATTTCGCTACAGATATGAGGGATGCCTATCACGGCCCCGCCCCATAAGAGCCGGAGTTCCGCAAGGCTCCGTCCTCTCTCCCCTCCTATACTCACTGTACACCAGTGACGTTCCGCGTACCAAAGGTGTGGAGTTGGCCCTCTTCGCCGACGACACAGCCCTCTATTGCTCTGCCACCATGGTGCAGACAATAGGAAATCGACTCCAGCGCGCTGTCGACGCACTAGGCGAGTGGTTCAGGAAGTGGCGCATCGAAGTGAATCCGGAGAAAAGTAACGCAGTTTACTTTACGAAGGATCCACAAGGTGCGTCGCGACCTCAGAACAACAGTCAGCACCGACCCAAGCCCATCAGGCAAATCTCACTTTACGGTAAACCCATCCCTTGGACACGCACGGCCAAGTATCTGGGTGTCACCTTCGACAGCGGCATGACCTTCGGTCCTCACATCAAAAGGGTATGCAACACTGCATGCTTCTATTTGAGCCGTCTCAACCCCATGATACGCAATGAAAAGTTTTCTCTTGGCAACAAGTTAACTCTTTTCAAACTTTGCATTCGCCCAGTCCTGACCTACGCAAGCGTTGTCTTCGCACACGCAGCCCCAACTCACATGCTTAGGCTTCAAAGAGTACAGAACCGATTCATCCGCAGAGCTACCAACGCTCCAAGGATAGCGAGAAACTGCGACCTACACCGCGATCTCGAACTCCCGTCCATTAAGCACTTTATGAAAGAAGCGTCCGAACGCTTCTTTGATAAAGCCGCCGACCACCCGAACCGACTAGTTAGAGAGGCAGCTAACTACATCCCGGAGCACAACCCTCGCCGACTCACCGGCAGACGTCCGAGGCATGTTCTCTCTGATTCCGATGACCAGATTATGGCTGACATGGTCCAATTCGATACCTCTGCGGCTCCGAGTAGCCAGAGGAACCTCGCGGTCCGACCCCCCCGCATTCGTAGTAATCGAATACGTAGGCGTAGGAACATTAGCCCGTTCACTAGGTACCGCCCGGCGGTACCTGGACGATTTGCGTCCTAAGTAGGCCCTTCTGGCACCGTAGCTTCGGCCCTTCCGGCAAAACATGGGTGTTGCAGCACCCCAAAATTTGCCATAATCCCTAGCGCGCCCAAAGCCGAGGTTTCCCCCTTGGGAGCCCTTTGCGCTGCTGCTAGTAGTATAAAAATATAGGAAGCCGGGCCTCTGGCCCGCTCCTCAAACCTTGTCCGGGTGAAATAGGAAATGCCGTCCGAGGCAACCTATGTCTGTCATATCAAAAAAAAAAAAAAAAAAAAAAAAAAAAAAATGTAGTTTTATCATTCGACGCTTGACTGCCGAACGATCAACAACTTGTTTGGTGCCTGAAGATGCCTCGTGGAGAGGCGAAACACGTGTCGCGTATGCGGTGTCCGATATTGCTGCAGCCGCAGCGGATGCAGCAGTATTGGAGGGAGCATGCATCAGCTGTTGGTGGCGGGTGCACACGGGCTGTTGGTGGCAGGTATGCTGGGACTAACAGTAGTGGGTGGGCGCCGGCCGGCAATACTTTGCATGAACTAACTGGTGGCGGAATTGCACAAAGTAATTCAAATCATGTAGTATGTAACTTTGACTTCCGCAAAGTAACACCTGAATCTATTAACTAAATATAGTATCGTTGAGTTAGTATCCCATAACAAAAGTCTCGAACTTACTTTGGGTGTACTAGCTCAATTTGTGTGATTTGTCTGTACTTATATATTTGTGTTTGCTTCAGTGTACAGTAATGTTTGTTTTAGTAAATTGTGCTTCAATTTACACACTAAAAACTCAAACATAAGTCTAATGGCACTGCTTTAATTTATTTATTCAGAAGACACGATCTACTTTAAAGTAATAATTTTTCTTTAAACTTTGTCAGTAATGTACAATATTTAAAAGCCCCTATCACAATCTTGATCCTTCTAAAACCGAATTAAAAAAAGAAGTCTTGTTTTGTATATGTTCCTCGATTACTTGAAGTCGCCTGAACGAATTGGGAAAATTCTGTTTTTTCTGTTTTCAAAAGGCCGACGGCCGTAGGCCCTTTCAAAAAAAAAAAAGGTTATGAGGTGCTTCCAATTTTAGTTTTATCAAAATCGCTAGTATAGTTTGGTGTTGAAGACAGTTTTTATTTTTTTTTTTAAACTTATTAATTACCAGCTTTTAATTAGCCCTTATTGACTGAGAGAACAAAGCGAGAGAGGTCTACAATTCAAGTTGGGACGAAATGTTACTTTACCTAAACAAATATTTTTAGCTTCATGACCAAAAGGTAAGGAAATGTCCTTATAATTTCGCTAAAACAAGAAGCGGAAACGACGAGGAGTTGAGTGCAATCAAGGACTGTAGAGTAAGTACCGTTCGATTTAAAGGTAAGTAAATACCCCTGTACCTTTTGTTTATATTCTATTCGTCGATTCAATACCACCCGTATTGAATCGAAGAGTTTTTTACTTTGGCACTGAAATTTCTTTTTTTTTGCATAAATATAAAGAGTAGATTCTCAGAAATAATAGTACACTCTCGAAAGATAAGAAAAAGTAAAAAGTATTTTTTTTCCTCAATACAATCACAATTTTTTTGTTTGTTTTTCGTGTAAGTTGCCAATACTCGTGTCAGATTTCAGGCTGCCTAAAGGCATCTTACATAGCTTGACGACTGCCATACAATGATTACACCCGGGATCAACGACCTATATAAGTGCCTTTCGAAGCACGGAGGAGCTCGAGAAATTTTTATGGCTTCTGTGTTCTGTTTACCCATCCAAGAGCGGAACACGCCCGAGCCGGGTCACCGAGCTCCTCAATCACAATAATTTTTAACAGGAGACTTCAGAGCTGGTAGCTTCCTTGCCCAAAGAATTAGCCTTGCTATTCAGCGATGCAACGCTGCGAGTGTTTTGGGTACTTTACCTCAATCAGATGTATTTGAGGAAGTATTTTATATTTAGTTTCTTTCATTTTTTTTTCTTTAGGTTTTAATTTAGGTTTTATTAATTAAAGTATTTTAAGTTCCTTTTTTGTTAAAATATTTATTTACATCCTATGTATATTACCTTTATTTATTAATAAATGAGTTCATATAAAAAATTATATGCAAATATTTTAAACATAATTATTAGTAATAAAATTTTGTACACCTTACCTACCCTATATGACCGATCTACTTGCGTCTACGTATTTGTACGTCACTTACTTTGTAGGTATGTATTTATAAATCTATAAGTTGAAGGTCCGTTTCAGACTGGAATGGCAGCGCACTTTTATCGTCAAACTATATTGGCCTTTATTACTATGTACGAAATGCATGTGCGTGACGAGATGGTATTCTTTGTTCTTAACTCTGTCTCGCTTTGCGGCCGTCTGAGAGCCACTTTATCGGTTTTATTTTATCATAAAAAAGTACATTTACTCATACCATAGCGTAAATAAAATTCTTGTGCAAGGTAATAAAATTTAGATACGTTTTAGAATAGGTAAGATGATAGGTCCTCCACGTTTCGTGAGAACGTGAGCGTGTCGACCCGTAAAGAATTTCTTGGAAACAAGAAAAATTTTACTTTTAATAAAATTCTACAGGTGTAAAACAGCCAAAATTTCTACCTGAAATTTCATGTTTAGTAGTACTATCGTAGAGTTTTAATATAGAATCGCGTTTTAGCCTAGACTTGAAGTTTTCCTTTTTATGTAGATGAAAAGAAAGTCTTGTAGAATTGAGTATTTTACTGGATCAAAAATAAATTATTTTGTACTGATAAGTAAATAAAACGTCGTAAAATAATGTCACTTGCCTTGGAACATATAGATTTTAACATGATTTTAGATTTATTATTGCAGAAAAACTGATAATAAAAGCGCTATTTGACTCCAAGAAACTATGGCGTCATCTGCCTGTATTTCATACAAATCCCATGATTGTTTTGACGTTAAGGAAAAAGGATCTGATTTGAGCTGTTGGAAAATAGCACAGTGTATAAGCTAGTATAGCAACATTATATTGCGTTTTTATTGCTTGTGACGCCATTTTATCCCTTATATACCTACTACACCAACCTCATTTCAAATTTTTGGAGCGCATACACGTGACATGACTGAGATTGTCAACCCGACTGTCTTCAAAAATGAAGATCGAAAAACATCGTATCGTATCGTGCGGCAAGTGCGAATCGGATACGCACACGAAGGGTTCCGTACCATTATCTTTAAAATATCACGTTTGTTGTATGGAAGCCCCACTAAAATATTTAATTTTGCTGTTGTTAGTATTTTTTGTTATGGCAGCAACAGAAATATATCATCTGTGAAAATTTCAACTGTTCAGCTATCACGATTCATGAGATACAGCCTGGTGACACAGATGGACGGACGGACGGACAGCGAAGTCTTAGTAATAGGATCCCATTTTTACCCTTTGACTACGGATCATTTCGTATTTTCGGTAAAATTTGAAGGTAGTAATTAAATTATAATTAAATTAGAATGTACCATGTCGTCCAAAATTAGCTTTTATCGGCATCACCTGTAGGTTGACTGGTAGAAAAGGCCCTGGCCTTAAGACGAAGTCGAAAGACCTTTAAACTATTTTATGAATAACCTTTGAAATTATTACTAATAGTCCGTCTAGTCATAAAACTGTTTTTCGCCAAAAGTGGCCACTTTTGGCGAAAAACAGTTTTAAAGCTAGACGGACTACCAATATTACTTTCAAAGGTTATTCATAAAATAGTTTAAAGGTCTTTCTAGACATTTATACAAATCAAATTTTTAATTATCACCTTATTTAGATTAAAACAATTTATTTCAAATGAGGGCGCCACTTGAGCTACCACTTCGTCTTAAAAGGAATTTACCTCGAGCCTTTTTTTTTAATTTAGATTTTTAATTTTTCATATAGATTTAATTAATTTAAGAATTTTAAGTTCTTTTTTCTTAATATATTTATTTATCATTAATACATGTTTTATCGTTTCTTATAATAAAAATAAGAGCTTGCATTTTCTTTTATCTTATATTTTCTAAAATCTTTTATTCTGTTACTAACCGAGCGAGCGAAGCGTCTCAGTTTCGAGATTGGCCAAAAATGCTTTTTTCCGGCCGCCAGGTCGCATTTCTCAACCTATTCTCGTGAAATTTTGTAAAATAATATGTAAGTATTTCATCAATTCAGTTTTCCGAAATTTTTCAAAATGGTGTTGAAAACTTAAAAAATATCATACTTTAGCCATATCGTTTTTTTTTTAAATGTCATAAAACTTTTTTTGTTTCCCTTATTAAGACGAAGTGGTAGCTAAAGTGGCGCCCTCATTTGAAATAAATTGTTTAAAACTAAATAAGGTGATAATTAAAAATTTGATTTGTATAAATGTCTAGAAAGACCTTTAAACTATTTTATGAGTAACCTTTGAAATTATCACGAATAGTCCGTCTAGTTTTAAAACTGTTTTTTGCCAAAAGTGGCCACTTTTGGCGAAAAACAGTTTTAAAACTAGACGGACTACCAATATTACTTTCAAAGGTTAGTCATAAAATAGTTTCAAGGTCTTTCTAGACATTTATACAAATCAAATTTTTAATTATCACCATATTTAGTTTTAAACAATTTATTTCTAATGAGGGCGCCACTTTAGCTACCACTTCGTCTTAAGTGCGCCTGTTACAATTTTTGTAATGAAGAGTAATAAATAAATGAATAAATAACCCTAAAGAGTAATTCTCACAACTGTAAATACAAATAAAGATATAGCAGAATCAAGGACATTTAATTTGCTATAGCCACGGAATAAGTACTAGTCAGTGGGCCACATAGAAAAGTATACTACCGAAATTATAGAGGTAGTATACTTTTCTATGTAGCCCACTGTACGTAGTCACGTACAGAAGTCTTGCTCAGAAAATAAATTCAAATAAATATCACTTTGGTTATTAGCTCGCGTCAGAACTTCTTATCTCTTCGTTTAGATACCTAGATATCCATTGCAAGCCAATTTCATTCTGATTACTCTAGACAAACTATTCATGTGTAAAACTGAATTTTCCCCTTCGAAGTGGTCGTTACGCGCATACTAATAATCCTCACAATTGCTCTATATAAATTTTATATCATTTTATAGATAATTGCTTGCTCCACCGGCATCAACTTGTAAAAAATGTATTATTGCTTTTATTCTAGTAAATTAATTAATTATAAATATATATATATATAAATATATATATACATTTATATATATATTTATATATATTTATATATATATATATATTTATATATATTATATCTAAAACAACGTCAACATGATTGACGGTCGGCTATTTCAATTACAGAAAGTGACAAGAAAATTGTAACAGATGACTTTACTTTGTAAAAAAGAATTATTTAATTTAAAGTAATAATTATTATCATACTTATTTTGTGCGAATTATTCGCACGGGTACCGTTAGTTTAGGTATATTTTCGATACCTAAACGGGGAGTGACACAGGCTTGCAGTAGCTTCATTGTAGATACTTAAACTACCTATTACCTTTTTAACATTTAACATCCACCATTTACAATGTTAGCCGACTAAGTCAAGAGGGAAAAAAGGTAAAAAGAACTCCCTGTCAATATTTGATGAGGCTTGCTTTGAGGCTGTTTGCGTATCCAAAAGAGTTCGTAGGTTTTACAATTTGTACAAGGGTTTTTATACGTTATTTCTCTGTAAATATCATCTTTTTTTGGTGTTTTTGCTCCGTATTAATCAATAATTTTCAGATAATTGGACCATTGTCACAAGTACGGACAAGTATCGGAGATATTTTTTCTGCTGGAAAATAATTAGTGTTATAATCAAAGACTTAAAAAAAAAATTACTTTGTTATAATACTATAATCCGCTTTATTCAGTCAAATCAGATACTTTTTGTAAAAGTCGAAACAAATATTGTCTTTGGTATTTGTATGAAATAAAGTCTGTTGATGTCATAGTTTTTTGATCTCTTATAGATCTCTTATTATCAGTTTTCATGCATGAATATAGTGATATATGTACACGTAATATAAGACAAGTGAGATTATTTTGCGACGGTTGATTTTATTATTAGTACAAAATAATTTACTTTTGACCCAGGAAAATAGAATAGTCGAAGGTATAGACGTATTAAGTGCGTAAGAAAAACACTAATCATTTAAATCCCCGACAAAAGAGGGGTGTCAGGGTGTTACAAGTTTGACGCTCATGTCTGTCGGTCTGTCTGTTTGTGGCATCGTAGCGCTTCAACGCATATACCAATTTCGATGCAGTATCGTGAAAGCAAGTTCCTGTGCAATACTTCTTAGCTATGTTTGACGAAAATCGGTTATGCTGTTTGAAAATTATTGAGGGCTAATGCTTGAAAGTCGGGTACTTTTAATTCTATTCAACATCGGTTGGAATATGTTCCGCAAATCATCACTAGAGTTGTCATTGGGGGATTTTTTAATTTGAATGGCAAATAAACTTGCTGATAAAAGATAAATTCAAGCTAAGTATACCTTCCTACATTTTGCAAGAACGCGAAACACTTTATCCCTTTTCTCTTCAGTGAAAAATGTTACGGGTGAATCGACACGTTTCCCCATAAAGGATATTTGTGTTCAGTCTTACCCATCGATGCATGGCAAGACATAGTAGGGTCCCAGCGCATACACTGCATAGAAAAAAAGATTTCGGGCGTACACAACAAAGGGAGACTTAGCTTCGATTTCTGATAAATTTTATAGCTCCGATATCAGATAAGTTGACAAGTCATAGACTTTCATAGGTTGGGCATGTGATGAGAAGAAAAAAGGCTCATGTAAATTAGCCAAGTTCGTGTCGGGCCACACGCAGTGTAGGGTTCTTTAGTTACAAATGCCCATTTTGAGTTTATGCCACTAAAAACGTCTAAAAACTAATTTTCTATTGAATTTGTGTAAAATTTTCATTTAGCGAGTACATTTTATAATTTAATGGCCTGTAACTTTTTAAATTGTAAATCTTACATAGCTCTGATAGTTTTCCTTTAAATTTCGTTATATATACTATAGCTGTGAATTTTTTCACGTGTTTATATATAACCGTTTAGCAGATAGAGGGGGGACACACTTGACTCAAACAAAAATTTTCATATTAAAACCAAATATCGAAAAAACGTGTTCACAACCTCATAATTTTGTAAGACCTATTTAACGATACCCCACATGTAAAAAAAGGCTTTACACTTGTATGAGAGCTACCCTAAAAACAATTTTTTTTTCAATATTTTATTTTACCACTTTTTCCGCCTAATTACTATACATATCCATGCCAAATCACAGCTTTCTAGTACATATAGTCGCTGAGTAAAACCTCGGACGGACAGACAGACAGGCATGGCAAAACTATAAGGGTTCCTTGTTTACTACAGAACCCTAAAAAGGTGTTGACCTGACTGTGAGTAGATAAAGGCAACGAGGAATACCAAAGAAAAGATGGAAGTAATGCAAAAGAAATTATATGAAAGCTCTGGAAGTAGATGAAGGTATGACTCGCCACAGAGAAAATTGGAAAGAAAAGATATATTGAGCCGCCCCATATAAATAGATGGCGAATGGTCACGAAGAAGAAGATACAACAAACGAGGAATTATTTTTAAATCTTTAGGATTCTGCACAACAACAGACAAGCGAATTATTCCTATAAGGCGGAACCCTTATAGGATCACTTAGTTGTCTGTCACAGCCACAGCCAATTGGTCCGAAACTTTTGGCTCTATGAGTTGAAAGGTAAGTAGGTGGTTAACCCACAGGCAGGCGGTAACGTAGACAAATGAATTGTATATATCTGGCCTAACATTGAAAAAAATATTTTAAGATTTAAACAACGAAGGATCAAAAGAGATTTTATTGAAATTATTGGCTGTGTTGACACAGGCACGCAATTTATAATTGTTGTTTGCGTTTGAAACATCAACATAACATGGAGTGCTTGCATTTTACAGATTCTGTTGTTCTCAGCGGTTTTTAAGCAAACATTTAAGATATTGGCCCTTAAATTCTTGCGCTTTGAACACATAATTAATGTATATATTACGGCCTAAAGCCGAAATGGGGCTACGCCTAGGTATAGCCGTTTAGAACTAGGTGCAGGTGGTTTCAGATGCTTACACTTAGGTGTATCCTGCATATCTTCGGCTAAAACTAGATTAAGCCTTTATCATTTCACCTAACCTATGTTTAACCACCTATGATCGGCTGCACGTAGTTCTAGTCAGAATAGTAAAGACTAAACCTAGTTCAAGCCGAAGATAAGCAGGATACACCTAAGTGTAACCATCTGAGACCGGCAGCACCTAGTTTCACCCCTCTAAACCTAGGCGTAGCCGCATTTCGGTTTTTAGCTGAATGTTTTTTGTTACGTCTAATGTTTCGAATAAGAGTTACATCCTTCATGGTCGCAAACAGACTGCTGGATTGCAGCGGTGTTTTCTTGTTGATAGTGAACGTAGTTTTTGATATTTTTGATAATGACACTGCCGCATTTCATAATGTCACTGCCAAAGAGGAAAACAAATTTTACGCTATAGTCACTACCTACATAGTCTTTATATTTACGCATTAATCTTGGTACACACAACACTAACAGTATCTGTTATTTGATCAAATGCATATGTGCCTGTAAGCTTTAAAACTGCTGAACGCCGCGAATAATAATTTAAATATAGCTATAGATTTCCAAAGAGATATTGACTACGTGACGAAGACCTAAACCCCGCCACTCCCCCTCTGTGACCAAGCGTGGTATTTTGAACAACTCCCTTCTGGGGCACAGAAATATTACATAGAACGGAATCTCACAAGGTCCCGCGCAATATGCGTCCCCGTTCCCCGTCCTCAGGAGGGTGTTGAGCGTGCGGGACCTTATGAGATTCCGTTAAGTATGTTATATTTATATTAATTCTGTGCCCGGGGTTTCTTTTAACAAGCTTCATCAAACATCATCCTATTATCAGCCGCATAAAGTCCACTGCAGGACATAGGCCTCTCCCAAAGATTTCCAAAATGACCGATCTAGTGCGGCATGCATCCAGCGCTTTCCAGCAACCTTATTCAGGTCGTCAGATCGTCTTATGGGTGTCCTACACTTCGCTTGCTAGTGTCCTTTGTTAGTGTTTAACATACTTAAACACTAACAAAGGTCAATGCTGCAGGATATCCAGTCAATCATTTATATTCATGTTAATGAGTCTTCTTAGCCTTCCAGTACGTACAGTCAAGTACCAAGATACCTGACCAGGCTCTCTACTAATATCTTCAATTTTCTCTCAAACTAAAAAATGATATTAACATAAAAATTTATATTCAGACAGATTTTAATTAAGTCTTTCTGAATATACATTTTCATTTACTTGACTGTACATACAATACATACATATATATCACGTCAAGCATGGGGCAGACAGATTGGATTTTGCGGCTTTAAGTAAACCCAAGCAAAAAGAGCCCAGGGCTGCAAGACTCAAAGGCCACTTTTAGCGTGATGGTGGGCGAGAAGGTGGAAAAAGGAATCAAAGTGATGGTTGCTAGCCGTATCCTACATCTCGGTCTCAGAGTTCGCCCGATTCGCTGCATATATAAAACTTCCGACGATACACAAAAAAAAAAAACACCGTGGGAGTCGCGGTTCCCCAGGCGCAACAACATGCCTGGCGGGAAGATCTTTCCTTTGTGTCGGTCGAGTATATCACCTCGCTCCCGCTACATCATAATTCGCATTCTCGCCCATTCCCTCGATTGGCTTCTTCAATTTATGCGAGAAGAGAAGCAACTGGTACATTCTAAGTTTTTTCTTTTCTCCCAGACTAGCATGGATGAACCACTATATTCCAGTACGTACTTACTTAAACCAATTTAAATGGAAGCAAGCAATCCCTCATTCCTAAAACGCAGTCTATGTAAATAAAGCTTGCTTCAACCGTAGACTACATTATATGTATAAGTAACAGATTAGTCAAATTTAGTAATTCCGCAACCTTTGCTGTGTGTTTTTATGTCAATTAAGAACATGAACTCTCCAACCTGCATATCTTCTTGTGGACATCGTAAAAGGCGACGAAAGAAATTGCATACCCAAGAAAGGTTGACAGCTGGTAACCGATTGTAAAACCAAAACTTGATCGTTTTAATAGATCTTTTTTATTTTTCTCCTTACGTTTTAGTTCATTGGGTGACCAATGATACGCATATCAGTATTAAAGAAGAAAAAAAAAAGAAAAAATACTATTAGGGCTCCAAAGCAACACAGCTTACGACGCAGCCAGATATACATTGCAAGATATATACATAATCCAACAAATCTCTCTTATTATGTCTAATAAAGGTAATATATTAAAAAAAAGGTGTATTTTTTTCTGTATGTGTGCTTATAGCAAAACATAGACGTTTTATTTTACTAGGATTAATACTGTTACGAAACTGGGGTTCGAGATTTAGAAAAAAACGCCAAACTTCGTATGAGGGTATTTATTCACTTCGGAACCCTAGGTTGGCACGTGAAGATGATCTTCCTGATGTCCAAGTCACGTAGCAACTGAGGTCCAGGTATCTCGCCGAGGTTGTCGAAGATACTTCCACTTGTCACCCGTTAGGGCTTCCTTCGCTTCGGTTCGCTTCCAAGTGATCACTTCCGTTGCTCGTATTGAACTGCCGTGGTGCGCACTCGATCGCCTTTTTATATGCGCCGATATAGAAGTCTACATTATTCTCGAATATTCTCCATACTTACCGAATATATTTCGACGTTGGGCGGGAAACGTCGAGGCGCCGGTACGGGTGTGAGTGACATAAAGCCTAGTTTCGCTTGCACCATATCGACGTATTTCTACGTGGTTCTTGCTCGTGAACATTCTACGTCTATCTCGTTCGCGACAATACAATCATTTCTAATATACGATGTCTAATCTATTATTTGCAAGTCTATGATGAAACCAAGCTCGTATATGTAACTTAAATTTCTGGTGGACGTTTCATTAATAGGATTACACTGAGCAGTTCACATTGTTTCAAACCAAATACCTATTTAGTTTTAGTAAATGTAGAATTATACTATACTAAAAGTACAGAGCTTTGGTCGGCAAACAAGTAAACCCATATCTCAGCAACCTCTTGACCGATTTGGCTCATGTTTGAAATTAAAAGTTCCGATTAAAACTACTCGAGTTATCGTCAAACAAACATACATACATACAAACGCCGGGTTGTTCAAGTAAACTAGGAAAACTTCGCTCTTCTCGTTTTAATTTCATATAATTCTGCCGCTACTGGGCATGATATCTATTTTAACCGACTTCTAAAACGGAGGAGGTTATTAATTCGTCGGAATCTTCTTTTTTTATGTATGTTAACCGATTATTCGAAGACCCCTTAACAAATTTGAAAAATTCTTTTTTGTTTTAAAGGGAAAAGGGCACAGTGGTCTCAAAGACATTTTAACAAAATCGGTTGCGTCATTTGGGGATAAAGTTGGTTTTTAGTTTTGAAAAATTATGGTTAAATAAATAACATAATTTTTCAAAACTAAAAGCCAGTCCACCTAAAATCACGAATGCCGGACATTTTTAAGGGGATACATAACTTTTTTGGGGTCCAGTGCTGCCTCCATTTGAAATAATTTAATTGAAAGGAAACAGAGGTATCATTTGAAATGATGTCTTGAGTGAGCCCTTAATAACCCTTCAAACTATTTTAGGAACTACTGTTTACAGTTTAAAGTATGAACGTGAAGCTTTTAATTACTAATGAACAAGCATCCTTACGATGTTTTCCTTCGTTGAAAATTAAAATATATATTTTTTTAATTTAGGTCAGGCAATATTATTGAAAGTAGGTTATAGATAGTCGATGAAAAGAAACATAATAATAGTAACAGTGAGTCTACGGCCGTAATACGGGTGACTCGGTAGCGCTCGCAGTGCTGTGATCTAGTGTTGCAAGCAATTGTGTATAATATCGATACTATTGTGACCTCGATACTATCGTGAAACTATTGACAATCGAAACTATCGTTAAAATCGGTTATTCGATACTATTGATAGTCCTATCGATATTGTGACGGTTTTCCGAGGTCAACTATTGATAGTCAAACTATAGATAGTTATGCAACGCTACCGTGATACGAGAATTCTGTACGATTGAGGGTGTTCCATATGAAACGATCCGCGTCACTGTGAAACGATGTTCTACTCTTTAACACGTTCTCACTTGTTTTTCCGTTCCGGGAAATGCCCGTACGGATCTTCCGGATAATTCTGAAATCAGCCTTAGAGATAAATACTAGTCAAGCCGGGTGAGGATAGTGTTGTAAAAAACTGAAGACCAAGAGTCTACATTTGCAAATTCGACTTAATTTTGCCTGCTTGGTAGACTAAGACATTCACAAGTTGGAGTCGAGTCAAATATGAGTCGTTGAAGCACGGAGTCGAATAAAAACTTGACTCGAATAAGAAATCGAGTCGCAGAACCAACTCGAGTTTAAATATCAAATTTGAAGCAACTTCTACTCAACAACTCTCTAAAACAACAACTTATACAAAGCATCAAAACTTTATATAATATTAATGATACACTACTAAAAATAATATTTGTTATTTACTTAAATAAAACAATAAAAAAAAACCAGACTCGAGCGCAACTCAGTCCATAAACAGACTCGAGCACTTATTCCGAACTCGAGTCTGTTGCGGGAGTTTGAGACAAACACATCACGAGCACATCGATGCAGTGGCGCTCTATTTGAGTCGAGTCTTGTGATTTACAGCCGAGTCAGAATACGAGTATTTAGACTCCCGGACTCGAGTTTCTTACAACACTAGGTGAGGATCGCGTTTTATTAATAAAATTATATTTTGGAAGTAAATTTAAAACAGACGAAGGTAAGCAACTAAAGCCTTTGTCAGTGTCAAGACGCACCTGTTGTCGTCATTAAGGGATTTATAAAGCCAGATGCGAGTTAATCTGTCTCCCTCTGGCAGTATGACGGTGACGGGGATAGATGTCGGATATTATTCAGCAAAATGTTGCAGTTTGGCGTTTCGGTTATGATATTTTGACGTGAGTAATGTATTTTGACAGCTTTATTTAATATTGTAGGTTTTTTATATAGAGATTAGTAAATTATCTCCGAGAAAGCAGAATAATACTTATATACATGCTGCTTCTTTCCCGTGTAACTGATTTTCGTACTTCGTAAAACTGATTTTCCACTTTCACGCTAAACGCTTAAAGGAACAATCCAGGCTCTATCTTGTCAATGTTTTAATAGAAGTTTTTGAATAGGCATGACGAATGGAAAAATATTTTAAGCCAATCGGTTAGATTATAAAAAAATATTGAACACGTATTTTTTCTGTTATTTGAAAAACAAAAAATGACAAATCACAGCGCATTGAAATTTCGCATGACGTCACGGCTACGTACGATTTTTACATAGAGGTGACGTCCCACTCCGGAACTTTGATGCTTCTTATCTTTGTGAATTTTTACTTATTTGGCAAACTGAAAAATATGGTCCATTATTTTTCAATAATCTAATAGACGGACTAATTACAATTATACTTTTCTAACCCTGTCGTCAACCCTATTGGTTTTCTCCCTAAACCGTATTTCCACTTTTATTCTTGCTGTGTGTTTACCGTTCCTGACCTAATCTTTGTCCAATTGGATTAGATGGATTTTCATATAACGACCCCCTTCTTATGAGCCTAAATCTAACCAAACTAACGAGTAAAATAATATTTTTTATACTGTGCCCACTCTATAAACTTTATTTTATTCACGGAAAACAGTGAATAAAATGCAATTTTACTCACTATTTCGGTAATTTATTTTATTCACACTATTTTGGTGTTTGAGTTTAGAAACATTTACTCTTTATTTTAGTAATTGTTACAATTTCCATACGCATTTTAATTAATTTAACCTTCCTTTTTCTTCATTAAATGTCCATTTTCGCTTAAATCTTTATTTTTCTCGTAGTCATGGTATAAACTTTAGTATGCAACTCTTGAAAAAAAAACGGATTTAATCAAGGGCCATGGTCGCTCAGGATTCTAACACATGAATCACTTCCTACGGTCGTGATTCAATCGTTAGAATCCTTCACTTGCTAGTGATTCATCGATGGCCCTCGAATTAAATCCGTCTTTTATTCACTAATTGCATAATATACTATTTAGGTAGTTTGTTGTACTAGTAAAAAATATAGGTCTACGGTTTTACTATTACCCTTCTATATGCCGTTTATTTTATTTTATTGGTTTATGTACACTTGGTAAATTTACAAATAAAACCTTATAAAAGTAAACATAGTACTAAGGTGCTACTTATTTCTAAAGTAATTTCTTCCAACAGACCCGCGAGAGGAAATGGGAAGAAAGAGGTAATTGGCGTGTACAATACAAAAATAAATAAATACTTATTCCTACAAGAAACATAATAATAAATTAATAAACATACCTACATAAACGTACGTAAAATAAACTTACATAAAAACATAAATATTTACTGATATATACAATTAATGAATACATAAGATAATATTTCTAAATATGATGATCAGCATGATAAAGACACATAGTAATCTTTCACTCGTTTCTTAAACGTGGTTATGGTCTTAGGTACACGAATTTTCAGTGGTAACCGATATACAATGTCCTTTTTAATTAAGTACAAATATTTTAAGGGGTTATTCAGTCCATCATTTTGAACAACTTCGCCCAATAAATGTATATCGAAATACGAAAAAAAATATTTAGGTTCTCATACAGATCGAAGTAGTCACGTGATATCGTTACTATGAAAAATGCAAAAAAATTTTTCGTATTTCGATATATATTTATTGGGAAAAGTTGTTCAAAATGATGGACTGAATCACCTCTTAAAATATTTGTACTTAATTAAAAAGGACATTGTATATGCTATTACCAAAGTGTTACTACTCTTACTTATGTTTTGAATCACGTTCGCGTTTTCCTCAAGGCCCGTACAAATCTCTACAACACATACATTGTAGCCTCGAAATAAACCTATATGAGCGTGTAAGTTGTATATTTTTCACAAGCACATAAAATAAAACAGTTACAAAACCAGACATTTATCTTACTCGTCAACCTGCCTTTGATGAAAATCAAAGGATACTATTTTTATAGATTTGACAAAGCGTCGAATGAAAATTTTAATCATCTTCATCATTTCAGCCGCATAACGTCTACTGCAGGACATAGGCCTCTCCCAAGGATTTCCAAAATGACCGATCTAGAGCGGTCTGCATCCAATGCTTTCCAGCGACCTTAGTCAGGTCGTCAGACCACCTTGTGGGTGGGTGTCCTACGCTTCACTTGCCAGTACGTGGTCGCCATTCGAGAATCTTTTTGCCCCATCAGCCATCGGTTCGTCGCGCTATGAGTCCCGCCCACTGCCACTTTAAATTTTTAATGAAAAAATGATTTTATTTACAGGACTTCATCAATTCCACGTTAGTATTATTTTGAGTTGGAGATATTTTACGAGCAGCCCAGGTGTCTCTTTGGCTGACCGTACCTTCTAAAAATAACGTAGGCAGAAACTATGCCCTCCACTTGCTACGATATCAACAGACCTCTTTCGTTTCATTTATATCATCACTCTGTTTCTGCATGTCCGGGTTAAGGGTACTTCTGATCTCTTTTTTTTAAATATCTGCAATCTGCATTGTCGTCATAATCATCACAATAATAAGCATCCATAGCCTTCAATCTTTCAATTCTGGTAATAGGCATTTTGATTTATTTTTTATTTAAAAAATTCATGTACATTAAAAACAAACACAGACACGAACAAACTAAAAAACATTGAGTACTAGGTATTGCTTATTTCATAAGAAATATCTTCTAGTAGACCCAGGAGGGACCTTTAAGAATTTATACTGCAATTATATAAAATTGGTGAGGTTATCCTTCTGCAAGCTATATATTTTGCAAGAAGTACAAAGTGCTATATTACCTTCGCCCCAGGAAAGTATAATTTTTCTTCTCAGTGTACATGGAGTATTTTCTCCAACACTTTGTTATTTTATAAGAAGTATGTGGCGTGCTTTATGTATTTTTAAATGTTGTGAAGCTAGAGCAACCATTGTTGAAGTTTTGTACGAAAATAGTTGGACCAAGAAGGTTTGTGATAAATGTAGATCCTATGCTGGTCTAGGAGAGAATAATAAAACTAATGGCGTAGAAGCCGATCGAGGGATTGGGCGAAAATGCGAATCATGTTGATAGGCGATGCGGCTTGAACCCATAATTATTTTGATTCCTTTTGCCATCTGCTCGCCCACCATCATCATCATCCTCACGTATTCCCGGTTGCATCCTCAGCAGTAACGCTTCAGAGCCCGGGGTCCGCTACCTAACCAAGGAGATTTGACGTGGTTACTGGTTTTTACACAGAGCGACTGCCGTCTGACCTCCACAACCCAAAGGGCAAACCAGGAACCAATCCTTGGATAGTTTGATGATCAAACGCTAGGTGGCGTTTGGGACCCACAGTTTTACGTGCCTTCCGAATCACGGAATCATCTTTCTTTTCGGATAATCAGGTGATTCAAGCCTGCAATATCCTATCCAGACTGGAAACAACTTTTAACAAAGTATGCTTCCCAGTGGGAATCGAACCCATGACCTCCGGGTCACAACGCGAACGCTTTGACCACTGGACCACGGAGGCAGTCCATCCATCTGCTCGCCCACCATTACGCTAAAATTTGGCCCACTCTGACGAGTTTAGATGAGACAATGTATGCGGCAACCGTCGCCGGACTACAGGTGCCGCAGATATCTATCGCTCATCTGTTAGAGCCCTTACCGTCTTATTATAAAACCCAGACTAACTTTGTTACTAGGTTTAAACCATTATCTGCCCAAATCAAGTTGACATTGACAGGTGAGATAGTGTCTGATACTAGATGTTAACTTGATTTAGGTTCAACCTTGATTGGGGTATCATGGTTTAAACAGTATATGGTTTAAACCTAGTAACAAAGTTAGTCTGGGTTTTATATTATAATAAGACGGTTAAGGTCGAACTAGTTGCGGCCTGAACGGACAGGTGGGCGCGGCCTAAGAGCACACTGTTTCACCTAACATTGTGTTCGGGCGAAGAAATGAGGTGATATGCACGATAATTAATGGTAAACCAAGCGCGTAAAAAAATACGTAAAGTCCTTTAGGAAAAGGGGTTTTATGCAAAAACTACTGCATTAATCAATTACAAATGACGTTTAATAAAATTTTCGAAAATTAAACTGTGTCGACTTTTAACTTTTTAATGGCTTTTTATTTTACTATTCTGTATCAGTACAAACAAAATTTATAATGAGACAAAACGATATGATGTTAAACTTTGAATGTACAGTACAATAAACAGTGGAGGAAATCCCCTCAGCGATTTGTATAGAAAAAGTATCGACTAGTTCGACCTTAACCGCGGGTAACAGCTAGTCAATAAACAAAAGTTACAGTTAATGATCGAATATGCAATGACGATAAAGGTCACCTATACTATATTATTATTGTTAACACATTAAATAGCAATTTTAAAGTAGTTTTGTAACTGTTAATCACCCGTAGCGACGTTGTATGCTCAATTAGCGCCCTGAAAAATTGGTTCGGTTTCAATGGACACACGACATATAGGGGCCGTGGTGAATAGGTACACATTTATTTGGTACAAGTACTTTTTGTCGAAATATCTGTTAATGGTCTGAGGCATCCTTGGCTGACCGTTGGCATGGAAAATTTAATTCAATTCAATTCAAATCATTTATTGCATTTTATAATGTACATCAGTTCTAACTTCTTAAAGTCACTGTCTTCTATAATAGGTACACTATGAACCCTGTCGGGTATAGCAAAACAAAAAGTGGAACGGCAAGTGACATTTATTATGACATGCAGTCAACTTATAAATATAAATATTAACAAAATAATATTTAAAAGTATATGTATATATGTATATATATATATATTATGTTGGTATGCTTTTCAGCCACGGGTCCATGGGGACCCGGTCCTTTGAGGCGTTCATGGGGCCAAAGCCAACATGAAGAGGCCTTTTAGTACCTTTTTATCTAAAAAGTGAGATGGCTGCATCTATGGAGGTCTATCCCTTAATGTACCATTGAGATGCATTAACGGACAGTCCTCCACAGCTGCCGAACTATTGCCAGGGAGGGATTTACTTGGTTTGGGCTTTATGGATGGGATGTTAATTGACCGGTTAACTGGGTTATGGAGTGAGATACGGACATCTACCTAAAAATCTCTCACAACAATTTTAGCCTGGTAGATGGTGACTTGCTGCTCGTTGGCTACACTGCCTGTGGGCACCCTAACTAGCCACGAAAATGCAGCCAGGGCGCAACACAATGTGAGCAGCTAAGGGTGTCGAGAGGTGCGGCTCCGGTTTCACCATCACGGGGCTTACCCCCGAGAGCGGGTTTCCCCGTTATTACGCCATTACGTGCAATACACTTCCACCCTGGAGCGTATGTTCTGCTCTTGCGACTCCACTCTGGCCGGCCAGTTAAGGCAAGACAGAGGCGGGGGGTGTGTAACTGTGTGTATGTGTGTGTGTAAGCGCATGTGTGTATGGTCCCCCTGGAGGTAGGGTACGTGGTGTCGCCACTCACCATCAGCTCGCCACAAGCTGCCCTGCGTTGACTGACTGCACTGGGAATCCAGCGGGCGATGGGGTCGTCACGTCCTGACGCCTTTATTATTATTATTATTAGTATTTATTAGTAAGATTGTGTGATATTTATTATTTGTAAATTATTGTCAAGTTATAAGTTTAAAAGTAATGTTAAAGTTTATTTGTTAAGTAGGTATTGTTGAATTGTCAATTTTAATTATTTTTTTTATCGTTGTTAAATACTCGTCCAGTTTGTAATACGTTTTATTTACTAGAATTAATTGCAATTTTTTTATAAAATTCAAGGTTCTTAAAATTCAAGGTACAGGATTCAAAATTCAAAATCCAAAATACAAAATTCAAATGTTTATTCAATAAGTAAACCTTTACAGGCACTTTTACACGTCAATAAGTATAATTGCTTACGAATTATATTTGGGAAAAAAGCGTGCACACTACGAAAACGCGAAGATGAAGAAAAGTTTTTAACGTAATATAAAACCAAAAAAAAAAAAAAAAAAACTACTGGCCAATCAAATACACAGAGGTAGTTAAACTAAAGTTGATGTAACTTTTTCTCCGAAAAACTTTTTCATCTGATTGCGAGTACTTTCTACAGCTCACAGAGCAACTAGTTTAATAATTGCGTAAGAATCTGAATAATCTAAAGACATTATACTTACTAAAACATAAAATACGTTGAGGTACTTAATAACATGGGAGACTGTTGGCAATGCAACATAAAAATAAAAAATGTCAACTTGACATTTTGATACCTTTGACGTTTTGTAACGTAAGTTTTTTTTCTCTACTGCGCCAAGCTTCGTTGTACGGTTGTATTTTCTATGTGTGGTACTGGTGACGCAATAAATCCAAGTTTGCCGTGAACCAACTTTTATTCCTATCATACAGTCCAAGCCTCAAACATGGTCATTCGAGCCGGATAAATAATCAAGAAGTGCAAGACAGAGATCTGACGATCACCGACCGGGCAGCGTATGCAGCACATCACGCCACGTGGCAGCAGCAATCTTTCTGTAGGGGCGCAACAGCTAAGCTACGTATCGGAACTTTGCAATAGACTTACATATTAAGATACCTGCTGCATAAAAACCAAGAAACAACTTGGATTTCATCGACAAAAGCATTCCAAAATTTCACACACAAAGTACACAAACCGACCGCCATTTTGTTCGTTCATCGCATTCAATATCACGTATCAGCTTCAACCTACACCGACCCTTGCCACAAGAAAATACGGGTCACATTCATCTGTAGCATCATAAAAGCTACAAGTTCGAAACGGCGCGCAAGCAAGTATCTTCCTCGGAGCACGGGTATATCAACGGATATACTTCACGAAGTGGGTGGAGCCAATGCGTCGAGCGCCGGCTTCGGGTATCTTCGCGTCGTGATCGCGGCTTGTTCGGCTCACAGCAGATGAACGGATTCCCGCTATTTCACACCTAGCGTTCATTTCATTCATTCATTTTGTTTGCGGTGCATGTCGGAATTGTCGCATACGCAACGTGTACTTTATTGTAAAAAGTGTAAAAACGAATATTTGTGTTTGTGTTGTGCCAATTTTGATTGTGAAAAGATCATCAATTTGAAGGAGAGTGAGGTGGTTGCTGCGCGAGGCCACGCAAAAGGTACAATAACACGTCTTTACTCCTTCATCTCGAGTATAAATGCCGTAGAACAGTCGCAGACAGAAACACTTATTGCCAAAAGGCAAAGATTATTAGATGCATTTGCAAAGTACGAATCTAATCACATTAAAATATTGGCCACAGATCCCAAAAACACAGAAGATATTACGAAAGTGAAGGAAAAATACTATGACATTTTGACCTTATTGGATGAGGTTATCAAGCGTAAACAAAGTGAGCACCCAGCACTTCCAATCTCCAAAGTCAAATTACCACCGGTTGACGTACCAATTTTTACGGGTAGGTTCAAAGATTTTATATCTTTCATTAATTTATACAATTCAGTCATAAACGACAATAAGTCTATAGACTTAGTACAATAGTTGTATTACCTTAGGTCCTATCTAAGGGGTGAGCCCCTAGATCTCATTAAAAACCTACCACTTTTACCAGAAAGCTATGAAAAGGCAATAAAAATATTAAACGATAGGTATAATAACAAATTTAAAATTATTAGTGAGCACATAAAAACAGTGTTAGACATGAAACCTTTATCTAAATTCACAGCCAGCTGCCTCAGGGATTTTATTTCAAATATAAAACAGGATATTATTAATAAAGCACGGGTTACTCACGTAGAGAGTCAGCTACTGGCCGACATGTTTCGATCTCATCCGGAGGTCTTCATCAGGGCGAATGTGACGCGCTCATGCACAAAGCCGCTGCACGACACACTGATGTTAATGGTGGGTCGCGCGGGCGGCGCGAGCGATCGCTCGCTTCGCTCGTAGCGACAGTGGTGGGGATTGCTGGTTTTCTGCGTCGATGACTCCCGCGCATGTACTGGGTGCCTCAATATCATCTTCTTTATCGTCGGCTGCTGGTGATGATGCCCGTGTGTGAAAAAGCTCACTGTGTCAGAGACTGTCGGCTGTACATAGCATCTATTATGCGTCTCTTGAAGAACCGGTTTCCAGGTAGGGGGAAAGCTCCAACCTGCATCTCGATTAAAATTGGGACGGCGACTAATATCTATTGCTTCTCGTATTTTACGAGGGACAAAACCTTTCTCTCTGGCTAAGACTTTAGCTTTGTCAAAGCGTATATAGTGAGTGAAGTCCGTATTTTTTGCATGTTCGGCGATGGCTACGTCTCTACGTGAGTAACCCGTACTTTATTAATAATGTCTTAGTCTCACGTTAGTTTTATCTATAAAACAGGAGCTTGCTGCTTTAACAAATTTAGAGGAAAATGTTAAAACATGGGATGCTATAATGATTTGTATTCTTTCCCGCAAATTAGATTTATATACCGCACGGGCCTGTCAGCTTGATAGGGACGTTCGTGAGGGCCCAACTCTAGAAGGCCTCCTGGATTTTCTTGAAAAACGAGCACTGGCGCTGGAGAATGCTGAGCCGGGTGCCCCGCAACGTCAGCTGCACGATGACAAGGAACACCGGCCTGGTTCATCAGGAAAACTAGTGGCCAGCGCTGCATCACAGGAGCTGATGATCGCTCCTGTATGTGCCTGCATTGTAAGTCAAATCACAGATTATATTTATGTAAAAGTTTTCAATTACTTCCTGCTCACAAACGGGTTCAATTTGCCAAAGAACATAAATTGTGTAAAATATGTTTAGGTACGCACACAAGGAAATGCAAGTATCACTTTCGGTGTTCAGAGTGCCTCAAGTCTCACAACACTCTGCTGCATGACACTGATAAGGAAGATAGTGATGTTTAGCGAGCCGTGGCGTCCCCTGCTTCTTTAGCAGCAAATAAAACTAATGATGTTCTTTTACCCACAGCAAGAGTGAAGCTGCTCGAATTGGTTCTGAAATGTATTTCAAAGCTCTACTGGACAGTGGGTCTCAGCTGTCGTTTATTTCAGAGAAGGCCGTTCAGCTGCTTAATTTAAAACCATACTTTTATACTACTATCTTCATCTGATGATGAAATGACTTTAGTTATTTGATACCAGGTCATTTCTTAATAGTAAATGCTTTGACTATGTATCCTGAAGGTGATGTTTCTGATATTCCTCAAATTAGATTAAAATTTTGGCAGCTATGTACACAGATAAAACAATCGTTTTGGAAGATGTGGTACAAACACTATCTCAATATATTGCAAAATAGACCAAAATGGCTAAATGTAAGTCCTAATATCACCATCGGTACTCTTGTAATTTTAAGGGAGGATATGTTCCTACTTTGTCCTGGTCAATGGCTAGAATTGTAAATGTTTTCCCTGGTCATGACGGTCTTGTACGCGCCGTCGAGGTTAAAACCTCTAATGGTAGAACTCATAATCGCTCCATTCAAAAGATATGTATATTACCTATTGATGATTAAACTTTGAGTTTAGTCAATTTTGTTTCTTTGTTTTTACTTATTAAAACATTTAATGTTAACTAAATTTTAACTCTGTAAATGTTGACTTTAACTTTGAATACATTCCGAATTAACAAGCATATAGGTATTAATTAACTTGTGTTATATTTCAACATGTTATGTTATATTGTAACTGTAAAATGATACTGTGAACAAACCGGTGTCTTTTTATTTTTGTAAGATTTTAATAGATTTCATATTGTTTAATTAACATTTGTGAGGCTGCAGCATGTTGGCAATTCAACATAAAAATTAAAAAATAATAATGTCAACTTGACATTTTGATACCTTTGACGTTTTATAACGTAAGTTTTTTTTTCTCTTCTGTGCCAAGCTTCATTGTACGGTTTTATTTTCTATGTGTGGTGCTGGTGTCGCAATAAATCCAAGTTTGTCGTGAACCAACTTTTATTCCTATCAAACAGAGAGACTATCCGTCATTTAGTCAAAATAACATTTGAGAGTACTTGCAATTTAGACTAGTATCTATTTGAACGATTTCCGAGTTGCGTTTTAGACAAGTTTCTACAGACTATTTGCGTTTGCGACCATTCGATACAAACTCAATTATAATCAATCATACGTCGGATCAAACGCCTCATGATTAAAATTCTACAAATTCCACCTTAGCCAATTAACCATTTGACTGAAAACTCCGGTAAAATTACCCGCACTAAATGCTCTCAATAAAAATGGAAACGGAAAAGTAGTTTTAGCTTTGAGCGTGATACCACTTCGTATGCAATCTAAATGAACGTTGAAATAAAACCAAATGACGAGTTTTAAACCATTCAGACACAAATTTATTCATTCACTGGCCGGGTTTACTACTTTTTTAGTGTTCCGTACACCTACGAAAATTGATAGAAGCAGACAGCACACTAAACCATAAAGTTTTAGTGTTAATTTTAAAAACACAGAAACCAACATAATCTAAATATTATTTAAAAGGCAAAATTTAAAAAAAAAATGTGAAACGATGTCTTCCTTCCCTGGAAGCAAGTAGTGATAGTTGAAAATAACGTACATGATGTCAAACTCGAAGTGTAAGGGCGCGTTCAGAGGACACGCGCACGCCATGCCCATGCCACGCGCCTAGCGCACGACAAGCGCGGTTTGAATATGTTGCATACGAGTATAATTTGAGTCCTATCATACAACTCAAATTGCATTTACCGAAGTCAAGTTGGGGCAAGCGCCGGGCGGGCGCAAGACGGAGGCAAGGTGGAAGCAAGGTGGAGGCAAGGCGAGCGCGTGGCGTAGGCGAAGCGTGCGCGAGTTAACCTTGGTTCATGCAATTTGAGTTGTATTGATGTGTGATAGGACTCAAAGAATATGCAACAAATTTCAACAATTTCAAAGCACGCTAGGCATGCGTTAAGCGTGGGCTTGGCGTGCGCTTGTCGTCCGAACACGCCCTAAGTCACGCTCTTGAGAATCGAACTCGTGCCTCACAAATGCATAACTGGTCCCTAAATCGTTTAGCCAACATCGCTTTAGCAATAATTGCTAAATTGGATTTCAATTATTGAAATTCAATTTTTCGATTTCAAAATGGTAGTTTTTTTTCAGTGTATATAAACTTTATTTAATAGGTTACGCGATCAACATGAGACAAATAATAATTAAATTAAATTAAAGTAAACTAAAGGCCATACTATATATAAAAACTAATACTAAAAATAAGAAAATAAATGCAGTTTAAAACTCAAAGTGAGTGAAAAATGTGAAGTGGGTCAACTTAATTAACAAACAATTACACATTTAATACAAATGTTGCAAGTAACATTAAAGCTCGTTAAAAACTAGTTATTATCTAAATTTAATTCTACCTACAAACTTTGGTGAAAACAAAGTAGCTAGCTAGTCTCACATTATCTAACTCAGACACGAACTGCTCGAAAAGTAAATTTAACATTTAATTGTCCTGAAAACCAGACTGGATGGCGAGTGAATTTTCAATTTCATTAGTTTACTTCGAAATAATAGTAGTAAAATTTGTAACAGGTAATTACTGGATTGTTGAGTTAATATTTGGGATGGTGACGGAACAGTTCATCGAGGAAAATTTGTTTTGCGTTGCTTTGTCTAAAAGAGAAGGTAATGTATATTTGCACTTCCTTTTTGACCAAACGAACTCGAAAAAGCGAACTGTCCAAGAAAAATAATAAAGAAAACTGCCTAAAGGTATCTTACTTAGTTCAATGAATGTCATCTAGTAACAACAGTTATCATTACACACTAGTTCGCCGAGAGTTGATAAATATTATAATTCGGCTCAGACTAGGAAATGTCGCTTAATTATCGCAAAATGTATGGCGGCCGTCACTTGCCTCCCGCTTTGGATGTTTGCGTGGTACGAGGCACGTAGTTGATGTCAACCACGGCCAGATCGGGCAAGCGGACGCGGCGGCTTTTGACATTTCGATCTGGAATGCGCTTCGAGTGAGTCTTTTGGGTGATTTTTTTTAAATAAGTATGTTTGAAAATAATAAGTAGGCCGAAATTAATAAGAAGTTAAGAAGTCATGGATTTATCAACTCTCCGCGAACAGACTTTAGTGTGCACTGTGCAGGATTCCTGTCGATGTTTTTCATAACCAGAATCAAGCGGTGGTAGTTTAAAATGACTGTACATGAGTCTAAAGTTAGAGGTAGAGTCGCAGCTAGTGAGGATCGAACTCCTGCGTCACAGATGTTGAGCCAGTTCCTGAGGTTTGGGACACATCTATCAGCACGGAACAGATTTCGTATGCTGATTTCCTTTTCTGTCTCTCAGAACCGTCATTTTCTAGAGCGAGGTAGAACGATGGAACGCATCAGATAGCCGGTTCCGTGGCGTTCCGTCGCTCTTTCTCGCTCTAGCAAATGACAGTTCTAAGCGACGGAATAGAATAGTAGCATAAGAAAGTGGTTTTCTGTGCTGACTAGAGCGAGGGAGAGCAACGGAGCGCATCAGATAGCCGGTTCCGTGGCGTTCCATTGCTTTTTCTCGCTCTAGCAAATGACAGTTCTGATTTACAGAAAAGAATAGCAGTATAGAAAAGTGCTTGACCGTGCTCCCAGACGTAGCTCAACCCTATATCGCTTGGCCTATATAAGTAGAGGTGCTACTTCATACTTGATACTATCTAAACTACTAATTCTTTTATTCGAATAAGAAAATCATCTGTGTCTCTTTTATGTAAAAAACATTTCCGAGTAAAAAACTTAAAATTTGGAATAAGAACTAAAAAGCTTGATTAAAATAGTTTTCTATAAAGCTCCGAAAGTCTGGTTTGAACTAAAAGTTTGGTAGTTGTTCCCTGTGAGTTCTAGATTCATTGGTTTCGAATCTGATCGACGGTTGGTTCTGTAAATAAGGTTTTATTGTAAAACTAGCTGATGCCCGCGACTTCGTTCGCGTGGACTTTATGACACCGGCGTATTAATATAAATAAAAACTAATGAGAGAGAGAGAGAGAGAGAGAGAGATAAGAAAGTACCTGTTACAGTGTTAGGAGTTAAAAGTCAATATTATTTTAATTCTTTCCTTCGGGAGCCAATATGAAAAGAGCTGAAGTATTACTAACCCTGGAGAAAGCAACATTAAGTTGGCCATGCGAAAAACCAGTCCTTAGATCGACATCAGCAGCTTTAAGCCTCTAAAACTGTGACTTATTTTCATAGCAAAGCAAGTAAACACATGGAACTGTGTATTTTCAAAAGGAAAATTGTTGGGGATGAGTGGCATACGCGGAATAAATACAGTTTCACTGGCACCACTCACAGTAAACTTTAAGTGTCTCAGCAGACTATGCCGAAGTTTAGCGGCTAAAGTTCAGTGTTTAAAGTTCGGTGGGGATGACACACTAAATAAGCTGAAGTTCAGCCGCTGAAGTTCGGTGGAAACGCCGGACAGTAGTGATGTGCCGATATGAGAATTTAATCTTCCGTCTTTGCCGCGTCTGCGGCGAACGGAAACGGGAGCGGAAGAGGGAATGGAAGTGGAAGAGGGAACGGGAGCGAAAGCGGAAGCGGGAGCGTAAGCGGCAGCGGGAGCGGAAGCGGCAGCGGGAGTGGCAGCGGCGGCGGCGGCGGCGGCGGCGGAGGCGTCGGCAGTGGCGGCGGTGGCGGTGGCAGCGGCGGCGGCGGCGTCGGCGGAAGCGGCGGCGGCAGTGGCGGCGGCAGTGGCGGCGGCGGCGGCAGCGGCGGCAGTGGCGGCGGCGGCGGTAGCGGCGGCGGCGGCGGCAGTGGCGGCGGCGGCGGCAGCGGCGGCGGGAGCGGGAGAGGGAGCGGGAGCGGGAGCGGGAGTGGCAGCGGCGGTGGCAGCGGTGGCGGCGGCGGCGTCGGCGGAAGCGGCGGCGGCGGCAGTGGGAGAGGGAGTGGGAGCGGAAGCGGGAGCAGGAGCGGGAGAGGAAACGGGAGCGAAAGCGGAAGCGGGAGTGGGAGCGGAAGCGGGAGTAGCAGTGGCGGCGGCGGCAGTGGCGGTGGCGGTAGTGGAGCCGGGAGCGGGAGAGGGAGCGCAAGCAGAAGCGGGAGAGGGAACGGGAGCGGAAGCGGAAGCGGGAGCGGGAGCGGAAGCGGCGGCGGGGCCGGAAGCGGCGGCGGCGGCGGAAGCGGCAGTGGAAGCGGCGGCGGAAGCGGCGGTGGCAGCGGTGGCGGGAGCGGTGGCGGGAGCGGTGGCGGGAGCGGTGGCGGGAGCGGTGGCGGGAGCGGGAGCAGGAGTGGGAGCGGGAGCGGAAGAGGGAACGGAAGCGGGAGCGGAAGCGGAAGCGGGAGCGGAAGCGGAAGCGGGAGCGGGAGCGGGGGCGGGAGCGGGTGCGGGAGCGGAAGCGGCGGCGGCAGCGACGGCGGCAGTGGCGGCGGCAGTGGCGACGCCAGGAGCGGCGGTGGTGGCGGCGGCGGGAGCGGGAGCGGGAGGGGGAGCGGGAGCGGAACGGGTACGGGTACGGGTACGGGTACGGGTACGGGTACGGGTACGGGTACGGGTCCGATTCAGGCAAAAGCATCGGAAGTTCGGCATTATGTGTTGCTAGTAATGCAAATAACATTGCAGGCATGCATTGGCTGAAATTCAGCCGCTGAACTTCGTCATACAGTGCTGAGACACTAAGTTGGGTTCCGTTACACAGTTTCGGCGGAGTCAAATTTCGCATCAGCATTATTGGCCCTCCGACATTAAGACTTATTTTGTGAGCCGAGAGTCCATTTGCTGCAAGTGAATTACGAAACTCAACTGGATAATTGGTGGCGTCGTCAACAAAACTATCCAAGAAATTAACAATAATTTGCGTCATAAGTTCTTTATTAATTGATTTTTAATTTTTTGTTGTCCGTATGGCGCGTTCACGTAACCAAGAATTTTTCTGGTGTGTTTTGCTCTGAAGGTCCGCAAATACTGAACTTATAAGTTTTTCTTCGGACGAAACAACTTTTTTTCGGAAAAATTTTCAATGTACAGACACCTTTTTTTACTCTTTTATTATAGTGTAGATAGATAGATTTAGTATGTTTTTGTTCAGCGGCAATAAAAAAACATCATCTATAAAAATTTCAACTGTCTAGCTATAATGGTTCATGAGATACAGCCTGGTGACAGACAGACAGACAAACAGTCGGAAGGTCTAAGTAATAGGGTCCCGTTTCTACCCTACCCTATGGAACCCTAAAACTCGAATAAAATAAGTATTTATGGGGGGCTCCCATACTACAAACGTGATTTTTCATAGATTATAGTACGGAACCGTTCGCGCGCGTCCGACTCGCGCTTGGCCAGTTGTATTATAACTCAACAAAAAGTTCTCATCAGACTTAACAACTTTTGCTAAGGCGGCATTTTAATATTTCTTATAGTTTAGCTGGACCATTATAGTTCTGCATCATGTGTTCCATTTTCCAAAATCAATTATAGCCTATATGTTGCCCAGGCTTCACAGCTATATAACAAAAAAAGTTTCATTCGAATCCGTCCAGTATTTCCGGAGATTAGCGTGTACAAACAGACAAACAGACAAACAGACAGACATTTTTTTTTATTTTCTTACTCTATTACTATATCTCCATCGCGCCATATATTTTTTTTTGAAAAATTTTCAATGTACAGACTCATTTTTTTTACTCTTTTATTATAGTATAGATGTAACATTTTCAGTAACAAATAATTCAATTTTAAAGTTTTCGGAATAATTGAAATCTATGTTTGGTAAATAAATTATTTGCATGTCTGAAATACATTATATAATTAAATAATACCATATTTTTAAATCTTCGTATTAAATTTTTTATAACTTCAGTCCTTTTCATACGCTCTGATTATGTTTCCATCTGATCCTTCTCTTTGACCTTACTCTCTTTCCTTGTCCATCAGATGAAACTCAGTTATGCAATAAAAATATGTATGTAGTTTTTATGTAGTGTCCCATGGTTGGGCAAAGGCCTCCCCTTCCTGCTTCCACGATTCACGATCCAATGCAGCTTGCTGCCAACTCACGTAGCATTAAATATAGTCCCTCAGTCTTTTCCTCGGCCTTCCCCACACCAGCGTCCTTCTGCAACCCATAACGTCGCTTTTTTTGCTCATCTTTCCGATCTCATACGAGAAACATGTCTGGCTCAATCTCACTTAAGCTTTGCCGTCTTGACACCTACGTCAACAATTTTGGTATCGGACCGTAGTTTTGTGTATCTTACTTTATCGACGAATCCTATATGTCCTAAGTAAATGTACTCCTCGACAAACTGATAATCCTGCCCATCGACTTCGATTTTAAATTTTGTGCTGTTCGTATATATCGTTCGTATGTAGGAGTAGGCCAACAAAAAAGAATTAAGTAGTGTATCAATAACACTAAGCAAATAGGTAAAAAAACTAAACAGAGATGGCAATGTATAGAAAACAGCGCAGATAAAAAGCAATGTATTTCCACCAGTGAGCAATTAAAAGCTGTTTTTAAATTCTACCTGAAAACAAAAGTAGTTTAAAATTATTTGTTTATTTAACTTCAAATTATTATACGTAGCTAGACTGAGTTTCAAAGGCGGCCTTCAGATTTTAAGAACGCCATAACCTTAGAGTTTTCCATTCAGACGTCATTATTTTTAAGTAAAATATTGAATATATACATTTACTCACTATATGTTCTTTCAAGATCAACATATTTTATTTTGACTGTGGAAAACTAGTTAAAATCAAGAATAACAACATTTTGGCGAAATTTGAGTTAAAAAAAAACCTAGATTCCGTTTATATGAAAATGTCTGGAGTTGACGTTTTTAAAACACAAGTATCTAGACAACGATGTTAGCTTGAAACCTAATATCGTTGTCTAGATCACTACTTACGCAACTTGACCCTACTCCTAGACTTCCAAGTAAAATTAATGTGTTACTAAAATCATGATCCTATTTGTGACATACAGCCCGTTTAAATTTATTTTAGGTATTTTACTCAACAATCAGACGAAGGAAACTATCGTGAGGAAACCTGTGTACTGGTGACTATTAAGTTTATTAGTTTGTGTGTCATAAAGAAGGCAATGGCAAACCTCATTATCCGAGCGTATTCCCGGTTGCATCCTCAGCAGTATCGCTTCAGAGTAGCGTTGTATAATTATCGATAGTTTGACTATCGATAGTTGACATTGAAAACAGTCACAATATCGATAGGGCTATCGATAGTATTTAATAACCGATACTATCATAGTATCGATTGTCAATAGTTTGCAATACTATTGATGTAAGGTAAAACTATCGATAGTATCGATACTATTGAATTTAGATACTATCGAATATTGTCGATGGTATCTAAATTTAATAGTATCAATACTATCGATAGTATCGGTTATACGATGCTATCGATAGTCCTATCGATATTGTGAATGTTTTTCAAGGCCACGATAGCATCGATAGGCTATCGATATTTTATACTATTGCTTGCAACACTACTTCAGAGCCCGGGTCCGCTTTACTAACCAAGGTGATTTGACGGTGGTTCCAGATTTTTACTCAGAGCGAGATGCGATACAAAGGGTAGACCAGAACTAATTCTTGGATAGGTTTGATGATCAAACGCTAGATGGCGTTAGAGGCCCACAGATTTAACGTACCTTCCAAAACACGAAATCATCTTTAATTTTGGATAATCAGGTGGATTCAAGCCTGCAATATACAATTTAAAGTAACCTGCGACATAACTTTAAGGGTCATCTCGATCACCTCAGTTTTCAAACAAAAAAGCGCATCATAATTAATTGGTCCATTCGTTAAGGTGCAACAATAGACATACACACAGAAACGTCAAACATATAATATCCCTCTTTTTGCTCCAAGGGTTAAATAAGGTCTGATGAGGCATGATATAATAAACCCGTAATTAAACGAAGAACTGGGTGGCCGCTTAAATTAAACACGCCACGGAAAGGTATCCAGGTATCACGTACACAGTTCGCCAATTACATTGCTCAATTATTCCGAGACTCGAGCAAGGAAGAAATTCATGAGCTATGTATATGAACTTTTTAAAAAGGCCTAATGCCCTGTGTGTATAGTAAGCCCGTAATTAAACGAAGATTTGGACCTCACTGGTCGCTCGGATTAAACGCCAAAGAAACGTATCACGTACACGGTTCGCCAATCACATTGCTCAATTATTCTGAGACCAGACATCGGACCTTTGGTTTAACATATACATACATAGTATCACGTCTTTATCTTTAATGGGGCAGACAGAGCATTCTGGGTTTTACGGCTCTAAGTACGCAGAACTCAAAGCCGCAAGACGCAAAGGCCACTTTTAGCAAGATGGCGAACGTGCAGATGAAAAAAGGGGATCAAAATAGTAATGGGTTTGCTAACCGATCTGGCCCATTACCTCGAGCGACTTTTAAGCTCAGCACGGAAAGAGAAGCAACTGGTACGTTACCATTTTTTCTTGTCTTTCAGCCACCACTATGATGGTTTTCTTTCACCAGCGTGAAAGAAAACCATCACCTATGTAGGTATATGAACTTTTAAAAAGGGCCTAATGCCCTGTATGTACAGTAAACCGTAATTAAACGAAGGTCTGGGTCTCACTAGCCGCTCAAAATGAACACGCCACGGGAAGGTACCCAGGTATCACGTATACACGGTTCACCAATTACGTTGCTCAATTATTCTGAGACCCGATATCGGACCTTTGGTTTCGCGTGTAAGAGCTTAAAATCGAAATAAAATATCAAACGCCCTCACCAAGACCATCTACCAACATAATCTAGTTTTTATTTTTTACTGACTTCAAAAAAGGAGGTTATAAATTCGAATGTTTTATGTTTTGTTTGAAATGGCATACTTGTTCATTGGCGCATAGAAATTTTATAAAAATCACTGGTGTAGTTTGGTATTGAAGTCGATTTTTAGTTTTATGATGATCTCCGTGGCGTAGTGGTCACCATGCTAGTCCGCCACCCAAAGGTTCCGGGTTCAATCCCCAGAAAGGGCAAGTCGGAAAATAGCCTTTTTAAATTGTCCTGGGTCTTGGATGTTTATCTATGTATGTATATGTAATGAAATATAGTATTGTTGTGTTAGTATCCTACAACACAAGTCTCAAACTTACTTTGGGACTAGCTCAATCAGAGTTATTTGTCAAAAAATTTAAAAGAATATTTTTTTAACTATCACTATTATTTTGAAATGACATTTCTGATATCGGCAAAATTTTGTAATTTTATAGAAAATCCAAAACGGCCGACTTGAAGCGATTTATATCCAGCGTCTTCTTGCACCCTTGCTTAGGTCGTCCGAACACCTAGTGGGTGGGTGTTCTACGTTGCGCTTGCTGTCACGTGGCCGCCATCGAACCTTTGTACCCCAAGGGCCAACGGTTCTTTATGTCACTAAGCGAAAGATTCAAAATATTTTCACAAAAATTTTGAATACAGAAGCATAAAATCGGAAATCAGTATTATTAGCTAGTTGCAAGTGAAAAACGTATTCTTGAATTTAACTCATTTATTACTAATAAAACACTTAGTTACTAACTTTCACACACAAATTATTGAGCTGTAAAATCTAATTATAATATACTTGGCACTTCTTTTAATCACTGTCCGCTCTGGGCGGTTATCTGGAACAGAATGGCGATCTGTCACGAAAACAGCCCCGATCAAGGCCCCACTCCTCGGTGAAAAACCTGACGTGACAAGTGGGGCTGTGATCGTTAACGAATTTAAATCAAAATGGCAACTGTACTAATGAAAAATAACTAAAAAAAGAGTACCATTATGTAGCAATTGTAGTATATTTATAAATTATGTAATATTGTGGTATATTTATATATTAATAATTGTGGTATATTAAATAGTTAATATTATATTGCTTACAGCTCGGCCATCCTGTTCCAAGCAAGACCCTTGCTTAAATAAAGTATAAAGTCTTCCCTGTTTCCGTGTAAGGGGGGTATCCTCTATTACATATCTATCATTTGGGAGCACTTTTACTATACGATAAGGACCTTGATATTTATTAACTAATTTTTGCGACTTTCCGTCATGCGGCACTTGCCTTTCTACCCTTACTAAATCGCCAACCGAATACAATGTAGCACGTTTCCTTTTTTTGTTAAACCTTTCAGAGTCTTTAGCCTGTTGTTTTCGTATCTCATTACTAGCATTTTTACGTAAACTATTTAATTCCTCTGGACTACTAATGTTCATGGTGTCATTAATAACGTCATTTAAAATACCCTGTGAACGACTCGTAATGTTAAATCCGAATAATAGCTCAGATGGACTTTTACCCGTAGTTTTATGTTTATTGGTATTTAATCCTACTTGAATGTCCGCGATGTACTCATCCCATTCTTTTTCATCTTTACCATGAGATGAGGTTGATAAAGCATCAAGGATAGTTCTGTTGAATCGCTCTACCTGTCCGTTGGCACGAGGAGTCGCGACAGCATTCTCGATGTGTTTAATACCAAACGATGATACGAATTCTTTAAATGATTTACTAGTGAAACTAGACCCCTTGTCAGTGATCAGTCGAGATGGTACGCCAAAGTAACTTATATGTTCTTTTATAACTTTGATGGTAGTCACGGACTTGGTATTTTTAACCGGAGTTATATTTGCATATTTGCTGAAACCGTCAATAATTACTAATAAATAAACATTCCCTTTCTTGCTTTTCACGAATGGACCAAGATGGTCTGCGTGAATGGTATGGAAGGGAATACTAATCTTCTCTATCGGATGAAGTTCGCCTTCACGCTTACCACCGGGAACTTTATGGTGTGCGCATTCCAGGCAAGAGGAGACATATTTTTTTACAAAACGTCGCATTTTTGCGAACCAATAATGATTTCTAATGCGATCAAATGTTTTGTCGAAACCACAATGGCCAACATCATCATGGTTTCTTTTCACAATCTGCCATCGTACTCCCTTCGGTACCAACCATTTGAGATCACCGTCAACAATCTGGTATACGCGGTCATTCTTTAATTTGTAATTTGTGTAGTAATCCACAACTTGCCCGGAATTAGGATCAGTCAATACTTGCTTGATAAGTTGGATTTCTTCGTCTGCGCACTGCACTGTACTAATCCAATCCCTTTCAAGTTGCTCTAAAGAAAGAGAATCAATTACATGAGCTTCAGGAGCATCATGCTCAACTGGGTTGCGGCTCAACGCGTCAACGTGCGCCATTCGTGATCCAGGTCTATATTCCACCGAACAGTCATACTCCTGGAGCTGCACCCACCAACGTGCAACCCGTGGGATGATATCTCTCTTGGTCATTGTGTATCTTAGGGCATTGCAATCGGTAAAGATTTTAAAAGGTATTCCTATCAAGTAAACTCGAAAACGGTTCAATGACGCAATGACGGCTAAGGTTTCGAGTTCATATGAATGTAATTTGCTTTCATCTGGTGAAGTTTTACGACTGAAGTAGGACACTGGTTGAAAGACTCCGTTAGTGTTGGCCTGGAGGAGAATTCCTGCCAGACCCTCTTTGCTAGCGTCTGTGTGTAACTGTGTCTCGGCAAGGGGATTGTATAATTCCAGCAAAGGGCGTTGTGTGAGTAAGTCTTTAATTTTATTAAACGCTTGATTTTGTGTTTTAGTCCAAGACCACGACATGTCCTTTTTCAATAGATCTGTTAGTGGTGACGCGATAGTAACGTAACCTTTGATAAACCTACGGAAAAAACCGGATAATCCCAAAAACTGCCTCAATTCATGCTGATTGCGTGGTTCACGAAAATTTGATACAGCATCGGTTTTCCTTGACCCTTGACGAATACCCTCTGCACTGACTTCAAACCCGAGAAAGTCTAGTGAAGTCTGAAAAAAGTGGCATTTGCTTAATTTTAGAGTTAATCCCCCTTTTTGGAGAAGTTTGAGAACTTCCTCTAACCTTTGCAACCCCTGAGCGACGTCTTTAGATGGAATTCTACATCCATGTAGACAACTGCATATTTAATTTTTGCTTCCTCCAGAATTTTATTTATAGTCCTTTGGAAGACGGATGGGGCATTAACCAGGCCAAATGGCATCCGATTATATTCAAATTGCCCATCCGGTGTTACGAAGCTAGTTTTAGGTTTTGAATCTTCGGAAATAGGTATCTGGTAGTACCCAGAAGCTAGGTCAAGGGACGTGAAAAAAGTATTTCCAGACAATCGATCAAGCTGATCGTCTATTAAGGGCAAAGGGTAATGGTCTTTCTTTGTCTTCCTATTAAGGGCTCTATAGTCCACGCATAATCGTTTCTCCCCAGTTTTCTTTTGAACTAATACAATAGGGCTCGCATAAGGTGAAGAAGATTCCCTCGCTATTCCGCTATCAAGCATTTCTTGAACCATATCTCTCACTAACGTACGTTCAGATAAGGGTAATCTATATGGACGATAAACAATGGGTTGGTTATCTTCCAATTCTATAACCATTTCAGTCGTATTTGTAAGACCAAGATCTTTGAGATCCCGTGAAAAACGATCGCCATACTTAGAAAGCAGTTTTTGGAGCTCTAACCGTTCCTCTTTGGTAAGAGACTCACCACAATTGACACTGTCGTCTATGTTTGTGTCACTAAAATGCAAACTAAAGCTTTCGAGAGACCCTACTGTATTTGAAGTAACTTTAAAAACAGCTCGTGTAAGTAAGGAGTCTCTGTCGAAACTAATGAATTCAGCCGTAGCATTATAGACCAACAAAGTACTCGTACCGTCTTTAATATCATATTGACCCGGGTGTAAGTAATATTCCCTACCTTCTTGACCACGCAAAGAACCATTAATCAGTACATATCCAGTGATTTGTTTATCAGTTTTGACAAGGATAGGTCTCGTGCTGAAACCAGGCACTTCCATACGTCGGCTAATTCTTAGAGATACTTTATTACAGCTGATTCTTTGAAAAATTAATTCCGTTGGAGTTTTCGTTATAAATATGTCCTCTAATTCCGTAAAAGAGTGACCTAATAAAACTGGCTGGTTTATAACATGGTCTTCGACAACATACAAGTTAATGTTCTCGCTTATGTCTTGGACGTCAATCCTGACACTAACAGCTCCTAGTGGAATAACAACATTACCGCCTATTCCTCTTAATATTGGCAACTCGCTAGAATTATTGATTTTGAGTTCCAGTTCTTTTGCGTGACTTCTTTTAATTAGAGAACACTGACTACCTAGATCAATGTAACACTTAATTATTCTGTCATTTATTTTTATATCTATGATGTATTTATTATTAGTGTCGTCAATATTTAGTTTTGCAACCTGCTTTTCATTGCCTTTATCTGTTTTTCCATTTTGTTCTAATTTGATATTGGATTTATATTTAAAGCAATGCTCCAAACGGTGTCCCAGTCTCTCGCAAAAAGAACATTTAACAGCGGGTTTGTCACATTTGAAACTACGGTGTCCGGTTCCATTACAATTAAAACAACGAATGTCATTTGATACATCATTTTTAGAAGTGCTCAGTCTCGACAGAAGCGGTCTACGATCACTACGGTTGCGTGAGTCTGAAGATTCCCTATCTCTAACCGGTCCAACTTTTACAGTTTTAAAGTATTTAAGTACCTGTTCTGGCTCCGAAAACTGGGCTGCTTGCGCACCTACTCTAACCGCCCTGTCATCTACACCGTACAGTATGCAATCGACTGCCTTTTTCCCATATATGTTACATCTATTCAAAAGGTTTATTTTACCATAGTAATAGTGCTCCAAAGATTCCCCATATTTAACCCTTTTACTTAACATTTCGGTCAAGAGCTCAGCATAATCCTCGCGACAAGGAAAGGATTCAATTAATTTTCTCTTCCATTCGGGCCATGAAAATAATAAAGATGGTAATCCCTTGTACCATGACTTTGCAACTCCAGTCAATTTTGGTAAAGCATAATGAATTATTTCCTTGTCCTCCCACCCGTAAATTTCCGCGCATTCTTCGACCTTTGTTAACCATGTTAAGATTGTTTGTTCCTTTGAAATAGGGTCGAATTCAGGAATTACGTTTGTAGTAAAAGATAATCTTGGTTTATCTGAACTCTTGACGCGATCTAAGATTGTCATAAACTTATTAAGTATGTCTGAATCAGTATCTTTAGTTAACCGTCGTCGTTTACTATAACGCAAGGATCTATTGTCAGAGTCATCTGACGAAGAGTCGACACGTCTTCTTAAAGAACTTGGATTTCCACTTACTTGAGTAACATCTCGTCTCTCCTGTCGCCTGGACACTCTTCGGTTATAATTCCCTTGACCAGATGCCAGGCCAAAACTTTGACCTTCACGATCAGTCCCATGTGATCGACCTCGACCCACATACCTGGGTACTCCTAGGTCTTGACCACGATTCGGTGTTTCAAGACCAAAGCCTCGACCCTCCCGATCCAGTAGTCCTAGGCTTACGCCTCGACCTTCACGTTCGGGCACTCCTAGGCTAGGGCCTCGATCTTCACGCTCATGGAAGTTGAGACCTTGACCCTCTTGTCTGGGTGCTCCTAGGTCTAGACCTCGACCTGTACCAGGTGCTCCTAGGTCATTCACGTGATCCAGCAACCTTCTATCAGCGTCATTATTTCCATCAAGGTGATCCATTGCTGAAACTGACACGGATGTAATTAGTACGCTTGAATGTAATCCCAGTGGATGCAAAAGGGGGGAAATTTCGATCCTCTGAAAACAGTGCAACCAACCCCAGGGTATAACCCTGATAGGTGCCCGCAGCTGGATCCAATTTAATATTACTGCATATAATACCAGACAACTCTGGCTAAATGTATGCAGACATACGGATGGGGAGGTTTTATATGTCGCAAAAGAAAATCACACAATACATATTTGCGGAGACGGGCTCCGGGTCATATACATTGCCTTGGGCACGTGCAACCCCAGGGAGTAACCCTGGCAGGAAACATGCACCCCGACTAAAAAAAAACGACGTTCTTATATAAAAAAAAAATTTAGAAAGTTAAGAACGATACATATTCGCAGGGATCAACCCTGGTCACTATGCATCGCTTCAGGCACATGCAACCCCAGAGAGTAACCCTGGCAGGAAACATGTAACCCAGAAAAGAAGCGTTAAATGAATAAATAAATTAACAATTACTTACGTTTTCTTTTGCGGGCGTAGCGAATATCAAGGATTGAATCCGTGATTGATCCCACTTGTGAAACTATTAGCTAGTTGCAAGTGAAAAACGTATTCTTGAATTTAACTCATTTATTACTAATAAAACACTTAGTTACTAACTTTCACACACAAATTATTGAGCTGTAAAATCTAATTATAATATACTTGGCACTTCTTTTAATCACTGTCCGCTCTGGGCGGTTATCTGGAACAGAATGGCGATCTGTCACGAAAACAGCCCCGATCAAGGCCCCACTCCTCGGTGAAAAACCTGACGTGACAAGTGGGGCTGTGATCGTTAACGAATTTAAATCAAAATGGCAACTGTACTAATGAAAAATAACTAAAAAAAGAGTACCATTATGTAGCAATTGTAGTATATTTATAAATTATGTAATATTGTGGTATATTTATATATTAATAATTGTGGTATATTAAATAGTTAATATTATATTGCTTACAGTATTTATCTGTAAAAAGCTTTCAGTTAGATTGTATTGGAAACAGTAAAAAATGCTGAATACCGTTCACACAAAAGGTAAAAGTATCAAAGTCATACTGCAATTTTATTGTTTTTATTGCGAATGGTGTGATTGTTATACAAAGATATGTATATAAGTTACACAAAGAAGTTAGACACAAATAAGTTGAACAAAAATGGCGGACTTCAGAGCATTCTTGTACAAATTCCCGGCATGTAGGTTGAACCAAAATAACGGTTATCGGTGCAGGTACAAATAATGCGCCAATGATTGCCATTTTGGTTCAATTTAACTGTTGGCACTTTGTACAAAAATGCTTTGAAGTCCGCCATTTTTGTTCAACTTATTTGTGTCGCATTGTACGTATCTACAGGCTGAATGGTAAATCTAGTGTCATACTTAAGGACATAATAAATCATGATCACACGGAACGTCAATAAATATGAAACCAGCTCATTCTTTATATATTATTTATAATAATTATATTTTCAGTTTCTAATACCTATTACGATTTGTTGAAATTGAACTTTTTTAATTTGTGACCTAGAAGTTTTTAATCTAATCTATTATTTCTAAGTATTGACATCAATTTAATTTACCTACTATTTAATTTATATTATTGTTTTTTACTTGAATATATATATATATATATATAAATACAATTTTTATAATATAAACACACATAAGACGTATAAGTTCGCAACGCCCTGCCAAGGTTCATGTTTACCTACTAACCATCTTCTGTATGAGTGCATGTAAGCGATTAATAGAGAAATATATATTTGGAACGAGAATCTAGTACTGAGTGCCCATAACGTGTATTAAAACAATATGTAATGAGATTTATCAGTCTTCCTGTATAATTTCTTTAGTGCTCCCGGCTTGATGGAGTCTAGCTTGAGAGGTGTCGTTACGTTTGTCTTATTTTTCAAAGTGACACTGTCACCTCTATATCTAACGGGGTAGACAGAACTAGGCCTGCAAGATCCAAAGGCCACATGTGATGATGGGCGGTGAAGGTGATAAAAAGTCATCAAAATAGTGATGGGTAGTCGGAAGTTAGTCGCATCACCCATTGACATAATTCAGATTCTCACTTATTCTCTCAATCGACATTTAAATAAAATAAATAAATCTGACGAAGACGAAAACACAGACGCAGACGCAGACGCAGACGCAGAAATTGCAGGCTTGCACATGCATAGGTCTGACGCTATAGATTATTAACGCAGACTGAGAATGAGACAGAGCTCGGCGACTTTGCCCACGACCGGGCGAGACAGGTATACGGTGGGTGTGGTCCGATCCACACAAACAAAGGTTTTAACCGCTAAAACCTTTATTCGAATTTAGTAAAATTAAATGATCAATCAAAGTTTTATCTTCAACATAACAATGTTTAATGATCTTATTTTTAGTTCAAAAAGTTTTTTTAAGGTCTCCTATTCGAGCGATAATATTGAAAGTCTGCTAAGTAAGATCATATTTTGAAAAATATTTCTATCGGGAGCTTTCTTTTTTGAAACGTCTTTTCATCTTATTAAAAAACTAAGCAAATCGTATTTTAAATTTTTAAATTAATATTTAAATACTTTGTGAGATAAATTACACGCAACACGACCTCGTTTTCGGATGTATCGTCAGTCATGTCCTGCTATTTTCCTAAACATATCTCGCTTTTTCATTTTAGGTCTTCTCTGCTTCTTTTGTTTTTTCTTGGAATCCGTTTCTATCATCTTCTTAGTCAGTCTTGAGTTGTTCGTTCATTCTTTAGATTCGATCGCTATTTATGGGACGATAATCACCTACACAAAATCGTAGAATCTACAGTGCACTAATGAATAATGCTCTAAAATTCGAATACATTCTAAATCGAATCGTTCCAACCTGCAATTTAGACCGAAATGACTATCAGGTCTATGTATTATTAATGGTTATAGTGCATTTGTAAGCTTGTATCGGTGAATGTTTCCTGGAAATACATTGGAAGGTTAATAAGCAGCTGGCAATTTAATGAAAGATTAGATTGATAAGAATAGATTATTGACGTGGGTATCGACACTTACAGTCCACGGTACTAATACTTTACGATACTATTACTTTTTGGGTTTCTTATCCAACGGGTAAAAACGGGATATTACTAAGACTCCGCTGTCCGTCCTTCCGTCCGTATTTCTGTCAGTCCCCAGGCTGTATCTCATGAACCGTGATAGATAGTCGGGTGAACTGTTCATAGATGATGTATTTCTTTTGTCGCTGTAACAACAAATACTAAACATAATATAATAAATAGTATAGGCTCCCATATAACAAACTTTATTTTTTATATATTTCGACTTAACCAACGGGTAAAAACGGGATATTACTAAGACTTCACTGTCCGTCCGTCCGTCCATTTTTCTGTATGTCACCAGGCTGTATCTCATGAACCGTGATATCTAGATAGTTGAAATGTTCATAGATGATGTTGCCGCTATAACAACAAATACTAAACTGAATATAATAAATATTGTAGGCTCCCATATAACAAACTTATTTTTTTATTTTCTGATTACCTCCGTGGCGTAGTGGTCACCATGTTAGTCCGCCACCCAGAGGTCCCGGGTTCGATCCCCGGTCAGGGCTAGTTGGCAAATGGACTTTTTCAAACTGTCTTGGGTCTTGGATATTTATCTATACATATATGTTATAAAATATAGTATCGTTGAGTTAGTATCCCAAAACACAAGTCTCGAACTTACTTTGGGGCTAACTCAATCAGTGTTATTTGTCCCTATATATTTATTTATTTTGAGTACGGAACCCTTCGGTTGCAAATCCGACTCGCACTTGGCAGTTTTTAATTATTTTTTGTATTATTTACTTCTACCGGTTAATAAGATCTAATTAGCTCGTAAGCTCTCTTAAGCTCGGAATCTGAACAAAGCTCCCACAGGAATCTTAATGAAGACTCCGAAACATCTCGTATTGAAGAAATTTCTGAGTAAACATTCATTAAGTTAAATAATTATTAAATAATTATATTTATCGTATTTTTTAATTTTTAACTTACTTCAAAATAGAAGTAGGATAAATTCAAATTTACTATTATTTTCTTTTTTATGTATTTCCCATGTGCTCCAATTACTTAAAGGGACCTTTCAAACAAAAAAAAAACTTAAGGTGATTTTTTTACTGCGTTTAGGTGGTGTCATGGAAATTTTATTAAAATTGTCTGTGAAGTTTGGTATTGAAGACAGTTTTTAGATTTAAAAAAATACTGAAATTAAGAAATCGGAAAAATCAAGACTTTTGTAATTTTAGTTCTCTTGTACATACCTAGGTTTTAGTTCTTTCGATGCTAGTCTGGACGAACAAAAAAGCGCAGAATGTAGTTGATTTTCTTACCCCTACCACGCACATCGTAAATGTCAACCCAGGGAACGAGCAAGAATCTAAATCATATCAATAAGTGATCATTATTTTGACTCACTTTTTAGGGTTTCGTACCCAAAGGGTAAATACGGGAACCTATTACTAAAATTCTACTGTCCATCTGTTCGTCTATCTGTCTGCCCGCCTGTCTGTCTGCCTGTCACCAGGCTGTATCTCATAAATCGTATAGCTAGACAGTTAAAATTTTCACAAATGATGTACCTATTTCTTTTGCCGCTTTATCAACAAATACTAAAATAAGAATAAAACAAATATTTAAGTTGGGCTCCCATACAACAAACGTTGTTTTTTTTTAATTGGTAATGAACGGTACGGAACTCTTGGCGAGCGAGTCCAACTCGCACTGCTTTAAACCTGGCTTTTGGTTTGGGCAAAGTTCTGTCTGCCCCGTTAGGGAAAGAGACGTAAGAATACCACGTGGAAGGGACATACCAATAATAAATCGAATCACGGGCTATACTAGAACACTATAGTATAATGAAATTAAAAAAACAACCAAATAACCAAAAACAAATTCGCCATTCCCATACAAACGTTATATATCTATACAGCGCCTACAAGTTCCACACAAAGGAGCTGCAATTATTTCCCTACAAAATTTAATTTGGCATGTGTCCAAAAAACCTCCATTAAATATACAAGGAAGTAAAAGGGAAACCGAGCAACCTAATTTATGTGCAGGGAAACATCGGTTGGGCCCTTAATCATGCTTAACTCTGTGCTCAAGCCGACTCAATTAGATTAAGGGATACTATAGATCAGGTGAATAGATGGCGTAAGAATTACGATTTTTGCGATCCGATTCATTATTTTGATACATTCATACTTACTCATTCTCAGTTGCATCCTCAGCTTCAAAGCTCGGGATCCGCTATCAAACAGCTATTTGACAAAGTTATTGGTTTTCACTGCGTCAAATCGACTTGGTTAGGTAGCGTAGCCATGGGCGTACCCAGGTTCTGGGACAGGGGGGGCAAGTCAGTTATTTTTTTATAAAATCTTATTTAATAAATAAACATTAATTATAGCAGCTATTAAAAAAGTAAAACTCAAATCACAACAGTTCAAGACGTCTTCGACGGTTTTTTTTTACGTGAAAGCAAGTTTCCTTGCGGTAGTTCTAAGCTATGTTTGATTAAAATCGGTTCGGTCGTTTAAAAGTTATTGGGGGTAAACCGCCTTTTTTATTAAAAACTTTTATCAAAATACAATTTTGTTTACTAGTGTTGGTAGTAAACAAAATCCAGGGGGGGGCAGCTGCCCCCCTCTGCCCCCCCCCCCCCCTTGGTACACCCATGTACCATCCATCACGCCATCTACGCTGCGTAGCTGTCATACATACATACATACATGCTATCACGTCTTTATCTCTAAAGTCGCTTTTCTATGTTGCTATGCTTTTTCGTCGCTCAGAATCAGAACCGTCATTTGCCTCAGAGATAAATAAAACAGATTTCAGTGTCGGTAAATAAAACAGAGCAGTTAATTAAAACAAACTAAAAATAATTTAAAATAACTTACACTAAATTATATAATAGTATTGAGGCTAAGTCGCTGCCGTCACAGGGCAAAGTACCCAAGAGGCTGGCGGCATTGCCGCGTTGGATAGCAATACTTAAACACTTTCCGAAATGAGCGCCGGCCGGTGGTTCCCCCGAGAAACCGACCAGGCGTGCGGAAATTTCGTTAAAAAAATGGACGAGCTTCCGCACTCTACGGGCCTAAGGTATTATAATATAATTTGGTAATAAACTGGAATCTCTTATGACTTGCAGTATTTATTGAACGACTCTCAACGGCCTGACCAATCAGGTCAAGTGAACATCGAGTCACAAAGGCAACTCAATCACACTCAGATAGGTTGCTGCTGAATCTATCACATAACAATAGTATCACCTCTGATAATATTTGATATTAATTAAAACCGATTGAAGACTTGATCAAAGTTGTAGGAAAGCGCTGGACGCACGCCGCTTCCGATCGATCGTTTTGGAAATCATTGGGGGAGGCCTATGTCCAGCAGTGGACTTTTTGTGGCTGATAGGCTGTGTATTTAGACGTAAGTAATTATATGTATATATATTAATAATATAATTAACAATATATATTATATTGTTGTATATATGTATTATAGGTATATTGTATTTTTGACGACCTCCGTGGCGTAGTGGTCACCATGCTAGTCCGCCACCCAGAGGTCCCGGGTTCGATCCCCGGTCAGGGCAGGTTGGAAAAGTACTGTCTAGCTATCACGGTTCATAAGATACAGACTTGTGTCAAACAGACAGACGGACAGACAGACAGACAGGCGGACAGCGGGGTCTTAGTAATAGGGTCCCTTTTTTACCCTTCGGAAACGGAACCCTAGAAAGTAAAAAGTTTCTATGGATGAATTTTAAAATACTTCTTACTTTTGTAATATTCTTCTGAAATATCCCACGGCACTCCATGGCCGGCCCTATTGTGGAAATAAATATAATTTAGAGGGATGCAAGTGGCAGTGGGCGGGGTAGAGTGGTCCCAACTGCTTATTGTGGTTTGAAGGGATGGAATTGTCTTTCAAGTATTAAAACGCGAACAGAGGACTTTATCAGTCATTTCCTCACAGTATCACGTAAGTGTAATATACAATGCGTATTTTTTATACTTGATCAAACGAAATCTGCGGATATTAGACGACATATTATTGTTTAATTTTTATCTCCAAAGGTCGTGCTTCGATTTTTATTTTTTTCTCCTTAAGTTAACGGCTATTTTCTTCAAAGTTGTCTCATTTGAAAACTACAAAGTTTAAGAAGCTAAGAAAGTAAAAAATAATTAACAATACCTAACAGGAAATTAGTTGAAAAATAATTAACGAAAAAATTAAAGTGCCTGGATTTTCAAATAACTCTAATGAATTTTTTTTTCGTTTTTTTGTCGATAATATTTTGTCTAATGTCCGCACATTTCGTTTGATCAAGTATAAAAAATACACATTGTATATTACATACACTAGTAGCTCTGAGAGCTGTAAACCTCGCGAGTGACCCCGACCCGTTAAAGTTTATTAGATAAAAAAGTTTACGGTCAAAAAAAATGCGTTTTAGCAAGGGTAACAAAAAAGTTTTAATGTCATTTTTGAAAAAAAAAACAAAATGGTTGATATAAGATATTTTTTAAGTTTTCTACCAAGTTTCCGCCATTTTAAAAATTTCGAAAAACTGAATCGAAAAAAAATCTATATACCCAATTTAAAGTAAGCGTCATGTCTGCGCCCTGTCAGTGCCCCGTCTTTTCTGTGTGTTTTGCTTTGCGACGCTTCCATACATTTTGTATGAAATGGACGCGGAGCAGACTTATGTCTGCGCCCCATCCACGTCTTACGTCTTTTCTGTGTGTCCAGCGTCTAAAGATAATATGTGAATGTGTATTTCAGTTTTTACAAAAATTATAAAATGTTATTGTAGAAGACACATTTAATGTGTAAGCAAACTATCTTCATGACGTTCACGCATAAATTTAAACTCAAAACAACTCAAATAAACAAGGTACACTTTGTTTGCAAGATGATCTAATTAAAACGTAAACACGGACCTGTGGCAGAATGGTAAGCTGTTTTTACCCGACTACGGCAAAGCAAAAGGAGGGTTATGATTTTGACAGGCTATGTATGTATGTATGTATGTATGTTCATCTGTTCCCTCGTAACTTCTAAACTACTTATCAGAATTCGACAAATGAAATATCATTAGAAGCATCTTAATTGTCCGCTGGTTATAGGCTATATGGAGTTTCACAAAATCTAATGTGGCGCCCTCTAGCGGACAAAACATACAGAGTAAAAAAATAAAGTTAAGATAAATATGCCGTGTTTGGTATAATTTGAAAGCGCTTTACTTGTACATTTTGAATATATATATATATTACTAGCATTTGCTTGTGACTTTACCTGTATTCATGGGCTGATTGCATATAATTCACATCTTTTCGTTCATAGCTTCTTTACTACTTATCAGAATAAGACCATTGCAGTACCATTAGAAGGGCCTTGATATTCTGTTGGTTATGAGCTATAAAGCTTGTCACCAAATTTAGTATTGCGCCCTCTAGCGGACAAAAAGTTCTATGTTAATATAAAATTAAAATAAATATACCGTGTTTGGTATCACTTGAAAGAGCTTCACGAGTACTTTATGCTTGTACATAATTACAAGAATGCTTTAATGATGTTAAATATGAGCGATAAGAGTAAAGCGCGGATCACGGGAACTGTGAATCGCTTTATGCAATGTAGAGCAGTTGTTGTGAAATTTTAAAACCATAGAGGGATTGTTTATAAGTGCCTTGGATCATAATAAATTACTTAAAAATCCACATGACAGTCGATCGTTAGCAGAATTAGATAGATTAAGATATCTTCCCAGGTCCTCTTATTAGTTCATCAATTTAACTTTTGTTAATATTATGCGCCACAAATACATTTTAACACCAAAATAGTACAAATAATAAAAAGTAAAAAAACTAAAACCCAACTACGACAAAAAACGACGCTGAAAAAGTATAAAACAAGATTTTCAGAATACTGAACTGAACAAAGTTGCTAATGTAGTTGCAAGTAAATGGACACAGTAGACTCTACCAAGATGCAGGTTAAACAACTACAGTCATCAACACAACGACGGTCAGCAACCTTCATGCGACAGCTCGTGACGGACAGACATTGTGTCGCGCGATCGAGTATACTGTCGCTCGTATGTTAGAGCCCTTACACATTTTTAACCGCACACTACAATTTAATGTAATAATAAAAAGTAAAAAAACTAAAACCCAACTACGACAAAAAACGACGCTGAAAAAGTATAAAACAAGATTTTCAGAATACTGAACTGAACAAAGTTGCTAATGTAGTTGCAAGTAAATGGACACAGTAGACTCTACCAAGATGCCTTCGTTGTAAATTGACAATAATGTCATACAATACTATTCTGAAGTATGCAATATTCACTATGTAGAGATAAATTTTCATGTTTGGAAAGGCGTAGTCACACGTTGTCAAAGTGCTACGGTAGGTAGGTATTTGTAACGTGTGACTACGCCTTTCCAAACATGGAAATTTATCTGTACATAGTGAATATTGCATACTTCAGAATAGTATTGTATGACATTATTGTCAATTTACAACGAAGGCATCTTGGTTGAGTCTACTGTGTCCATTTACTTGCAACTACATTAGCAACTTTGTTCAGTTCAGTATTCTGAAAATCTTGTTTTATACTTTTTCAGCGTCGTTTTTTGTCGTAGTTGGGTTTTAGTTTTTTTACTTTTTATTATTACATTAAATTGTAGTGTGCGGTTAAAAATGTGTAAGGGCTCTAACATACGAGCGACAGTATACTCGATCGCGCGACACAATGTCGGTCCGTCACGAGCTGTCGCATGAAGGTTGCTGACCGTCGTTGTGTTGATGACTGTAGTTGTTTAACCTGCCAAGTTATAACGTAAATCAAATAGTTGAGAAGACCTTTGAAGAAGCTACTGACAAATGGGATTGTTTGCCTTCTGGCGACAGGGATCATCAGGAAAAATTACTAGGTAGGCATGACGAATGGGAACATATTGCGGTTAGACTATACAAAAAAATATTGTACGCGTTTTTTTTTCTTTTCTCTGAGAAACAAAACATGACAAAGATACAGCGCATTGAAATTTCGCATGACGTCACGGTTAGGTATGATTTAAACGCAGCAGTAACGCAGCAGTATAGGGTTCCGTAGTTGCGAATAGGGATGGCAGCAAAAAAATTTTTTGGCCGATTATATAATAAAAGTATAGTATACTTTTTTTCTTTTCTCTGATTAGCAAATAATAACAAAGATACAGTGCATTAAAATTTCGCGTGACATCACGATCAGCAACATTTTTGACCAAAGGCAACGTAAATCACCCCCATTCCGAAACTTTGAAGCGCTGTATTTTTGTGAATTTTTACTACATTGCTAAACGAAAAAATATAGATTCATCATTTTTGGATAATCTAAAAGATGGACTAATTACATCATACTTTTCTGACCCTGATTTGTGCTGGGATAATAACCATTACGATATCATTAATAATAAGCAAAAAAAAAAGTCTTTTAAATCAAACATTTATCTAAAGTACTCCTCAAGATTAATTAAACGAGGCCAAACTTACAGAGTTCCTATGGATACTTTCCGATTTCATCATCAGATCAGCGCCTTGTTATCATATTATTGTATTGTCAGGCGATATAAGTATGTCTGCAAAATTTCAGCTCAATCGGAAACCGATAAGTGGGTCAAATTTAACTTGCAATATTTGATTACAGACAGACCGACAGATAACAGGACAGGTGAAATTAAATAAAAGCTTGTAAAAATGTCTATGTCTCAGAAAGTATAAGTATAGAAATTCAATATTTGTAGTATTGAACATTCGAAAGTCAAGACAAAGCTCAATTTTAATGTATTAAACCAAATGTAGTCATACATATTATGTCTCATTATGCCTCGCGTTGCTGGTGAAAAAGCATCCTCACGCTTATTTTTAAGCACTAAACATTATTCGTGCCGGCATTATTGTGTAAAAGAAGCCTACTGGAGAAATCGTCTTTTTACGAGTGACATCAAACACGCTGTAACCTCACCGTGAAGTATTTGACCTACATGTTGCGAATTTTTCTTTTTAAGAAATGTCTGCAACGTTTAGCTTCAAATGAAAACGCGGGAGAAATGCGGGGATTTTTATTTGTTTGAGAGAACGAGGTCGCTTGGAACAACTAATTGAAATAAACCTAATATATTTCTCAAATGTATGAAAAATTTAAAGTAACAATTTATCATATCTGTCTAGATAATTCATCACCGTTATCACCATTTTAGCCGCATAACGTCTACTGCTGAACATAGACCTCTGCCAAAGATTTATAAAATGACCGACCGCAACCTTGGTCAGGCCGTCTGACCACCTTGTGGGTGAGTGTTAAAATAAAGCATAAGTCATAATTAATCGCCTCCTACGATAACGATGTGAAAGCGTGACAGAGAGAGAAAGAAGAAATGTGGTGTTTTTTGTCACCATCTGGCAAAATTTTATTGTTACGAAATAAATGATTTCAAAGGTAAAATTCTAAGTCGCTGTTATATCGATATAACTAAGTAAAGCGACTCTAAGGCTCCGTCGATAACCGTCGGAAATCGGTTGTAACTTAGTAGCGACAGCAAATAAACATTTTCTACTTATAAATAAAATGTGGAGTCGATGAAAGAAAGAAAGACCAAAATAAGAGTTATAGGTGAAGATGGGTTACTCAGTTTGAAAAAGAATAGCAGATCATGTCTAAGGACCGCGAAAAATGAAAGCAGGGCAGAGAGGGCTTTTGCTTTATAATGGGATCTATATTAAAAGTGTCGTGGAATACACGGTTTGAATGATGTTTGAAAAAAAATCTTACACTTTTTTTAGCCAAGCCCCCATCCACAAGACTGTCCGAAAAGAAACTGCATTCCAAAAAAAAAAAAAAACATTAATTTATAATATCACGCCTATTCCCCACAGGGGTAGGCAGAGACAATGGACCTCCACTTGCAACGATAATGACAAACCTCTTTCGCTTCATCTACACTTATCAATCTTTTCATACTTGCCCTTCGGTTACGAGTACATACTTTTCTCCTTTTTTCAGAAACTCTGCAATCTGGTCGCAGATTGTTTGCCGAGGCGGAACAAAAAATATTTCAGGTAAATTATATCTTCGTCTTAACGCGTGCTTAGTTGCATCCTCAGGTATGCTACTTCAGAGCCCGGAATGCGTTTTACCATTTTTATACCCTTAATATAATATGCATGTTAATGGTTACTCAGCAATGCCGAATGTGAAAACCAGAAAAGCGGGGACACTTTTAACAATGCTCTTATTCGAAAAAAAAATTTGGCTGTAAAATGGCAATTGATACAAAGAATAAACATATACGTACATATTTTTAGTAAAATCATTACCATTTTTAATACTTAATAACAAGTTTACAAGTTAAATTAATATAGAGATAAATATTAAAGAAAATAAAATATTTAAAAAATTATAATATTTTTAGCCTGTCCCTACTTTGAAGATATTACTTTTTACTATTTTCATAAAGGGGCATTAACTCAGTACTCGGTGATTGAATTTATTTCTTGACCTGTGAATTATTACACCTCTTGACTTTTATATTAACTTTCGTTTTTTTTTTCGGAGAATTGTGTGACGTAACTGTACAAAGAAATAGTAATATTTTCTTATCACATAGTATCGGTTTTATGGGTAATTTTATTGTAAAATTTTGTTCAAACTTGTTACTTTTGTGTATATAAAATGCGTTGTTTTACCTCATTAATCTTATCTAACGTACGGCAAGGTTAACATAATAATAAATGGGTTACAATGATCAGTATATACTACGTGGAAGGGACATACCCGTTATAAATCAAACCACTGGCTATACTAGATCACTCATAGATTTAGAAGTAAGAAGACTGAACTAGCTTAATGTAAAATTAGACCAGAAATACAATGTCATGTCTGACTTTAAAAAGGGTTGCACCTACTACACGACACATATAGTTCGTCGATATCGATAAAACATTTATATTGATTATGAATTAATATTCTTGTTAAAATTAGGTCTTTACCTATGAACTTGCCGTTTTGTATGAAAAAAATTAAACGATTTTTTTTATGTATTACTGGTGAGTAGGGCGGATGACGGAGAGCTTCCAACCCCAGTTCTTGCAACTTGGAGACAGTCTGCTGTGCAGTATGAGGTCGCGCGTAGTCGTGCAGGAGCAGCGAAGAGGAGCGATTGACCAATGCTGGTTGTAGATGTGCCATCATTGTGTTCAGTTCTTCACAGTACACATCTGCAGTAATGCTCACTCCGTTTGGTAAGAAGCTGTGATGAATCACACCGGTGCTAGACCACCAAACAGTGACCATCACTTTTCTAGGGGTAAGTTTTCGTTTAGGGCATTGTTTAGGTGCTGAAACAGGATCCAACCAACTTGCTGAGCACTTGCGGTTATCAAACAGAATCCATTTTTCATCGTAGGTAACAATGCGGTTCAATACTTCCTTCATTTGTGTGTCTGTTGAGCAGTGCAAGGCACGTCTCGACGCGTACTTCGCGCTGGCGATCATTGAGTTCGTGGGGCACCCATTTGTCAAGCTTTTTACCTTGCCAATTTGACGCAAATGGACCAATATTGTTTTGACGCTAACGTCGAAAGCTGCTGCTGCTAATTCAGCCGTAGATTGTGTATCATCAGCTTCCACAATCGCCTTTAATTCGTCATTGTCGACCAAAGTCTTCGAACGACCGCGAGGTTTTATTTTTCAGGTCGAAGTTTCCAGAACATAAGCGAGCAAACCAATAACAGGTGGTGCGTTGGTATGTACTGTTAGCTCCGTAAACGTCGTTGATGTTGCGTACCGCTTGTGCCGCGTTGCTGCCACGACGGTACTCATATTTCATAATTACTCGAATTTTTAACGTATCCATGATGACGAAAAACATTAAAATGCGATGAAAATATAACACTGATCAATAAAGAAATGACTACTTTTGGAAAAAGAATTCCATGTTTTTAAAATAAAATTAATTTGAAATTAGAATTCTTAGCCAAACAAAAATTATTTTGATTTGATGGCCAGTACTGCAGAACGGCAATTTCATAGGTAAAGACCTATTATATGATAATAAATAAATAATAAAACATTTTAATCTCTTTGTCCCTAGCGGAGTAGACTTAGCCCAAGCTCAAAAGTCAATATGTATATTAGTAGACCCGTAAGTGGCAAATGGAATAATTTTGAAAATGTAAAAAACTTTTATTTACTTCTTTTAACTTTCACACTTAAATTTTTAAGAATTTATTTTTCTTGCAAATTTTTTTTCTTAAAAGGAGATGTTTTACTTGGAGGGCCAGGTTCTGGTGACGTAGATAAAATGTCTCTATTTCATTCGAAGTTGGTTTTCTGATTTTCAATTTCACCTGAAAATTTACAATAGTTTTCTAAAATTGATATCGTTATTTATTGTTAAAAGGAGCGACATTCTACTGAGTTCAAGTTTGAATTTGAACTTAATTTCCATGTTTTAAATACTTCTCTCGTAAAAAGGGCTTCATTTGAAATAATAACAAAAAATAGTCCACCATCTAACTGACATATTATGTACACTTACAGGTACAAAAAAAGTTGGAATCATTGATTAAAACGTGTAATGTGCAAAGAGTCCTAGATTAGATCGTGCATCTACATTCTTTGTATTTAACGCGTTAGCTCAAAATGTTTACTGCAAACAGTACAAATCTTTGTGGGAGTCCAACCCGGTCTATTTACAATGGTTATCCATTTTTCTTTATAAATTACATTTATTGGAAATCTTTAAAAATACATACATACATACATATTTTCACGCCTATTTCCCATGGGAGTAGGCAGAGACTATAGATTTTCACTTGCTACGATCCTTGCAAACCTCTTTTGCTTCATCAACACTCATTACCCTTTTCATACATGCTCTCCGGTTATAAGTAAAAATAATAAGTCATTAATTACTTTTACTACAATTTGAGAACTTATTACGCGTTTCTTACTACTAATGATGTTACAAGGAGTTGCGCTATGCTGATAAAATTGACAAATGTTGGGAAATAAATTTTACCAACCAAAACTGAAACTCGATATAAAATCTGCAAACATCTTTACTTAAAAAGATTTGTACTGATTCGTCCAAACTGATTTCGGTCGAATCAGTACAATTGATTTTTACTTGTATCGATATATATTTTCATGACATAAAATAACGTCAATAATTAGTCAAGCCCTAGCGAAATCAAATACTTTTTATATTTAATGCAATATATTACTGAATTCCTTTGATAACTAATAAATATTGTGTTACCTCTAAATAAAAATATAAAATGCGTGATTTTAAATGGTTTTTTGGTGGAGCTGCGAAAAAAATATTACTGACAGGTAAAGGACGACTCTAGCAAAGTTACCTGTAAAAAGTGTATTTGTTGGGACTATAGTTTGTTGTTGTATCACAGTCGATAAAGCTGCACGATACCATTTTTCCAAGGTAAGAAAAGTTATGAATTAACACAGTTTACAATTAGAAAAATCCAATTTTCGTGTGACACAATATAAGTCTAGTTTCCAGAAGTCGACTCATTCAAAAGTTAGTCACGCGTCAATCTAACCGCTATCTCTATTGCCCTTGTGAGGGCGACCATTAACGTATTGTTTGTCTCATTTTGCTAGTTCTGTCTATTTGTGTAGTAAAAAAATCTTAGGTCTATGAGATCACTATAGTATAATAAAATTAAAATAACAGTCAAAAAAATTCGGCATTTCCTTATTTTCTTCAAAGTTGTCTCATTTGAAAACTACAAAGTTTAAGAAGCTAAGAAAGTAAAAAATAATTAACAATACCTAACAGGAAATTAGTTGAAAAATAATTAACGAAAAAATTAAAGTGCCTGGATTTTCAAATAACTCTAATGAATTTTTTTTTCGTTTTTTTGTCGATAATATTTTGTCTAATGTCCGCACATTTCGTTTGATCAAGTATAAAAAATACACATTGTATATTACATACACTAGTAGCTCTGAGAGCTGTAAACCTCGCGAGTGACCCCGACCCGTTAAAGTTTATTAGATAAAAAAGTTTACGGTCAAAAAAAATGCGTTTTAGCAAGGGTAACAAAAAAGTTTTAATGTCATTTTTGAAAAAAAAAACAAAATGGTTGATATAAGATATTTTTTAAGTTTTCTACCAAGTTTCCGCCATTTTAAAAATTTCGAAAAACTGAATCGAAAAAAAATCTATATACCCAATTTAAAGTAAGCGTCATGTCTGCGCCCTGTCAGTGCCCCGTCTTTTCTGTGTGTTTTGCTTTGCGACGCTTCCATACATTTTGTATGAAATGGACGCGGAGCAGACTTATGTCTGCGCCCCATCCACGTCTTACGTCTTTTCTGTGTGTCCAGCGTCTAAAGATAATATGTGAATGTGTATTTCAGTTTTTACAAAAATTATAAAATGTTATTGTAGAAGACACATTTAATGTGTAAGCAAACTATCTTCATGACGTTCACGCATAAATTTAAACTCAAAACAACTCAAATAAACAAGGTACACTTTGTTTGCAAGATGATCTAATTAAAACGTAAACACGGACCTGTGGCAGAATGGTAAGCTGTTTTTACCCGACTACGGCAAAGCAAAAGGAGGGTTATGATTTTGACAGGCTATGTATGTATGTATGTATGTATGTTCATCTGTTCCCTCGTAACTTCTAAACTACTTATCAGAATTCGACAAATGAAATATCATTAGAAGCATCTTAATTGTCCGCTGGTTATAGGCTATATGGAGTTTCACAAAATCTAATGTGGCGCCCTCTAGCGGACAAAACATACAGAGTAAAAAAATAAAGTTAAGATAAATATGCCGTGTTTGGTATAATTTGAAAGCGCTTTACTTGTACATTTTGAATATATATATATATTACTAGCATTTGCTTGTGACTTTACCTGTATTCATGGGCTGATTGCATATAATTCACATCTTTTCGTTCATAGCTTCTTTACTACTTATCAGAATAAGACCATTGCAGTACCATTAGAAGGGCCTTGATATTCTGTTGGTTATGAGCTATAAAGCTTGTCACCAAATTTAGTATTGCGCCCTCTAGCGGACAAAAAGTTCTATGTTAATATAAAATTAAAATAAATATACCGTGTTTGGTATCACTTGAAAGAGCTTCACGAGTACTTTATGCTTGTACATAATTACAAGAATGCTTTAATGATGTTAAATATGAGCGATAAGAGTAAAGCGCGGATCACGGGAACTGTGAATCGCTTTATGCAATGTAGAGCAGTTGTTGTGAAATTTTAAAACCATAGAGGGATTGTTTATAAGTGCCTTGGATCATAATAAATTACTTAAAAATCCACATGACAGTCGATCGTTAGCAGAATTAGATAGATTAAGATATCTTCCCAGGTCCTCTTATTAGTTCATCAATTTAACTTTTGTTAATATTATGCGCCACAAATACATTTTAACACCAAAATAGTACAAATAATAAAAAGTAAAAAAACTAAAACCCAACTACGACAAAAAACGACGCTGAAAAAGTATAAAACAAGATTTTCAGAATACTGAACTGAACAAAGTTGCTAATGTAGTTGCAAGTAAATGGACACAGTAGACTCTACCAAGATGCAGGTTAAACAACTACAGTCATCAACACAACGACGGTCAGCAACCTTCATGCGACAGCTCGTGACGGACAGACATTGTGTCGCGCGATCGAGTATACTCACAGAGAGTAGTCACACGTTGTCAAAGTGCTACGGTAGGTAGGTATTTGTAACGTGTGACTACGCCTTTCCAAACATGGAAATTTATCTGTACATAGTGAATATTGCATACTTCAGAATAGTATTGTATGACATTATTGTCAATTTACAACGAAGGCATCTTGGTAGAGTCTACTGTGTCCATTTACTTGCAACTACATTAGCAACTTTGTTCAGTTCAGTATTCTGAAAATCTTGTTTTATACTTTTTCAGCGTCGTTTTTTGTCGTAGTTGGGTTTTAGTTTTTTTACTTTTTATTATTACATTAAATTGTAGTGTGCGGTTAAAAATGTGTAAGGGCTCTAACATACGAGCGACAGTATACTCGATCGCGCGACACAATGTCGGTCCGTCACGAGCTGTCGCATGAAGGTTGCTGACCGTCGTTGTGTTGATGACTGTAGTTGTTTAACCTGCCAAGTTATAACGTAAATCAAATAGTTGAGAAGACCTTTGAAGAAGCTACTGACAAATGGGATTGTTTGCCTTCTGGCGACAGGGATCATCAGGAAAAATTACTAGGTAGGCATGACGAATGGGAACATATTGCGGTTAGACTATACAAAAAAATATTGTACGCGTTTTTTTTTCTTTTCTCTGAGAAACAAAACATGACAAAGATACAGCGCATTGAAATTTCGCATGACGTCACGGTTAGGTATGATTTAAACGCAGCAGTAACGCAGCAGTATAGGGTTCCGTAGTTGCGAATAGGGATGGCAGCAAAAAAATTTTTTGGCCGATTATATAATAAAAGTATAGTATACTTTTTTTCTTTTCTCTGATTAGCAAATAATAACAAAGATACAGTGCATTAAAATTTCGCGTGACATCACGATCAGCAACATTTTTGACCAAAGGCAACGTAAATCACCCCCATTCCGAAACTTTGAAGCGCTGTATTTTTGTGAATTTTTACTACATTGCTAAACGAAAAAATATAGATTCATCATTTTTGGATAATCTAAAAGATGGACTAATTACATCATACTTTTCTGACCCTGATTTGTGCTGGGATAATAACCATTACGATATCATTAATAATAAGCAAAAAAAAAAGTCTTTTAAATCAAACATTTATCTAAAGTACTCCTCAAGATTAATTAAACGAGGCCAAACTTACAGAGTTCCTATGGATACTTTCCGATTTCATCATCAGATCAGCGCCTTGTTATCATATTATTGTATTGTCAGGCGATATAAGTATGTCTGCAAAATTTCAGCTCAATCGGAAACCGATAAGTGGGTCAAATTTAACTTGCAATATTTGATTACAGACAGACCGACAGATAACAGGACAGGTGAAATTAAATAAAAGCTTGTAAAAATGTCTATGTCTCAGAAAGTATAAGTATAGAAATTCAATATTTGTAGTATTGAACATTCGAAAGTCAAGACAAAGCTCAATTTTAATGTATTAAACCAAATGTAGTCATACATATTATGTCTCATTATGCCTCGCGTTGCTGGTGAAAAAGCATCCTCACGCTTATTTTTAAGCACTAAACATTATTCGTGCCGGCATTATTGTGTAAAAGAAGCCTACTGGAGAAATCGTCTTTTTACGAGTGACATCAAACACGCTGTAACCTCACCGTGAAGTATTTGACCTACATGTTGCGAATTTTTCTTTTTAAGAAATGTCTGCAACGTTTAGCTTCAAATGAAAACGCGGGAGAAATGCGGAGATTTTTATTTGTTTGAGAGAACGAGGTCGCTTGGAACAACTAATTGAAATAAACCTAATATATTTCTCAAATGTATGAAAAATTTAAAGTAACAATTTATCATATCTGTCTAGATAATTCATCACCGTTATCACCATTTTAGCCGCATAACGTCTACTGCTGAACATAGACCTCTGCCAAAGATTTATAAAATGACCGACCGCAACCTTGGTCAGGCCGTCTGACCACCTTGTGGGTGAGTGTTAAAATAAAGCATAAGTCATAATTAATCGCCTCCTACGATAACGATGTGAAAGCGTGACAGAGAGAGAAAGAAGAAATGTGGTGTTTTTTGTCACCATCTGGCAAAATTTTATTGTTACGAAATAAATGATTTCAAAGGTAAAATTCTAAGTCGCTGTTATATCGATATAACTAAGTAAAGCGACTCTAAGGCTCCGTCGATAACCGTCGGAAATCGGTTGTAACTTAGTAGCGACAGCAAATAAACATTTTCTACTTATAAATAAAATGTGGAGTCGATGAAAGAAAGAAAGACCAAAATAAGAGTTATAGGTGAAGATGGGTTACTCAGTTTGAAAAAGAATAGCAGATCATGTCTAAGGACCGCGAAAAATGAAAGCAGGGCAGAGAGGGCTTTTGCTTTATAATGGGATCTATATTAAAAGTGTCGTGGAATACACGGTTTGAATGATGTTTGAAAAAAAATCTTACACTTTTTTTAGCCAAGCCCCCATCCACAAGACTGTCCGAAAAGAAACTGCATTCCAAAAAAAAAAAAAAAACATTAATTTATAATATCACGCCTATTCCCCACAGGGGTAGGCAGAGACAATGGACCTCCACTTGCAACGATAATGACAAACCTCTTTCGCTTCATCTACACTTATCAATCTTTTCATACTTGCCCTTCGGTTACGAGTACATACTTTTCTCCTTTTTTCAGAAACTCTGCAATCTGGTCGCAGATTGTTTGCCGAGGCGGAACAAAAAATATTTCAGGTAAATTATATCTTCGTCTTAACGCGTGCTTAGTTGCATCCTCAGGTATGCTACTTCAGAGCCCGGAATGCGTTTTACCATTTTTATACCCTTAATATAATATGCATGTTAATGGTTACTCAGCAATGCCGAATGTGAAAACCAGAAAAGCGGGGACACTTTTAACAATGCTCTTATTCGAAAAAAAAATTTGGCTGTAAAATGGCAATTGATACAAAGAATAAACATATACGTACATATTTTTAGTAAAATCATTACCATTTTTAATACTTAATAACAAGTTTACAAGTTAAATTAATATAGAGATAAATATTAAAGAAAATAAAATATTTAAAAAATTATAATATTTTTAGCCTGTCCCTACTTTGAAGATATTACTTTTTACTATTTTCATAAAGGGGCATTAACTCAGTACTCGGTGATTGAATTTATTTCTTGACCTGTGAATTATTACACCTCTTGACTTTTATATTAACTTTCGTTTTTTTTTTCGGAGAATTGTGTGACGTAACTGTACAAAGAAATAGTAATATTTTCTTATCACATAGTATCGGTTTTATGGGTAATTTTATTGTAAAATTTTGTTCAAACTTGTTACTTTTGTGTATATAAAATGCGTTGTTTTACCTCATTAATCTTATCTAACGTACGGCAAGGTTAACATAATAATAAATGGGTTACAATGATCAGTATATACTACGTGGAAGGGACATACCCGTTATAAATCAAACCACTGGCTATACTAGATCACTCATAGATTTAGAAGTAAGAAGACTGAACTAGCTTAATGTAAAATTAGACCAGAAATACAATGTCATGTCTGACTTTAAAAAGGGTTGCACCTACTACACGACACATATAGTTCGTCGATATCGATAAAACATTTATATTGATTATGAATTAATATTCTTGTTAAAATTAGGTCTTTACCTATGAACTTGCCGTTTTGTATGAAAAAAATTAAACGATTTTTTTTATGTATTACTGGTGAGTAGGGCGGATGACGGAGAGCTTCCAACCCCAGTTCTTGCAACTTGGAGACAGTCTGCTGTGCAGTATGAGGTCGCGCGTAGTCGTGCAGGAGCAGCGAAGAGGAGCGATTGACCAATGCTGGTTGTAGATGTGCCATCATTGTGTTCAGTTCTTCACAGTACACATCTGCAGTAATGCTCACTCCGTTTGGTAAGAAGCTGTGATGAATCACACCGGTGCTAGACCACCAAACAGTGACCATCACTTTTCTAGGGGTAAGTTTTCGTTTAGGGCATTGTTTAGGTGCTGAAACAGGATCCAACCAACTTGCTGAGCACTTGCGGTTATCAAACAGAATCCATTTTTCATCGTAGGTAACAATGCGGTTCAATACTTCCTTCATTTGTGTGTCTGTTGAGCAGTGCAAGGCACGTCTCGACGCGTACTTCGCGCTGGCGATCATTGAGTTCGTGGGGCACCCATTTGTCAAGCTTTTTACCTTGCCAATTTGACGCAAATGGACCAATATTGTTTTGACGCTAACGTCGAAAGCTGCTGCTGCTAATTCAGCCGTAGATTGTGTATCATCAGCTTCCACAATCGCCTTTAATTCGTCATTGTCGACCAAAGTCTTCGAACGACCGCGAGGTTTTATTTTTCAGGTCGAAGTTTCCAGAACATAAGCGAGCAAACCAATAACAGGTGGTGCGTTGGTATGTACTGTTAGCTCCGTAAACGTCGTTGATGTTGCGTACCGCTTGTGCCGCGTTGCTGCCACGACGGTACTCATATTTCATAATTACTCGAATTTTTAACGTATCCATGATGACGAAAAACATTAAAATGCGATGAAAATATAACACTGATCAATAAAGAAATGACTACTTTTGGAAAAAGAATTCCATGTTTTTAAAATAAAATTAATTTGAAATTAGAATTCTTAGCCAAACAAAAATTATTTTGATTTGATGGCCAGTACTGCAGAACGGCAATTTCATAGGTAAAGACCTATTATATGATAATAAATAAATAATAAAACATTTTAATCTCTTTGTCCCTAGCGGAGTAGACTTAGCCCAAGCTCAAAAGTCAATATGTATATTAGTAGACCCGTAAGTGGCAAATGGAATAATTTTGAAAATGTAAAAAACTTTTATTTACTTCTTTTAACTTTCACACTTAAATTTTTAAGAATTTATTTTTCTTGCAAATTTTTTTTCTTAAAAGGAGATGTTTTACTTGGAGGGCCAGGTTCTGGTGACGTAGATAAAATGTCTCTATTTCATTCGAAGTTGGTTTTCTGATTTTCAATTTCACCTGAAAATTTACAATAGTTTTCTAAAATTGATATCGTTATTTATTGTTAAAAGGAGCGACATTCTACTGAGTTCAAGTTTGAATTTGAACTTAATTTCCATGTTTTAAATACTTCTCTCGTAAAAAGGGCTTCATTTGAAATAATAACAAAAAATAGTCCACCATCTAACTGACATATTATGTACACTTACAGGTACAAAAAAAGTTGGAATCATTGATTAAAACGTGTAATGTGCAAAGAGTCCTAGATTAGATCGTGCATCTACATTCTTTGTATTTAACGCGTTAGCTCAAAATGTTTACTGCAAACAGTACAAATCTTTGTGGGAGTCCAACCCGGTCTATTTACAATGGTTATCCATTTTTCTTTATAAATTACATTTATTGGAAATCTTTAAAAATACATACATACATACATATTTTCACGCCTATTTCCCATGGGAGTAGGCAGAGACTATAGATTTTCACTTGCTACGATCCTTGCAAACCTCTTTTGCTTCATCAACACTCATTACCCTTTTCATACATGCTCTCCGGTTATAAGTAAAAATAATAAGTCATTAATTACTTTTACTACAATTTGAGAACTTATTACGCGTTTCTTACTACTAATGATGTTACAAGGAGTTGCGCTATGCTGATAAAATTGACAAATGTTGGGAAATAAATTTTACCAACCAAAACTGAAACTCGATATAAAATCTGCAAACATCTTTACTTAAAAAGATTTGTACTGATTCGTCCAAACTGATTTCGGTCGAATCAGTACAATTGATTTTTACTTGTATCGATATATATTTTCATGACATAAAATAACGTCAATAATTAGTCAAGCCCTAGCGAAATCAAATACTTTTTATATTTAATGCAATATATTACTGAATTCCTTTGATAACTAATAAATATTGTGTTACCTCTAAATAAAAATATAAAATGCGTGATTTTAAATGGTTTTTTGGTGGAGCTGCGAAAAAAATATTACTGACAGGTAAAGGACGACTCTAGCAAAGTTACCTGTAAAAAGTGTATTTGTTGGGACTATAGTTTGTTGTTGTATCACAGTCGATAAAGCTGCACGATACCATTTTTCCAAGGTAAGAAAAGTTATGAATTAACACAGTTTACAATTAGAAAAATCCAATTTTCGTGTGACACAATATAAGTCTAGTTTCCAGAAGTCGACTCATTCAAAAGTTAGTCACGCGTCAATCTAACCGCTATCTCTATTGCCCTTGTGAGGGCGACCATTAACGTATTGTTTGTCTCATTTTGCTAGTTCTGTCTATTTGTGTAGTAAAAAAATCTTAGGTCTATGAGATCACTATAGTATAATAAAATTAAAATAACAGTCAAAAAAATTCGGCATTTCCTTACAAAAATGTGCAGGTGCTCGGGCAATTTGTATGGGAAAGGCGTTTTTTTTACTGTTTTTATGTTTCATTATACTATAGTGATTTAGTTTAGCTCATGGTTTGGCTATGTTTCTTTCACATTGTATACTGATCATACTTAACAACTTTACCTAACAAACATAGGTCGAATTATGAAAAAAAGGACATCACATACTAAATTGATCAGCTGATTAAACCCGTTTTTTTTTCGAATTTTGACTCTCTCTGCTCTTTGGGGAAAGTTGTTCATCATGATCAGTATAAGTACGTCTGAGAATTAAGGATTTACTCCTTCTAAATAAACTTACCAATAGCATTGCCACTTCTCTATGACATAAATTCAAACACTCGGTATCCATTCCCTTCAATAAATAATATACAAAATATAGAGGTACTATTTAAAACCCCACAGACTAGCAAATATCACTTAAAAATATTGCATCAACTGTTTAGCAACGCTGATAATCATTGCATGAGTTTTTAGACTGCGACACGTATAAGTTTGAGCAGGTAAACAAAATTGTAATCCCTAAGGAAATAAGGGATTTGATATACTGACAAGAGGCGCAGGTGATTTGTTCCTAAAATTGGAAACGGGAATCGGAATAATATACTGTGAACATTAGAAGTCAGGATTATGTATGTTAAATTTACGGTGGTTTTTCTTTGGGAATGTAGAGAATAGGTTTTAGTTTCTAATTATTAGGTGTTTAGTTAAATCAAGTTTTACAAAAGAATACAGCAGTATATAGATCCAAAACATATTTTTAATTAATATATTTATTTTCAATATTTGATATTAAAAGAACGAGATAAAATATGTTTTAATATAATAGGTTTGGCTTATAGGAACAAAGTTTTATAACGAGGTTTTTTTTCCAGACGGTACGGACACAAGTATGGACTTGGCGTGTGGGGTCTAGGCGAAAAAATTATAAGATTTCTGTCACTTACTTTCAGTCACGAAGTTGTTTTTTTTTTTAATTTCGTCCGAGTATTTATCGAACTTCAAAAAACGTACCTAGGAACCAGATAAATCAGTAAACAGAAACATCAATTCGGCTGCCAAAGACTGAAAACCCAGAAGCCAGAAGTCAAGACCAGTAAACTGAAGTCAGAAGTCAAATTCCAGAAGACAGAAACCAGAAGGCTGCACTAGTGTCAATAAATCCTTAACAAAAACAACAACAACAAAGCAGTCTATTATTCTTCCAAGTATATATCACACACCAAGTATTATATCTTTCCTCCCCATACTGATTTGATGCAAGTATTCGGTCGGTTCTCTCAACTCCCTCTCTCTCCCCTACTTCCTGACTGCGAATATCTCCTACACTCCTACACTCCTACAATCCGTATCTACGAGTCCAACTGGTTTCTCCAGCTATGAGAGTGGTATAACGAGGTTCGGCGTCGCCATGTTCTAGGGACTGAGGACGATATACATGCATCGGCTTTGGTCTGCAAGCGTGATGACGTACTTCTACAAGGTAGACCTCATTCATACGCTCTTGCAGAGTAACTGCTGGCCTGGCGGACTCAGAACAGAACAGAACAGAATTTCGTCCGAGTGTTTCACGACACTCACGCATTTTTTATTTGTTTTATTTTTAATACGGTTAACTCACGTTTGTAAATTTTTATGAATACGCGGTATTATGTGTACTTATGGGACTGTCAGAACTAAAATACACTATAATAAATTAAACTACAAAGTAACTTATTTACTTTAGTATTTAGCTTTTTGCGTTTTTATACAAGTCATATGCAATACATTTTGTAGTTGGATTTTATATTATCATTTCATTTTTTTTTTCAAAAAAGTACATTTTTTTTATTTATACCAAAACTGTTCAAATAAGAAACATAATGAAATTGCAAACATCTAAACTGACACTATAAATCCTAATGCCATTAAAATAGAATAACCATTTCAATAACTCGAAGCGATATTTTACGATGTTTGACAGTTCTCCGCCGCGGTCTAATAATAAATGCCTGGAAATATGACTGGGATTGGCGTTTCCGTCTGTCCGCACTGGTTTCTGCTGATGACAATTTATATTTTTCGCGTTAATACTTTACGTAAAACATTTTATATTCTGAAATAGGTAGCTACCTACAACCTGCGGCAATGCTGCCAGCTTTCTGGGCACGTTACCGCGTTTACGGGGCAGCAATTTGCCAGAGTTTTTTTTATTTGTAAGTAAGTTTAGTCATTCGCTTAGTTTTAGTTAATTTTTCTTATTTATTTTATTAATTTTATGTTGTAAAATAAAATCATTTAGGTAAACAACCTGAGGTTGATTTTGCACCCCTTAGCTTATTGAAATCTTGGAATCAAAATCATTTATATATCTACTCATCACGAAATCTCGAAAACTACTTAGCCAATGAAGATGAAATTTGGCAGGAAGGTAGATTATGACTAGGAGACGTTCGCTAAGAAAGGATTTTTGGATTCCATTTCCAAGGGGGTGAAATAAGGGTTGCCAGTTTGTATGGAACTTCGTAATTTTTAAAGTGAGACACATGAAATTTTTAAATTATTTTAATACTTAAACAGAAACGGAAACGGAAACGGGAACGGTATATTATAACGCAACTTATAACGTAAAAAACCAATTAAAGATCCTATTAGAACCATTTTCGACTTCTACGCGGACGAAGTCGCGGGTTACAGCCAGTAGAATATAAAACCGTAAGGAAAAAAATAAGTACCTACAATTTTTTTATTTTTTTGAAGTGAAGACTTCTTTAGCAGCTTTGTACACTTTTTTTGTAATGGGTAAAAAATGTCAAGCTCGCGTCAGGACACGCGACCTTATCGAAAATTCGTAAGACGTATGGAGAGTAGACAGCCGGCGCGGCGTAGGAGAGGAAGTATCCCCTCTCTTTCTACGGCGCGGCGAAAATGCCTGCACCTGCTGCTAATATTCAAATTTTCACTTCTGCTGGCAATTTCTTTTATTGGCTTACCTACAGACTGTACTAAACGCGCGGCCATAGCCTTACCTGTATTACAGAATTAATATTAGGTAGATACAGAACGGAATCTCCTAAGGTCCCGCGCAATATGCGTCCCCGTTCTCCGTCCCCGCACCTCTCCCCCGTTGTCGCCTTATCGAGGTGTTGAGCGGGCGGCTATGGGCGAACACACACACATTGCACACACATTGTGCACGGATGTATAGTTTCGTTTGTAGTAGTGTAGGCATAAATTATACTCAGCCGGTAGTGGGTGGGGACGTTGAAACGGGAGATTTTAGTATACATTTGTCGGCTGATATCTTTGGATAAAAAATGATACATATAAAAGAATTATGTACTTTTGAAACTTTCCATAGCTTCGAGGTTCAAAATCACTCTGTATAAAGAAACTCGGTGATTTAGCGGCAGTACACATTTCTAGCGCTTTCGCAAGTGAAGAAACCCTGGGTGTAGTCCGCACTTGGATCGACCACAAATGGCATGACTTTTTCTTCTCGAGTTTCTTCGTGCTTTGGAAGGCATGTTTAGCTATTGGTTTCGGTTGTAGTCATTATTTGACAGTCGTCCAGCAGCTTGAAAAACCAGACAACACTGATAGCCACTTACACACCTAAAAAAAACCGCTCCATCTTTTAATGTGAATCAAAACGCGCGCAGCGGCAAATACCACGGCATCGTGGAACGAAACATAATTCGTGGTAAAACACCACGAATTATAAATTCGTGGTGTGTAACGCTCTAAGGGCGCGTTCAGACGACAAGTGCAAGCCAAGTGCACGCCTAATCCACGCCTAGCCCACGCCTAGCACGCTTTGAAATTTGTTGCATATAATGAGAGTCATATCATACATCCATATCCATGCGCGTGAGGACTTTGGTAAATGCAATTTGAGTTGTATTGATGTATGATAGGACTCGAATTACATGCAAAAAGAATCTAAAATTTCAATGTGCACTAGGCGTGGAATTGGCCTGCTCGTGTCGTCTGAACACGCCTTAAGACTAACCGGAATACTGGATAAAGCATGAGTTAAAAAGTAAAAACATTGTTAATTAAAGAATACAGGAAGTAATACCAACTCTTTCAGTTTTCTTGTGCCACTTTTTATTTGCAATAGCTGTACAAACTAATGTGGGTAGGACATGCGACATTTATAAAATATTTTGAATGCGAGTTGATTTGACGTCAGACATGGGCCGGTTGTAAAACTACAGTAACATCATTATAATCCTCGTAGATTATTCCTAAATTTCCTTTCCTCTTCCGATGAAAAAATAAAAATACTGCATCACATCTAAAAACACAGACGTGTTTAGTTGTTAGCCAACCTACGTTAAAAATGGGCACTATAAGAAGACGAAGTATATATGTGTGTTCTCTTTCTATAATGTGTTCTTACTTAGACGTCAGGAAGACGGCCGGTCTTAAGGTACAGCCCAGCCTATTTTTCTGGTGACTATTAACAAGCAAATGAAAAAAAAAAACAGGTTTGTGTTTGCTCCGAGATCAGCTGTGGTCTGTGTGTGTCACTAAACGAACGGTTTTTATATGGAAATACCATTAGTTTAGGTGACTCCGCGTTTCAAAAATAGCACTTCTGAAGCAACAGAGCTAAACATGTTTCATAAGCTAAAGAATTTGCAGGAATCTTTATGTTTCGAACGTACTTCTTAAAAGAAGAATAAATTAGTTTGTATGTCTGTTACTTTTCTAATTTGCATTTGTGATGCGACTGTGGCTCTGCGAATACCATACTGGGATTCCTCGAAGCGAATGGCTTGAACAGCTGTGCGCATTAATAACGTGTGATGGATAAAGATTCAGTGGAGAGGCACTTCTTATTATTATATTACATAACTGGTTTTAAGTAATATCACTCTAAATCTAGTTCTAGTACTGAGTTCTAAACCTACAGAACGGCAACTCATCCCCCTTCGCGAAATTACGTTCCTGCTTGCTTTTGATTTTCGTGTGTGTAAGTGGCCAACACTAGTGTCAGATTTTTCAAGCTGCCTAAAGGCATCTGACATAGCTTGACGACTGTCATACAATGATGACAGCCGGGACCTTCCGAAGTACGGAGGAGCTCGAAAAATTTTCATGCCACTTGTGATCACCAATCCAAGTGCGGACCACGCTCGGTGTCACTTTACATGCGAAAGCGCTAGTAATGCGCACTCCCGCCGGGCCACCGAGCACCTCACCTAAGTATCTTCGGTAAATAAATCTGGCTTAGCTTGACAATTGCTATATAATAATGACAGACAGCATAAAATAATCAGTTAACGTGTTGACAATTCGACATACAGTAGCCGTTTAGTAGTCATTTTTCTCACACACTGCCGCGTGTGTACTCATAAGAACGTTGAAATTATTACTCTGTGGTTGTGGCCATAGATTTTGTGACTATTTTGTTCCATATCTAAAGCACCGCGGCAGAATTTAGATAGGTAAGATTGCTAGCGGCACCTATATCAAATATAAGGATCTCAAGGCGGTCAACAAACCAGCTTCGAACTTACTTCTTTGGCTTTTAAACTCGTCTCAGTCCATGGAAGCATTTCTTTACTAAAGTTATGTTTTATTAACAGTATCCTTGGCACGAATATTTGCGTCAAAGTATTCTTATCGCCTTCGTCTATGTTTTTTATGCAAAAATAAACATCGCCTCTATCGGTCTAAGGTACATTATTTTTGCATACAAAATGTAGACAAGACCGATACCAATATCTCAGAATTAATATAAGTATTACATAAAGTACAAACTCTTTTAAAGTCCCGCGCAATATGCGTCCCCGTTCCCCGTCCTCGTACCTTTCCCCCATTCTCGCCTTGTCGAGAGTGTTGAGTGTGAACACACACATATTGCCGTGTACACGGATGTATAGTTCCGTTTTTTAATAGTAGTAGGCTTAAGTGATCGTCCGCTTCTATGAAGTGACATACCACAGAATAAGTACTAGTATTCACGTACAGACGTATTACATAGAAAAGAAATTCAAAAAAATATCTACTTAATGTGGTTATTGCGCTATAGTTTAATTTAGGTCGCGTCAGAACTCCTCACCTCTTCGTTTAGATACCTAGACATCCATTGCAAGCCTTTCCTTCTTATTACTACAAACGATTCATGTAATTGATTTTTCCCCTTCGAAGTGGTCGCTGCGCGCATAGTATATTTTCGATACCAAAACGGGGAGTGGCACAGGCCAGGCTATACTTGCGCCAATACTTTGAAGCAAATATTCGGGCTAAGAGTACAGCTGTACTTGTACCTTAAATTTTTATAACTCGTTTTTTATCAACCACAATTAATTAAGACTTCATTCAATTTACTCCGTAGCGTGACCCAGTATAAAAGCAATTAACAATCTAATTAAAAATTAAATTATACTTATTTTGACCAAAAAAGTAAATTGGTAGTTCGTTATCAAATTCGTTTGGCGGGCACCTAATATTTCACAGCGAAGTTATGACCTCGTAAACAAAATGAATTATTTTAATTTACATAACAACGACTCTATGGATTTTTGCGCCCTAAAACTCTTGTGGAAAATTCATTTCTACTGCGTAGTTATTAGAAAATGTTTTTGATTGACACATTCTTCTTTTGATGTTGCTTAGAATCATTGGTGAGGAAAATTCTACAGCTGGCAATATTACTCTGATTTGTACAGCCGATTGGTTCGTCTGTGTTGCCATTTATTTATATGAGTTGTCACAACGTGTATAGAAATACTCTTTGGATTTAATTCTGCGTTTTATGATATGTGAACTTGCTTTTGCGGTTTTGAACGTTATTAATGTATATTTAGCCAAACATGTTGAAATGATCATTTAACTTCAGGTTTTTTTCTTGTTTCGTTTGTTCTATCGTGGTGGCCCGATATTTTATGCTTTTTCATGCTCTTAGAATTCATAAAATTTATGACCTACATGACAATTAATGTAGTCATAAAGCATAGAATTTATGTAACTGAAGGAGTGGTTGGTAAAATTTGTTGAAATATAAATACGGATAAAATATAGGTACTTACATGTGGGAAGGAAAAAAGTATAGCTTTTTTACTAATCCAGTTTAATCCAACCTAGATTTTTCATGCATAAATCGTTGGATTTCTTCGATTTGTGTATTATTTTAAAATAAGTGATAAATTTTTGCGAGACTCAGAGCTCAGTGGGGTTTATTAAGACCTTCGGCCTTGACCTTTTAAATCCTTGCCTAAGTCTGTCAAAGTTACAAATACGAGAGAATATATTTGAATCACCCACATTGCAACTCTTAAATTGTTTGAGAAATAAACAACATTTAAATGCTTAAACATTATTCAAGAAAAAGCACTAAGCATCACTAAAAACCATAATGTAACTTTAAATCACGATTTAAAACGACTGTAAAATATGTCGTCATTCCCGCCGCCTCAAAGTCAACCCAATAAAAAGCAGAAAAACCTATTATTTTAACTTTAGAGCTTTAGCTAACGACATACAACCAAGACTGTTTAAAACATAAAAAAGTCTTTACTGAAATTAACTAAAACAACTTTTCAAACGAAAAATAAAACATTTTGAACACGTGCGCTGATGTGCACGACCCAACACCGTTCATTGAAAAATAAACGTTAAGCCTTTTAAAATAAGATCTATTCTAAAGTGAAAGGAGTTAAAAAAAGATAGGATGTCCCCCTATTTAGTACGGAATTTATCGTTCGAGAAATCATTCTATACTGAAGTTATTTAAGGATATTTCAGACCATTAGCAAAGACTTTTTTTACATGAAAGTGTTTTTTGATGTTGCTTTGATGTCGGTATAATTTATTAATTTTTATGTTCTCCTGTTTTATTGTCTGTGTTGTGGTGTGGACTCGTGTTTTGAGAGTAATGCGTGTGTTTCTTAGAATTTTTCTTTGTTTCCGTCGAACGATAAGTTTCTACTATAATTTTTACCTAATTGATTGAGCGAACGAAGTGTCTCAGTTTCGAGATTGGCCAAAAATGCTATTGTGCGTCTGTCAACTTGTCTGTTCTCGTCTACAGGTCGCATTTCTCAACCGATCCTCTTGAAATTTTGGGAATAGGTTCGGGAATTATATAGTATTTTTTGTTGAACCAGTATTTTGAAATTTTTCTAAATGATGGAAATATCTGTGTTGAAAATTTTAAAAATAAGATCTCCCAGCCATTTAATTTTTTTTTTCAAAAATGTCATAAAACTTTTTTCTACCCTTATAAAGACGTCACTTTGTGTCTGAACAACTTTTTTATCCGATAAACTCCAACAGGTTGGGGGTGATTGGTCTACAGCTAACAGAGCCACTAGTATCTTAGAGACGAGACTTCATAGTTCATTGATTAATTTTTTGAATAAAACAATTTCGGTGTGTATGATAACTCAATATTAATAAAAAGAAAGATATTTTTTTTTAAGGTGATGTAGTATCAATTTATGTCTTATTAAAAGTGATTTTACAATTTTTTTTGTAACATACTCTTTAAGGAAGAAATACAGAGACATAGAATGTCCTCTTGAGAGGTGTCAAGGCACACCCGTACGGAACGAAGTAAAATATAAATATAAATAGGTCTAAATTACATTCAAACTCTTTTCTGCGTTCTAAAATCAAGTTTTTATTATCTACATAAATTTGAATGAACAAAAAGTGTCGTTACAACTTTTGTTCTTAATTTTTCCGTCTACCTCCCTTTCGCAACGCGCGATAAGGAACTTCGTTCCAAAAAATAATACCGCGCCTATATTACTATAGAGGTATATTAACTATGTTCCCGCACCTTTTTGAATTATTAAAAAGGAAACAAGCATCTAGGCAGCACGTTTTTGTGACAGACTCTTTAATTAAGAAGTCAGTCTGTGTTTTTTATTAACAGGCTGTCACCAAATACAGGCAGTTCAAGTCATTTGGTCTGCGCATGCGTGCATATTTGTGAGTGCAGTGTATGGTGTAATTATAGATACTTATTCAGAAGCTAATAGTGAATACGACCACGCAGATTCAGCTATAAACCCTGCTGAGTTAATTGGTGAGATCAATCCTTTTTATATTTATTTATATATGTATTATATATAGGCATACAGTTTATCCTAACTGTCACTGCATGCCAATCTAGAAACTATCCTTCTCATGTTCTCCCCTCTGTTCAGGAAAATCAGTAATTACAAGACGTAGGTAATAGTCTTACACAAGAAAGTCGTGAGACTTTTAATAGCTTCGTAACAGAATGCGATTTGATTTATTTTGTACCAGCATACCTCGTATAAAGCAAGTATTAGCTAATAAGTTCTATGACAAATAACTTGTAATTAACTTGACCGCTAAATTGTTTAATAGGCACTTACACTTTATTAGTATTTGTTCCATAAATGTATTACTTGTCTAATTGTAAAATTGATAAGATCGAGTGCTTTGTATAAAACCAAACCTCTTTAACAGTACCTAATTTTCCGTTTATCTGACATCCACTTTTTGATATTGTGAGTATTTCTTTTTTCTATCCATTTAATAGCAGAATTTATGTAGTATTTGTTATTTTAAAGTTCAGAATATTACCTTATAAATAAAGACTTGTAATGCACTTAGTAAATTCAATAAGCTGTATATCTTTAAAAAAAAAAAGATGAGAATTTAAAATCTTTACTTAAATATATTAATTATACTACTGCGTTCATAGTAAGTAACGACCTAAAACAGCACGCGTAGTACTGAAAAAGGCCCTTAATATACTACACCAGAATCTGATAACTAAATTATCTAGCTAAGGACAAATCTACTATTTTTACAAAGCAGGCCACTGCACTTTCAACTAACCAGAAATTTACGTAAAACATTTCGTTTAAGAAAAAGTTATTGCCTGTTCGTAAATTACCAACATAGGCACGTCGATAGCACGGTAAAGCGCAGTGACACTGTATTTACCACTATTGATAATTCTATTCATGAGATCCTGAACAAACTGATACTCGGTTGAATGTCTCACTCGCGGTTTTGAATTCAATTATCCGGCTGATCTAGCCAAGCTGCAAAATAAATCAACTACATCACTAGTTTAAAAAGACATCAACTCAATTCAGTTCAAGTATATCTTTGTTGTCGTGGGATATTTATAGTATCTTTATAGTATCTCTTGGTTTTGTCACTTTGTTGTGTTGCATAATTGTTGGCGTCAAAAGCTAGGTCCCCTGCCGCCTTCAGGGTGTTCGTGCGGAGGAGGTGGCGACGGGCTGCAATTAAGCATCTCCTCTAGACAGATACCTAATAAATAAATTCTGAATCGGTGAGGCTAATAAAATTAAACTATATATCACACGAAATAGCTTTCAGCTAACACTACTAACCTCATAATAAAAAAAAAAAAAAAATAAAAAGAACAGAAAATCGACATTCATATTATAAGCTAACTCAATAACTTCTTTATTTTCTTCACGACAAACATAATCTGAACACTAACCAGCAAACCAGCCTATCGTTACCTGAAAACTAGTAATACACTTCTACAATACTGGTATTAAAACTAATCAACCTTTATAAAATCCATATATACCCCAAATGACTTGGAGCCTAAGTCTAAATTGAAAGGAAAACTAAACACTCTACCTCATATTCTGAACCCGTTAACAACTAAAAGAGACTGCAGACTCAACGTTATAAGCATTAATACGTAGCATCCGCACATTAGTATAACAGTATTGCACATATATAAATTATACTCCAAATCTCAACATTCAGATTTAAAACAAAAACAATTAGAAAGTACCTATACATTAAGCTAACACTCCGTAAATTAAAAGTTGCGTAACCCTGAAAGATATCTGAAACAATACCCACAGGAAAACAATTGAAACAATACTAGAAAATCTCCTACAAAATTCCCAAACCCTGAAAGGCATTGTGAACCAAAGGCATTTAAAAAAAAAAAACAAATAAACCGCGCTTTCACGCGGCAAAAATAAGAGCCTGCAACATATTGTGTCGTAAAACATTTGCGGACCACTACGAGCTTAGAACCATTACTTACCTAAATTTAAATAAAGGAAATTTTGTCGTAAAAAAAAAACATACCAACCTTCTCATTAAAGACTATACTTGCGCCCTAAAAACATTAAGAACGAATATTGCCCAAAATACAATAGCGCTCGCAATAAATCCCTCGCCAACCGATAATTCTGAACAGTCTCAAATAAGACAATACATATAGTAATAGAACAGCTGCACACAATGAATACAAGCCGAAACAAAACAGTTAGAAAAATGGCGGGAGATGGTAATTGTTTGTATAGAGCCTTAGCGGACCAAATTAACAATATTTTCGGAGTAACTTTTGACCATCACATGATACGCCGTGACTTAGCCTCTTACGTTAAAAACAACAAACATGTGCCTAATATTAACCTAGCACTACAGAATAACATCTTAGACTGCACCGACCTGTCTTGTCCAAAAAGTAGTATGACATCAGATGAACTCATCATCAGATATATAGAAAATCAATTTGAGGATGGCTTCTGGGGGGGAGAGGACATCCTCATAGCAGCAGCAGAATATTATGTTATAAACGTTCACGTATATGGGCAAAACAGGAATCCAATTGTATATCATCCATCAGATAATGCTGTGGCAAACATCTATTTATACTTCGAGAATAGTCACTATGATAGTATAGCTAACTTCGAAACACCACACAAACAGCTATTACCTAATACAGAAAATAACACGGACGGCCATAAAACGAATCAAGAACTTAACGAGATCTTAGATATTTCGCAAGACGTCACCAAAGTACGTAATACACTCTCTTCCGAATCCGAAAGTTCTCAAAACAACTATATTTGCACAAAAGGGAGACGTTCGCCCACTGTAATACGCGTACTACCTAAACTTCCACCCATGCCATGCGAAGCTTTATCAATTGCCACCTGGAATGTACTAGGATGCGCAACACTACGCGATAAGAACAATATAGATAAACTTCTTTCAGACCGCAATATAACCATTGCAGGCCTACAAGAAACTCATATGGCTACCGGAGGCTATAAATCAAAGCACTACAACTGGATACTAGGTGGAGGCAAAAGTGCTAAGGAATACCGAGGAATTGCCATCCTAATTAACAAAAAAATTGACTACAACATAATACGCATATATCGCGAAAGCCGTGACGTAATAGCAATAAACTTAAAGATAAAAATTGCCGATGTCAATGACCCAATAAATATTTTCGTCATTAACACGCATATCCCGTCAGAATCAACATCCCGGTTCTCACAAGTAGGAAATCTTATTAGGAAAACCCCAAGCAATGCCTTCTTAATCATTATCGGCGATTTTAATGCCCATATAGGTATAGAAGATGTACGTGAATTAGGACTCCAAATCGAGACATTCAAAACATTAATCGGAAAAAATCTCTACCATAATACCTCAAATGCTAACGGAAACCTTTTGCTCAATTTAATACAGCAACACAAACTAAAAGTAAACAGTACGTGGGGCAGACCCACATGTAGGACCACATGGTCACGGGGAACAAAACAATCGCAAGTCGACCATATTATCACCGGTACGAAAAGGGGCATATTTTTCCACAGTATTATTGGTGAAAAAGGTCTGAAAGTTAAATCCGATCATAAACTGATATGGGGAAAAGTACAAATGACATCTTTTACATATAAAACGGGTTACCCAAAAAACAATCAAAAATGCCAATAAAAAAAAATCCAATATAACCATAAAAATTACGATTACGAGCTTTTACAAAATAAAAAGAACTTGACAATCTACCAGAACGCGGTGAAAGAAAAAATCCAATTAGTTAAAAAAGAAGAAAACTCAAATAAGAATTTGACGGACTAAAACGATAACACACTTGAATGGGACACCCTAAATAATATTTTAAAAGATGCTGCACATAAGGCACTACAAAAACCTGCTGCTAAATCAAAAGAAAGCAGAGTCGCTTTAGCAAATTTTCAAAAGGCGTTATTCCAAAAATCACAATATCCCCAAGACAAAAAAGTACACCAAAATGTAACTATAGCGCGAAAAAAACTTAAAACCATCTTAGAAAAAAAGGAAACTTACAAAACAAAAAAAATTTTTCAGGGCCTAAGCAAGACACACAAATCCCTACGTATGAAAATAACTTACAAATTTCTTAGAAATCATAAAAGGAATTATGCACGAAATCAATCCAAACACTACATTCCAATGTCTAACTGGATTGCAGACGTAAGACAAAGCGAAGGGCGACACGTTAATACCGCGAATGAAACAGGCCTTGCCTATACGAAGATGGAGCCCCCTAACGTTGAGAACATTAGGAATATTATACAGCGCATGAAAAATGCCACTGTCCCAGGAACCGATCACGTTGTACCCGAATTATACAAAGCAGCCCCAATTGAATTCTTAGAAGAACTCACCAAAACTATGGCTTTGATATGGCACAAAAATGAAGTTCCTAAGGAGTGGCGCCTCACTAAGCAAGTCCCCATCCCGAAACAACCTCACCCAAAAAACATAAATGATTTCAGGGAGATATCTATTTGTAACGTAGGATATCGAATTTACGCGAATTACTTATTAGAAAGGTTAGACTCGGCTATCACTAATTTAGGAAATTATCAAGCGGCTTTCTTGAATAACCGATCAACTTAGGATCATATTTTTACACTTAGACGTGTTTTAGATATTAAGTGGAGAGAAGGAGCGGTAGTTTACGTCGTGGCCCTTACCTAGAAAGAGCATTCGATAACGTCAACTTAGAAGTACTTAAAGATGTACTGCTAACCAGAGTAGGTGCACCTCTTACTAACAGAATAATCAAAGCATGTATGAACGACGAAACTTTCATATCATGGTGCGGACAAAATTCGGAAACTATCAACAAGGGCAAAGGCGTTAAACAAGGCTGCCCCCTATCTCCAAGACTGTTCACAATAATTATCGATGAGGTACTTAGAACGCTGGAGGAAGAAGAAAGCGCAGTGAGACTCGACCAAGATCTGGAAATAACCCTGCCCATGATATTATCTTTCGCGGATGACTTGATACTGATCGGGGAAGAAATAGAAGTAATCGATCGAATCATTACAAAAATGAAAGAACTTCTCCGTTCAGTTGGTCTCACCATAAACGAGACTAAAACTAAATTAGTTATTCGAGACCCTCATGGACCACCTGTCGAAGAACAACGAAGCAGAATACTTGGAGGAGCCATAATTAAACCCATGTCAGAAATCAAGTACTTAGGCACATACATTTCAGCTACACACAACCGAAAATCAACTATCAAAACCCGTTGCGTCAAAGCAATAAAAAATTCAAAAATGTTATTACCATTTATACAAAAGAATCAAATAGAGTGGAGCATCGCAGTGTTAATGTACAAAATGGTAATTAGGCCGTGCATGACATATGCTTTGAACGTTTCTGCATTGACAAAACAAAATCGGTCAAGACTTAGGAAATACGAACGCCAAATACTTCGAGGATTACTTGACGTCGCCAAAGACACACCAAAACAAAAAATAAAAGAAATCCTGAAAGGAAAGACTGTATCCAAAATAATAAAGGTACGAAGGATATCATACTACGGTCATATACTGAGACGCCCAATCCCACACCTACTTCGTGCAATTTACAAACGCAAAGAAGCCAAGCGGAAAGTTGGACGACCTATTTATACTTGGGAAGACTCCCTCAATCACGATATCTGCCACTACACACACAAAACAAAAGCAGAATGGATGGAAATAGCAGGAAATCGAACCCTCATTAAAAAAGAAGCGGAAAGAATCTATGAAATATCAGAAACTGATACAGAAACTGAATTAGAATCGGAAGAAGAAACACCAAACCAACCAATCGCCCGAGATGGCCTACAAGCAACACCCCGAAGAAATAGATGTCGCAAAAGACCCAGACCACCGACACCAATATCGCTTAGACAGTGATCAGTACACCAATCTCTGTAACACCACAACACCAAAATCAGTAAATCAATTTTATTTTCGTCCCTGTATGGCCAGTGCCCCACTGGCCATACAGGGACGAAAATAAAATAAATGAAACCATGTGGATATCACTTACAAAATAGTAAACTAAACTTGGTATGAGGTAATAATACGATGCGGGAAAAAAAAAGAAGGGAAAAAAAAAACGGGAGTGACGAAAGCGAAGGGGAAAAAAAAATTATTTACTTTTATTTCTCCAGCTTCGAGGCGCTGTATTTTTGCGAACTTTTATTACTTTGCTGAACTAAAAAAATGTGGGGTCCTTGATTTTTGATAAGCCTCAGACAGAAATCAGGAGCTAGAACCCATTAGCCTAGAACAAAGAAGCAGGATTCAGAAATCGAACTACATAAAAAAAATAAAATAATAATAATGTACATAGGAACCAGAAAAATCAGTAAACAGAAACAGAAACTCGGCTGCGAAAAACAGAAAACCCAGAAGCCAGAAGTGAAGAGTGTCAAGACCAGTAAACTGAAGTCAGAAGTCAAATTCCAGAAGACAAACCAGAAGGCTGCACTATTACGACAGTGCCAACAAATCTCTAATCTTACGAAGAAGACCTGCAGAGCAACGCGACGGATACAAAACAACAAAGCAGTCTATTATCCTTCCAAGTATATATCACACACCAAGTATTATATCTATCCTCCCCATACTGATTTGATGCTGGTATTCGGTCGGTTCTTTCAACTCCCTCTCTCTCCCCTACTCCCTGACTGCGAATATCTCCTACACTCCTTTATCCCTATCTACGCGTCTAACTGGTTTCTCGAGCCATGAGAGTGGTATAACGAGGTTTGGCGTCGCCATGTTCTAGGGACTGAGGACGATATACATGCATCGGCTTTGGTCTGCAAGCGTGATGACGTACTCTCCAAGGTAAACCTCATTCATAAGCTCTTGCAGCGTAACTGCTGGCTGGGAGGACTCAGAACAGAAACAACAGAACAACAGGCTGTCACCAAATACAGCCTAGCTAATTTTAACCACCTTAAAAGACACCCAAAAGAGGGGTGTTATGATTTTGACGCTAATGTCTGTATGTCTTTCTATTTGTGTGTGTCTGTGACATCACAGCGCTCGAACGGATGGACTGATTTTGATGCGAGTTTTTTTACGTGTAAGAAAATTCCCTAGCGGTAGTTTTTAGCTACGTTTGATGAAAATCGGGGCACCCGTTGAAACGTTATTAGGGCTAAAGTTTGAAAGTCAGGATTTTACCTAGCAAATAATAGATGGCAGATATCAATTTATTAGTTCCGCTACTCATCACTAGATGGCGTTCTTGACATTTGGGTTTCTTTTTTAAATTGCCAAGCAAATAAACTTGTATACAAATTACTATGACTGTCCTACTGAACATCGACATGTTCAAACCATCGATGTACATACTGTATCCAAAAAAAGTATAGGACTGAAAGTATGTTATAACGAATTACTCAATCGTATCAAACATCGTATAATTTTTATTGCTATGTACGTTACTTCGACAGTAACAGATAGAGCTTACACTTAGACGGGTCTGGGCTATTAGATTTATAAGACGTAAAAGAAAGAAAGATAGAATAAGCCACGCCAAAAACAAATTTTGCTTTCCATAGAGACGTAGAGCTGCATTTTTGGCGATACAGGTATCGCCAAAAAATATTTTTCATACTTTGTTACATGTTTCTTGAGGAAAGTTGTTCAGTACTGATTTTAGCTTCTAAATAGTTTCAGTGAGCGTCTGTAGGGTTAGCCTAGGAAACGTTGGAGTAATGACATCAAACATTTTGAGAAGAATTGGTCACAGGTTGCACTAAATCGGGATAAGTGGAAAGATATGGGGGAGACCTTTACCCAGCAGTGGGACAATAAACGTTAATAAAAAAAAATAGTTCCAGTAAATTTTGTTATACACTGTATAAATTAATAGTGGTAGGCGAAAATTGGAACCTAAATTAGTGACGGCATATCCATAAAGAGCCAAGTTAAAGCTATTTACCAAAAATTACTAAAATAAGTACATCGGACCCGCATAATGACTTGACGTCTAAACAGCCGGAACGGGCGATACATAAATCATAATTAATCGAAAATTTCACAGTCGACGGCTGACGCTGATGATTTATTGTGGCTTGTTAGCCGCTTTGTGTTTTTGTAGGGTGCTGGATATAGTCGTACGCAGCAAAGTGATAGTTAACTTAAAGTTGGAACCAAGATAATACTCGCCTCTCCCATCCAGGCGTGACGTAGCCACAAGTAAGGCATTTCATAGAAGCAGAGTATCATTTATGCCTACTACCTACAATTACTACAAACGAAACTATACATCCGTGCACAAGTCAATGTGTGTGTGTTCGCACGCCTACACACTCGACCAGTGGTTACGTTTTTCAAACGCAGAGTCACTACACGAACGGTTTTTTGTATGGGTAAACCATTCGTTTAAGTGACTCTGCGTTTCAGAAATGGCACTTCAAGTGAGAATGAGAGAGAGGTATATTGCGTGAGACCCTAGGAGTATCCGTTCTGTATGTAATAACACTAATACTTAAATTGATATTGTGACGTAGCGCGAACCTGTATCACAGTCATTTATTGAATGACCGAGCGAAGTTTTTCGAATCTACTTGATCAATTTGGCGTTTGTATATTTGTTCGACCATAACTTGAGTATCTATGATCGGAGCTTCATGAAATTTGGTACATGTATTGATATAGCAAAAAAAATGCTTAAGTTTGAACATGAGCCAAATCAGTCATGGGGTTGTTGAGATATGAGGTTCAAGAGTTCACAGTTACGAGCGAACTAGTAGTGCCAGTCATAGAATTAAAAAGTAAAAATGTACAAAATTTTATTTCAATAATCCATCAGATGGACTAATTTAATAATTTTAGTCATCATTTTTATTTGGCTCAAAAATTCTGACACCAGGTTACCCTTTATAAGTAGAAACTAACACTTTATGAGTCACAACGGGATATAATTGCCCCTTAAAACGGGATATAATTGCCTCTTAAAGCGGGGTATAATTTAACAAGACTGTACTAAGACATAACATAGTTTTTATTAAACCACACTTTTCATCAGTTTTAAGACAGATATTAGTAAGTTTTTTTATTTTAAATAATTTTTTTGAACAAGTTTTCATTGTTAGTCAAAGTACTTATTAGGAAAAATGAATTAAGCCCAAGTTCGATAGAGTTGCGTCGTTTTATTACCAAGTTCCATTGACCACCTTCCGTCTCCGTGATCAGACTCTAGGCATCGTCTACCATAAAGTACTTGTCAAGACAAATCAAACGATTCCTACTCGATGAGGATATGTTGTTTTATAACTGAGTTCCGTCAAATATCCCCCGGCTGCATCGTCAGAACAGATCATTAAATAAATATATAGGGTCAAATAATATTGATTGAGCTGACCCAAAGTAAGTTCGAGACTTGTGTTGTGGGATACTAAGTCAACGATACTATATTTTAAAACAAATAATTATAGATAAACATCTAAGACCCAAAATAATTTGAAAAAGGCCATTTTCCAACTTGACTCATTGACCCCAGAATATTGTATTGTTATCCAACTTACACAAGTATGCAGAATTTTAGCTCAATTAGATGAGGGTAACTTGTTGAAAAATTGATACATACATGATACAAATCAAGTTAAATAAAAGCGTGGAAATATCAAAACCTAAAAGTATGAAAAATTTAATTCTGTCTCAAATTAATTCCACCGAATGACATGATAAGAAAACAAGACACGAAGTACAAGCAGATTGATAACAGTAAAACATATGTAATGTAAGCGAAAATTTGAAATACATGCGTGGGCGATACGATCGCCGAATAATATTCACATTGCTGAGATTGTATCGTGGAGATTCATAATTCATGAACCATGCTACTTTCGGATAACGTAGCAGAGTTGTAACAGAAAACTGTCTATTACCTTTTCAGTATTTTTCAACCGAATCCTGTCATCTAAATAGAGTTAACATATTTCAGGATTTATCCTGAGATTTTAGGATGTTTAGACTCAAGATTGTGGCCGGATTTTGCAAAGTCCAGGCGCCTCAAATAAACAAAAATAAAAAAAACCGGTGGTAAATTTACTTTCTATTTAACTTTTGCTACAATCTAAATGGTTGTTGTATATAGTGAAGACATTTTTTTCTTTGATTCCTGAATCAATAGTTGTAAAGTATGGTTATTTAAGGCCAGGTAGTCACGAATATATTTGACAAGAGAGCTCATTTGACTATTACCTTGGAAATATTTTATTCGCATGCAAAAATACTATACCTAAGTAAGTACTTACTAGGTTTTTTAAGTAGGTATTTCCCGATTTTTTTTATTATATTGAAACAAGTAGGTAAGTAAAGAAGTTTTGGGTAAATAAAATTACTTTCTTTGTTCTAACGTAAAAAAATATCATACGTGACACAAAAAATGTGTCAACCTTCTTAAACCCATCAGTAAAATGTTCATCTGTAACACGCCACATTACAAAGCCGCAAAAATGTCAAGTAAATGAAAAAAAAAATGCGAGCTTTCAATTCCTCTCTCGAAAATGCTTAAATAAAATTTTAATCGTATCAACTGGGATTTTGCTTTTGACTGCGGGTTGTCACACATCCGCGCTTCGATATTGAAAAATAAAACTAACTACAGAGGGATAAGGACCTTTTTCATTCAAGTCGACACCAACACCGTTTTTTTCTTGACGAAATTGAAATATGAGCTACATAATTTAACGGTGGAATTTCCGAAATTTATTGAGAGTTAACATCGACCGCTCTAAATTATTGATATGCCTTACAGCTCAAAAAAATTCACGCCAGTTTTAGCTATGGAAACATTTGAAGAAGCACGAGAAGACTACGCAGTGTATACAATTCTTATAAATTATTTAATTTTAAAGGCCTCATTTCATGTATTTGTATTTAACAAAGTGTTACAGCTACCACTAATCTCAACCGTGTGCTATTTAAAAAAAAATATGAAAAAATATTCATTGTTTCTGGTCGTTTTGGCGCACTCATGTTAATTATTTTCTGGGTGTTTTTAAAATATATTTTTAGTATTTTCAAGATTGTTTGTGTGAAATTTAGAAAGAACGGTAAGTAATATTTATGATTGAACAATTATTTATTTTAAATATTAATAGTTAGGCAGCTAAAATACAAAAATTGTTGCAAGGGACATCAGCGTCCCAATATGCGTGAAAGGTCTGAAAATGTACATAAAAACATATTACGTTTAGTATTATTTTTGAATATTTATCTAATATTATTTATTATTTTATGCACGTAGAGGAACAAGGATATTTCGATTGACCGATGCTGATGTTGATACGACTTTGACTTTGATATGGTCACTGCACTGTACCACCATACGGTGGTACAGTGCAGTGACCATATACCAACTATACCACCTAACCTACCTTCAGTGACAAATCGAAGTATGAAATGAACAAACATTTCATACATTACCTAACAATGATTCAGGCATTGTATTTCTTCTAGCTATATACAATAGCCAGAATTCAACACATTACCGGTAACATATGTAGTGATGATGAAGATGCGCTTATTTTGGACGAAGAGGACCAGTCCTCCTTATTACAGGATATGCAAACTGGGATCTCAGGAGTGATCATCGAGCCTGCTGATTAATCGAAATCTTCTTCTGATCCTGATGATTTTGGATGAATGATGATGAAGGCCTCGCAGTGATCGTTCCACGATCCACCAGTTCCGGAGTTCAAGTGGTGAAGGAACACATATATTATCGGCCTTATAATTTTTCAGATAGTGATTATGAGATTAATATCTGTCTACAATAAACCCTGTAACACCTTTATATATATTTGAGTCTGTTACGATTGTTATGAATATAAATATTTTAAATGAGGAAGTCCAGCCGATCATCGTGCTGAGGGTCAATTACTTACATCTCTAGAATTTTGCCAAGTTGTAGCTCGAGCTATGATCGATAGTTTTTCTATTAGGAAACATGCCTTTCCGCAACCTTGATGATAAAAAACGAATTCAAAATATGTGTCATAAGAAAAGTTCTTTACATGTAATGATAAAAGGTGTGCAAAAAATGGTGTAGAAAATCGTACATACCACGTATGTTCTTTATGTAGTGTTTTAGTGCAAACAGAAACTGTTTCGCTGATTTTCATATGTAAATATTATAATAAATAATAACCTTTTTATTAGTATATGTTGTTTTATTATTATTAAATAGATATATAAAACGAAATACCCAAAATATAAATACCACTGAAATCAGTGAATGCCGACCCTTGACGCATATTGGGACAGCGGTGTCCCATAAAATTAAAAAAAAAAAACCACTGATATATTTATATTTTTTATGGTACATAGACTTTTAATACCCCAGTATGAATAACCTAATGCATTAAAACAGTTGTGTACTAGTTTTGTACGTGAAAGGGTTAATTATAAAGGGATAATTTCACATTTTATTTGCTCAAAGACGCTGCTTTCCATTCTGTATTACCGATCCCTTCCTTTTTCGCTTTTTTAACACCCGTGGAAAATAAAAGTAATCGTCCATTAGTAAAGTGTCGCATCTATTACTAACTATAATTTTTTTCGATATTCACCCGATTGGTGGGTTGACTGGGGCTGGGAGTTTTATGTACGTAATGTCGATTCTATCCCGAATCATTCGCGTGGAAAAGTTCAAAGGCAGTTTTTTCAATATTAGTGAAACAGAAAAATCAAGTAGCTATGAGTACTAAGGAGTACCGATATACTAGAGGGCAACAGGGGACATTCAAATAATCCGAAATATTTTATTTCTTATTTGAATATTCCAAGTTAACAAAATCTTAACTTCATTTTAGCAGGTACATCGAGATAAAAATTCCGAATATTAATCAACCCGAAATGGAGTTTTCCTAGTAGGTATCTTAACTACGAGGTTTATTTTTTCTGAATATTCCGAAAAACAGAATTTTGCTTGTAATCTATATAATATTCGGAAAATTTAAAAATTGGCATTCCATTTTACAAAATAGATCATCACAGAAGTATAACACTCGAGTCTAGTCATAACCCAACATTGTGATAGTCGGTATCATGGTATCATAGACCTAGAATTTATACTACTGAGTCTGTCTAAAAATCTAGGTCTATGGTCTAAATATTATGGTCTCATTGACGTGATACCATTGTTTACTGTAGAATCTTTAAAGTACAAGGTAAGTAGGTATCTATACAATTTAGAACCGTTCACCACTCTTTCATGCTCTGGAAGAAAATAAAAAACTAAGAATGTACCAGCTACTTCTCTTCCCACACAAATCGTTAAAGTTTATCAAGGGAATGGGCAAGATCTGAATCATGTTTTAGGCGAAGCGTCTGGCAAGTCATCACTATTTTGATTCCCTTTTCCACCATTACGCCAAGGGTGGTCGTTGGTTCTTACAACCATGGGCCCTGTCTACCCCGTCAGGGATAAAGTTAATGTATCTGTATCAATTTTCACCACCTGAAACAACTTTGGGCAATAACACAATGCTATTCGATACGCCTGACGTTTGCGGATTTGAGGGTTATAAAATACGCACCCATTATTACGGGGGCAAAGAACTGGGGCGCTATTTTTTATTGCGAAAGTGTGCGGTCGACTTTTTGTTTGATGTAAAAAGTGTTTGTATTTTTATTCATGTTCGAAACGCTGAGTAACGTGTTTCTATTTTATTTCTCTCTTCGGTGAACCCAAGAGACTGTTAATTGAAACTTCTTCAACAACTTCAAAAGAAAAGTTTAATCTTTTTCAAAATTCTCTGTTTGACGTATTTTGTTCTAATTTAAATATCCATAGTCACTTTCACCTCTATTATCATTGCTAACTCAATATTTTGACAAGTGATTTAAATATGACTTACTCCAGAACTCGACAATAGTAATCTAATTCTGAAACAGGCTATAAAAAAATTTGCAAAAAATTGACAAATTAGTAATTTAATTTTGACAATTGGGTATTTTATAAACGACAAATGTCGGAAAAACAGCGATGATTTACCGTTTTTTCATAGTCTGTAATTTTTTATTAAACCCTATAATGTATAAGCAGGGCGTTGGCGGTAAGGAGTAATATGCTGACCCGCACATTTCCCCGATGTTCTACGTCAGTTAAAATCAGCCTGTTTAAAGCTTATTACTCGTCTTTTTACTCAGACAGTCTGTGGTTTAGGAATACAAAATGAGCCTACAACACCCTGCATGTCCTTTGCTTTCCGTATGCTCTTGGCGCTGCCTCGCCGCTGTAGCGCATCCGCAATGTTTGCAGAAAGGCATACACTAGATGGCTTTCATGCAATAATGCGCAAAAAAGCAGCTTCACTGTTGAACGGATTACGAGGTAGCGATAATTGCTTCCTTAAGATGATAGTAGACCGGTACGACTCCCCCATCGTAACTTCATGATGAGAATAAGTATCGGTGCTGTTAAATAATGTAATTTAACACAAATTCATTCTATAGGTACTAACATAGGATAAGAAAATTCCACTAACAAAAAATATGGATTGACATCTGAAATAAAGAATAATTATTATTATGTTGGTACGCTTTTCAGCCACGGGTCCATGGGGACCCGGTCCTTTGAGGCGTTCATGGGGCCAAAGCCAACATGAAGAGGCATTTTAGTACTTTTTTATATAAAAAGTGAGATGGCTGCATCTATGCACTAACGGACAGTCCTGCTCAGCTGCCGAACTTATTGCCAGGGAGGGATTTACTTGGTTTGGGTTATATGGATAGGATGTTAGGGACCGGATAAGTTATGGAGAGAGATACGGACATCTACCTAAAAATCTCTCACAGCAATTTTAGCCTGTTAGATGGTGACTCGCTGCTCGTTGGCTACACTTCCTGTGGGGGCACCCTAACTAGCCACGAAGTTGCGGCCAGGGCGCAACACATTGTAAGCAGCTGAGGGTGTCGAGAGGTGCGGCTCCGGTTTCACCATCACGGGGCTTTCTCCCAAGAGCAGGTTTCCCCGTTATCACGCCATTACTTGCAAAACACTTCCATCCTGGAGCGTATGTTCTGCTCTTGCGAATCCACTTTGGCCGGCCAGTTAAGGCAAGACAGAGGCGGGGGGTGTGTAACTGTGGTCCCCCTGGAGGTAGGGTACGTGGTGTCGCCACTTACCACCAGCTCGCCACAAGCTGCCCTGCGTTGACGGAATGCACTGGGAATCCAGTGAAGGATGGGGTCGTCACGTTCCGACGTCTTTTATATTATTATACCTAATGTCGAGTTGTCGTGACAGTTTGACTTTGTCAGCTTTTCCGATTACAAATATGTCGGGCCAAAAGTATTACGAATCGTTACGAATCGTTCAATTGTCGATTTGTCGCCCGTCACCTGTCACCTGTCGCTGACAATTGTAACTTTAGTGATACAGGGGTCTGGTGACAGACAGATGGACAGACAGACAGACAGACGGTCAGTGGAATTTTACCAATAGGGCTCCTTTTTTACCCTTTGGGTACGGAACCCTGAAACAAAGCTTGAATCTGCTCAAAAGCGTTTCTGTATGCTGCATCCCCTCAAGTTCTCCATGACACGTGTCAGACACAAGTCGTGTCACGTGACGACACATTGTAGTCACGGTTTTGATTAAATAGCACAATTAATCATGTGTGACTAACCACGATGTATTGAGGGCTTTGCGGATTTTGCTATTGTATAAAATAAAATTAGTACAGTAATACTCTATATTGATTACATAGAAGACTAAAAAGTGTCTTTGCATTATTCAATTCAGCACGTAATATGAAAGTACCTATATTTCGGAAAAAAAAAACTTAAGAATTTAATAACGTAATTAATTTTAGTTAATTTGTGATACAAATGTTATTGCAGGAAAACATACTATTAATTATATATTTACTTATGTTTTTTTATATGTCGCTATATTCAGTCATCAATGATCGATTATGTTATTTTAGCAATCATTTTATTAGATAACTTTTTATTTAAAGTTTATAAATTCCTTAGCTAAGGAATAACTAAACAAAACTTTAAAATAAATTTTCGTCAATTTTTTTTATTAGCTTATTAAGCATTATGCAAACAATAGTACATGAAAATATTAGTTTATTTTAATAGCTAAGCTAAGCTATAAAAATATATGTTTTTTGTTCGCATAAATCTTCCTAAGTAAAGAAAAAACTTTGTCGACATTTAATCAAAAGATATTCCCACGAGTAAGTACTATGTTCATAAGATTAATACATCTGATGACACCTCTACCTTTACTACAATGGCAGCATTTATGCCAATTCATCAATATAAAAGAAGAGCTATCGAGTGTTAACGAACGCAACCCCACGTCCCGTCACCCACAAACCCCTACTAATACATTAGTTCAGCATTTTGTATTTTATTGTCCCTTGGAATTATAGGCTTATGGCCCGCTATTGTCAAAGATTTATACTCTGATTCCCGTTGGTTTCCATGTTTTGTCCCTTTTTATTATTTTCGAGCTGGGTACTCTCATTTTTTAATGAAAAAATCGAATATGCTTACAAATATACGAAATCAAGTATTTAAATTAAAAGTAAGGAGATCATGTAAAAGAAAAAGAAACAAAATGTGCCTTATAATATACACCTGGACTCTCTCTCTCTCCCACCTCAGCGTATTCCCAGTTACATCCTCAGCTGTAGTGCTGAGAAACCCGGAGACCGCTTTCCGACTTTTTCTTCTCCACTTCGCATGGTCTTGAGAAAAACAAAAAACTATTTGCACTATTTGCACATAATATTTATAACTTATTATTATATTCTAGTTTGTGTGTTGTATGATACCTATTACGTATTTTGCTGTGTTTCGTAGAATCAAGTTAAAAGCACTTTAAAAATCATGCCATTTTATACGTATTACTACAAACTGGAGTGGTATCTGGCAGAAATAAATGAAAGAATTACTGACACTACCCAAAAATGGATTCAAAAAGTGAGATCCAACGGGAATAAACGGATTTATTCAATGCAACTTATTCACTAATTCACATTCGTGATTAGTAATATACAGTACTATGAGTTTATCATGTGAATTGTTTAACTAAATCTACAGTAATCTAAGACATAATTTTACTTTCTCGTCTCGAGCTTATGCAAAGTCATTATTTGCTGTCATGGCTGCTCATTTATGGAATGAATTACCATCTAGTATTAAAGAGTCAACTACCTTGTATTCCTTTAAAGCTAGGGTTAAAAACTTTTATGAAGATTCCTGACAAGCATTGAGTCATATATATATATATATATATAGATATATATATATATATAATATTTATATATTTATTGAAGTTTGGTTGTATATTTTATAATTCTGCCTTTGTATTGTTTTCTCTTGTATTTGTGTTGTGTCGTTTTTGTACATGCAATAAAGAATTTACATAACATAAAAACATATTACTGTTTTTCCTTTTTTGATAATTTTTTACATTAAATTGTAAAATTCGCATTGCATGTCACAAATTGCATTTTTTTATAATCCCCAATGAAAACTTTTATATTTTATCCTCATATAACCCAACGACATGTAAGTAAAAGAAATAGCTCTGACTAAGCGGAAAGTGTTTAAATTTTCATATTTGGACACAGAAAATGGCGGCAACAGTTTCCTAATTATGTACGTGCTGGGACTTCACTCAACATGCTGTATATTAGTTTGTTACTTCTGGCGAAATTCTTGCTTGTGGAAAAATAGTGGTGAACCTACTTAGATAAGTATGTTTTACCAGAAGAGTGACTTGCGAAAGAGAAACAAGGCGACGTAATTGGCCAGGTAACAAAAAAATATGAGTTACAATACCCAGCACGTAAGTTGAACAAAAAAGGCGGCTGTCGGCGCATGTTTCATTGGAGATAAAAGTGTTAAAAGAGATTTTTTGGTCTTTTTTCATCGCCGAAATCATTTCTATCTGAAGCTTGGATATAAATGTTATAGAAATGTGATTCTAAACGGACAAACAACGTACAACAACGACCGCCATTTTTGTTCAACTTACGTGCCGGGTATTGTACACACCTTATTTCCATTTAAAAGACCATAGCCAGTACTTTAATGAACAGTAATAAAAAAATGCAAAGTTAAGTATTTTTTTTAGGGATGCTTAAAATTTCACTTGAAGTTTCACGTTCACAATGAATAGTTAAACTAGCATATTTTTTGCAATATTTAGTCTTTGCAACTCTGGTGGTAGGTAGAAGTAAAACGGCAATAAATAGATCGCCTAGGCATTTCATTAGCTGGCTAATTTAACCCGATGCAGATGCTACGACATACATATGATAGGAACAGAAACAAGGTTTCTAGTAAAACAGAATTCTGCTCCAAGAATTAAATAATAATTACTAGGCTTTTGCAGGCACTTGTATATGTCAACAAGTTAAGTATACATAACATCTATTTTTTATATTAATATTTTGTATATTTAAATTCTCTTTATTTATTGTAAATCTCCAGTTAGGTCGTTTATAATAAATCTATAAAAAGTTAAATATACTAAAAAATATACACATATTATAAAAAATCTAACATAGCTACCCGCTGGCGGCGGGGCAAGGTTCAAGCTACCGGCGTTAGGGCTGCAGAGAGAAAACCTCCTGACAATGCATGCCCCAAGTATCTGACCCTTGAAAATTATTGTTATGAATTAAACGGTTTAGATACCCACGTAGAGAGTCAACTACGCTTTAATTCTAATAATGTTAGTGTCTCTTGTTAGTTTTAAACAAAACATATTTTAATTATTTTAAAGAAATCTCGCGAAATTGATTGGTCGTTAACATACAGCCTCGCTCAACTGAAGCGAAGCAAAAAAAGCCTTTAAGTCGGAAAATATGGATAACAAAACAAACACATGCCCATAAATACGTAATCTTCTAGTCACTAAACCCCTTAACACCACCTAAGCAGCACTAAGTATGAAATATTACCGGAAATTTTAATGAAACAAACAGTGGCCCCGTATTATATTCGCTCTTGTTAATTCCTACTTTTGTTGTGTTGCTGCGCATTAAATAAAGAGCTTGCCATCTGAGGCCAGAATTAATTACTGTTAGTACCTTCTTGAAAAGATAAACTGGGTCGAAGTTTTATGGTTGCGTTAATTTTATTAAAATAAACCGAATAAAACTAGTGGCTCTGTAAGCTGCAGACCTCGTGAGTTTGTCTTTGCATAGCTTTCAAAACTGAATTAATGTTCACCACGCATCTAAAAATCGCCATTTTGAAAAAATCATAAACCTAAATGGATGAAAAAAAAAATTCATTGAACCTGTTCACAAAATTTCACGAGAATCAATTCTGAAATGTGCCCTTCATACGAGAATAGCCTGACGGAATTGCGAAAACATTTTTGCCCTAGCTGCAACGGGGACGCTTCGCTCACGCTGAGCTGACGCTTAGTTTACGCTTACGCATAGCTCAAGCTTAGCTAACGCCGTGGTCACGCTTAGCTCACGCTCATCATTTGATAGTCCCTGATTTTTCGACTTTGCATGATCTACTTTCCGGCCAGGCTCCGGAGGTTAGCTAAGGAAGCAACCAGGAACATGCTAAGAAGAATATTCTTGTAATTTAAAAGCTTACACTTGTCGGTGGAGTTAAGTGGAGATGCCTCTATTCCATTTTTCTCTCTACCATCTTTTTATGTTTGTTACTCCCGACTTTCCTTAAATTTGTTAGTACAACTTCATTCCTTGATCATTCTTTATTAGTATTCGTTTTAATTTTTCATCTGCTATTATTCAGAAGAAGGTATAAGTAAATTCCTAGAGTTGACTTAACGGAAACTGTGTGCAAATGACGTATTTATCACGCGAAGCGTGCAATTGAGTGCTAATATACTACATTTACATTCAGCTAATACTCGTACAAGCTCACCGTCTAAGCATCTGTGTAAACTCCAATTAATCATAGAATGGAGCTAAATACACTGATTAGCGGCCATAGAGTTTGTAATAGGGATTGAAAGTTGAGTAAACCAGCCTTTAGGGTAAAAATCCACTATGGTGATTTTAAGTTGCTGAAACTATATTACGTGGGGCGCACTATAAGTTTCCGGAATGAATATGAAAAAATACTATTAAAGGTACAAAATTAATTTATTGTTTTTCAAAATAATCTCCCTTGGCGTCTATGCACTTTTTCATTCGATGAAAGCAGTTTTGAAAACTTTTGTGCCACTCCTCTGTGGTGACCTCTGAAACGTGTTTTTCATACTCCTCGACAGCCTCTTCTGGTGATGAAAATCGTTGACCGCGTAATTGGTTCTTAATTTTTGGGAACAGAAAAAAGTCACAAGGTGCCAGGTCGGGACTGTATGCAGGATGACTCATGAGTTCTACATTTTTCGCCTTCAAAAAGCCGTTTGTCTGTCTGGCCGTGTGAGAACTAGCATTGTCGTGGTGCAGGATGATACGGCGTTTACGGTTATTTTTACGGAGTTCGTCAATAACTTCCGGCAAACAAATGGTCGTGTACCAGTCACTATTCACTGTACGACGAATCTCTAAAGCAACAGTAGCCACGTGTCCAGTTTGATAATAAAAAGATGCAATCATCCGCTTAGATGCACTTTTCACGCGCGCCACTTTGGTTGGTTTCGGCTCATCTTGAAAGACCCATACGCTCGATTGCTGCTTTGTTTTGGGATCGGAGCAATAAATCCATGTTTCGTCACCTGTTACTATGTCCCACACCAAATTTGACGCACCTTCGTTGAATCTGGTAAGCATGGCACTGCACCAAGTGACGCGGTCCGTTTTTTGAGCCTCGGTCAAGTTGTGTGGGATCCACCGCGAGCACAGCTTTCTCACACCCAAATGTTTGTGTAGGATTAATTGTATTTGACTCATGCCTATTTCTAAGGATGCGCGAATTTCATGGTAGGTCACATGCCTGTCTGTTTCAATCATACGGCGCACAGCATCGATGTTTTTGTTGGTCACAGCGGTGGACGGCCGACCATCGCGAGATTCGTCACTGAGATTGATACGACCACGCTTGAATTCTGCAAACCAGCTATAAACAGTTGTCTTGCATGGTGCTTCATTGCCAAAAGCTGTTTCAAGCCGAGCGATGCTCTGTTGAGCTGTCAAATTACACTTAAAATCGTAGAAAATCATACTACGAAAATTTTCCCGAGTTAAATTCATGTTGATGCAGACACACAATTTTTTAAATGGCGCGTCAAGGTAAAAACAAAAGACAGTCAGATGAAACAAACTGCATTCAACAGCCAAAGAGTTCTATTTTCAAATGTTGCAATAAATTTTTAAATATTGTTTATGTAAGTGGCCAGTTCCGGAAACTTATAGTGCGCCCTATGTACTAACTGATTATATATTTTATTTTACAGGCGTGAATTCGAACCTCACTCGTGGCGAAAATTTATATTCACGTATCATTAACTTCTAGGAATTTATATACATTACCTGTTTCGCAACTGTCGATCAATATTACCATAACAAAACCAGCAATGTATATCAAAGCAGCATCTAAATTTAAGCAATTGGATTTTCACTTTATACTGTTTTGTAATTACTTGTCTGATGAACATGACTGGGCTTATTAGATTGTTTGTATTTGCAAAAGTTGGTACAAAAATCTTATTTATGGGGCAAACTTAGCCTATGGGTTTTGCGGCCTTGGCAGATATTAAAATCAGAAAAATCTTATATACATTAACATTGAACATATATGTGAACTTCGCGTCTATATTTATAATCTGTAAGTGCTCAAACGTCGTAGATTATAAGGAACCAATTTTATCTAAAGGGGTATCTGACTTTTACAAGCATAAGTCGTTTTTATAATTCATTTCTTTAAAGAAAGTTATTGTTTGCTTTTAATTAACTACAAAAAAAAAAACATCAAAATAGGTAGATTGATTATAAAATTAATTCATGTACATTAAATACCACACATATACACACGTATGTATCAAAAATATCCCCTTTTGAAGTCTGCCAAAAAGTAAAATAAATGTCAAACAATGAAAAAGCATAGTAAATATCCAAACTTAATCGTAAAAGTCTTCCCCAAACGTACCATCTGTGTGGATTAACGCTGATTTAAAATTAAAATAAGCCGCCTCTACACCCCTCTAGCACAAGGTATGGATACTAACAGATTCGACCCTTCCTACTATGCATAAATTAATAAATTGTGAATATTAGGACATTCTCCAGTTTCTTTTTCTCTGCCTAATTAACGCGGAGTTTTTTTTTCCCTAAAAAAACGACGCTTTACTTTGGCGGAGAACAAAACCATAATATATTTGCGATATTTTTTTTACTTTTAGTGTTAATTGAAAAAACTTGAGGATGACCAAATAAACTATACCTCGTTATCTTGGCCAAGTCTGAAAAGGATCGTGAATTATTAAAAAAAAAACAAGAAGTACTGAAAGGTGATCATCAAAAATAACTCATAAATACATATAAAGCGACAGATTACGCTGATTGAGCTTGTCTCAAAGTAAGTTACTAGCTATAAATATGGCCCGAATAGCAACACATAGTATTGTGTAACATATATACAGGCCAATACATCGGCAAATAAATAAAAATTTGAAGTCTCTTATTCTGGAGTTACAAATTTACTAATTTTAAATCAGTTTCTAGGCATTAGCTAGACTGTAAAATAAAACAAATTCATAAGTTATCTTTCTATAATTTTTTTTATTTTTTACTGCTATCTTGCGACAATGTGGGGTAGCACCCTTATTAATACATTAATAGTCGCCGAAAATAGTCGGGTCACGTACTAATATTACCTCCTTGTAATTTGTATGTTAATAATTGATCAGTCTCCCTTTATTAGTGGAGTTAAATGGAAAAAATAATGGAATGATTGGAGTATTGTTTGAAATTACTGACCAGTGTTGTGATGATGAGTTACAAGTTTTGTTTGAATGAGCAAAGCAAGCGAAGTTCTCTAAATCTATTTGAACAAACCGGCCATTGTATGTAAGTTTGTTTAATCATAATTCAAGTTATTTTTGATCGGAGCTTCATGAAACTTAGTAGGCGAGTAGATGTATCAATAGAATTTTTAAGTTCTAACATGAGCCAAATCGGTCAAGGACTTGTCAAAAAAAAAAAAAATATTTATATTACAAAAAGTCTATAAAAATACAAAAATAAATGACATTTCATTATAAATAAAATAAAACATAAATATATTTAAATCAACAATTATAGCAAGTATTTAAATAAGTAAAAAAAAAACTGTCTTTGTATAAAAAACTACTTGACTTTACCTATCTAATAAACTACCATACAAATTAATCTTTATTTGGTTAATTACTTTTATTTAGCATTAATAAATACAAAAAATCCGCATGCCGTTCCATTGTTTTCTGATGCAATGCCCTATCAGGGTTCATGTTGTACCTACTAATTTAAGAAGTGACTATGTAGAAAGTGATATATATGTATAATGTGAGAGCAAAAAATAAATTGAAATTGAAAATTGAAAATTAAAAAGACCTGGGGTTCCGGAGCTCATAGTTTGGGGTGAACTGCTAGTTATTATTGTTTCTTATATTTGTGCTACGGTATTGTTTATAACCCAAAAAGAGGTGTTATTTAAGTGTTTTGTAGTAATCAAATCGTACTCCAATGCAAAAAGAAAGAAATAGTGCAATTATTACTAGGTTTTACAAGTACTGTGGGTATTTTTAGGATTAACAAGGTAATTTATGTATTTTTTATTAATTGCATTGCACTAAAAGTATTCTTGAAATATTGTCCATAAATCATTTTTTTTTTCCTTAAAAGATTATTTGTTAGTTGTGCACAAGTTTTATCTGTATTTAGTTAGACTCAAATCTCAAGAAAAATCTGATTTTCTATCCATATTAAAGGTCAATCTCACCTCCTTGTTTTCACTTAGTTTCTTTATGTTGTCCTATTTTCTTTTTACCCGACTGTGCCAGAAGGACGATTATGTTTTTTGAGAGCATGTATGTGTATGTATAATTGTTTGGTATGCTCTGCGGCCTGAACGGCTCGATGGATTTAAGCTTGAAAGGTGTCATTAGATTTGTATTAATTCTGAGAGTGAAACTGGGTATATAAAAATTCTGTCAGTTTTTTTTTATAATGACTTGTTTGTTTGAATTCTATTTATTAAAGTATGATGTATATGTATGTTAAATATGGGTAGGTAATTATTGTATACAAGTATGTTTATTATCTTGACCACCCGCACTACCTAAGCACAACACATTTCAGTGTATATTTTTATATGCCAATCACTATAACGAGCTATTTAACAACAAAATGTTATCGGAACTACACGACAATCCTTTTTATCACTTAACCAAAATATGCTATTGCCAACCGGGTCATTATTAACAGCTATTCGCGATCCATCGGTTAGCAAATAATTACGCTAAATCCACTAAATACTAATCTACTGGTATTTGATCTATTTGTACTGAAACGCAATTTGGTGTCATAACGTTAAAAGCTACAAACAAATTTTTGTCGATTTCAAATTACCTTACTTTATTCTGTATCGTGTCGTTTGTTTTTGTTTCGCTTCAAAGCACTTAATCTAATATTAAACACGAGTATTGGACACTTTGACACACTAAAATTAATATCAATTAAGTAGGTACAAAAGTAATGAAGTTTAAATTTTATAACAATATCAATAAATTGATTGAAAATTGATCGGAGTTTAGTTATCTATCCAAAGGTCCCGGGTTCAATCCTCAGTCAGGGCAAGTTGGAAAATGGCCTTTTTCAAATTGTCCTGGGTCTTGGATGTTTATCTATGTATGTATTTATTTTAAAATATAGTATCGTTGAGTTAGTATTTCATAATACAAGTTTCAAACTTACTTTGGGGCTAGAGGTCAATCGGTGTTATGTATCCCTATATATATATATATATATATATATATATATTTATTTATTTATCTATGGGAAAAAACCCATCAAAAACCTAAAAAGTGAACTTAAAAACGTAGTTAAACTCATTTTTGCGCTGAGTTTACAGCGCAGAAATAAGTTTAACTACATTTCAAAATTCACTTTTTAGGTTTTTAATGGGTTTAAATTACCTTATCTAAGTATATATATTACAAAAAGTTAAAAATGTGTGTACTCACGTACTTACCGTAATTTATTATTAACCAAGTATGTTTGTCGTCTATATTGTAAGTGTAAGGTAATAATAATAAATCTAAAAAATAAGATACGAAAATAATTACATCTCAAGACATGAAAATTCAAGTTGATGGCTTTTGGAACTAGCTATTCAATTGAGGAAATGTCCGAGTTTGACGATGAGTTATGGTGACCCTACTTCGTGTACGCACCGCCATTCCATTTGTGCTGAATGCGATGATTTGTGATTTGATTTATCAATTGAATCGATGATTTTCGTCGAGATCCATTAGTGTCGTGTACATTTTAAAATTGAACTTTAACATCATTTATATACTAAACGAAGGATGCGTGGTGAAATACTTTAAGATTTTTAAATTAAATAATTAAAACAGGGTTTTATTTATAGGTATAGTTTGTAGTTAAATGCTATCTTTGGTTTCATTTATTTCTTTTATTGTTTATAAACGATTAAAAAAAAGCGAAGGTATATCAACTACTTTATTCAATTAAGAACAAAGAAGAACCAAATCGCAATATTCATGCATATAAATGCATGCATATTGCGATTTGGAGTATCGTGTATCATCATCATTGGCAAACTTCTGTTTCACAGTATTCAATGATAAAGACAGAACTATTTCCAGCAGCAACAAAATGAGAGTGATGACAATTACATAGTAATGCTTGTTGTACTTCTTGATTACGAGCACGCTTATGAAATTTTTGAAGATAGAATATTAATAAGTAGATTTTGATAAATGTCTCTGATTTTGAAAACATTTACGTAAACGTAAAAAAAGCAAAATTATATTTTTTTATCGATTTATTAATTTTGGTTTCTAGTTGACTGAAAAAGTCAATTTTAGAATTAATAAAAAGATTTTTATTACCATAGGGTTTTTTTAAATAATTATAGCTTCTTTTATTATGAGGCCAATCATTTTAACGCAATATTTGACATAACACTCGAACAAATGTTCTTACATCACGCCTACATTTGCGACATAAGTGACGTCACTCCTGTCCGGTCTTTCTAAGGCGCTCCGAGCGCCGTCGGACGTGACTTTATAACTTTTATGTTTTACATTAGCAAGGTAGTTTTTTCGTAGATGTGTCTATTTTTAGGAACTCTTTCCGAAGCACAACGAAAAAAAATATATGCGTATTCCCTATTTGACGGCGAAAAACAGATATTCATTTTGATGCACCATTAAGTACGTTCTACTAATTCTACTCTGCATTCATTGCTAAATTGCACGAAATAAAAGGATACAATGTACCACCACATGTAAAGGAAACAGGCATAATTAATTAATTTATTATGCGCGTAAGTAATGTACCACGTTTGCTTTACTGCTGAATTTTGGTTCAAATATTAACGTATCGTGGAAATTATGTTAAAGTTTTATTTCATTCTGAATAAATTGAGTTAGCGGATTAATAAATTTTATTTCTCGAAAATATTTGCTCTTATTCGACGACCTCCGTGGCGTAGTGGTTACCATGCTAGCCCGCCACCCAGAGGTTCCGGGTTCGATCCCTGGTCAGGGCAAGTTGGAAAATGGCCTTATTCAAATTGTCCTGGGTCTTGGATGTTTATCTATATATGTATTGGTTTTAAAATATAGTATCGTTGAGTTAGTATCCCATAACACTCGATCCGTTATTTGACAAAGCCTCTAGCTGTTTGGCATTACAGCTCGGTTTGTGAAACAGCGAATTACTTAAATGCATGCATTTAAGTTTAACATCTGAATCTTAATACGCTGAATGGCGTAAAATATTTGTATTTATAAATTTCTAAAGATAAATATAATTTAGGTCTAGAAAGCGTTGGCGCGATGACTTGGACGCTTGTCAGCGTGATTGGTCAGAAGCTGCTCTGGATAGAAAAAAATGGCAGAGACCTTTCCCCAGTACTGAGACAGTACAGGTTAATAAAAAAAGATATTTTTTTGGCAAACATTTATATTTCAATATTGTCACTGTGAATACAAGCTCATATTACGAATCTGAGTTAACTACAGTTCAATGCTATCTCATATTTCAAATACTTTACCCGTATTAATGAAAAGGGATGCCTTTGTCACTAAATCATGCATTAAAACACACTTGTGGGACATAAAATATATGAAAATACTATTATGACGGCTATTAAAATGACAATAACTTTGGAAGCGGTCCAATTCCATAGTCCATAACTTTTGAGTGAAAATGAATACTTCGCATACTTGTATTATTAGTTATTCCAAGCAAAGGGCTTTGAATAATTAAAAAAACCAGCCAAGTGCGAGTCGGACTCGCGCACGAAGGGTTTCGTACCATTATCTATAAAAATCATATTTAATGTATGGGAGCACCACTTAAATATTAATTTTATTCTGTTTATAGTATTTGTTGTTATAGCGGCAACATAAATACATCATCTATGAAATTTTCAATTGTCTAGCTATCACGGTTCATGAGATACAACTTGGTGACCGACAGACGGATGGACAGCGGATTCTAAGTAATAGGGTCCCGTTTTTCCCCTATGGGTACGGAACCCTAAAAACGAATTATAGCTCTATCGTTATTGACCGAGTGAGCGAAACGATCTTTTGTCTGTCTGTCTGTTCTCGCCTACAGGTCGTATTTCTAAACCGATTCTCATGAAATTTTGTGAGCAGGTCCGGTAATTATATAGAATATTTTTGTGGAACTAGTTATTAGATTTTTTTTAAAAAGGCGGAAATCTTGGCGTTCGAAACTAAAAAAATTTCATATCTTAGCTATTTCAAAAAAAAAAATCAAAAATGTCATTAAACTTTTTTGTTATTCTTATCAAGATGCAACTTTTTTGTCTGTCTTTTTTATACGATAAACTTGAACGTATTTATAGTCGGCGATTCGCCCAAAAGTTGTCTTGAAATCAATTTTCTGTATATTTTGTATTAGTGCATTCAGTATGATGTCGTAAATATAAATCTATGGGATGACAAGTACGAAAATGGTGGTTAGTAAGTAACAGCGACGTTCGGCGATACAGAGAAAAAATATTTTTAAATATTTTTTCTCTGTATCGCCGAAACATACCGAACATACCATGTGCGGTATCAAATGAAAGGGGCTTTATGAGTGGAAATGAAAATGCCAAACTCTCGATAGGCCTATCGATAGTATTGATAGCTGTTTTCATCATTTCAGTCGCATAACGTCCACTCCAGGACATAGGCCCATTCTCCCAAGGATTTCCAAAATGACCGATCTAGAGCGGCCTGCGTCCAGCACATTCCAGCGACCTTATTCAGGTCGTCAGACCATCTTGTGGGTGGGTGTCCTTCGCTTCGCTTGCCAATATGTGGTCGCCATTCGAGAACCTATTTGCCCTATTCGCCATCGGTTCGTCACATAACTGTTTTAGAGCAATACTATTGATTACCAACAATACTATCGATCGAAAAACTACCGATCCCATCGATAGATCAATAGTTTGAGCACTAGTACCAGCTGCTTCTCTTCCCGCGCAGATTTTTAAAGCCAATCGAGGGAATGGTTGTAAATTCGAATCTTTATACAAAGAGGAAGGGACGTACGTGTAATAAATTGAACCACGAACTCACTATAGTATAATGAAATGAAAATAACAACCAAATAACTAAACAAGTAAATATCTAAAAATATATTTTTAAAACAAGCTTTTATCTAGGTATAACATCCTAAATAGGTTAAAGTGATCCTTAAAATGAATCAATCGAGCCCAAACTCGTTGGGGTTATATTGTTTTATCACAGAGACGCCATGACCACCTTCCGCTCCATCATCAGATCAGCTCAATTCAGCTCAATCGGAAACCGAAAAGTGGGTCAAATTCAACTTGCAAAATTTGATTACAGACAGACAGACTGACAACGGGACAGGTGAAACTAAATAAAAGCTTGTAAAAAAATGGGTGATTTGGTAATGTAAAAATATATAGCTGAGTTTCGTATGTTGATTTTTGACTTTGTAATACAACCCGTAATAAATCAAACCATGGGCTGTACTAGATCACTATAGTATAATAAAATCAAAATAAAAGTGAAACAGCAAAAAAAATCGACATTTCCATACGAATTTCCCGAGCTATATATGGAAATTCCAAAAAAATTTTTGAACCTTTTGACTCTTATTTTAATTTCATTATACTATAGTGATGTAGTATAGCCCGTGGTTCGATTTATTACGGGTATGTCTCTTTCACGTTGTATTACAAAGTCAAAAATCAACATAAGAAACTCAACTATACATCTTTACATTGCCAAATCACTCAACTTCGCGCATAAAACAATTAAATATAAATAAATACATATATGGACAAACTACACTGATTGAGCTAGCCCCAAATAAAGTTCGAGACTTGTGTTATGGGATACTAACTCAACGATACTATATCATATAACAAATACACAAATAGATATACATCCAAGACCCAGGACAATTTTAAAAAGGCCATTTTCCAACTTGCCCTGACCAGGGATCGAACCCGGAACCTCTGGGTGGCGGACTAGCATGGTGACCACTATTATGACATAGCAATGTATTCTCAGTCCACACATCTAATTTTAATATCAGTATAATTGTAAGGTTGACGTTTTTGGAGAAAATGCTGCAGTACAGTTTGTTACCGCTTCTTCTGTACTTTGCGCTTTGGAGGCGGCAGTAAACTTAGTTGTAAGTAAATGATCTGACGTCAACAACTAACTATTAAGAAATCGAAAGAAAAAAGAAATGACAATTATCAAGTGATATAAAAATCCAAAGATAAATAAATGATTTTTGACTTTTTTGACTACGCCACGGAGGTCGTCAATTGAATCTGCATTGTTTGTGCACTGCAAAATCTGTGATTAAAATATTTTTTTCTCGTGCGACAATTGTGTAGTAGACTTAATGTCCAGAAATGAACTTCTTACATGGCAAATATATCCTTTCCTTGTTTTGTAACTTTCAACTCATCTGCTCTTGGAATAGGGTAGCTTACTTTACTTTCGGGATGTTTGTGCTATGTTTGTCCCAGTACACCTTCTTTCCCCTGGGATCTTGACAAGTTATGATTGATGACAGGACACGGTGACTCTCCGCTGAGTCAGAATATTCATATTATTGTGTTATGTGGCGGATGGAATGTTAAATTAGGATTCCTGTAGAGGGAGAGAATTCTCCCTCCAAGTCACGGAGAATTCGGCGTTTACGTGTTTGCATGTTCAATTGTCGAATTCCAAACGAATTGAAACTTCATGTAATTTGGTTGTTTATCAATATATATATTATAATAAAACAGTAAAAATCGCGTCTGTACTTTTAATGAATTTATGAAAATGTAGGCGATACAAAAAAGAAATAATCACAAAAAAATCAAAAAAAACGTCTGTATGTATGTTCACTCTAATCTTCGTAACTTCTGGATGGATATTCACTTGGTTTTTAGTAATAAATTAAGCTCAGCTCAGAGCAACATAAAACCTTTATTAAAATCTGATATCAAGAAAAAAGATACCTAGTGATAACAGGTTTAGCTGAAATTACATTGCTATCAAGCGAAGGAATGCAGCCAGCGTTCCTACTTCATGTCTCATAATTATGACAATTTTGTTTAATTTTCAGTTTGATTCATAAAATGTAAAATTTTATTTAATGATTGTGTTCTTTAGATCACGCACCTAGTCACGTGAGATATGACATTGGAGAGATGGTCTAATAGAGAGGTAAAAGGTAAAAGAGACGGCAGGCCCAGCTAAAGTGGCAGTTTTTCGCTAATTTGCTTAACGTTCTTACTCAAAACTGTATACAGTAGTTCATAAAATAGTTTGAAGGGTTATCTAGGGCTTGATCATAGCAAAATTTTAGATGATATCTTCGTTGCCTTTCAAATAATTTATTTCAAATGGGGGCAGTACTGGACCCTCAAAACTTCATGTATCCCCTTAACTGAAACTGCGTAAGGTTCAGCGTGACCACCTCAAGAAAGGTGTGGCACTGCCGGGCCGTCGCAGCCGCGCGAGCGATCGTCCTCAGCGCACTTTTCAAGGAGCGTAGCCATGCAACGAGCGGCGAGGTCATGTGCTGTAGACCTTCTAACGAAAGCTAGTGATTTATAAACTTTGTGGCATTCCACTAAAGAAAGCACTTCCACACACAGAGCCATAGTTAAACAGCATCTATTAAATGACTTATCATAATTTAATACTAATAAGGAGAAGCGAAAGTGTAACATGTGAATTCGCATACAATTATCATACCGTATTAAGTGTCCCAACATATTGCCACGCCCATTTCCAATGACCTGACAATGTTATGTGTCTTTTATCAGCTTTAACAAAGGTAAACATAGGTAAATAAAACAAAACTCTTTAGATAAAAAGATTGCCACCGGTAATAGTCTAGCTACGTGGTTTTAGGATAACTGTTATGGTTCTGGCCGTTCAATAAAAAGTCCATTTCGACAAACTCCCAACAACACGAATATCTAACCAATTCCGACGCACGTGGTTGTCACTTGGTGAATTGATGAATTGAATACGGTTCGTTAGGTATTTATAGTGTTGCCTTGTTTATGGCATGGTTGAGTTATTAAAAAATAGGTCTTGTTGAAAAGAATCGTATGACAGCAGAAAAAGCTTTTTTTCTCTGTGGTATTTCCAAAAATGTAAGTAGTTCTGATTTCATAATAAAAAATCAACCATTATCAGATAAATAACGAGTCGATACAATTATAAAAACCGGCAAAGTGCGAATGGAACTCGCACGCGAAGGGTTCCGTACCATTATCTTTAAAAAATCACGTTTTTTGTATGGTAGCCCCACTTAAATATTTATTTTATTTTAAGTATTTGTTGTTATAGCGGCAATAGAAAATAAATCGTCTGTGAAAATTTCAACTGTCTAGCTATCACGGTTCATGAGATACAGCCAGGTGACAGACAGACGAACAGATGGATAGCAGAGTCTTAGTAAAAGGGTGCCGTTTTTACCCTTTAGGTTAGGAACCCTTAAAAACAGCGATTACTTTTGACAAAATCAAATTTTATGATTGAAAGTAAATCTTAAAATGAAAAAATTGCTATAAGTTTAGCTTAGGCTTATATCTATGTGATGGTTTTTGCTAATGTCATCGTTTCAACGCCCGCCTTTGGAATAATCACTCATACCTACATGCAATAACTACTGTATACTTACTTGATTGCTCGAATGCCAAATATAGACATATTTTACGATAATTTTAAAGAAATTGTTATTTGTCCATTTAGTGTTAAGTATTAAAGATTTTTGACTCACGTGCACGTTTTGGGTAACTGTGAGTGCACAGGGTAATTTTTATCAATAAAGAATGAAGAAGAATAAATAAGTGTGTAATATTAAAATGCATTAACTATACCGCATTTAACAAATGCTCTAAATACAAATGTGTTACTTGGTAAATTGATAAATTGACTAAGGTTCACTAGATATTTAATAATATACCTAATATGGCCTTGTTTAGGAAATAGATGTGTTATTAAAGTCTTGTTGAGAGGAAGTTTCGTTATGAATATTAGTAAACACGTTTCAATCACGTTATATAGACGGGAAGCCGATGTTTCGATCTATTTAGACGATCATCATATAGGCGAGTGTTAGGAGCGGTGACCCGACTGTATCTCTGCCTGCTTTGCGCTTGTACAGGAAGTTCATGGTGATAGCAATTTTATTTCTTAGGGGTCCTATACAGAGTGACTTGACAAAACTATTATCGAAAGATGAAAAAAAAACGACTTTCATCATATTTTGTACGGGAGGACGAAGTATCTTTTATCAATGTTCAATATATTTTTTAAAGAAAATAGTAAAATGGACTGAACTTGCTCTTAAAATGTAGCTGGTATTTAAAAATTAACCCTGTATATCCCTTAATGAAAAACTATTGGATCAGTTTATATATATATATACCTAGATAACTCAATTTTGTAAGATACTCACAGTATAATATGGGTAAATAAATTGTCAAAACTAAAAACCGACTTCACTCCCGAACTACACCACTATTTTCAATAAAATTTCTACGAAATCATCTGACAAGTACGTCCTTTCAAACAAAAATTTTGTAAATCGGTCCAGGCCTCATCGAGTAATTAGTGAATATACATAAAAAAAATGCCGACGAATTGATAACCTCCTCCTTTTCGGAAGTCGGTTAATGATATAACTTTATTTGGTGTCTATTTACTAAGAGACTGACAAAACTATTTATGTGTCATATGCCCAAGGGTGTCCGAGCCTAAACAAATAAACTTTAACATTATAACTTACTTTCCCTGTTTACTGAGTCTCAGGCCGCCATTACCATAATATATCTAATCTATGAAGTAGCTTGGCTCGGCCGTATTCTTGAACTTTATACCTATGGCTGCTCCGGACAGATGGAGACAGTTGGCGACAGTCGGCGTCAGTCAGCGATAGATCGAGACAGTCCGCGATAATCAAGACAGCCTGCGACATTTGACGATAGTCGATGACAGTCAGCAACAGTTTTGCTCAAACACGACCTAATTAACATTTTACAAATCTCTGTGCTGTTTTAGCCCAGTGCACTTAGTTAATGATCTATAAACTGAATATAACAAAAAAACATGAATGTTAATACGGTTAAAATTCATTTGAAACCCTAGAAATAACGTGCATATATGACTGTCGCCAGCAGTAGTTGAATGTCGCTGACTGTCGCTGGCTGTCGCACGACAGTAATCGGGCGCGTTTGGAAAATTATAGTCCTCTAATCCTGTGACATTTGACTATAGCCGTCGACATTCAGCGACAGTCTGCGACAGATAGAGACAGTTGGCGACAGTCGGCGTCAGTCAGCGATAGTTCGATACAGTCCGCGATAATCAAGACAGCCGGGGACATTTGACGATAGTCGATGACAGTCAGCAACAGTTTTGCTTAAGCTATCGATAGTCTATCGATAGGATAGCGGACTTTTTTGACTTGGCCTTATTCTGGAACTTTATACTATATACTATGGCTGGTCGGAGCACTAGGGTTAAAAGTAAGCAGACATGCGTACATAATTTTTTATTGTATGAGTGTAGTTTTATATTTAGGGATAAAAAAACATAATTATGTTAATTTTATAATTATTTATTAATAGTCCCCCCTTGAGTGGCGGGATGTGGAAACTAGTAGCTGTACTAGTAGTTTAGGAGACATTTTTTTTTCTATTCTATCCTATTCTGAGTGGGTAGGGGAGTTAGCGGTATGTGCACATTATTACTAACATTTTACAACCCCTTTGTTGTTTTTAGTCTACTTCACTCAGTAAATAGTCTGCAAGCTGAATATAACAAAAAAACATTAATGTCAATAAGGTCTAAATTCGCTTGACATGTAAAAACTGTTTTCGATTATATGCACATCAATTTTAGAGTATCAAGAGAATTTCGATCTTATTGGCATTTTACAACCCCTGTGCTTTTTTTTAGTTTAGTGCACTTAGTTAATGATCTATCAGCTGAATATAATATAAAAAACATGAATTTCAATAAGGTTAAAGCTTGAAACTCTACAAATGACGTGCATAATGACTGTCGCCAGCAGTATTCGAATGTCGCTGACTGTCAATGAATGTCGCTGACTGTCGCTGATCGTCGCCGACTGTCGCTGGCTGTCACGCGACAGTTTTCGACAGTAATCAAGCGCGTATGTAAAATTATAGTCCTCTAAGCCTGTGATCTTTGACAACAGCCGTCGAAAGTCAGCGACAATGTCATTTTTACAGTAAATACAAATCTAATGACACCTCTTAAGCTATAATCCATCAAACCGTTCAGGCTGCAGAGCGTGCTAACCATAATACATACATACTATCGAAAAACATAACCTTCCATCTGGCGCAGTCAGGTAAAAATTATGATTCACTTTTTTTCATATTTAACGCGCAAGGTCACGCTAAACGTGGCCTTTGGATCTTAAGGTCCTGGGTTTTGTAACCCCGTTAGAGATGAGGATATAATAACAGATACATTATTATATCCTCATCTCTAACGGGGACTCTCTTCTGTTGTATATGACAAAAGGCAAAAAGGTATTCGACCAAAGAAAAAACTTCATTTGCCAGGCAAATTAAAAAAAAAACCCCGTCTTGAACCGGACAGGGTTTTTGTTACATACAATATGTAACAAAAACCGCAAAGCAACTCAGACCGTCAAAATAAACGACTCTTCTTATGGGACCAATGCTTGAAACTCGAAAAACAAATCGACATTTTCATGCAAAAGTGTGAAATTGTCGATTTTTTCTTCGAGTTTCAAGCATTGGTCCCATAGAAAAAGTTGTTCATATTGACGGTCTGAGTTGCTCCTACAAGGATCGGGCAGGGTTTTTGTTACATATTGTATATGCGTTTACCCCCAAAAACTTTTGAAACACTGAACCTATTTCCATAAAAATTAGCTTAGAATCATCTCGATCAAGTCAGCTTTTATACAAAAATTAATATCAGTCCATTCGTGTAGACATTGATACCCCCTTTTTTTTTCTTTTGGGCTTAAAATAGACACCAGTGGTGTTGGGTAAGACTTTGGGCGAGTACAGGTATAAAACTATGAAACGAATGAAATACCTACCAATAAGGTTCTATAAAAGTCAATAAGCTATTCAGATAACCGCCTAATAATTCGCATATTTTTATTGACAAATTGTGAGTACAAAATATGTCTCTGAGCGTGTTCATTAAATTTTTTTTATTGTGAGTGAATTTGAATAATCACTGAAACTTTTAGTATTTTGAATATTTGGATGTGTGCAATCTTATGAAATGCTGTTAGTTTTCGGCTTATGAAAATAGTAAATGGACATTTTAATGCGCAGTCCGCCGATATATGTAGATTATATTTTTGTTATTAAAAATAAATGTGTTCCTCTATATTAGAAACCCCTAAGGAAACTCGATAGGAATCGACTAGTAAGTAAGCCCCGCTCCTGAAAGGCACAGATGAATTTGGGCCTGAATCAAGTAAAATAATAAGTTATAATAAAACGCAAACCGTCAGTAGTGCTTACTCTGAAAGCACTAGAATTAATTAAAACATTCATAATTACGAGTCGTACCTCTGTTTTCGTGTTAATAAAGTTTTATGACAAAATAGGGCAGGCTTGACTGTATTTACATTCAAAATATTATGTTCAACTGGCGACTTGATAAAGAATCAAAAATCAAATGTTTATTCATTAGGTAATTAGGCCTTTGCAAGCGCTTTCGAACATGAAAAAGTTTAGAATAGGTTTATTCCGTGTAATGATTATAATAAAAAATATTTTCCTGTAGCAAAAAAATAATACTTATCATACAACTTCACTAGTATCATGCATTAGGTTCACATTGACCAAACATTGGTAAAGAATCAGATTTCGTTCACATTTAGTGAAGTTGTACGGGGAGTAACAAAAAAATACCTTGTAGGTTGTAGGTTCTAAGTTTTACTGATTTATTGTCGATTAAACAGATTTTATATACATAGTAAAATCATCACTAATGTACTCAAACTAGATAATTAAATAAGCAACGGTGAAAAAATACCAGGTGAGTGGGGATGGCTTTCTACACTTTAATTTGATTTTCAACTTTATTGTAACATGAGTTAAATCAAATACCTTACTTGTAATATAGAAGTTAGTACTGTTAGGTGCAACAAGCCTAATGCGTGTTAAAGGAATAAGAGATGGTGGAGACAGCGAGGGTTAGCTCAGTTAGTAAAAGCATCCCCCCCAATGGGTTCCCGGTTTGTCGTACCGGGGGGGCTCAGTACCCGTGGTAGCCTCGAGCCACGGGGAACCTAAGAGGAACCCGCGAGGGGGCGCTCCTGCTGTCGTCAACCAGCAGTAAGCGCCCACATTGGGGCGGCGGCGTGGAGTCCCACATAACCCGACAGCCTCCCCCGCAGGCTGACGGGTATCCATAACAGGGATCTTTCCTCCGTAAAAAAAAAAAAAAGTTAGTAAAAGCATGGTCGTAAGACCAAGGTCGCTGGTTTAATCCCCGCTCACGTGGTATTTTTTCACCATTGCTTATTTCATTATTTAGTTGGAGAACATAAGTAGTCATGAGATATGCTTATCTAGGATGTTTATCTAGATTGATTAATTAAGAGCTAAGTTAGATCTAAGTAAGGCATGTACGTATATACTGCAAGTGAAGATATTAACAATCATTGACATGCTAATATAAGACGGTGAGGAAACCCTTCTATACGTTTCTCTTAATAGTCTTAAGTTCTTCATCATTAGATCTTTATCAAAATAATATGGGACCATTTAGATAATCATCGAAATCGGGTCACAATCGGCGAAGAAGATAAACTTACATAAAACATTTTTTTTTGCCAGGCAAAAACCCCATTTTTCAAACGTTCACCCCCAGTAACTTTTGAAATGATAAACCGATTTTCAAAAAACGTAAGTAAGAATACCACCGCAAGGAAATTTGCTTTTACATAAAAAAAACGCTTGTAAATCGGTCCATCCGTTCAAGAGCTACGATGCCACAGACGGACAGATGTCAAACTTTTAACACTCCTCTTTTTGCATCGGGGATTTAAAACATTGAGTCGAATTGGTAAACTTTTTTTTTTTTAATGTAGTTAAAAAGAATTGATTGCTTGTTGTGCATGGAATTCAACAATATTTTGTTAGGTTTAAGCCATGACCCGTAAAAGCCCTAATATATTACTTAGCAGGCTTGTAATGCGACTAGCCAGTATATTTCAATATTAATCCTTTTAGGCTTACATAATATTGAAATACACTGGCTAATATTGCTGGAGACTATGTTCATTGTAGGTTTGTAACTTCATTATACATACTTAAGTCTATGTTGATAAATTCAGGGCTTCGTATCTCAATTACAGAATCAGGCTCCCTAGTTATTTAAAAAATTATTCAACTTTATTTTATTTTTTTTAACAATTATTAACTGTAGAAAAATAGAAAACAACTTGCAAACACCCAAAGGACTCATTTAAAAGCGCATTCCAGAACGAAATAGCAAAATAGATGGCAGCCGCGTCCGCTCGCCCTTTCAGGCCGCGGTTGACATCAACTGCGTGCCTCGCACCACGCAAACGCTGAAAGCGGTAAACAAGCGACGGCCGCCATACAGTTTCCGATGGTAAAATTATAAATAGGCGCTAGTCTGAGACCAATCATAATATAAAAATAAAGATAAATTATTTTGCTTAACATGTGTTACAAGCAAGATGCATATTTACATTTCATTTCGTCCAATCATGATTTACCATCACAGGTGTGCAAATTTTCAGAAAGGCTTTCTAGCATAATACTAGAAAAGTATAAAATAAACTTAAATCAAAGTCATTACAATTTATTATATAAACAATATTTATCAACGCAAAGACTTTATCCTGCTACTATACTGCGTGGTAGTGGCACCCGTCAGCATCTGCAGATGTGCGCTTCTCTCGATTCCTTCAAATACTTCTTTAAGATTGACGTGTAAAAGTGCCTGTTAAGGTCTAATTACTGAATAAACATTTGAATCTTTGAACCAAGGTCAAATCTAGAAGATATTATGACGATTACTCAGACTTGTAGATCTAATGTTATGTAATATCTAATTATGTAATGTCTAATATAAATCGATGTAGTATGTTTTCCGTATAAATTAGTTTATATATTAAATTTATATTATATTAATTTATCTAGTAAACATAAGAATTCTTTTAATCTGTACACTTTGACGTCTACCCGTTATGTCTTTGTATCCTTTCGCTAATACTTGGTTAACTGGAAGAGATCCCATTATGGGATAAGTCCTTTTGTACCTACACATCAGCATCACTGTTTACAATCATTTACAATTTCAAACCATATGGTTTGATATTGTAAATGATAGTAAACTGTTTATGTACAATAAAGACATACAACAACAACAACCTATATATCATCACTTCATTAAGAGGAGCCCAGTGGAGCTCCGGGAGAGCGCAATACTAGCGCTTTCGCAAGTAAAAAATGTTTTTAGAAGGGTATACTTAAAATGATTATAATTGATTTAGATAATTGAGAAAAATATAATCGAGTAATAATAAAAATATTATTAGTAATATTTTTTTCCAATATCAGTTAACATTTTTTTTTATTTACAGTGAAGCTAACAGTGTTTAAAAATTGTTAAAATATTTAAACACTATTATTACGAAACTCTTTTAGAAAGTAGGAGGTTCCCTGAAAGACAAGGTTGCCTATTGCATAGGTACCTAATATACATGCATATATTCGTAGTCGCAAAGTTAGTAAAAGAACATTCGAGAACGGCGCATTATATTCCAGCACAATCGAACAAGTTTCAGAATAGTGAAGAACGTTCTAAATGTATGTAGAATATTTTAGAATTATTTAGAATTCCATAGTGAATAAATTATCTGAGAAGAGTGGTGGCGTTTCTCTTCATATCTCGAACCCCAGTTTTGTAACAATATTTACATGTACCTACACCTATTTTACTTACCTTATATTCATAAAAAATTAAAAACCGTTTGCTACACCTATTTTGGTTAATATGCTGCTACCCTCTTTTCAACATTTGACATTGAAAGAACGGGACAATGCATATTTGAACTAAAATAAGTAAATGGTTGAAAATTTTTTATGAATTTAGGGGGTTACTCTTTAATTATACCGGTTTCTAACTCACTCAATATAATAGGGTATATGCATGAAAAAAATATTTGTTATCTAACCAGTTTTTCCATAAATATTCAAAAGTAAATTACGAACAGTGAAAACAAAATAAGAATTGGTTAAAAAACGAACGAGATATAATAATTTTACGAAAATATGTCTATCTCATTCGCAAAAACGCCATTTTCTATGAAAAATGTATAGACGATGTGGACTTTGACGTCACCAGTCCATATCGGACTTCTCTTTCTAATTGAAACTTTAAAGTATCACATGTCCGTCGCTGATTAAGATATTTTATAAATTCTTTCATATTTGTTTACTGTGGTAAATAAGGATTTTATTAAACAAATAAAAAAAATACGTGCATATTCCCTATTACGGCGTTAACCTAATTATATTGTTTATTTTACGTAGTTCGTTTCAAAATTACCTTTATAATTGCATTTGTAATAAATAATATTAGTTAGACAAAGGGATCGTTGTCAAGACCGCTTTTGTCCATGTCCAATTAAAAAACCAAATGACTCTCATTTTAAATAATTTAATTTCAATTTAAAGCTTTTCATAATTAAATAGTTGAGGCAGAACACAAGCGTTCCAAAGTTATTATGTATTAAAAATATGCATTGAGTATGAACATTTTTATTCAAAAGTTTAAAATAAAAATGAAATGAAATTTTAAATTTGCTATTTATATTCTATTCGACATGTAGTCACGTGTCACTTTGTATATTGTTGACTCGTGGTATTTTGCTAAGTGAATATAAAGACAGAGTTCTGTGAAATAATTTTAAAGAGGATTATGTGAGATAGGTAGATAGATATTTTGTCATTATATAATCTATACAGGGCGATCTTTTTGATCACCAGCATCATCTAGTTTTTTGAACATGTCCTGTCCACAGAGTTGGGCAAAATGTAATTAAACTACTAATTACTAACTACAATTACATTTTGTAGTTAGTAATCGCAACTACATAATTACAAAAAGTAATTGAAAAAGTAGTTTAACTATAAAGTACAAAAAGTAGTTATAATCAAAATTACAAACTACTTTTTGAAACTACATATTTTATAAAGATTTACTTATAAATTTTCGTTTCTTGCTGACTTTTTACACTTACAATTTTGAAATACAACACCTTTGACAGACGCCCGCGGTATTAAATTCTTATTGTAATTTGTAGTTATAACTACTTAATTACAATTACAAATTACAACTACAGTAGTTTCAATTGCTGTAGTTACATTTAATATAATTTCAACTACTTGTAGTTAACTAACTACATGTAACTGTAATTTGTAATCAAACTACACAATAGAAGTTAACTACGCCCAACTCTGCCTGTCCATGATACTCAACCACAAACAATTCCAAACAGTTCCATCCACTATTTTTCATATATCATATGCTGTCACTCCATCTTATCTTCGGTTTGCCGATATTGAGTAGATAAGTAGTTAGATAATCATTACATTTGTATTATAGTTGAAGCACACGCCTATACATTAACAAAATAATAATGACAAATATTTATATTCATAAATATTTCGGGTACCTCATTGACACAATAAGGCAAAAACTCAGCATTAAAATTGGTCAGAGACCAAACGCTGATTTTTCAGTCATTACTGATAAGTAATGAATGACTCAAAAATCAGTATTTACTATCTGACCAATTTTAATTTTAAAGAAGAAGAGAATTACTTATTTAAAACAATGACCCATAACGCTAGTCCAGTGCATGCGGATTGGTGGGCCGTTTTGTTTTTTGATCAGTAGGATAAACCACAAACAAATGGAGCTGCCCTGGGATCTATAACCCGTGGTTGGATCCTGTGGAATTATAGTCAAAGTAGCATGTAGTGAAATAAAAAATAAGAAACGCCTTTTGTGTAGTGGAAAGTCCACTTACAACATTTAGGGACTTTCATAATTTATTTAATTTAAATTCACCTTTAGAAACCATATAGCTTTACTTGTATTTACTTTATATTTTAATACAGTATTTTTCTTTATATAGTTTACCATTATTTATCCTTGTTCTAACATATCTTTTTAAACCACATTAACAATTTTGATTTATCTTATATAGATAATTTATTTGCCGTAATCGCGATCCGTCTCAACTTTTAAATTAATATAAAGTCATTGTGTCTTGGGCTATTTGTACTGTATACAAAGTGTATTACTATTCTGTTTTCACAGTGGTTTACACAAATATGTTATTAGAGAAGCAATTTTATATGTACTGAATTGTATTTGAGTTTACACTAGGTATAGCCATTTTATTAGTCTTTGAAATGTAGAAAATTGCGCTATTTAACGTTTTGGTTCGAATGAAATATTAGTGAAACAAAGAATTATGTGAAAGACGTATACCCTCATTTCAAATATTTCGGCAAAATAAATCTTTTACTCGTATTGTGTATTTTAAGACTAAATAAAGAAAAAAATCTCCTTCAAATGAAAAGAGTTTTCATAATTTATTTTAGAAAAATAAAAGCAACTCTCTCAAATAAGGGTACCACTAATTATCCACGGCCCCTTAGTTTAGAGAGTGACCCTCTTACGTATTTTAAGCATTTTAAATTCACATTCCTATAAATGATAGCTTTAATAACGGTTTCATTTCTCGAAACAAGAGCAGATGGCGTGCCATATGTTTTCGTTTTTGCTAGACGGTGAACTAAAATAAATGTGGACTTAGTCTTTCGGCTAATTACATTAAAAGTACAAACAGTGGGTTACATAGGGCGCACTATAAGTTTCCGGAACGGGCCACTTACATAAACAATATTTAAAAATTTATTGCAACATTTGAAAATAGAACTCTTTGGCTGTAGAATGCAGTTTGTTTCATCTGACTGTCTTTTGTTTTTACCTTGTGGCGCCATTTAAAAAATTGTGTGTCTGCATCAACATGGATTTAACTCGGGAAAATTTTCGTAGTATGATTTTCTACGATTTTAAGTGTAATTTGACAGCTCAACAGAGCATCGCTCGGCTTGAAACAGCTTTTGGCAATGAAGCACCATGCAAGACAACTGTTTATAGCTGGTTTGCAGAATTCAAGCGTGGTCGTATCAATCTCAGTGACGAATCTCGCGATGGTCGGCCGTCCACCGCTGTGACCAACAAAAACATCGATGCTGTGCGCCGTATGATTGAAACAGACAGGCATGTGACCTACCATGAAATTCGCGCATCCTTAGAAATAGGCATGAGTCAAATACAATTAATCCTACACAAACATTTGGGTGTGAGAAAGCTGTGCTCGCGGTGGATCCCACACAACTTGACCGAGGCTCAAAAAACGGACCGCGTCACTTGGTGCAGTGCCATGCTTACCAGATTCAACGAAGGTGCGTCAAATTTGGTGTGGGACATAGTAACAGGTGACGAAACATAGATTTATTGCTACGATCCCAAAACAAAGCAGCAATCGAGCGTATGGGTCTTTCAAGATGAGCCGAAACCAACCAAAGTGGCGCGCGTGAAAAGTGCATCTAAGCGGATGATTGCTTCTTTTTTTAATAAAACTGGACACGTGGCTACTGTTGCTTTAGAGAATCGTCGTACAGTGAATAGTGACTGGTACACGACCATTTGTTTGCCGGAAGTTATTGACGAACTCCGTAAAAATAACCGTAAACGCCGTATCATCCTGCACCACGACAATGCTAGTTCTCACACGGCCAGACAGACAAACGACTTTTTGAAGGCGAAAAATGTAGAACTCATGAGTCATCCTGCATACAGTCCCGACCTGGCACCTTGTGACTTTTTTCTGTTCCCAAAAATTGAGAACCAATTACGCGGTCAACGATTTTCATCACCAGAAGAGGCTGTCGAGGAGTATGAAAAACACGTTTCAGAGGTCACCACAGAGGAGTGGCACAAAAGTTTCCAAAACTGGTTTCATCGAATGAAAAAGTGCATAGACGCCAAGGGAGATTATTTTGAAAAACAATAAATTAATTTTGTACCTTTAATAGTATTTTTTCATATTCATCACGTATTCCACTTTTATAAAATCACTGGTTACACATTCCATACAGCTTAAGTGATGAGCATGGCCTTTGGATCTTACGTGACCCTAGGCTCTCTCTACTCTAGTAAGAGTACGCCATTATCATCAAATGTTGTGATTCAGTTTGTTTCTGCTTATGAAATCGCATCTAAAAAGTGTCACGAAACTTAGCTGAAAGGAAAGATTTTAATTAATTACGTCTGTAAGTAAATGTTAAAATTTTTCGTGTGTGTAAATGTTCAACACAGGTATCCAATTTTAAGCGGCCTAAAGCTATCTATCTGACATAGTTTGACGACTGCCATACAATGATGACAGTCGGGATGTCACGGATTACATGTCTTCCGAAGCACTGAGGAGCTTAAAAAATTTGTATGCCACTTGTGATCATCCATCCAAGAGTGGACCACGCCCGGTGTTGCTTTAGTTGCGAAAGCGTTAGTAATGCGCATTCCCACCAGGCCACCAAGCTCCTGTAGGTAAATGAAATGATTTGACATCAACAATTATTATTAAAACTATACCTAATAAAATTTAATTTTACTAAGAAATCTATGAATCTAAAGTTAACTAATGTAATTTGATTTTACTTACTTTATCTTTTGTTATTGTATATGACATGACTTGAACAAGTTATGGGGTAATACGACAAAACATTGTATGAAGTTGCCCCGCGTGAGATTTAAACTTGAGGTAAAAAAAAGTGGTAGCTGGAGGCTTTACTTTTGGTGTCAAGTAGAAATACCCCAAAAAGCCGCATTTCCGCGCTAAAATTTCAGATGTCGGACACAACGCGCGTCGTAAATCAGAATATGATTTATAATTTAAATGTAAAGGAAAACTTATTTAATATCATACATATTTTATTGCTATTTATATCTAATTACATGCATTAAATTATTGGAAGAAAAATAGGTAAAGTTGTAAATAATATAGAAATTATCATCATCATAAGGTTTCCACAGCAGGAGCTCTTTTTCTGTACTTCTAGAGCCATACAAACTGTTGAGCCAGCGTGGTGAGTGTAAATATAAATAAATAAATATAGGGACAAATAACACTAATTGAGCTAGCTCCGAATTAAGTTCGAGACTTGTGCTGTGGAAAACTAACTCAACGATACTATGTATTATAACAAATACATATATAAACATCCAAGACCCAGGACAATTTCAAAAAGGCCATTTTCTAACTTGCCCTGACCGGGGATCGAACCCGGGACCTTTAGGTGGCCGACTAGCATGGTGACCATTACTCCACGGAGGTCGTCAGTGTTTGTAGATCAAATTCTCTGCCTGCTCGGACCGAGATAAGCATTAAATCTAAACTAAACATAGTACTTGGTTACTTTTAGATGTTATTGAAATTTTTGGGGTCCTGTGCTGCCCCGGGTCTGTAGGCCAATTACATCCCTTAATTGTAATAAAAAATGTTATATTTTATAAGTATTCAAACATTTTAACATAATAATTCATATGTTATCACAACATTAATAACGTAAAAACCAATAAAAAAATCCTATTAGAACCGTTTTCGACTTCTACGCGGACGAATTCGCGGGTTAAAGCTAGTAGTAGTTCATAAAATAGTTTAAAAAATTATCCGGACGGTGACGATCATCAAAAAGTTAAGTTTTCTTGTAAATTTTAATAAATTTGTTAATATTAATTATCTTACCAGACTATTTTTAAAATGAGCTGCCAGAAAGGCAAATGGAGCATTTAAAGTTATTATTTGTTTTCGACAAGTAAACGCAATATTTATAAAATGGTGGATCAATCACTATGATTGATGAACGCTGGCCGTAAAGAATAGCTAACATTATTCTCTAAACTTTCGTTTATCATCTCAAACTAAAATAAGACGAAGTTTCCACCGAATTTATGGAATAAGTCATTGTGAAATGTTATTAAAATATTGACTACATTATTTTGCCTTCGACTTTAATCGAGTGCCTATTTTAGAAACCTGAATTGTGGGGTTTAGAGTTATACAACATTTATTTTCATTCGTCCATGCTGGTCTGGGACAAAAGAAAATCTTGGAATGTATGAGTATCAGCTGTTTCTCTTCCATGCCCACTTCGAGAACTGGGCGAAACTGGAAATTATGTTAAAGGCGATTGAGCAACCTATCACAATTTTGATTATTTTTATCAATTTCAAAGATTCAAATGTATATTCAGTAATTAGACCTTTACAGACACTTACACGTCAATAAGTATAATTTACGTTACGTGTAAAGTATATTAAAATTAAATTTGTTTTTAAAGAAAAGTTACCGATACCAGCGCTTCGTAACGACCACTGCAGAGAAGAAACGCCGAAAGAAACTCATTTTCACAGTATTGGTTGTCTACTCGCCAGAAGGGCTTTGTCATATTATTATTATAGTCGTTTCATTAATAAAAACAATATAATACAATTATAACATGTAATGCTTGCGAACAAGTAAACAAACATAAATTGCGTAATAAAAAATTTAAAGTACTTAAAAAAGCGAAGCCGAGCTGATCAGTCCCTTCCGGCAGCACCCGTTCACGAGTTGACGCACGGTTCAGACTTCAGAACCACTTTCATACCTTAAGTGGCCTTTGAGGTCTTGCAGCCTTAAGTTCTGTCTGCTTAGAGGCGCAAGACCAAAAATTTTCTATCTGCCCCATTAAAGACCAAGACGTGATAGTGGGTGAGTGTTTGTTTAATACCACACGTAATTTTTTTAACGTAAAAGACGGACACATAGACTTTAAAATTTTCTTATATTAAAGAACGTTCGTGTTTACGACTAGTGCTAAAGAAATAAAAGAATTTAATTGAATAGAATCATTGAATAGAATCATTTCAGCCGCATAACGACCGCTGCTGACCTCTCCCAAGGATTTCCAAAATTACCGAACAGGAGCGGCCTGCATCCAGCGCTTTCCAGCGATCTTGTACTTTGTACTTTGTGGGTGTCCTACGCTTCGCTTGGCAGTACGCGGTGCCTATTCGAGAACCTTTTTGCCCCATCGGCCATTGGTTCTTTGTGCTATGTGTACCGCCCACTGCCACTTCAACGAGCTCATCCGCTGAGCTGTGTCAGTGACTTTTGTTCTTCTACTAAATTTCCTTATTTCTGATTCGATCACGAAGAAAAAATGTCACGTCACACCACGTTTGAAAAAAATGTTTTACGTAAAATACACACGTCTATATCTATATTTATATTTATCTAAGATTTGTCTTATTTGCACTTGAAACGTGAGAGTCACAGAGTAGGAAAACGTCACAGAATATCAGTAGTAAGTAATATATTGAATTTGTACCAACGTGCGGCATATGGTGATCTAATACTGCAAAACAGTCGGCTTGCTTCGACAAATACGCTTCGGAAAATAGACGGGGGCTTTACACCACAATGGAAGTATATAAGATAACTCATTTATAAGGAAGGTTTTATCCATTTCAATCACTTTTTAATCTCGCGGGACTGAAAAGTAATTTGCTTTTTGATCACACGAAATAAAAAAAGTTGGATACAGGATATTTTTTTTCGGCTTACATTATATAGTTATTTTATGTTGGCAATCCAAAAAAAAAAAAACCGTTTTAAAATCAATAAGTAATTTGCAGTCTTTTTCAAATTTTGAAATCATCGGCTTTAACACATTTCATCAGATTGCAGGCAAAATTTTTGGTTTGTTGCGATGTAAAAAAAATTAGCAAATTGTGGTCTGGATTCAAAAAATGAGGGTAATTTTAGGTTATTTTTAAACGTAGGGCTAAAATTACAGGTCTGATCTTCACATTTATGTGGCAATCTAGTGCCAAAAAGTGAAAAATATAAAAACAACTGTAATGCTATGTGCATATTTATAATAAACTGCCATCTTCGCTTATATAAATAATAATAGCTCCTGTTAAATAAATTTAAGTCATATCTGCGCACATGGCTGCTTAAAAGAAACTTTTATTCAATTAAGGAGTTTTTAGAAGGTAAAGTAAAAGACTGCGAATTCGATGCATGAATAAATTAATGTTATATGTCAGAAAACTTTAATTCGCATGCTATTTAGTATGACCAAATAGGTTAAAGCTACTGTTTTTAATTGATTTTTTTTTTACATTTGTACGGTACACTTCATTGCAAATAAAATATTATCTTATCTTATCAGCACAAATTATGACACTATGTAAATTTTATTAGATTCATGTTTTATCACGATATCACTCTCCTAACTCAAATTTTTCACGACAAGTTTGTTGTTTACGTTTTAAATTGCTTAGTCCGTTAGTCTTTCTTACGAGTACACATAAAGAAATGGGGTATTCCTAGTTTCTGGACAGTATACCTCACAAAAAGTAAAGTCACGTCACCATAACTTATTATTAAGAATATAGCACTTTATAACAGTATACATTCTAAAAACGGGCTGTGTAAAGAACCCTCCGACCTAATATAGATGTAATTCTAAAATTACAGGTTTGTCCTTCACACCCCGTGTTACGTTGGCAGGGCAATTATGACACCATGTATAATTAATTACATCTGTTCACAAGCTGTTTGGCCATTTGGGTGCCATTTGGGTAACAATGACAGCGTGTAGATGTCCATGAAATAATAAAAAGGGTTACTTTAAATAAATAAAAAAATACTTAAGTAAAATTCAACTCTTGAACGGGTCCTGCCGGGAGGAACTGGTCAGCTCGGCTTCGCTTTTTTCACTACTTAGTATTATTAATCTTTTATTATGTAATTTATGTTTGTTTACTTGTTCACAAGTATTACATGTTATAATGTGTCAACATTGTATTATATTATAAGTATTTATAAAATAATAATATAACAAAGCCCTTCTGGCGAGTAGGCGACAATACTGTGACAATGAGTTTCTTTCGGCGTTTCTTCTCAGCAATAGTCGTTACGAAGGGCTACATTTTTTTAAATATACTTTACACGTAACGTCAAGTATACTAATTAACTTTTGAAAAGTGCCTGTACAGGTCTTATTACTGAATATACATTTGAATCTTTAAATCTTTGAATCTAAAACCATAATGAAACAGGAACTTAATGTATTTTTTTTAATTTAGCTTTCATTGTCCGTTGTATTACTATTATTGAATGACGTAATATGATTATGATTTTAACGAAGGTACCATTTTAAATTTTATCAACCTCTTTAATTTCTAATGAGCATAAATGACAGATTCTTACTATCAACATACCTATACCTTAAACAATTTGCATAAACGGTCTTCCAGCCCTTACAAATACAGAAGCGTTAATAGTAGTGAATTACGCCACATTATTTTGCACTTCGGTTATTACGACGCCTCTTGATTACGTTTAATGATTGCTTTGGGGTGTTGATTACGTTTAATGAATACTTTGGTTTGAATGTCATATTTGCTGAACCTATTTACAACATTATTTCAAAACAGTTTCAGTTACGAGTAATAAGCACATTTCATGTTTTATTTAGTCATTATCCGACTTTAGCGAAGCCAAAAGAGGTTTATATGTTTCAACGCTATGAAACAAATAAAGAAAAATACTGGTGCATTTTATTTTATTTATGTATTTTTTATATTTATGTGATATCCTGATACCTTAACAGATAAGGTGTCGTTGGAAGTTTATTAGCTGTGGGCCAGTCAGAGGCTATGTGACGTCACAATAAATTCAATATGGCGCCCTCTTTAGGCCAAAAAGTAAGTAACTAAAAAATAAAATGAATTGAATCATATCGTATATGAAAGAGCTTAATAAGTTCATTTCAAAAATATAAACATTACTAGCTAGCTATTTCTCCCTGCTGTGCTTGCATTCACTGGATAAATGTACTTTTTAGTAAGAATCTTCCAGTAGTCAGGTTTTAGTTTTTAAAACGAGGTATGTCTTGTTTCTTGTCTTGACTTAAAATATTGTATGTAAATATAAGAAAACTTCTCTCAAGACGGAGGTGGAAGAGTGTAGATAATGATGACGAAATAAAAGATTCAAGATTGATATTATGCTAGAAACCAGCTTGGTAACACAAACATTGTAAATTAACATAATTTGACTGAATCATTTAAAAACAAAACCATAAATCGTGCAGTAGGATCTCGGACAAGTGTTACTTGCACTTATAGCAACATCATCATAATTTCCCCCTCTCCCAAGGATTTCCAAAATGACCGATCTAGAGCGGCCTGTATCCAGCACCTTCCAGCGACTTTAGTAAGGTCGTCAGACCACCTTGTGGGTGGGTGTCCTACAGTTGCCATTGCGTGGTCGCCATTCGAGAACCTTTTTGCCCCATCGGCGATCGGTTCCTCGCGCTATGTCTACTGCCAATCCAATCTGCTACGTCAATGACTTTTGTTCTACTAAATATTTCCTCATTTCTGATTCGTAGCAAAACACCGGGCATAGTCCTCTCTATAGCTCGTTGAGTGACCTTGAGTCTTCTTATGAAATCCAGTGAGTTCAATCCAACCAATTCCAAACCAGTATGAATTCGTTCCGGTTGCCGTAGAAACAGCTGGACCATCGTGTTCAGAAGCGAAGCACTTTGTTGGTGAGATAGGTCGGCGGTTAAATTCCCGTAGATATCACTACCGCTCCGGATGGTACCTGGTCCAAAGGCTGTCCATAGCAATTCAAAGAGGTAATGTGGCAAGCCTATTGGGTACAGTGGGCCACATAGAAAAGTATACTACCTCTATACTTTCAGTACTACGTAATTGTTCTATTGGTTGTATACTTTTCTATGTGGCCCACTGTACCTTTGAACCGGGTACAATTCGGGGTAGTATTATTTACTGATTTCTTTCATATTATGTATGAATTTTGACGAAAATGTTGTAAGTTCCGTATTTTTTTTTAATAATTATGTAAATTACAAAATCTAAAGGCCCAATTACACATTGCAAGTTTCATGCCTGTACTGAAGCAATTTATTTTCCGTGTGTGTAAGTAGCCTACACTGGTGTCAGATTTTTCAGACTGCATAGCTTGAAGACTGCTACTCAATGATGGCAGTCAGGACCAACGGCTAGTACGTGTTTTTCGAAGCACGGAGGAGCTTGAGAATTTTTTATGTCAGCTGTGGTCACTTATCCTAGTGCGAACCATGCCTGGTGTCGCTTTACTTTAAAAAGCGCTCGTATTGGCCACTCCTGCCGGGCCACTGAACTCCTCAAACACTAAACTAATAAATGATTTGTATGGATGACGTTTGTTTAGACCATGCAAGCTATCTATTGCTTCAATAGGAAAGATGCATAATCATTTTTCGTTTTGCTGTGGAAAGAGTTCCTAAAAATAGGCACATCCAAGAAAAAGCTACCTTGCAAACCCAAAATCTCTTTAAGATAAGACTTTGGACGGCGCGGCATCTCGGAGTGCCTTAGAAAGACCGGACAGGAGTGACGTCACTTTTATCGCATTTGTATGCGTGATGTAAGAACATTTGTTGGGGTGTCATATATGCGTTTACAGGATTGGCCTAAAGAAATTATATTTAAAAAAAATCCTATGGTAATATTATTTTTTGAACTTTTTGTTACTTCCAAAATTAACTTTTTAATTAAATGAAATCGCTAATGAATCGATAAACAATATATAATTGTGCTTTAAAGCCTTTTTTACGTAAATGCTTACAAAATGTGAGACATTTATCAAAGTCTACTCATTGTGCATCTTCCCTATTAATTGAACGCAACAGGCAACAAACTTGCATTGTGTGATTTGCCCTAACCATAGTTATACTGTTACGTGCTTCTATTACCTACTAGTTAGCAAACTACTGCCAGCGTCCACCCATTAGTGGTGTATGTTAACATATTACATGCTCAATTGACAATTAGGAAGTTTGGTCCATATTGGATACTGTAAATATTGGTCTCAATTAATAATAACATTTGGGAGATATTCAACGTGGAAGAGACATACCCGAAATAAATCAAACCACAGGCTAAACAAGATCACTTTAGTAAAATTAAATTAAAATAACAGCCAAAGCACAACAAAAAAATTCGTCATTTCCTTACAAAAGTATGCAGCCGCCCGGGCAAATTTATATGGGAATGTTTTTTTTAAGTGAAAACTTCTTTAGCGGCGTTGTACACTTTTTGTAATGGGTAAAAAATGTTAAACTCGCGTCAGGGCGTCAGGGCGTCAGGACACGTGACCTGATCGAAAATTCGTAAGACAGCCGGCGCGACGCGGCGTAGGACAGGAAGTATCCCCCTCTCTTTCTACGGCGCGGCGAAAATGTATGCCTGCGCCTGCTGTTTCGTTCAGATGGCGCAGGGCGCTTGCGCGAATGTAAGTTTGTGTTTATGTTACAGCGTGCCACGCGCATCCATGGAAATGCACAACGTTCATATTCAAGTTTTCACTTCTGCCGGCACTCCGGAGTGCAACCTGTCGTTTTTTTTTTTTGGTTTTTTGGTTGTTATTTTAATTTCATTATACTATAATGATCAAGTACATCCCGTGGTTCGATTTATTATGGGTATGTCCATTCCACGTTGTATAATTAATCCTACTGATATTTTCTAAGTGTGTAAGAATATTTATTTCATAAAGAGTTAAAACAAAACAAATTGTCAATTATATTACAAACAGTCTCAATAATTTTTAAACAAAGTCAACATTTAAAACCCGCCCCTTAACGTTTCTGGTGGAAAGGTGCCCAGTACGCTATCGGTATTGTCGCGCTGTATTGCAATAGCCATCCTTTGCACAAAAAACGTGTGGGAGCGGGAGTCTCCATTCCTTTCAGCTATACGGTGCCCAGGGAATTCACCGATTAAACGCTTGGCGTCTGTGCCCCAGCAGCCCATAATTTCCACAGCTATTGACACAATATAGTAATGTATAAGATAAGAGCCTCCCCGCTTCGCACCTGGAAACAGCTAGAGTCGGTAATGCAGACTCTAGGTTGGCAATGCTGTCACCACCATGATACCCCCAAATAAGACCTACCCACAGCCCTTTTCAGGGAACATAGAAGGCCTCTCTGAAAATAAAGCCTCAATAATATCTGAGCTATGTTGGAGTACACAGTGCGACCTGCTCTGTGTACAAGAAACACACCGCAACTACGACCAAATCAGGCCCAACATACTCGGAATCTCATTTATAAAAAAAAGCCATCGACATGCAAAGAAGGAGAAGAATATAGTGATGTGACTCCATAGTCTCTTTCGCTCTGCGGCATCCTCAAGTAAGTGTGTTAGTTACATTTAATGTGGGTTTGTATCTATTATGAATGATTAACCAACCTATCGATACTATCAGAGTATTTATTAAAAAACATTAATAGTATCGATGCTTTGGACAAGCTATATATTACTTTGAAAAGCAATATTATCGATAGTATTGATAGTATTATCGATAGTATTGATAGTTTTGGTTAACATGAATAATATTGCAAACAATTTGTGACGTAATTATTAAGTTCATGATGAACGTGCGTCTATCGGTCAAGAATTGAAAAGATTAAGGTGATAAGAACGTTTTAACCTTTAAGTAGTATTAAAAACCACAGCAGCACGAAAACAGTTGTCTAAATAGTCGTCTTGCGGATTAAGACGAATCACTTTGTTTTGTAAATCTAGATTAACTGCGTGAAGACAGTGACTTACTGGGCGCCATTGTTTTGGTAATCAACTTGGGATTAAGGCATTTTAGCGGAATTTGTTGTGATTTCGGAAAGTAAGGTTGTTGAACGCGCGAAAGGAGTTTTCTACATAAGGAGACATGCTCTTTTCTTGGAAAATCTCACACAATGACTATTTTTAACAAATATAATAGACTAATAATCGAGTGGTTTGCCATTGCTTTCTTTATTTTACACAATAGCACAGAATTAATATAAGTATTATATACAGAATAGACACTATTATTTTCCCGCGTAATATGCGTGTGTGTGAGGGGCGAACACACACACTGACGTGTGCACGGATGTATAGTTTCGTTTGTAGTAGTGTAGGCATAAATGATACTCCGCTTCTATGAAGTGCAATACCTGTTACAATAGGCAACTTTAGTAAAAATATGGTGGTTTCCTGATGACATTTTACTTTTATCTTGTATGTGTAATTGTTAGAAGAAGAAAAAAGCTATGAAGAATATATTTGTAATAAAAATAAAAGTCCACGAAGAATCATCAATTTTTTGTTTTCAAAATCAATCACTAACATTAATCCGGGAAATATAAATATAGAATAAACACCACAATTCCTTCAGTTCAATTATTTCTGGTTCAAAAAATTTCCATCGCTATACATACACCGTTGAACCAAGTAGGTACTATCCGAGACGGGATTTCTGATTCTGTTTAAGTTTCTTTAAGATTATCTGTACACCAAGTTTAGATTAATTTACCAATTTTTTTGAGTCTACTGTTTAATGTTGTTATCATGAATGAATTCAACCGCTGCAGATATTAAATAAGGACACGTCAGTTAATGCACTAGTGTTGTAAATCCACTGAACACCTGTATGCGGTTACCACCATCACATGATGCACATTGTGTGGTTACAGGTTTAAAATATTTAGTAACTGTTTCAACACACATATTAAAGAGCTTTGCTCTTGTCGGTGAAGTATTATTTTTTTCAATGTGTCTCTCGTCCACTAGCTTCCACGAGTTCAATCCCCGGTCAGATCAAGATGGAAAATGATTTTTTCCTCTGATTGACCTGGTTCTTGGATTTTTATGTATATAATTATTTTTTTGTAATAAAATATGATATCGTTGAGTTAGCAGCCCATAACACAAGTCTCGAACTTACTTCGGGGCTAGCTCAATCTGTGTGATTTGTCCGTATAAATTTATTTTATTTACTAGCTGTTTTACTTCTCCATACGTCACGATGATCACCTTCTCCTTTATCCGTTTCATGAAGCTATGCCTCCGGTCTTTCTGGTCATTTTTTCCCTTATAACTTCCCTTCAATGAAATCGTTGTGTTGTATCAGACAGAGAAAAAATGTTTGGTCATCTGATACGATTTGTAACTGTTAGTGCACAAGTTGAATATTCTTTGATATTGTGATAATAAGTAAGTGGTTATCTTCATATTTTATTATTTTATTTTATTTATTTCGGATTACAGCCATTTCTTACCTTTGTAAACAATAACAACAGATAATTATAAAACTTAACCATTAATAAGTATATAGAAAAAAATATAGCACTTAAATCAATTTATAATCATCATCTAAATATATATAACTCAAAGGTGACTGATTGACTGACATAGTGATCTATCAACGCACAGCCCAAACCACTGGACGGATCGGGCTGAAATTTGGCATGCAGGTAGAAGTTATGACGAAGGCATTCTCTAAGAAAGGATTTTGATCAATTCTACCCCTAAGGGGATAAAATAGGGGATGAAAGTTTGTATGAAACTTTGTCAATTTTTAACCGATCGGGCTGAGACTTTGCATGCATAAAGCTACTATGACGTAGGCTAAGAAAGGATTTGATAAATTACACCCCTACACGAGCGAAGCCGCGGGCAAAAGCTAGTACATAATAAAACGCTGCAAATCACGTGTCTGTGCGTTTAATTAAATTATCAAAAAATGAGTGTGGGCGATAAAAAAAGAGTAGCAGAACACAATAATTGTATTTTTACAAGCTCTTATTTAGTTTCACCTGTCCTGTTGTCTGTCTGTCTGTAATCAAATCTTGCAAGCTAAATTTGACCCACTTCCCGGTTTCCAATTGAGCTGAAATTTTGCACGCATACGTATATCGCGTGACAATGCAATATTACGATGACATGAAGCTGATTTGATGATGGAGCTGGAAGGTGGCCGTAGGAACTCTGTAATGAAACGATGCAACCCCTTCGAGTTTGGGCTCGTTGATTCGTCTTGAGGAGCGCTTTAGATAGGAGCTTGTATTAAAAATATTTTTTAAATAATTTTAATACAAGCTACTAATTACTTGTTTAAAATTTGTAATCATAATAATCATATCTTTATTTGCTTAAAACATGGTAATATAGGTCTTACAATAAATATTAAAGAACAAATATTGATAGTCAAAGAATTGTCTGAGACTATAAAAGTTTCTGTCAACAAGCCATTTATACATTTATTTCGTGTCTGTCTCTCTGTATGTTTGTAAAAAAATATTGCCGTGGAATCACCTGATTACGATTCCATTTGCTTTTTAAAGTATTTACTCGACGCAAAATTAATAAGTTCGTTGAATATTAGATAATCAATTTCATGTACATAATGTATGTGTATTTTTGAGGAGATTCTAAATCCAGTGTTTGTGGTCAAGGCTATCACAGGTTGCGGTTACTGTTGTTCGTAAAATATTCAAAGCCGAATTCATAATAAAAACTATTTGCTGTCGAAACTATCGATAGGCCTATTGATATTATGACCAATTCTCAAAGACACAATACTATTGATAGTCCATACATATGAATGCCAACTTATTACGAGTTCATGCAAACCCTACTTAGCTCTGATAATTTTCCTTTAAACGTTATATATACATACTATAGCTGTGAATTTTTTCACGTGTCCTTATATAATCATTTAGCAGATAGAGGGGGGGACACACACACTGAAACTATAAGGGTTCCCTGTTTACTACAGAACCCTAAAAAAGGGATTTTCACAATTAACTGTCCGATAGATATATTATTAGAAAGTATCGTATACTTATTTTTTTTTCTTTGATTTCCAAATATTGACAAAAATACAGCGCATTACATTTTTGCGTGACATCACGATTAGCTACGATTTTTAACCAAAGGTAAACCAGCCCCACTCAGGTAACGTAAATCAACCCCACTCAGAAACTTCAAAGCGATGTATCTTTGTGATTTTTATTACAATGCTAAACGAAAAAATATGGGTCCATTATTTTTGGATAATCTTGATGACGAACTAAATAATAGTAGATTGTGCTACAAGGGGCTAAGGTAATATTTTAAAGGCGAGGGCGCTACTTTGAATCCAGAGCGAAACGAAGGATTCCACAGTTGAATCACGAGCGGAGCGAGTGATTCTACGGTGGAGTCCTGAGTGTAGCAAGGGATTCATGTATATCGCCCGAGATAAAAATATTACCGTACCCGTGTAGCACACTCTACTTTTCATCTCCATCTATGAGAAAAACTAGCACATACAAAACAGAATATAAAAAACAGTAGAACACCTACAATACCTAACAGACTTCAACCGACAATTTAATACTAACCTTTGTTTGGTGTCGTTTTCATACAATAAATACTAAGAAATATTTTTTCGAAGACCACGAACTTACGATAAAATGTTCACTCATAACTTTGTTTGCGTGGTCCTTTATATCTTTTTATTTTTATACGTAAACTTGATAACTGTTCATTATTTGCTCACGAAAAGTATTCACATTTACATAAATAATTACATTTCAATACAAATAACCTAAAACTTCTGTAATTACTTGAATCAAAAGAAAAAATTGCGCTTTTTAATTATACTTCATTTTTTCCGAAGCAAAGAACATGAAAATTTTAACCTACATTCATCCATGTTAAAGACGGTATGTATTCTAAATTTAAAAAATCATGAAGTCTGTGCCAATTTTTTTTTATTTTAAAACAATTTTTTTTTTTTTGCTGGACTACCAAAATTATTTTTGATTCTACATAGATTAAACTCGAGTTCTGTTTTCAAATTGGTTTTAATCCCTAAAGATCTTCTTTTTCACGTTTTAGTCCCGAGAGAATAACCAGTAACTTTAGCTCCAAATGTTTTGGGATGAAAACATCGTTTTCTGAGTATATGTGATGAAATTTTTTTTTTTTTTTACCAGCTCACATCCCTGTTGCTATAACGCTATTACCAATATACTCGTACAATTGTAGTTGCAAAACACCGCGTTTTGAGGCATTTGTCTCTGTCTAATGACATGTGAATAAATATGACGGTAAACTATAATAAAAAACAAATTTTCACCACCTTTTTCCTCACCCACGGTTTTCGTAAGACGGGCAGGACTATGATATAAAGGTAAAAAAAAAACTGCAAAAGTCCTTGCGCACAGATTTCATATCATCTACTGCATTCACAAACCCGTCTGCCCAAGTTGGTGATTATTGGAAAATCTTCCCTTTATTGAGAAATGGCATTATTAGTTCAGCAATAGGTTGTTCAAATGAATTAGTATTTCATTTCTTATTTAAGACAGATACAATAGGCTATTTTACTGTGCATGTTTTTGGCTAATATATTATATATTTTTTCAAAACTAAAAACCGACCTTTGCACCAAATTACTTAACCGATTTTGATAAAATTTCTACGGGACGAAATGACAAATTATACCCTTTCAAAAAAAAAAACAAGAATTTTTCATATTAGTCCAAGCGTCTTCGAGAAATCTGTAAACATACATAAAATAAAACCTAAAAGATTCCGACAAATAGATAAAATCCCCTTTTTTGAAGTCGTTTATAAACAGAAAATAATAAGAAATCTTTTTTGTAAACAGCAAGAAAATTGGTTATTAAATTAAGCAGAAATTAGCATTTGAAATATTGCTATGAAGAAGTGTCGGAGCGTGGTGGGGACATCTTGCTATCTCTTTCATACGCGCGATACTTAATGGCAATGATGTCAAAAGCGCTGTATATGCATTCTTTTTCTGTTATGTGACAGATTCCCTTTTTATGTTAAAAGCGTATAACTTACATATTTTTGAGCAGATTAAAAAAATAGTTTTCAGTTTTGAATAATGTTACTTATAGATATGAATGATTTAAAAAAAAATTGGAATACCGTATTAAATCACCATGAATTCATATTTCACTGACATAATAATCTATAAGCATATGTCCTGAGTGGGTGTCAATATCTCAAACGGACGGATAATGGGCAGCCTATATTTCATAAAGATCTTTGTTACTCATTCCTTTGTAGGGAAGAATTGAGATTCGTTCTTATTTGTTTGATCTCTTTGTCATTACTTTTTGTTATGTTTTTTGAGACATTGTTTTATTCTATATTGGTATTGCATCGTGACTAAGATCATTATACCAGTTTTAATCTTACATAAAAAAGTATGCAGGTATGAGAAAAAGTTCTTAATAAATTATTCTATTGATTCTTCTAAAGTTATTCTTGCAGTGTAAAGTCATAATCTTCAGAGATTAAACTCTAACCTTCATATTCATAATTATTAACAAATGTTTACTTAACTTGTTTTATTAAAAACATCTTTTGTCCCATTCCCTCTTTTCAATATTTGACATACTAAGAACAAAACTATTGACACAAAACGTATTTAAGGGGCTACATGAATTTTTCGGGGTCCAGTGGTGCCCCCATTTGAAATAAATCATTTGAAAAGAAACGGAGATATAATTTAAAATTTAGTCTTGATCAGACCCTGGATAACCCTTCAAACTATTTTATAAACTACTGTTTACAGTTTAAAGTGAGAACGTGAAGCTTTTCTACGCACAATTGCGAAAAACGGCCACTTTTGGCGTATGTGCGTAGAAAAACTTCACGTTCTTACTTTAAAATGTAAACAGTAGTTTATAAAATAGTTTGAAGGGTTATCCAGGGTCTGATCAAGACCAAATTTTAAATTATATCTCCGTTTCTTTTCAAATGATTTATTTCAAATGGGGGCAGCACTGGACCCCGAAAAATTCATGTAGCCCCTTAAACTAAAAGAGGCCTATCAAAAGTTTGTTGACTTTTATGAATATAGGGGTAAAGTTCTTCCTTAAACCAATTCATCTTTCACGGTGATATAATCTATAAACCTGTGTCCTGATTGCGTGTCAATATATCAAACCGCTGGACAATGGGGGGCCGATATTTCACGCCTAAGATCTTTTGTTCCTCGTGCCTTTGTGACGAGGTATTAAGACGCGTTTTGAATAGAAGTCAGTACGATTGATTTCCTGTAATCTTTTTCACAGCCATCTCAGTTCACTGCTGGACTAAAGGCCTGTTTGAGGCAGGGTTGTGTATATGTGTATATATCTTTCAGCAAAAAAATGATTTGCGCATAATAACCACGTTGGGCGGACGTGTAGGTTATTGCAGAAGATAGTATAAAGTATATATTAAATATATATTAAATCGCCGGACAATGGGCGGCCGATATTTCACGCCTAAGATCTTTTGTTTCTCGTGCCTTTGTGACAAGAAATTAAGACGCGATTTCGATTAAGGAAGTCGTTGCAATTGATTATCTGTTATATCACATTTTTTGTAAGTATAGCTATCTTTTATGCTGGTTTGGGAGAAAAAAAGAATTAAATATACTATACTTAGCTGCTCTCTTATTGTGCACATCGTAAAAGTCGATAGAGGCAATAGATGGAAATTGGAATCATGTCAACAGGCCAAGTGGTTTGAGACCCATTACTATTTTGATTTCCTTTTTACTAGCTTTTATTTAACTTGCAATGTATCTTGTTTGTTTACGTACGAGTATGTTTGTTTGGGTCAAATCTTGCAACTCAATTTTAAACCAGTTATCTTCAACCGATCTAGCTTAAATTTGGCATATTTGTATAAATGGGGTGGCAATAAAATATTCTTATGACAAAAACCTAATCTGACGATGGAGCCGGAAGGTGGCCATAGGTAAGTAAGAATACGATACAACCCCAACGAGTTTGGGGTTATTGCATTGAAATTTGTCATTGATCAAATACTTAGGCCTTACAAAATAAGATACTAAGAAAAAAAAAATTTTTTCAAAATTCTTACTCCCCCCATCATATAAATACTTGTTAGTACCATTATGTATGAGTTAATTTATGTACCATTTTGCAAAAAAATTATACATACTAATTGTCTATACATGCCGAGTATGATTTACTTTGCATTTAACACCTTTCAAACACACCACACACACCCCCACACATACACCCTCACACACTTACACACACACACACACACACACACACAGTCCACAGCTTTAAGCCTCTCGAAATGTGTTAATTTGGTTTATAATTTGTTTTTTAGACTACATAAATCTAAACACCAAAAAGTTGCTATCGTCGTAACCATGCACATAAACAAGGATCTATAATAATATACGATAATAGATATAACAGACCGGACAATGAACGGCCGATATTTCACTCCGGAGATCTTTTGTTCATTGCGTCTTTGTGTGAAGGAATAAAACGTTTTGCGTTATTGAAATGTTAGGGTGTGTAAGGGAGTACTGTTTGATTGGTTTTTGTAAAATTTGGGGCCATACATATAGGAGGTATATAGATTTTGCGTTGAAGTGTCAGAAGTATAACCTGTTTTGAAACGTAGTTGACTTACTAAAAAAAAAGTCACCTAAACTTATGTCAATATCATTTAAAAGTAATCATATTAAGAAGCAAACATTATTATTTTTGTACATAAGACGTTTAATGAAGTCGCATTCCTGCAACAGTAAATTCGCATAGGAAGAAATGGGACACATGATGGTGTTATGTTTTTAACTACCTAATTTTTTTATTGCTCTTTGGTCGGGGCAATGTCGGAAAATTTTACACAATGTTGTTTTTTTAACAATTTAAATCATAGATTAAGTGTAGTTTCATTCCAACTATGTATGTGCTACATTAGTGATCATTTCAGCCACCGAAAGTCCACTGCTGGACAAAGGGGAAGGACCAATGCATCTTTTTTCAGCACGTCCGACTACGTACTAGGTGGGCCCTGCAATTTACATTTTGCTCACGCTAAAACTGAGACGATTCAAGCTCACCCTTAAAAAAACTGTCTTCGAACGAAACTGTTTCAATAGGAAATAAATATATTTAAGGCAACTACTAAACCTGATATAATCTCCTTAGCACGTCTTCAATATTTTCCTTATACCTTTTCTTGTAAACAAACATCTGCTTGGTTACTTATGAGCACATTATTACCTTTTACTAGGTAAAGGTTTTATTTGTATTTTAGAGTATTTTCTTTTGATTAAACCTATTATTATGACTTTGAATTGGTAGACAAAACCTAACGCTGTAACACGAGCGAAATGCGTGATAGTAGCCACGAAGATGGAAAAATTCAATCAAAATAGGTAGGTAGTGATGGGTTGCTAATCAAATCGCCTATTAACATGATTCAGATTATCGCCCATTGCCACGATTGGTTTACACCTCCAACATTTTACGCTTTTTTTTTCTTCCAGAAAAATTACTTTACGTTCAATCAGCCAAGTGCAAATCGGACTCGCGCACGAAGCGTTCCGTACCTACCATTATTTATAAAAAATCACGTTTGTTGTAAGGGAGCTCCACTTAAGTATTAATTATATTCTGTTTTTAGTATTTGTTTTAATAGCGGCAACAGAAATACATCATCTGTAAAAATATTAACTGTTTAGCTACCCACAGTTCATGAGATACAGCCTGGTGACAGACACAAAGACAGTGGAGTATTAATAATAGAGTCCCGTTTTTATCCTTTGGATGTGGAACCCTAAAAATTTAACACAGTGAATGTTTGAAACAGCTGGTCTAGATATTTCAAAGTATTTTTATGTTCAAAGAAAGGATCCAGTTCATTTTATCCAACTTTACGCCGTGTTTGCTATCTATCTTGATTTTGATGATCAAAGCAGACTCAGTGGACCGTTACAAAAATAATATACGTGATATCAGTAAACCTAAGCTTTTTTGGGCAATTTCTTTTTTTATAAATTGTATTGTGTTTATTTTTACTTGAGATTTTTCTTGACTTTGAGATTCTTATCACATTACACTTCATTTAGTTAAGTACATATTGGAGAGTTCATTTATTAAGTGAAGATAGCAATGTTTTCCTAGTCCACTTGGATGATTAGACATTTGTATACAGGGTCTCAATAAAATATAGTGTTACTATTTTAAGTGTGGATTCAATCTATTATATTGAACAACTTTCCCCAAGGAACATATATCGAATATGAAAAACAATTTTATTTTAGAAAATTTATGAAAAAAATTATAAAGTAAATAATAATTGGCCTCCCTTACAAGTTGACCGATCAGCTGATTTGAGTTTTAAAGAAAGCATTTTTTTTTCATATTTCGATACAAAAATGTGTTCGTCGTTCGTTGGGGAAAGCTGTTCAGTATTTTGTACTGAATGCAATGTAGCTTCAGTATATTTTTAGACGTATATGACTGCGAATGACTTTATGGGCAACTAGATGATACCAGCAAACCATTCTTCTATGAAAGTGTAACTCCAACCATTATTATAACTGTGCAAACGGGTCAATTTATATAAAATGACTGTTGCATGGCGGAGCGTCAACTGTCAGCCAATGTTCGTTATGAGTGTTATGACGCAACATGATACGGCAGCCGCTGATTAGCTTGAAGAAACGCCAACAATGGTGTTAGTACTGTTAGCGGAAAAAGAGGCGTCGTTTTAAGTCCTTGAATGTAGTTTTAATACAAGTCATTATATTTTTTTTTTTTAAGACAAACTTTTATATAATGTGATCCTCAAGACGAATCAAACGAGCCCAAACTCGATGGGGATGCATTGTTATTACAGAGTTCCTATGACTACCTTCCAGCTCCATCATCAGTTCAGCTCCATGTCATCGTAATATTGCATTGTCACGCCATATACGTATGCGAGAAAAATTTCAGCCCAATCGGAAACCGGAAAGTGGGTTAAATTTTACTTGCAAGATTTGTTGACAACGGGCCAGGTGAAATTAAATAAAAGCTTGTAATAAATGTATTGAAAAGTAGTTTTAATATAAATTAGGTATTTTTTGCGTTTCAATTTCTGCTTTTTTGATTTTTTTGATTTGATTTTTGATTAAATTGAAATTCCCATTTAAGGGTTCTACTGCTTGTATTAACTGTTTTAAAACTCAATTTGCTAATTAAACTTTTTCTACCTAAAATACGACATTTTACTCTGTTATTTTATTATTAAAATTTTATACAACAAGCAAAAACATTATCCGTAATTACCCTCATTGGCCCACAATGCCCCAGATAAGCATTTTTACGTCCTGTCAGAAGTGACGAACTTATCTCGTTTTTATTAGCATCGCATTACACTGTAGATAAAGCTAACCAACCATAAATTGTAATGGTTCCCCATCCCATTTATCAGGGAGATCGTTATTGAATGTTACTGAATCGGGCAGACGAGCGTTTACGCATGCAGTTTTGTAATAGACAAGGTTTGGCTGTCTGACAAAAAAAATACAAATAGCAAATAACTTGCATGTAAAAAAATCACTGAATAGTTATATTAACTAGTCTTTACCATCGGTGGAAAGTAGGATATTTTACAATCTTACGGAAGTCTTATTTGTTTCTACGATAAACATATAATGTATTTTAGTCCCGGTGATAATAAGCTACGAGAATCTAGGCACACACAAAATACAATACGAATTTGTTTGGCTATTAGATACGCTTGAAAATGGAACATCTATCCAACTTTACAACACTTTAAAAACTTTGACGACCTCCGTGGCGTAGTGGTCACCATGCTATTCCACCACCCAGAGGTCCCGGGTTCGATCCCCGGTCAAGGCAAGTTGGAAAATGGCCTTTTTCAAATTGTCCTGGGTCTTGGATGTTTATCTATATATGTATTTGTTATAAAATATAGTATCGTTGAGTTAGTATCTCATAACACAAGACTCGAACTTACTTTGGGGCTAGCTCAATCAGTGTTATTTGTCCCTATACATTTATTTTATTTATTATTTTATATTAATTAAATGGTTCTTTTTGATTTCTAGTGTCCACTCACACAGAAATTAGACATTAGTAAGTACTCGTAATATTTTTTTCATTCTCATAAGTTCTCCAAAAGTACTCAAAACAGTCTTCGTGAATTATATTAATAAAGTACTAATATGACACAAGCACAAAATTAATATAAGTATTATACAACCTGGAAGGGACATACCCTTAATAATTTGAACCACGCTATATACGAGATTATTATAGTTTATTAAAATTAAAATAAAAACCAAAACACAAAAAAAGATGCAGCCTCCCGGACAATTCGTATGGGTATGTCCCTTTCACGTTGTATACAGAATGGAAATTTCTAAGGTCCCGCGAAAATATGTGTGACTTTAGGAGATTCCGTTTTGTATTAGGTAATATTTATATGAAATCTGTGACGTAAGTTGCATTTTTGTTATATAAGTCGCTCGTATGCGCCCGTGACATAATCCAAGCAGAATTGTGCGGCGCGTCTCGACACCACGCGGTCCGTAATCCGAGACAAGGGCGTGTTTATCATGAAATATAGCTCTCTGTATAACAGAAGCTATATGTCAGATTTCGACAACCCCAGGACTGTGTACAATCATGCATATAGTTCAACGGAACGAGACTTATCTCATTAACTATGAATAAAAAGATATTGTATAATGGATAATGGCAAAGATAGTGACGTGTTTTTGTTACCGGGGAGAACGTATTAGAAAACGGTCAGTACGGATATGGCTGTATGAATTTCGTCAATTTGCCATTTTATAATTGACGTGAAATGTCACTTTGACATTTCCGGGGTGACAGCATTTTGACGTTACCCCAAATTGATGGGAGTTGGTTTTTATCCAATATTTAGAATATTGATGAGATTATGCTCATTAAAAACAGGTTTTGTTCATTTAGATATATAAGGTCCGGGTCTGGTAGGTGCTTAGTTTCAAGAGCGACAGACGTTTTGGCGAAAATATTTCAGCGTACGTACGCTGGTGCGAAAGGCCCATTATTTTTGTACGCAGTGTTTCATTTTTCATGATGGACGTAATTTCTATTTTTTTGACAATCAAAAAAATCCATTTTTAGGTCAGCTAAAATTGAACGAGGAGCGAAGCGAGCTAAGTTCTCTAAATCTACGAGTACTTGAAACAATCTGCCGTTTGTATGCATGTATATGTCACCGGCAATCTGTATAATACAGGCATTATATACGATGCCGAGATTATGTATAGAATGCCTTGGGACGGTAGGCAATGTATGAAATATTATGAATATTAATATCTATTATATGCTTTGCCTAGGCTTGGTACATAATGCCTTGGTATTGTATAGAACGTCTGCTGGTCCACCGGAAATGTGTGGAATAAATTGATATTACTCTGTTTTTATGAGTATTATGTCATTCTTAGTATAGGGAAACATCAGCCGAACGTTCCGCGGCGGAAAATTCAGTAGCGCAAAATTATTAAGAATATGACAGCGGATAGTTCAGCCTAGTGTGATACGTACTTAACTCACTCGTAAAATACATTTCACGCGTGTCACAGATGTGTCCCTACACTTAAATTCTAAATAACAAACCAATAAAACACCATATAATATCAGATTGCTTAAAATCAACTTTATTCAATAATTATGTTAGAGGACTTCTCTTTTTTGCAATAGAATTGTTACATTCAAACGCATTTAAAAAAAAAACCTACTTTTGAGTTATATATAAAAAAAATATTCATTGCAAGTTTGCAACACTCGAAAAAGGAACTTAGTACCTTTTTATAACTTAACTAAGTAAATCAGAATAAAATTTGCAACTTTAACTGCAACTTTAACTTCAAATAATTTGGATCAGCAACAGTCTCATTTGCTTAAAAATAAATCAGTTCATACAATTAATAAAAAAATGAACTTATAGTATCTTCCTATAATATCGTAGTAATCACAATAAAATTAACATTAAACCTTTATAGTTTCGCCATGTCTGTCTGTGTGTCTGTCCGTTTACAAATGTAAAATTTATAAGCGACCAACTTATAAAATGAACTCGGAAAAGGAAAAGTTCATACAAATTCAATAGAAAATTAGTCTTTTTATTTTTTTTTAAATTGCCACTTCGCGTGGCCCGACACGAACTTGGCCGGTTATTTATTAACATTATTTGGCTCAACTACAACCAGTCTCATTTGCTTAAAAGTGAGTAGGCACTTTTGTATGAAAATGCCACAACAATTCCGCGCCTCGCACGTTCGCCCCCGACGGTTTAACACATTGCCGGCTGCTCATACGGCATTGTATACAATGTCTAGGCCAACTGTGAAATAAATAATATTTCATGCATTTCCTGGACGTTTTAGGTATTCTATACGTCCTAGGCATTGTATGTAATGCCGAGTTATACAGATTGCTGTTAACATATACAATAATTATGTAACAAAAACCCGGTCCGATCGTTGTAGGTGCAACTCAGACTGACAATATGAACAACTTTTCCTATGGGACCAATACTTGAAACTCGAAAAATAAATCGACATTTTCATACAAAAGGGTTTGGCTGGCCCGCTAATTTGTATGAAAATGATTTTTTCTTTGTGTTTCAAACATTGGTCCCATAGGAAAAGTTGTTCATATTGACGGTATAAGTTGCGTCCTAAAAGGATCGGACCGAGTTTTTCAGTACATATTAACTGGAGTAATTTAGATTAGAGCTTCATGAAATTTGGTAGGCGTACAGAAGTACCTAGCTAATATAATTTGAAGTTCGAACATGAGCCAAATTGGTGAAAAGGTTGCCGAGACATGGGGTTCGCGAGTTTACAGTTCGGGGCGAACTACTAGTACTTTCGTTTATAAGTAAGTACAAATCATACAAATAAAATCGTAACGACATTAAAACTACAGCCAACATGCCAACCTCAGCGCCAACATTGGATCCAGCTGCAACTTTACGCCCGTCCCAATCTGATCAATCCCCGCATCAAATGGGGTGATGTAACTTGAAATGACATCTACTTGACTCCCTCGGGAGCATACCTTATGTATGCGGTGTGCCTAACGCGTTTTTATCAACAATTTCAGTTAGACCTTCCAATATAAAGCTACTAGTTATAGGTTAGAGATCTTCTTATGGTGGATATAGTTCCCCTATCGGCGAACATAATATTGCCTATAATGTGAAGCGGATTTTTTTGATGTACAATACTTGACGTCTTGTGGTGTGTGTAAAGATGTTGCTATAATTGGAAAGCGATACCGATATAAGATTTTCTTCCAATTTCGGGAACATGAGAAGCTCTTGATAATGTTTGATCTAGAATAGAAACATTAATGAAAACAGCCGGCCTAATTTGAGGAGCTCGAAGCGAATTTGATGCTCTTTGTATAGAAATGTAAATTGTTTGTTTTTGCGCGCTTCGTGTTGAAATAACGCAAAGAATCGACGTTGTGCTTTTTTTTAAATAGATATTTAATTGAAAATTTCTTTTACATTTAAGAGCCTGGCTCTTGTTGGCGTCATTTTGTGGAAATAGTCGCATACAATGTAAATTCATTTCCGAGATAACTGTAGCGAAATAAGCTTTCGTTACAAACACATGATCAATAAATTAAGGATTAAATATATTTTTTTTACAAAAAAATAGTTATTAGGAATTATTGCAGCAAGAGTATAAAATATATTGTGATTTTTCGGCATTGCTAAGTAATCTTTTTTTCATTTTGACGTGACAACGTCTTATAATTCGATGGAGCCGGCTGCATGCACGAAAAAACATGACGCATGCGGCGTTACCTTGCTCTGAGGCGTTCCATTTAAGGCTTGAAGTGCAAGCGAGAGCGTGCAACGAGCGACAAAGAGGCACAATCGGCCTCCGCGTTCGGCATTTCATCAGTATTTTCTTATGACGTTGTCACGTTCAACTATCGTCAGTAAACCAACTTTACAGACAATCGTTTTTGTATCTTTATATAGTATGTACTCGTAAGTATGTCAACATAGACACACATAATATCACGACTTTATCACTAATGGATCAGAAAGAGCTTTTTGGCTCCTGCAGCTCTTAGCAGACAGAGCCTACAGCACTGGACACACAGAAAAGACGTAAGACGTGGACGGGGCGCAGACATACTAATATGTATTCGTACAAAATGTATAAAAGCGTAGCAAAGCAGAACACACAGAAAAGACGGAGCACCGATGGGACGCAGACATGACGCTTGAGCGTCTGTGTTCTATAGTAGAACATGATGTTGTCGTGGTGTTGCCATAAATACGGATTTGTTTGTATATACGAGTATCACGACCTCGTCATGCGACGCGCATCCTATGTCTTTTCTATATTGTGTCCAGCGTCTAGGACCGCAAGACTCTTAGCGTGATGGTGGGTGAAATATTTGATTTGATTTATACTGTCCCAAATTCGACATCTCTTAAATAAGTATTTATTGTACAACATTAATCTTAGTAAGCACAGCACAGCCAATAACAGATTTTCATTCTTTAGTTTCTTTCAAACATTATTATTCAAATATTTATTAGCTTTAACTTGGTTTTGCATAAGGTGTTCCAGATCTTCGATTTGCATGATAAGCATTTTTTGTTGAGGTATAAAACCTCAACAAAAAATGCTTATCAGGCTGAACAAAAAGGCGTAATTTTTACTTCTTATAGTTTAACTGGAATATTATGGGTCTGCATCAGGTATTCCATTTTCCAAAATCAATTATACCCTATATTTTGTCCAGACTTAGCAGCTATTAATATAACAAATAAAGTTTCATTAGAATCCGTTCAGTATTTCCGGAGATTAGCGTGTACAAACAGTCAAACAGAATGATTGTTTAAATTCTTACTCTATTACTATATTGCACCAGAAGTAGTAGGTATATTCTCTCACTGGTATAGTAATCAAGCAAATATAGTAAAATGGGCAAATGCTCAGTCTGATGAATATGTTTTAAAATGTGGGGTCAGGCAGGGGGGATTGACATCACCTCGGCTTTTCGATATGTATATTAATAGTTTGATTATTGAGCTGAGCAATATGCACATAGGTTGTCGCATTGACAATGTAAGACTTAATAATATAACATATGCGGACGATATGGTATTGCTCAGCCCAGCTATCAGCGGCTTAAGGAAGCTTCTCAGTTGTTGTGAGGCTTAAGCTGTGAGACATGGTTTAAAATACAATGAAAAGAAGTGTGATTTCTTGTTGTTGAAAGGAAATCTAAAGGAACCAGATAATGCGCCTTCTATTAAACTAAATGGAGTATTTTTAGATCGAGTCAAGCAGTTTAAATATCTCGGTCATATAATGACAGAAAATTTTAAAGATGACCATGATAGGCAAAGAGAACGTAGGGCACTGTCCATTCGTGGTAATATGTTAGCACATAGATTCATGCGGTGTACCGCAGAAGTGAAACGTACATTGTTTAAAGCATACTGTCAAAGTTTTTATACTTGTGTGCTATGGTCACGATTTACTCAAGCGTCATATGGTATCTTGCGGGTGCAATACAACAATACTTTCGGCTCCCTCGCATCTGCAGCGCCTCAGGCATGTTCGCTGATGCAGCAGTAGATGACTTTTTGCTATTATGCGCAAGAAAATGTTATCATTGGTGGGCAGAGTGCGCGGGAGCAGAAACAAAGTCCTGATTATGATAGCAGATAGGATGGATGTAGCCATCTTCAAGAGGTTCACTGAATTGCATGTTTTATACGATAATCAGTGAATCTTCTGTCGATGTCACTTTCATTTATTAATTATTTTTGTCAAAACTACATTTTGTATGTATGTACTCCCATTGTCTGAAAATAAATGTTTATTTTGATTTTTAATTATTATATCTCCATCGCCCCAAATTTATTTCTTCGGAAATATATTTAATGTACAGACACATTTTTTTTACTGTTTTATCATATGAATGGATATTGATTACTTTACAGAGCATAAATGTTTCGGTCAACATAAAGAAGAGCATAATAACAAAGAAAAAAAGAAGTACAATATAGGTATTAGACACAGCTTCCAAAATCGCAGTAATATCAAACATGCAGGCAGTAACGGCATATTATGTCGATCCATCACCTCCACCACCGTGCGGATTTATTACAAAACAACACAAAAGTGCGACACGTACAATGTGTGGGACATTTTGCGTGTGATGGGACGTGTTTCAAGGATGTCCTAAAGGGCGATATTCTGACCTAAACATAGGAGACAGTGCTGATGCAATGCATACAAGTTTATTATATAAGAGTCAAAAAAAGTCAAAGTCAAAAATCATTTATTTATCTTTGGATATTTATATCACTTGATAATTGTCATTTCTTTCTTCTTTCGATTTCTTAATAGTTAGTTGTTGACGTCAGATCATTTACTTACAACTAAGTTTACTGCCGCCTCCAAAGCGCAAGTACAGAAGAAGCGGTAACAAACTGTACTGCAGCATTTTCTCCAAAAACGTCAACCTTACAATTATACTGTTATTAAAATTAGATGTGTGGACTGAGAATACATTGCTATGTCATAATTATTAATTAAAAATGTCAAATTTGAAATTAATATCAATTTGTATAAAATTCATGTACTGATTGTACTCAAATTATGTCATTTGTGAGTGTACAAATATAAACCTTAAAAGGGACCCGCGCCAAGCTCAAGCCAGACGTTTTTGTCTTTAAGATAATCATCGGTTCCGTAATAAGCCTTCTCACAAAGTACTTTCTTTACATAAACTACAGTCAGCTACTGGCCGACATGTTTCGACCTCATCCGGAGGTCTCCATCAGGGCAAATGTGACGCGCTGTAACACACACACTCACTGTGTTCACACACACATACGCGTTCGTGCACAAAGCCGCTGCACGACACAGTGAGTGTGTGTGTCGTGCACGAGCGCGTCACATTCGCCCTGATGAAGACCTCCGGATGAGGTCGAAACATATCGGCCAGTAGCTGACTCTTTACGTGAGTAACCCGAGCTTTATTGATGTCTGAGTCTCACATTAGTTTTAATCATACAAGTTTATTTCCCATGCAAATAAAAAAAAATAACCCTACTACACCACCTAGTGATGAGTGGCGGAACTACATATTCCAACCAATGTTAAGTGTAATTGATATCCGTAGCAGCATCTATTATTTGCCAGGTAAATTAAAAACTCCCGACTTTTAAACGGTTAACCCCCAATAACTTTTAAACGGCTTATCCGATTTTCATCATGCATAGTTAAAAACCACCGCGAGGAAACTTTGTTTAACGTAACAAAACCGCATCAAAATCGGTCTACCCGTTCAAGAGCTACGATGACACAGACCTCAAAGACGCACCCCTCTTTTTTGTAGGGGTTTAAAAACAAAGTGCACATAGAAACAAGGCTTGAACTGTTAGACAATCTGTGGAAAGACATAGAGACCTCATCCGAATATTACCCATAAGATTATCTAAGTACCCCGGACATTATAAGTCAGAGATAATGGGTTATAATTCTATGTTATACGTAAAAAAGGATATTTTATGACAATTTTTTTGAAGAAATAATGACCAAATCTTCACGTGCTGTCTAAAAGATGCTTTGTCAAAATTTGTAAACGTAACAGTTAGTAGCTACCTAAAGTTTTACTTATTTTTTTAAAACTAAAAACCGATTTCAACCCCAAACTCCACTACTGATTTTGTTAAAATTTGTATAGACCCACCTGAATTTTTTTTTTCCAATCATACTGAGCGTCTTTGAGTTTTTGGGAAACAAATATAAAAAACATATACAAACTCGAATTGCTAATCTCCTCCTTTTTTTGAATTCGTTTAAAAACAACGCCATATACGTACAATCACATGAGTCGTGACGGTGACACGGACGCTCAGTCATTCATCACTGCGGATCTCGATATGAGATGTTTCCGTCACAAAAACTGCGCCAGTTCTTGTGGAACGGAACGCAGCGGACAAATGACGATTCAAGCACGCAGCGCAAATCACATTTTGAACATCCTTCATTTCAGTGTGTTTTGTTTTGGGGAAAAGCTTCAAACAACATTCAGACTCTTAGTAGACCATTGAAAGGTAGGAGGACTATAGAAGCTAGTAGTTTTTTAGCATTTGCATTAAAATATTAATTTTAATAAAAAATACCTTTAAAAAAGTTAAATACCCGACCTCAGGAGCCCGACCCCATAATAAATCAAACCACAGGCTGTACTACATCACTTTAGTATAATTCAATTAAAATAACAGCCAAAAAACGAAAAAAAATTTTCGCCATTTTCATACAAAAAAGTGCAGCCGCCCGGGCAATTTGTACGGGATGTAATTTTTTTTAGTTTCTTCATTGTTATTTTGATTTTATTATACGATAGTGATCTAGTATAAATCGTGGTTCGATTTATTACGGGCATATGTCCCTCTCACGTTGTATATTTTTGAAATATGCTAATCAAGACCTTTCATTAGATACCCCACTAAACATAGAAACAAAAAAAATATTTTTTGACTGCCATTTTTTTGTATGTATCATCGTTATACACATATAAATTGTAGCTTATGTCACTACTGATGAATCGATTAACATATATTATGAACATTGGACAAGCGATTTGGATGCTACGGTAAAACATACAACCCACATAAATACATACATAGTTTGCTGAAATAATTACCCTTCCTCTTGGCTTTGCCGTAGTCGGGTAAAAATTACCTTTTTTAAGAGTTCTATAAGAGACCTTATATACCTTATCTAACATTAAATTTAAAAAAAAATGAGTTTGACTTTGCACCAATCAACAAAATAGACAAAATCAACTTCGCTCGTTTAAAAAAAATGGGCGATTTTGTGAAAAAATATGTACCTACATATGTGAATTTAATGTTTATTTATTGTGCGTATGTACCCAATAAATAACCATTTTGTCAGTTATATCGCCTGCAGAGGTGCAAATTGTTATTTATACCACGAATGCAAATAAAATGAGTTTTTTGGGCTTAAAGTATGTTTGGGAAAATGTGCGAAGTTTTTTTAAAGGTTCTGCTCCACCGAAAATAATACAGGCATTATTATATTGGAAATAAGTTAGTTGAAAACTTTTTGCACAAAAATGCCTTTATTTGCAAAACGTGTGTTTAAATTAAAAAACCAAATAATGAAATAATAACTAAACTATACTAACAATTATTAACTAAAGTAAAAAATAAAAAAATTAAATAACATTTAAACAAACTATTCTTTAAATAACAAATGCCCCGGAAATATTTTCCTTGCCTCCTCCTGTGGAAGAGTGCCCAAAAGTCTGGCAGCAATACCATGTTGGATGGCAATACTTATTTTTTGTACGAAATAATTATTTACCAGTTCTCTGGTCACCTAATAACTCGACCACATGCTAATAGATTTAAAAAAAACAGACGTCAAAAAGCGGACTCATAGCTGCACTGTAATATCTCCCAGGAATTTTCCAGACTCAACTCAACCAGAAACACTCAACTTATTCTAGGGTAGTAATTAATACATTTTAAATAATTGTGCATTGAGATTAGCTACCGATGAAACTCCTGTACTACAGATATTGGTATTTAGCAACAGGAGCGTGAAGCCGTATCCAGCGACTCAACAAGGGGGAGTCCCACCGTTCAGCCAACGCGTTCAGGATTGCGTTCGATGAGCCACGCACGCGCGCCCATAATGATAGTCTATATGGTTATAATTATGGCTTGCGGCCTAGAATAGGACTACTTTATTTATTTACCAACTCATGTACACGGAAAATGTATACAGAGAATACATCAAATAAAAGTTGTACAAATGCACTACTTATCTCAAAAGAGATCTCTTCCAGTAGACCTGAGAGAGGAGATGTTTATGTAAGAGAGGCATACGGGCGTGTTTATACATATGATAGAGGAGAAAGAAAATTAAAATGACATAAAACTACACTAACTATAAATAAACATACATACATTAAATAAATACGTATGTCTTTTTAAAAGGAAACTACTCTACAACAATGGCACTCCGGGAGTGCGTACAGAAGTGAAAATTTGGTGTCGGTTTCGGCTACAGTATCGCGAGTTGAATGGTTTTTTACCCGACTGCGTCAGAAGGAGCGTTATGTTTTTCGAGAGTATGTATGTATAATTGTTTGGCATGATTTTGGCTTGAAAGGTGTCATTAGATTCGTCTTAATTCTGAGACTGACACTGGGTATATAAAAAGGCAGTCGGATTTTTTGTTTTTATATAATTACTTTTATAAATTTATGGAACAATTTGTAACATAATTTTTCCCATCTCAAAAAATTCCCAACGCGCCTAAAGAAGTTTTCACGTAAAAAATCTCTGACGTGGGTACACAGCAATATAGCTAAGTATGAAAAAACAGTAATATCCTGCCCATGGACATTATGCTAACGATCCAAAAGCTACAAAACAGACCTTTGTGACATCGCAAATACCGTTTGACGACCTAATGCCGACACCAGGTGTCCGCTAAACATGACAAATGTATAAAAAGTTAAGCGAGACTCTGTCGGACTCGCGTAGGGTTCCGTTCTTTTTTAACCGACTTCCATAAAAGGAGTCTATGTGAACTTGTGAGAGGCCTATGTCCTGCAGTGGACGTTGTGAGCTGAAACGTTTTTACTCTTTTACCACAAGGTGTACTCCTGCGAAGTTTTGAATAAAATGATCCAACTAATCTTGTTTCTCCTTCCAAATTTGGACCCCGCTTCACGAAATTAGGGGGTGAGTTTTAATTTTTTTTTATTGTGATGATCAGTTCGCCGCAATTTTTTTTATGTATGTTCACCGAATATTCACAAACACCCGGACCAATTTGAAAAATTCTTTTTTTGTTTGAAATTGTATACTTGTCAGGTAGTCCTATAGAAATATCAAAATCGGTAGAGTAGTTTGGGGGTGAAGACGGTTTTTCATTTTGAAAAAATATTAATAATAATGAACATTTCCTTTTTGCAATAGATCCTTCTCGTGCCAATAGCTAAGGTATTTTCATTGATACATCCAAGAATGGATTTTGATGAAAGCGCCACTTCGCATTAACTTCTCCAAAGGATCTCTACGTATTGGATCGCCACGCCTTTTTTAGCACAGGGGTGAAAAGACCCGTGATTCCAAAAGAAGATACAAATATTATAACCCGTATCAGCGAATGGTCTTGTAGCAAAGAGTCTTGACCAATATCAAAATACTCTTACTGTATGGTTGGGTCAAGGGCTTTTAGAAGACAATACTCCTGGATACGGCGCGCATTGTCTCGATTCTAGAGGTTTCTCTTTCTCTCTGGCTCTATAGCTGCCAGTAGCTTAGAAGGCAATCAGTTGGTTTTTTCACGTGTGTATTTATTATTCTACAGATGTAGCATAATTGCTAAAGTAATAAATATGTAAAGATTTTTAGTTCTTGCATTTGGTTGGTACGATTTAGATCCAGAGATATTAAGCTTGTTTTTTAATATTACGCTGTGACGGACGGACAGACGAACGGACTGAGCAAGACCATTACATTTCCCGTTTAACCATTTTGGTACAGAACCCTAAAAAGTGTAGGGCTTACAATGACCTGCTTCAAGGCGTGGGATTACAGGCGACAGCTCGACTTGACAGGTTGAAGCCCAGATTTTAAGGTATGCTGTTTGAATTCTACAACATGGTTGTTGAAGGATATTGAATTAGAAATATTTAGTTTTGTTGTCCTATTTTTAGGGTTCCATACCCAAAGATTAAAAAGACATAGACATAGATTTATTTGATCTAAAAACACAAATATTACACAATAAAAATCATTATACACAAAGAGGAAATAACATAGTTTTTATTTTTATTTTTATGCTCTTTAGCAGATCAAATGGGCTGTGGCTCAGTGTATAGTTTACTCATACAAAATATGAGTAAAACACTGATATTCTGCCACACCACTTGTAGGATCTGACTAACAGAAAAACGGGACCCGATTACTAAAACACCGCTGTCCGTCTGTCTGTCTGGCACCAGGCTGTATTATATCTCATGAGCCGTGATAGCTAGACAGTTGAAATTTTCACAGATGATGTATTTCTGTTGCTTCTATAACAACAAACACTAAAAACAAAATAAAATATTTAAGAGGGGCTCCCATACACCAAACGTGATTTTTTACTAGATAATGGTAGGGATCCCTACGTGTGTGAGTTCGACTCGCACTTGGCTGTTATTTAAGACTAGACGATAGTCACTGAGATATGTCAGATCAAACCAGTATTAGTAACACATTCGATAACAAGTTCATAGGTGAATTAAAAAATCCCTCTTCCAAGCATTTACCCCAATAACTTTTGTAGGGCTGAAAGTATTTTCATCACACATAGCTAAATGGAAAAGAAGAGGAGGAAGCCCGTGAGCCGCAAAAACTGCGGAACCGTGCCGCCCGGACCGGACTCTCCCCTGCGTTCTGCCGTACCATCGATGCAGCTGTACGTATCCCGTCTGCACTAGTCTACGAGGACAGAGGAGGTCGTGGACTACGTCCGAAAGAAGTCTTACTTCACCTTGAGGTTTGAGCGGCTGCAGTCTCGACACAAAGCGAATTTTAATTCATATGTGGTGAGAGTGCCGACGCATCATCTGCCAACCTTTATGAAGGAGGACTTCTGGCCGCAGGGTGTCGTATTTCGGAGGTTCCGAAGTCGGCTGCCCGACGACACCGTGCATCACAAGTCGCCGACACTACGTGTAAATTAGGATAGGAATTATATATTATGTATGTTAGTTATAAGGTATTTATAATATGGGCCTCTGGCATTGTACAAATTTGTAAGTACAATGCTATTGCCTGAAATCAATGAATTATTATATTATTATATTATAGCTTAGAACCATCGCAAAGAAACTAGCTTTCACGGTCCATCTGGTTTAAAATCGGTCCATCCGTTTGAGAGTTACGATGCCACAGAGAAACTTACAGAAACATTGGCCTCAAACTTTTAACATCCCTCTGTTTTTACAATTAGGCAATTTGTATTTGCATCTAACAATGATAGTAAGCGTATAATTATCACACACGTTCAGGAGTTAGTCAGGGATCTATATTAGGTCCACTAATTGTTGATAAATTTATTCCATCTGATATAAGTCATATTCTTAAAACTAATTAATACACACACTAATAGACACAATATACATTTATTATTAATTTTTTTGCTTTGTGGGTTAATAAGAAGACAGAAGAATGTATGAAATTACTCTTCCATAGCAATATATTTCGCTGGCCCCAGGTATATTATTCTACAGTACAATGTAGACATACAAATTCCACTATATCAGGTGGACACTGAGAGATTTGTCATGTTACAAATGAGACGGCCTTTGTGTCTGTACATCTAATGCATGATAAACGGAATATAAGGTAGTTTCTATGTACTGTGATTGCCTTTAACAGTTTGCGGGATACTAGACAATAATTTTAAGTGCCGGTCTGGGAGAAAGGAAAAACCTTAGAATGAAGCAATGCAGCTTGAAACCCATCACTATTTTGGTACCTTTTTACCCGACTAAGGCAAAGCTGACAAGACGAATTTGAGAGGTCTTACTGACGTTTAAAAGCTTTGTTAGCTTATATTTCTTAAGTCACCTTATACAATCCACGGGAAGACTAGGAGCGGTCCTATTCTACTCTGCCTCAAACCATACGGCAGGCAAAGTCTGAGTCTATTCAACCGATATGAGATTTATCAAAGATAAACCTATTTCAAAATGTTATTCTAGGAATAACCAAGCCTAATACTCGTGTATTTAATAAAATACAGTTTTATCCGCTTACCACCCACAAAGGTAAGGAAATAACAATTCTTTTTCAGGAACAAGCCTCTGGATGTAACGCCACTTGATACTCCATACAAGTGTTTGTGACAATAGTTATTCTTAGCTGCGAAAATTCACTAACATTTGAGTTTCTTTGTTCTACTGAATTTATATTAGGCTATATTTTTGACATATTTTTACGAGGTAATGTTTATTTATGGTGGATGACCTCACTTATATAAAAGACTGGAGAATAATATGTGAAAACCGAGAAACCCCTGCCGGAAACCAAACGGTAGACGAGGTCTAAAGCCATCCAAAGATATGAGATTTATTATAGACTAGCTGATGCCCGCGACTTCGTTCGCGTGGACTTTATGACTCCGGCGTATTAATATAAATAAAAACTAATGAGAGAGAGAGAGAGAGAGAGAGAAAGAAAGAGAGAGATAAGAAAGTACTTGTTACAGTGTTAGGAGTTAAAAGTCAATATTATTTTAATTCTTTCCTTCGGCAGCCAATATGAAAAGAGCTGAAGTATTACTAACCCTGGAGAAAGCCACATTAAGTTGGCCATGCGAAAAACCAGTCCTTAGATCGACATCAGCAGTTTTAAGCCTCTAAAACTGTGACTTATTTTCTTTTTAAAATTGTTAGGGATGAGTGGCATACGCGGAATAAATACAGTTTCACTGGCACCACTCACAGTAAACTTTAAGTATCTCAGCAGACTATGCCGAAGTTTAGCGGCTGAAGTTCAGTGTTTAAAGTTCGGTGGGGATGACACACTAAATAAGCTGAAGTTCAGCCGTTGAAGTTCGGTGGAAACGCCGGACAGTAGTGATGTGCCGATATGAGAATTTAATCTTCCGTCTTTGGCGCGTCTGCGGCGAACGGAAACGGGAGCGGAAGAGGGAATGGAAGTGGAAGAGGGAACAGGAGCGAAAGCGGAAACGGGAGCGTAAGCGCGAGCGGGAGCGGAAGCGGCAGCGGGTGTGGCAGCGGCGGCGGCGGCGGCGGCGGCGGAGGCGTCGGCAGTAGCGGCAGCGGCAAAGGCTTCGGCGGCGGAAGCGGCGGCGGCAGTGGCGGCGGCGGCGGCGTCGGCGGTAGCGGCGGCGGCAGTGGCGGCGGCGGCGGCAGCGGCGGCGGCGGCGGCAGCGGCCGCTGCGACGGCGGCGGGAGCGATGGCGGTAGTGGCGGCAGGAGCGGGAGCGGGAGCGGGAGCAGGAGCGGGAGCGGCAGCGGCGGCGGTGGCGGTGGCGGCGGTGGCGGCGGCGGAGGCGGAGGCGTCGGCGGAAGAGGCGGCGGCGGCGGAAGCGGCGGTGGCGGCGGCGGCGGGAGCGGTGGCGGGAGCGGTAGAGGGAGCGGGAGCGGGAGCGGAAGCGGGAGCGAGAGCGGGAGCGGGTACGGGAGCGGGAGCGGGAGCGGGAGCGGAAGCGGCGGTGGCGGCGGGTGAGGCGTCGGCGGGTACGGTTCCGATTCAGGCAAAAGCATCGGAAGTTCGGCATTATGTGTTGCTAGTAATGCAAATAACATTGCAGGCATGCATTGGCTGAAATTCAGCCGCTGAACTTCGGCATACAGTGCTGAGACACTAAGTTGGGTTCCGTTACACAGTTTCGGCGGAGTCAAATTTCGCATCAGCATTATTGGCCCTTTGACATTAAGACTTATTTTGTGAGCCGAGAGTCCATTTGCTGCAAGTGAATTACGAAACTCAACTGGATAATTGGTGGCGTCGTCAACAAAACTATCCAAGAAATCAACAATAATTTGCGTCATAAGTTCTTTATTAGTTGATTTTTAATTTCTTGTTGTCAATATGGCGCGTTCACGTAACCAAGAATTTTTCTGGTGTGTTTTGCTCTGAAGGTCCGCAAATACTGAACTTATAAGTTTTTCTTCGGACGAAACAACTTTTTTTTGGAAAAATTTTCAACGTACAGACACATTTTTTTTACTCTTTTGTTATAGTATAGATAGATAGATTTAGTATGTTTTTGTTCAGCGGCAACAAAAAAACATCATCTAGAAAAATTTCAACTGTCTAGCTATAATGGTTCATGAGATACAGTCTGGTGACAAACAGTCGGAAGGTCTAAGTAATAGGGTCCCGTTTCTACCCTACCCTATGGAACCCTAAAAATCGAATAAAATAAGTATTTATGGGGGGCTCCCATACTACAAACGTGATTTTTCATAGATTATGGTACGGAACCCTTCGCGCGCGTCCGACTCGCGCTTGGCCAGTTGTATTATAACTCAACAAAAAGTTCTCATCAGACTTAACAACTTTTGCTAAGGCGGCATTTTAATATTTCTTATAGTTTAGCTGGACCATTATAGTTCTGCATCATGTGTTCCATTTTCCAAAATCAATTATAGCCTATATGTTGCCCAGGCTTCACAGCTATATAACAAAAAAAGTTTCATTCGAATCCGTCCAGTATTTCCGGAGATTAGCGTGTACAAACAGACAAACAGACAAACAGACAGACATTTTTTTTTATTTTCTTACTCTATTACTATATCTCCATCGCCCAAAATATTTTTTTTTGAAAAATTTTCAATGTACAGACACATTTTTTTTACTCTTTTATTATAGTATAGATAATCCTATTTCAAAATGTGCTACTTGATACTCCATAGAAGTCTTTGCGTCAATAGTTATTCTTAGCTGCGAAAATTCACTAACATTTGAGTTTCTTTGTTCTACTGAATTTATATTAGGCTATATTTTTGACATATTTTTACGAGTTTTACGAGGTAATGTATATATATGGTGAATAACCTCATTTTGAAAAAGACTGAAGAATAATATGTGAAAATCGAGATAACCCTGCCGGAAACCACACGGTAGACGAGGTTAAAAGCCATCCAGAAGATATGAGATTTATTATAGTTAATCCTATTTCAAAATGTGCTACTTGATACTCCATAGAAGTGTTTGCGTCAAAAGTTATTCTTAGCTGCGAAAATTCACTAACATTTGTGTTTCTTTGTTCTACTGAATTTATTTGAGGCTATATTTTTGACATATTTTTACGAGGTAATCGTATAATATGGTGGATGACCTCACTTTGGAAAAGACTTGAGGATAATATGTAAAGACCGAAATGGTTGGAAAAAACGAGGTTTTTGCCCTACCGTGGAACATAAATAGCTAGGATTTTTTTTTCCTTTATACAAAAGATTACATTCGTAGCTACTTGTATTGGTACTCTCATTTAGAAATTTAGGTTATTAGTACTACGAGACTTACCGCGATAAATATCATTTTTAGCCAGAAATTTTGACGACCCCTTTGCTATACTAATAAAAGAAATCGCGAAAATCTAAAATCATATATAGAAATTTAGGTGCCCGAATTTTAAACCTTTTGTCTTAGTGTTATTTTTATTTACATATATTTTGAGATGGACAAAAATTTGTTTATTTATTTATTTCAAAACGATGGCATTATAAAGTTTCTGAGAATAATGCCGTTTCTGAGAATTTCTCGAGCTTCTCTGTGCTTCGGAAGGCACGTATAAGCCGTTGATCCCGGCTGTCATCATTGTATGGCAGTCGTCAAGCTATGTCAGATGCCTTTTGGCAGCTTGAGAAATCTGACACTAATGTTGGCCACTTACACACACGAAAAGCAAGCAAGCAAAGTAAGCAAGTATACATCCATTCATATAAACATTCCCATTTATAAAATTAGTACTATAAGATGGTATGAGTTATTCTATAAAGATTCCCCTTTCTCTCGTCTCAGCGTATTCCCAGCTGCATCCTAAGCTGCATTGCTGCTTAGGGTAAGGCTTCCGACTTTTTAGGGTTCCGTATAAAAAATGAAAAAATGGAACAACGATGTGCAAAGTAATTAAATAGTGCTTTAAATAAAAAAATAAAAAAAAAAAGTTTTTCAAACCTTATTGTGTTATATATCAAATGAGGGAGGATCTCAAATATATTTTTGTTATTATTGTAAAATCAATAGTTTTGATATTATTCATCATCATAAAAAAAATTAAAATTGACCATTCTCATCTCTGAAACTACTAACCCAAAATTTTGAAACGAAAATTACAAGTTATAGATCTTTACTTGTAGATTACAGAAAAAATAAAACAAGAATTCTATCAGTTGAAAATAAAGTGGTAAACTCAATATAATATGTTCAATTACGAAAAATCTTTGGCATCATACGGACCCCTCTCTACGCAAGTTCATCTAGCAGTTAGCCGGTTATTCTTCTCCATTTTGCGCGGTCTTGAGCATCCTAGGTAGTAAGATCTTTCGTACGTTACGCGTAATATCATCTTTGATAACGTCAAGCCTTGGGTCTGCCATGGTAATTTCTTCCAGGTAATTAGGGAATATGCACAAGTTTTTTTTTTATTTGCTTAATAAAATCCTTATTAATCACAGTAAACAAATATGAAAGAATTTATAAATTATCTTAATCAGTGACGAACCTGTGATACTTCAAAGTTTCGATTAGAAAGAGAAGTCCGATATGGACTGGTGACGTCAAAGTACATATCATCTATACATTTGCCATAGAAAATAGCGTTTTTGCGAGTGAGATAGACATATTTTCGTAAAATCGTTATATCTCGTTCGTTTTTTTACCAATTTTTATTTTGTTTTCGCTGTTATTACTTCACTTTTGAATATTTATGGATAAACTGGTTAGATAACGTATTCTTTTTTTATGCATACTCTTTAATAATTTTTTAAAACTAAAACCGGATATCACCCGCGAACTACACAATCGATTTTGATAAAATGTCTATGGGACTACCTGACAAGAACCTTTAAACATTTTTTAGTTTTCGAATAATCGGTGAAAATACATAAATAACTGACTCGCGCACGAAGGGTTTCGTTCTATTATCTATAAAAAAATACGTTTATTGTATCAAAGCCCTACTTTGATATTTACTTTATTCTGTTTTTAGTATTTGTTGTAACAGCGGCAACAGAGATACATCATCTGTAAAAATTTCATATCACGGTTCATGAGATGCAGCCTGGTGACAGACAGACGGACGGACAGCGAAGTCCTAGTATAGGGTCCCGTTTTTACCCTTTGGGTACGTGACCCTAAAAAAAAGATAAGATTTAAAGGTTCAAAGATTCAAAGTTTATTCAGTAATTAGACCTTTACAGGCACTTTTACACGTCAATTAGTTATAATTTACGTTACGTGTAAAGTAAATTAAAATTGAATTTATTTTTAAAGAAAAGCTACCAGCGCTTCCTAACGACCATTGCTGAGAAGAAACGCCGAAAGAATCTCATTTTCACAGTATTGGTCGCCTACTCGCCAGAAGGGCTTTGTCATATTATTATTATTGTATTTATTACGACTAATTGATAACTACTCCTTCTTTTTTGGAAGGCGGTTAGAAAAGCGCACCAAGATCCCTCAAAATGCATTCTCCAAAAAAAGACTGTATTTTTTAATAATCCTGTAAAAATATCTAATTAATTCAGTCCATTGTGTGCGAGTGTTACTGTGTCCCGGTTTGTTTACATTTGCTTTGTTTAGACATTCAGCCCTTTACACTTTCCGAGACAAAACTAAATTAGGTGACGCTTTATTAAGTTTTTGTTGTAATATTCTTTGTTGCACACTCTTTATGAGGTTAATTAAGTTTTCATGAAAACAGTGTGCATTTCTAATGGGTAAAAATAAGGGAAGTAGACCACAGAGAATTTATTTAGATTAAAATATAAAAAAATAGAAGAAGCAATAATTTGAAGACATTATAAAAAATATGGTCAGTAATCTTAAAGACAACTAAGTTAGGTTCCTGTAAAGCCCATAAAAAAAATGATCCAACACGTAAATAAAATTTAACTACTCTTCATTTTACTTGGTAAAAGTTGACATGTTAGTAGACGATTTAATAAAATATTCGTAAGTACTGTAATTATTCTAGGTTAGTGAGAATATACTAAAATGAAATATGAACTAATCTTAAAATATTTTGTAAGAATACTACAAAGAATATTGTTTGTGTCTTATCAAAATATTATACTCTATCTTTCAACGAACCAACGAGAGGGATCGAAACGACTCGATCGTTAAAATAATGGAAGCACCTCATTGCTTTATTGGCCACGCATAATAAACTCTATTTGGAGTTTATACTGACAGATGGCGCCACCATCTTAGCTATTATTCTTTTTAACGATCTATCAATGAGTTTTATTGCTCATTAAAGAATTGACGGTTTTTAGGGTCACTGTAGTTAGTAACTCATAATTTTTTTGTGAATTTTAACTATAATAAAACTTTTTAAGGCTTTTTAAATAAAGAAAAAGCTTGTTCTGAACCAAACGGTAAAAATGAGTCTCTCCGTCCGTCTGTCTGTTACTAGGCTGTATCTCATGAAACGTGAGCTAAAATTTTCACAGATGTTGTAAGAAAAAAAATCACACTCGTTCCACGGAACTATTTGCCGATGGAACTAGTGGGAATGATCTTTTCTGTTGCCACTATGACAACAAATAGTAAAAACAGACAGAATAAAATAAATATTTAACGGGAGCTCCCATATGGTCCCATACGTGACTTTTTTGCTTAATATTAATAATTAAGATGCTTGAAATATTCACAGAATATTTAGTTGTATATTCATTTTAAAAATAAATAATGAAATTAAAATAAAATAAATATTTAAGGAGGCTTTACAAACGTAATTTTTTATAGATAATGATACGGTATTTCTACATGAAAGTTTGACTCGTTGTCACCAGGTCAAGATCTGATGATCGAATCCTCAAAAAATCGATGGAACTCCTCAAACATTCTAGGCACATAAACAATGGTTTTTATGTTTTTTGCCAGAAAGATAATTAAGCCTTTTCTTTCAGCGAAAATGATTTAGTGAAATGGAACATGAAGTAGACCAAAAATTACTCATATAGTCGCTTTATTGGCTTTAAAATGATTAATTCATAGAAAACGATACAAATAAATTGAACAAAAATGGAGGAATTGAAAGCATTTTTGTACAAAATCCCCGCAAGTAAGTTGAACCAAAGAGGCGGTTATCGGCGCAGGTGCAAATAATGCGCCGACGACTGCCATTTTGGTTCAGTTTATGTGTCGTGTTAAATTTCAGTCCCAGTAAAAATTAAGACGGTACGTGTCGAGAAAATAAAACTTTGCTAAAAGACGCTAGGATTTTTGTGAGCCTTGAAGGTTGTTCGTTCAGTATCATAGACTTAATTAACTCGTAAAAGTGTCTTAGTATGTTTTATTACAATATATCTATATTCATACCTTTTCCCAGCACTGGGACGATATAGGTTAAAGACGCAACTTCATCGAGTTGGGGCTTATTCTATTTGTCTTAATAAATACTATGGCCTCACAGTTAAAACATAAAAACGTAACTTTTTCAAAAATCTTTTTACCTGTAAGTTTTTATTCATATACGGTTATTTTCGTCGACCATCATTTTCTTTCAGTGAAGTGAGAACCTCGTATGGAAATCTGCACATAAGTTCATCAGTGTGTAATCTATATCTATAGATATAGAAAGCGAAAATCACTCACTCAATCATCACGTAATCTCAAAAACTACTTAGCCAATGAAGATGAAATTGGGCAGGAAGGTAGATTGTGACTAGCAGACAACCGCTATGTCCGGATAGCGGACGTCGATACGGATGATAGTCCGTATTTTTGGAAATTCCTTTCTTAAGGGGGTGAAATAGGGGTTGCCAGTTTTTATGGAACTTCGTAATTTTTAAAGTGAGACACATGAAATTTTTAATTTATTTTAATAGTTAGTAGAAAATAATAATGCATTTATTAGATTTTGAAAATTACATCCCTAAAGGGGTGAAATAGGGGTTGCAATTTTGTATGAATCTCCGTCATTTTTAAAGCGAGACACATGACTATGAAACTTCGGCATTTTTTGAGTGAGAGACAAAAAAATTGAGACAAATAGATCATTTATGCTCTAGCAAATGACGATAACGGGAACGGGAACGGGAACGGGAACGGGAACGGGAACGGGAACGGGAACGGGAACGGGAACGGGAACGGGAGCGGGAGCGGGAGCGGGAGCGGGAGAACGTGGATGAAGTCGCGGGTTACAGCTAGTAATTTATGTAGACAAGATGACAGTCGTAGAAAAACGACAGATGCATTTAATTGCTCTAAAAATCTGACATCAGTGTTAATTTTATATACATTTGATATGAGAAAAGGAAACCGACAAATCAATTTACTGTGTATGTGTTATAATCACTAGATGACAGCAGGCCTGTGTCACTCCCATAGCACTAACAACATTAAGAAGATATTTATTTGAATTTATTTTCTGAGTAAGACTTCTGTACGCGAGTACTAGTACTTATTCTGTGATGACAGTCATTCAAACCAAGTCAAAACCATGCATCTGTGCACACGTCAATGTGTGTATTTACCCAACACACTCGACTAGGTGAAAACGGAGGAAGGTGCGGGGACGGGGAACGGGGACGCGTATTGCGCGGGACCCTGATACGAGTAGTTTCCGTTCTGAATGTAACACTTATATTCATTCTGTTCCAGTGGTTATTGACACAATCGATGAGAAAGATGGATAGTGTGGATGTATTTTGTCGCTCAGAATTTAACTTTGTTCTCAATACGGGCGGAAAATTTGATAAAGCAGAAAATTTGTCCACGCCCGTACGAGATTCACACTCAATATGATTGGAATTGAATCTTGCCGTCCCTTCCTTTTGTCTTAGCTGGGAAACGTAAACGGCTAAATTGAAAGGGCCTTGTTTTGGTCAGAGAAAAGGGTACTATACATGTTGTTTCTGATGGCGAAATAATATTTACTTGGAGATACGTATATTTAATAGACTTAAAAAGGAGGTTATTTATTCGAATGTATTTTAATGTATGTACATTCCCGAAGACTCAATGATGCCTTTTTTATAGAGAATACTTGTCAGATATCACACGGGATTTTTTTTTAAATCGGTTGAATATTAGTGCTGAAGTACATTTTTAGATTTGGAAAAATATTGTTTTTATTTATTTTTACAGTTTTTCAAACGAGTGGTTATTTTGAAGAATACAAAATGAAATGTATTCCTTACAATAAAATAAAATAACAGTGATATGTCTAAATCCGTTTCTCGCCGAGTTTTCCTCAATATTCCAACATGACTAGTTCCATCAGATAGCCACATGTTCCCATGCGAGGGTTTATCATAGGTCATAGAAGAAAAGAAATATGTTACTGCTAGGATAAAAATAATGCTCTGTAAAACCATTATCACCTTATACATAAAACGAGCAATTCTTGTGTATATATATATATATATATATATATAATCTCTAAATAAGATCTTGGAAACGGCACCAACGATTTCGACAAAAAATGGTATGTGTTAGGTACCTTTTGCAGTGAAAAATCGATCTAGTTAGTTTTTTTTAATGAACCTCTTTTTCTGCTTGTTTTCATCGAGCAAAGCTTGGTTATCCCAGGTACTTTCAATTAACCTTCCACCTGTTAATTATATTATAAAGCCATTTTCAGAGTACCTACTTTGAACACGATGATGTACCTTGTATTAAATAAGAAGCAAGATACAAATGTAATATAGTAATAAGGATTTCCTAGAAGGAAGGAAGTTCTACAAGAAACGCGCTCGGGTCAATCAATTCACCCTAATGGATTTTTTTATTGATATTCCAATCAATTCAGGCTCTAACTTTTTTTAAATATTTGTAACATTATCAACCTATTTTTTTAACAAATTATTTATGTCCCATTCAGACTTATAGTTTTAAAAAATATTTGTAACATTATTAGCCTATTTTTGTTTTAAACAATAAATATATGTACCGAAAGAAATAAAAATTCAATTTAATTATCCAGGCAAAATAAAATAAAAAACGATTTTCAATCGTTCACACTCAATAACTTTTGAATCGGTAAACCGATTTTCATCAAACAAAGCTAAGAACAATCTCGATCAAGTCAGCTTTTGAACAAATAATCGCATCAAAATTCCCATCAGGACCATTCGTTTAGGCGCTACGATGGCATAGACAGACACACAACACGTCAAACTTAGGTATAACACTCCTCGTGGGTTATAAATAGATCTCTTTCTTGTTATCATCTGCGTGCCCGATAGTGTATTACTTTACCGCCTACGAGAAATACCCACACACAAGATTGAAGAAATTATATTTACATTTTTTCTCACTCGTGTTATTGAGAATATGTTCTTATATTTTTAATTTCATGGTATTGATTTCTCTTATGTTGTCATATTTTGTTTTAAAGAAGAAGTTATAAGTTGATCCAAATTCCACATGAATATAATTTTTTAGATACTTACTGTTTAGAAGACTTACAAAAAAAAAATTAATCGCTAGATTTTGTGTCCCATTGCCCAAAGGCCTCCCCTTATTTTCTTCCTCTATCTTTTCTATTGAGTAATCTGCCATCTCTTTCTTGTTCCACCCCCTGGATAAAAAATATAAGTTTTTTTGTTTTCTTGTGTCAACACTGGCGTCAGATTTTTCAATCTACCTAAAGTCATCTAGCATAGTCTAACGACTGCTATATAATGATGACAGCCGGGATCAACGGCTTATACGTGCCTTCGAAGCACGGAGGAGCTCGAGAAAATTTAGTCTACTTGTGGTCACCCATCCAAATGCGGACCACGCCCGGTATTGTTTTACTTGCGAAATCGCTACTGATGTGCACTCCTGCTGGACAACCGAGCTCCTCGATTGCTGGTCCTAAATGGAAGAGAGTCACTAGAGACATAGCTAAATGGAGATCATAGACTAGAGGAGGCCCATGCCAAGAAGCACGGTGAAATTAACTATGGTTGAGTTTAACGATGGCTGATCCGTGCGTCAACTCGTGAACGGGTGCTGCCGGGAGGGACTGGTCAGCTCGGCTTCGCTTTTTTTGACTACTTAATATTTTTATTACGCAATTTATGTTTGTTTACTTGTTCGCAAGCATTACATGTTATAATGTGTCAACATTGCTTTATATTATAAGTATTTATTAATTAAAAGACAATAATAATAATATGACAAAGCCCTTCTGGCGAGTAGGCGACCAATACTGTGAAAATGAGTTTCTTTCGGCGTTTCTTTTCAGCAGTGGTCGTTACGAAGCGCTGGTATCGGTAGCTTTTCTTTAAAAATAAATTAAATTTTAATATCCTTTACATGTAACATAAATTATACTTATTGACGTGTAAAAGTGCCTGTAAAGGTCTAATTACTAAATAAACATTTGAATCTTAAATTAGATACTAAATAAAAAATGCACTTTTAGAAGAAAAAAAATGTTAAGGCCTATTTATCATTCACTATTTGTTAAGTAACACTTTATTATTAAAAATATTCAGAACAAACATATTGAATAATAATATCTCAAATATTAAGGATTATCTGATGTAATCCGCTTACTTGATTTTGATCTCTTTCAATGGAAAGAGCGGATAGTAAGATTATTATAATGTAAGTTTTGTGTCAGCGTTTCGCCTTTTCTTATAGTTTTAAAGGTTGGAACATAATTTGGCTTCTGTGTATTGCTTTTTGCATACTAATAGGATCGTTCCAGACATCCTTCCCAAATCAGTTTCTTTTCCGATCACTCCGGTTTGTTACAAAATAATCCGACCAACAACAAAAACATGGGAAAATACTGCGAAACAAAACGTTCTTAAAATGTTTGAAATAAAGGTTGTATAGATAAGAACACCCTTATCAATGTCCGGCCCTTTATGTGACTTACAATACAATCCTAGATTGCACTGAACATTTTTCAAACTAGATTCCATTGAGCACCTAGCCCCTGGACACAGCGTTAAGGGGATACATGAATTTTTCTAGTTCCAGTGCTGAATTTGAAATAATTTATTTGAATGGAAACGGATATATCATTATCAAAAATGTTGTCTTTACCAAGCTCTAGACAACCTTACAAACTATTTTATAGCAACATTTTACACTTTAAAGTGAGAACATGAAGTTTTTTTCGCACATTTGCAAAAGCGGCACCTTTTGGCTAATAAGCGCAGAAAAGCTTCACGTTCTCACTTTTAACTATAAACAGCAGTTCTTAAAATGGTTCGAAAGGTTATGTAGGGCTTGGTCAAGACCAACTTTTAAATGATATTTCCGTTTCCAATAAAATAATTTGTTTTTAATTTTTTGGGGGCAGCACTGGACCCCAAAAAATTCATGGATCTCCTTTATATAAATAAACTAACACACAGAACGGAAACTCGTAGCGTTATTCCCCGTAAGAAGACGTCCCCGCACCTCACCCCCTTCTAGGGTGCGTTTGATGGCTTTGATCACTGAAACTCATAATGATGTGTGCATGTATCGTTTGTAGTAGTAGTACGCAAAAAAATTGCCATAGGTTGGAGATAACGGCAAAAATTGGTTGTACGTTTCGTACTCAGATTCATTTGCAGTAAATCTGCAACTCCCTAAGCAAGACGTTACATTTAAATAATATTTTGGGTCCTTCTTCATTATTTTTAAAAATTTGCTGTTTGTGTTTTACTTATATTTTTTTTATACTTACTATACATAAAGTTTTTTGAAATCATGTATTTTTGTAGAGATTTCCAGTTTTAACAAAATTCTAGGACGTGATTACATATACATAAAAAATCTAGTTTGGATAGGCTAAGCTTCAAATAAACCAAGAAAAGAAAAGATTTGAAAAAGTATTATCAGAAAAAGTTAGAAAAGATCATGGTTGAAAATAAACCAACAGAATGACAGTACATTTGTATGTTGAATATTTGTTATCTTAGCTATACTTCATCAGTGTCTTAAAGTTTTCTTTATTTTACGTTATTTTTAGCACAACGGATAGTACCTACCTTGAAAAAGTATTTCTATTAGAATTAGTCCTTTTGTTAGAAGATTCTTCGAATCGAATTGTTTAAAATATGAATAAAGTTGCAGTTGTTTATTGCATAGTAGTCCATGGTACGGTCCATTCGTTTAAAATACGTCTACATACATACTTACACTATTATATCTTTATCACTAATGGGGAGACAGAGCATAATTTAAGGTCTTGCAACTCTAGGTTCTGTCTGTTTACTGTAAGATCCAAAATGCTCTGTGTGCCTCAGTAGGGTTAAAGATGGTCTCTTACTCTTAAGGTTCTAAGGCCCCTAGGTGGGGCAGAGGGCTCCAACAGTCTTTTTCCATCGCAAACGGTTAACAGGTTAGCCCGATGGTCTTCATCTCCGCTGCAACTGTGCGCCGCCAGGTCTGCTTGGAACGACCCACTTTTCGCTTGCCCTGAGGGGTCCACTCTAGGACTTACCCTGGAATGTGGGCTCTTTTTTGAGAGTATGGCCTATCCATGTCCATTTGCGGTGCATGATCTGCTTGGCTATAGGCATTATCTGCCACGCCTCCTACTGGCTTTCGTTGGAGAGATCTTCTCAGGCCAGAAAATGCCAAGTATTTGCCGCAGACAGCGGTTGATAAAAACATAGACGATCTAAAGGCCACTTATTAAAATCTGTTAAAAAAACGAATTTCTTTGATTTTTTATGAAATTGAATACACTCAATAATTCCTCTTTGTCAAAAACTCATAAAGCGTAATCTTTGCGTAGTTTTTGCATGTTTGTTGCAGCAGAACTAATCATTATTATAAATTGTTTTGTTTCATATTATGTTTTATCTATGTATATGATTTTATGTGTATGTATATATTCATAAAATGTATGTAATTATGTATTTGTATTGTATATGTATGTTTATAATGTAGTATATCTTTAAGCGCCTATCGCTCATAAATTTATTCCTGTTTTTTCTTAACGTTGACTGGTAGAGAATGCATTAGCAATAAGTCCACCTTTTGTACAATTGTATTCAATAAAGATTAAGTAAATAAATAATCATAAAACACCACAAATTCAAAGCTGTAATACAAACCCTTAAATAATCAGTACAAAAATCCATTAATTCACCTTTTTGTCGTTTCAAACCATAAAAGCAGATAGGTAGCGTTCACATAGTAATAACTTTTTACTGTTGTTCCGGGCAATAGTAAAAAAAGAAGTTTAGGGCTCAGGCAGACAAGCGACACAGAGCCAGTGACAGCTCGCGATCCTGTGCGGCGACGGTCGCCGACTGTCACTTACCATCGCCGGCGGTCGCCATCGACGTGGGAATGTTCGCGCCGGCGATCGTCGCTGAACATCGAAGACTACTGTCGCAATTACGGATGATGACTGGGTCAGAAAAATATTATTCTATAAGTCCTTCAGTAAGATTATCCAAGACAAGTAATTATTACAAAAACAAAAACCCAACTGCCTTTTTTCTATTATAATTATTTTTTATTTTATATACTCAGGGGCACTCTTACAATAAATACGAATCTAATGACTCCTTTCAAGCTAAAATCCATCGAACCGTTCAGGCTGCAGAGCGTGCCAAAAATTGTACATACATACTCTTGAAAAACATAACCCTCTTTCTGGCGCGGGTAAAAAGATACTTAGTTATCGTGCGGATGTGGATGCGAAAACTGAACCTGGTCAGCCGCGATGAACGTTCTGCGAACAAATAGCAGATGTCCTGAAAAAAGGTGATAATCGAAGAGCATGCATGAAAAGAGTAATTAGTGTTTAAAGATTCAAAGATTCAAATGTTTATTCAGTAATTAGACCTTTACAGGCACTTTTACACGCTTTTGTTGATGAAACAAGAGTGGTTTGCAAGGATCGTATCAAGTGGAGATCCATTGTCTCTGCCTACCCCCATGTACTATTTGTACGATTACATTTACACTTATACGATTAATTTAATTACTAAAAAATCTGCTTCTGACGTCACTTTTGTTAGAAAACAGAAAAAAATACTGGTTCAATATTTTTTAATGTTTTCAGTCATCATGCCTATTGTTACTGGCACACTGTCGCTCATGTGTTAGAGCGCTTACATACAATAAATATGGCGTAATCTCACTCAGTTGTGTACACAGCTTCAATATCAGCTATCGTATTTGTACAGAGATTTAAACGTTATTTATTTTCTAGTGCACTTTAGTGTTATGTTTTTAGTGCCTTGCTAGTGTAAGCCTATATAACCAGAATATACCAGTTAATTTTCTTCCCGTGTAGAAGTCCTTCAAGGGATTGAGTGTTCTGAATCATGTTTTTCGTTTTTTTTTTTATAACGCCTTAACTACATAATAATCATCGTGGCCCTTACATCCCTCGAGTTTGCCTATCTCGTTAAAAATAAAGACATGTTAGTATTATACTTACAAACAGGTCAGTCGATAATACTAAATATGTTCCATAAAAAACGCCTCTCATACAATATTTGATGACGAGTTAAGGTGCTAGATGAATTTTCGGGATCAAATGCTTTAAATCCATTTGAATTAAATCTTTAGAAAGAAAACAGATATATCATTCAAAATTTTGTTTTGACCAGGCTCTAGATAACCCTTTAAACTATTTTATGAACTACTGTTTACGCCAAAAGTGGCCGTTTTTCGCAATAGTGCGTAGAAAAGCTTTACGTTCTCTTTTTAAACTGTAAACAGTAGTTTATAAAATAGTTTGAAGGGTTATCTAGAGCCTGGTCAAGACAAAATTTTAAATGATGTCCCCGTTTCCTATCAAATGATTAATTTCAAATGGGGCAGCACTGGACCCCGGAAAATTCAAGTATCCCCTTAAAAATCGAGTTTTGTTATCATAATTTTTGGAGGAATATCCTTAATATTTAGGTTTGAACTTATTGTAAAATATGGTTACTGGTAAAAAATAATACTCACTGAGCTAATGGAGGCTCTGTAAGCTGTAGACCTCGCGAGTCTCTCCCGACTCGTTAAAATTTATGAAATAGAAAAGTTGTTCAAACAAAACAATTGCGTCTTAATAAGGTCGATAAAAAAGTTTTATGAAATTAAAAAAAAACAGAATGGCTGAAATCTGACATTTTTAGTTTTTATCTCCTATATTTCTATTATTTTGAGAAAATTCGGAAAACTGAATCGACACAAAATTCTATATATAGGTAATTATCGAACCTGCTTACAAAATTTCACAAGAATCGATTGAGAAATGCGTCATGTAAGCGAGAACAACCATACGTAAAAATAAAAGTCATATCGATAAAATCAACTCGAAACTTTAATGAATATGGAAGTATTGAATTTTAAAGAGAATTAATCGGTCAAGTTGCCGCCATTGAAATAAAATTACAATGTATCCTGAAAACTGGGAGCTGAATTTTATTTTAACGAATGAATTCACATTCACATTGGGAAGAGAGCGAATCGCTTTTAGTACTCATGTCAGTCTTTTTCAATTTAGGATTCAACCCCCGACGAAAAAGTTGGGTGTTATAAGTTTGACTGTGTATCTGTATCTGTGTGTCTGTCTGCGTCATCGTAGCGCCTACGCAAGTGAGCCGATATTGATGCGGGTTTTTTGTTTGAAAGCTGATTTGATCAAAATAGTTCTTTTCTATGTTTGATGAAAATTGGTTTCGTGGTTTAAAAGTGGTAATACAATAAATACAATACAATACATAAAACTTTATTGCAACAAACAACATAGCAAGACCCAAAGTCTATTTTTAGAGTGACGGTGAGCAAGAAGATGATAAAATGAACATCCGCATCGCCTATTCAAATTCGAAGTAATTTATTTTTACTTTGATTTTGGTTCCGACCGCGTGTTTGGGGCGCAAACAAACATACAAAGTAAACTTCAAGCGATATGTTAGCAGCATCATTCTTAATAAATATACTTTTTTTTTCTTTCTTTTAAAAACAGTAGCGACAAACACACTCAATGGTGTCCAATTTTCCTAGCTGTGAGATATCTGACTCAGTGTAATGACTACATACAATTTACTTAAGTAAGTAAGTAATACTTAAGATATTAGTTCAGTATTTTTACCAGGATACACTACTAAGAGCGCTAAAATCTTAGATTTTCGTGTCAGTATTAACCATAAATCATAGATTCGTCCGAAACTTCCGCCACACGCCATTCCTCGTCATTAGCCATAAAAAATCGCCGGGCAATTAATTCAACACTTTTTGGCAATCGTCCACCCATAGTAAAACATCCAAACGGGATGCCGTAGTATTTTTGTGGCCAGTTTATAAACTTCATATAGATTTCAGCCCCTCGGTATTGCGCTGTCTCGCTCGCACACACTCCGAACAAACACCCCAGTGCGTTTCGAATCTCCTCCTAGTTGAGACGCGTGTCCCCTTGACGCTTGCGATGGAAGATCGCGATTAAATTTTTGAATTTAGAATGTGGTGTTGAATTTTGCTTTTTTTTCGGACAGTGCTGGATTTGAGTGAGGAGTTTTTAATCAGTGTTGAATAATAAATATAGTGATTGACAAATTGTTGATTATTTATTTAATAAATAATACTTTAATTTGACAATAATAATTATAGTAATTAGGTATATAAGTGGTTGACAGTTAAGTGATTAAAATTTTAATATTTGTGAAGATAGACGGAGCTTAGAATTGGAAAACTTGAAGGTAATTTAGTTCTTTTTCATCAATAATTAAAAAATAAGTGTCAATTATACTTAATAACTTAATGATCTGAACTAATGATATTTATGAAAAAAAAATGCATTATTATGTTTAAGAATTTACTGTTAATTGAAAAGAGTACCTATAGATATTTAGAAAATATTAACTTGATTGATAACGTTAGTGAAAACGTCATTAAAAATATTCCGATCTGTTTATCCAGTTGCTGATATACAATTGTTTTAATTACGTACAATTTAAGTATGAAAGTTAAGTTTTATTGTTTATTCATTATTAAAAAAAATGGCTTATTCTTGATATGGACCTCATTCTTCACAAAATTTTAGGGAACATTGTAACGTGTTTTTGATTGAACGTTAGAATTAAAATTCACTGTAAAAATTAAATTAAAAGTGTAAAAAAAAACTAGAATTACTTTTTAATACTTAACAGATAGTAATTTGGTTTGACTTTGCACATTGTAACTTCTTTTTACGTACATCTTTTTTTTGAATCCTTTGCATAGTGTTTATATTATAACACATCGGATATATCATGGTTATTATACTACATAGTTTATATATCAAAAAAGTATACTTAACTAATTTGCTATTTCCCAAAAAATCTAATCAGGTAGGTATTTTTATTCTAAACATCAAAAAAACATTTTTTAAATTATTTGTGTGAAATATACACTAATGACGTCATAGTTTCTTGGAGTCAAATAGCGATAATTTGATTTGTTTTGCACATTAAAACGTGTTTTTAACATGCATACACATTTTTAATTCTTTGCATCGTGTTGTAATAATAATTAGTTTTATATCTTGGTTTTATAAATATATCAATAAAGTATACTAACATAATTCGCAACTTTAAAACACCTCAAATTTGATACTTTTTTCAACGTCAAAACAAACATTTTCTGTAGGATTCGTATGTAGACTTATGACTTCATAGTTTCTTGGAGTCAAGTAGCGATCTTAAGGTTAGTTTTTCTGCAAGAATACATTTAAATCACGTTGAAAATATATATAATTATAACAAGTAACATATATTGTGTGGTTATTTTTTTTAAAGTATTAAATAAATTATTTTTGACCCAATAAAGCACCCAATTGGTTTGTCTTGCTTAATTTACAAGGAAGGCATTTGCTACGAGCCTCTACGGTGACGCTACGACCGCTTCATTTCGTAGACCTACCTACGAGTTTAAGTCCCTCGTAGCTTTTGCCCTTTTCAATCTTTGATTATTGGAGGTTTTGGTGGGAAGTCAAAGGGTTCAGTTGAGGTTTACTTTAAATTATTTTACTTTATTTATTAATTGTGGAAGCATAAAGGGGAGATCTTTGCTCAAAAATGGGACACATCCAAGCTATATATATATATATAAAAATATGTTTTTATTATTAATAAAAATACCAACAGCTTTTTACAAAAAATATGTTAGGGTACTTATAGATAAATGTAATTTTTTTAGCCAATAACAGATTTTTTTTACAAATAAGACTAATATGATCCTAGCACATGTAGTTATAAAGTGAGTGGATTATTAACTACACATAAGTGTCATATTAATCTTATTTCAAAAAAATCTATTATCGTTATTATTAATATAATCTGCTATTCAATATCATATTGTAAAATTCAAGTTTTAGAGGAGGTTTTATAATTGCAAATGCAAATTTTATTTACCATACCAGCTTGAAAGAATATTTTATTATCTAACTTAATTAAATAAACAATATTTACTTAAAAAAAAAACTACCCGATTTAGAAAAAATACCCGACTACAGGAACCATACAAGGCTAAAAATGTATATATTTTGCTAATCAAGACCTTTCATTTGAAACTCGATATCGAAACAAAAAAAGTTGTTTACTCTCACTTTTTTGTCTGTGGCAAAGTAATTAAAGATAATTAAAAAGAAAAAACAAAATTATTAAAAAAAATTACAAATGGAATTACGAGCGACACTCATAAAATCTTCCATACTGTAGAATGTACGTTCAAAAAGCCACTATTTTAGCCTGACTTTAAAGTGAGTGACTGAAAAAGTGTAAGTAAAGATATGTTTCACCTGACAATCAAGAACTGGGTCAAACCCTAAAGGTATTATTCCTAAGCTAAGGTCGGTTTAGTCTACGGGACGAAGCTAATACCTGTAATTCAACGGCACTAACGAACCGTGACACGCCACTGCTCTTAAACTGACTACCTTAAAGGTACAGGTATTTATTTTTTAACTTCATCCACAAATACAAGTGTAATGGCGGACTTAACATTAAGGGGCAACCTGAATTTTTTGGGGTCTTGTGCATTTCAAATGATTTATTTCAAAAGACTCATTTGAAATAAATAATCATTTGAAAAGAAACGGAGATATCATTTCAAATTTGGTCTTGATCAGGCATTAAATAACCCTTCAAACTATTTTATGAACTACTGTTTACAGTTTAAAGTGAGAACGTGAAGCTTTTCTACGCACAATTGCGAAAAACGGCCACTTTTGGCGTACGTGCGTAGAAAAGCTTCAAGTTCTCACTTTTTTTTTAAATAAATATATAGGGACAAATAACACTGATTGAGCTAGCCTCAAAGTAACTTCGAGACTTATGTTATGGGATAAAAACTCAACGATACTATATTTTATAACTAATACGTATATAGATAAACATCCTAAACCCAGGACAATTTGAAAAAGGCAATTTTCCAACTTGCCTTGACCGGGGTCGAACCCGGGATCTCTGGGTGGCGGACTAGCATGGTGACTACTACGCCACGGAGATCGTCTTTAAACTGTAAACAGTAGTTTATAAAATAGTTTGAAGGGTTATCTAGTGCCTGTCAAGACAAAATTTTAAATGATGTCTCTGTTTCCTATCCATTGATTAATTTTAAATGGGGGCAGCACTGGACTCCCGAAAATTCAGAAAGCCCCTTAAGGTCTTATCTACCAGTCAACAAAACGGGTGATGTACAGAATGACAGGGGTAGTGCAAAACTTGAATGCGTATGCGGCGAAAAAAAAAGAACTATAATATAAAAATAATCATCAAAACAATAAACTACATACCATTAATTCACACTATGATAAAAATGATAAACAATACCTTCATAAACTACATAAATACACCATGCTCTATCTGACAGTTTATGAAGAAAGTGTCCTTCACTTGTTTCTTAAATGAAAAGCGGCTTTTAGCCTTCCGGACATAAACTGGTAAATCGTTCCTTAGTTAAATTGCTTGGACGATAAAAGAATGTGTAAAGAACTCACTCCGGTGAACTCGCAAAAATAGGTTGAAATTGTTACAAGAACGAAGATCTTTGAGATAGTTAGTAGCCTGAAACTGAAAATTAGGCTTGAGGTAGGCAGGAGTACATACGTACTACTATACAGTTTACTTACATATTTTAGGTTGAGTAAGTGAGGAGCTCGGTGGCCTAGTGGGAGTGCGCATTACTAGCGCTGTCGCAAGTAAAGTGACACTGGGCGTGGTCCGCACTTGGATGGGTAACCACAAGTAGCTTAAAATTTCTCGAGCTCCTCCTTGCTTCGGAAGGCACGTATAAGCCATTGGTCCCGGCTGTCATCATTGTATGGCAGGTGCCTTGAGTCAGCCTGAAAAATCTGACACCAGCGTTGGACACTTGTACACACGAAAATACAAAAAAAAAGAAAACGACAACTGCCTACCTTAAGGTACAGGTATGGTTTACTTACATATTTTTACCTGACTACGGAAAAGCCAAGTGGAAGTATATTATTTATGTGGGTATGTATGTCTGTTCCACCGTAGCATCCAAATCGCTTGTCTAATTTTCACAATTGATATGTCAATCGATTCGTCATTATTGTCCGGGTAACATAGGCTACAATTTGTATGCAAAAAAGATTGCCACAGACAAAAAGTGAGAGGAAACAATTTTTTTTTTGTTTCAATATCGAGTTTCAAATGAAAGGTTTTGATTAGCAAATTTCAAAATATATACATTGTTAGCCTTATATGGTTCCTGTAGTACAGTATACGTTTTTTTTAAAGTAAATCTTGTATATTTAAGTTAGATAATAAAATATTCTTTCAAGCTGGTATGGTGAAAAAAAATGCATTTGCAATTATAAAACCTCGTCTTAAACTAGAATCTTACAATATTATATGGAATAGCAGATTAAGGCCATTACACAAAAATAATCCACTCACTTTTTACCTACACAGACACTCACACCTTGTGCTTAGGTCATATTAATCTTATTGAAAAAAAAACTGTTATTGGCAAATAAAATAACATTTATCTATATGTACCCTGACATATTTTTTTTACAAGCTGTTGTTCGTTTTTTATTATTATAAAAAATTATAAATATAGCTTGTATGTGTCCCATTGTTGAGAAAACATCTCCCCTTTATGCTTCCATATAAAAGTAAAATAATTTAAAGTAAACCTCAACTGAACTCTTTGACTTCCATCCAAAAACCTCCAATAAAGCAAAGATTGGAAAGGGCAAAAGGTACGAGAGACTTAAACTCGTGGGTAGGTCTACGAAATGTAGCGGTCGTAGCGTCACCGTAGAGGCTCGTAGCAAATGCCTTCCTTGTAAATTAAGCAAGACGAACCAATTAAATATTTATTTTAATTTGTTTATAATATTTGTCGTCATAGCGGCAACAGAAATACATCATTTGTGAATTTGAACTGACGAGCTAACGCGGTTTTTGAGATACAGCCTGGTGATAGACAGACGGACAGACAAACAGACAGCGAAGTCTTAGTAATACGGTCCCGCTTTTATCCTTCAGGTAAGGCATGGATTTTTGTTTTTTTTAATAGTGACTTATACAATATGTAACAAAAACCCTGTCCTTGTAGGAGCAAGTTAGACCTTCAATATGAATAACTTTTCCTATGAGAATATGACTCAGACCGTCGATATGACCAACTTTTCCTATGGGACCAATGCTTGAAACTCGAAAAAAATATCGACATGTTCATACAAATTGCCGGGCCGGCCGAATACTTTTGTATGAAAATGTCGATAATTTTTTTCGAGTTTCAAGCATTGGTCCCATAGGAAAAGTTGGTCATATCGACGGTCTGAGTTGCACCTACAAGGATCGGACAGGGTTTTTGTTACATATTGTATAAAAAACGGAACAACGACCTAATTTTTATTACGGAGCTTTGACAATAGCCCTTGGAAGCAAATTACAGATCCTCAAATGATTAAGGAAGCGATTAAAGGCACTTAAACTTGACTGCCTTAATCTAAAACACGAGCTGAATGTAATTTTGTCACAGACACATTGAAATCAACTGCGATTTGGTAGTTTCACTTCTAACTTTCTATTTTAATTTTTAATGAACTTTATACAAAAGGTTTTTGAAGTAACTTTTCAAGTAATCCTAACTTCTTTAATACTCGTAATAACAACTAATATAATAATTGCAAAAGTAAGTTTGTTTATTTCATTGTTTGTTACCACTTCACGCTCAAACCACTAAACCTATTTAGATGAAATTTGGTATGAATATAGTTTGAGACTCAAGGAAGGACATGAGTTAGTTTTTATCCCGAAATTCTCACGGGGAGCAAAGCCCACGGGCATAGCTAGTAACTACATTAGACTATTTTATGAACTACTGTTTACAATTCCAAGTGAGAATGTTAAGGGGCTACATAGATTTTACAGGGTCCAGTGCTGCCCCCATTTCAAATAAATAATTTGAAAAGACATGGAGACATCATTTAAAATTTTATCTTGACCAGGCACTAGATAACCACTAGATAATAAAAATTTAAATGATGTCTCCATGTCTTTTCAAATGATTTATTAAAAAGGGGGGCAACACTGGACCCCATAAAATTCAGTCTTTTAACATTCTCACTTTAAATTGTAAATAGCAGTTCATAAAACAGTTTGAAGGGTTGTCTAGTGCCTGATCAAGACAAAATTTTAAATGATGTTTCGTTTTCTATCAATTGATTTATTTCAAATGGTGGCAACATCGCACCCCGTAAAATTCAGGTATCCCCTTAAGCTTTTCTACGCACAAACTAAACTGTAAACAGTAGTTCATAAAATAGTTTGAAGGGTTATCTAGTGCCTGGTAAAGATAAAATGATATACCTATTTGTTTCCTTTCAAATGAGGGCTACACTGGACCCCGGAAAAATCAGGCATACCCTTAAAAGTAAAAAGTCAAAAGTTTCTTTTCAAATTATAAATTTAAAAATCAAATGCAATAGGTACATTGGTATTGTTTAAAAATAATTAAGTTTTTTATTTAGTATTTTCCCCTGTGCGATTCTTTGGAGTCATAAACTATGTTACCCTTTTTTACCTTATTTTCCTTTTTTTGCCATTATATTTGTATAGAGATTGCATTTAAAGCGATAAGTACGACTTTATGCCTATATTGTTTTTTTGAGTTTGTAATTGTTGTGTGTTTATTATTGTGTAATAAAGTTACTTTGTATTGTATTGTGTTGTAAAATAGTATTTTTTATCTTTAATTATTTTCTTATTAAGTACTGCTTTCTTAACGAATTACTTATTAAAAATCTAGTTATATTAAGTTTAAATTCAACACAGACTAGAAAAAAAAGAGTATTTCTCTGAGGCTATTCTTGATAAATTTGCTCATCAAACTGAAAATACGACATCAAAATCTATAAATCTATTTAGATCCCAAAACAACATAGACACCTGATATACATGTCAAAACTTTTAACCCTATTTTAAGTCAACGGCTACACAAATGTACTTGTCAACCCTAAAACCGCTTTTATGTTTTTCCCTGTATAAAACGTAACTGTAGCAATTGTTTCTTCTGCCTTTATTTTCGTAAAAGGCAACAGCATAAAAACGACCATTGCTATTTGTAAATAGGATAACTGTCGCGAAAGTTGACTGCTTGCCAAACTACGAACTAGACGGTTGGTTCCACTTTGAATTTCTATCACAACAGAATTTTATTTTTACATTTAAAAGCTTTTTAGGGAGTTCGTAAGTGTAAGTTTTTTAGAACGTTACTCCCTTCTTACTTGAACGACCTCCATGGCGTAGTCTATGTTAGTCCACCAACCAGAGGTTCCGGGTTCGATCCCCGGTCAGGGCAAGTTGGAAAATGGCCTTTTTCAAATTGTCCTGGGTCTTGGGTGTTTATTTATATATGTATTTGTTATAAAATATTGTATCGTTCAGTAAGTATCCCATAACACTAGTCTTGAACTTTCTTTGGGGTTAGCTCAATCAGTGTTATTTGTTGTCCCTATATATTTATTTATTTTATCGTAAAAACCTTTATGATAGTCGTCAAGCGTAAAATGCTTTTATTAAGGTAATTGTTTTGTATAGGATGTTTATCGATATATGTATTTGTTATAAAATATAGTATCGTTGAGTTAGTATCCCATAACACAAGTCTCGAACTTGGTGCTAGCTTAATCAGTGTAATTTGTCCCTATACACGCTGGGACTTTTCATTAGTTTTGGAAAAGAAAATGTCGTATGGTAAATAAATTCTTCTATACATATAAGTAATCCAAATTTGTGTAGGACTTATGATAAAAAAGTTTCGAAAATGATTCTCGATCGAGACCACGTAGTTACGCCCGTCCAAAGCTGCCGCGTGACCTTGATGAACTCGAAATCTAGCCGGCCGGTGCTACTAATTGATCTCACGATTTTACTTTCGAGTTTCAGTCAGCATTTTTGTTTCTGAATTTATATTTTGACTAGCAAATTAGGTCTTACTAACAATCCTTATGAAGTGGCCTTCGGTTTCAAAACTCTATAAATATCGGTACTCGATAAATCACGGTGTAACTATATTTATTTAATTATTGTTAAGTTAAAAATGTTTAAACAGAAATCAAATAACTAATGGATTATCCAAATATCAAAAATTGGGAATTTATGATTTACCAATTAGGTTTTCAATATTTTGCCATTGCAAAAATTAGAAGGAATATATTTTAGCTAAAAGACGTTGTCCAAACAATTGTACTTTTTTATAAATAAAAGGGTTTTCCTTAGGATTTAAAGAATTTCGAAATCTTTATCACATTGGATTTTATTTACTTTATACCTATCTAAAAATATTTTTTTTTCCGCAAAACTTCATCGAATTTACTCCTTTTTTTTATTAAATGCTTGGTTAATCTCACAGATCCCGAAAAATAAAACAAGGAAATATTTAAATTTTGGTCAGTATATAAGAAAAAAAATATTGTGTTTATTGAGAGAAAAAAAATCTGATGTTAACATTATAAATTTTTAACTGAATTCATTTTATTTGTTAAAAGAAATGTTTTTAATTATAAACTCATAAAAAAATCTTAAATGAAAGAGACTTTTGATCTTTCGTGTGTTAAACGAAAAGAACATTTTGTAATTAAATTACGCAAGGAAATTCACAAGAAAATAACCTCTTATCAAGAAAAGATGTTAACTGGATTAACAAGGATTTTTGTATAAACAAATTAAAACATCAAGCTTCTGTTCGCCCAATGTTTGGTTAAAAATCTGGATTTATTTTGTTCAAAATTTAAATTCTGACCACTAAAGTTTTTTTCAATTTAACAACTTTAAGTCTAAAAAAAACATCAATTTATATGAAAAATTTAACCCGATTGACGCTGTTGCCACGATTAGCAGGTGAATTTCCCAAGAGGCTGATGGCATTTCCACGTTGTATGGCCAGAATTCAGCCCTTGGCTGAAAGGCACACCAGCTTTCAGCTCGTGGATCAAACGTGCGGAGATCTCTTTGAACACTTGACGGGCTTCCGCACGCCAGGACCTTAAAAAACATAAGCAATTAATATGATTAATTATCACAACGCAATAATACAAGTGCTGTAAACTCTTCAAAGTTATTTTTTTTGTCAATAAACGCTATAAACAAACACTAAAAACAGAATTAAATACATATTTTAGAGGGCTCTCATACAAAAAACGTGATTTTCACAGACACACAAATGCAGGCATTCAGTCTATGGCCGTGTACCACCACCCATACGTTTGAAAAGCCGGAACAGTTTTTCTCAGACAGCCAGCCCTTGATGCCAAAGAAGCCGCTAGATCAAGGGTAGAGAGAGAGAGCTATGGGGCCATAAATTTCCAGATTCACCATCTGATATTCCGCCTGCTGAGAAACTTCCACCGGGTACCGATCTCCCTTGGGCAGTCTGGAAGTCGGTAAATAGACTCCGGATTGGCGTTAGGAGATGTCAAGAGAACCTAGTTAGGTGGCGTTTCTCCAAAAACGATAAATGCGATGGTGCTATCCAATCAATGACCCACTTATTGTCCTGCCCAAAAAGCCCCACTTCCTGCACATCGCAGGACCTTAATGAGGCGAATGATCGGGGAGTCACTGTGGCCAAACAACTGTCAAATTTATTATAGCCTTTCGACTCGAGAAGACGAAGATAGATCCTTTTTGACTTTGACTTTGACTTTTGACTTTGACTTTGACTTCGTGTCGAGTCCGACTCGCACTTGGTTGGTTTTATTTATTAATTATTTGTCAACTTTATCTTTCCGTCATTTAGATGTTCTTCTAGATTGCGTATATGCTGTGCTACTTCAGAGTTTCGTGTCCACTTTCCGGTTTTTTTCCTCAATATTGCTGTCTATTTAAATTTCCAAACGTACGTCTTGTCTGTACTTGGATCAAGTTATCAAGAACGGACAAAACAAGTAACATTTTTACTAAAACGTTTTTTCCCAACAAGACGTGATTGAAACAATACTTTCAATTTCTCTCTCCTCTCTCTAACAAATACAATCTTTGTTTCTTGATAAACATCGCATCCTCCTGCTGAATTTCGAGCAAACATTTTTATACGTTCTTATTTCTATGGGAAATTTCTAAGTCAACAGCTTTCAATGTACTATCAGAGTTAGGGAAATCCTTCAGTGGATATCGCCTTTGTAACTTTATAGGTTATTTGATGAATGAGTGACTTTGTACTGTTCAAGTTGTTTGTTACAGTTTTGTACATTGAGTTTTCTGAGTCAATTCAAATGTTAACTCAAAGAGTTTCAACATGTTGACGAACTCCGTGGAGTATTGGTTAATACCATAGATTACGTAGTAAAAAAAATTAGGTCTATAGTTAATACGCTAGTCCGTTCCGAGCTTCTAGAATTGACCCACAGCCAGGGCAAGTTCAAAAATTTCCTTTTTAAAATTGTAGTGGTTTCTGAGTATTTATCTATAAAATACTTATAATAAAGTACAGTCACGTTTAGATAATACACTGATTGAGCTAGTCAAAAAAGTAAGTTCGAGACTTCTGTTATGAGATACTAACTCAACGATACTATATTTTATAACAAATACATATATAGATAAACATCCAAGACCCGGGACAATTTAAAAAAGGCATTTTTTAACTTGCCCTGACCGGGGATTGAACCCGGGACCTCTGGGTGCCGGACTTGCATATTGACTACTGACAAAAGTTAAAACTTAATTCGGGGCTAGCATTGAGCTTGTCTATCTATTTTTATATTTTATTTGTATAAACAGCATGTATTCCGCTTTACTGATTCTTGATTATATGCATATATTTTCACAAAAAAATATTGCCTAATGGTTTCATTCATTCAAATTTAAGAGCGGCGCTCTTGTCGGTGGAGTTTCTTCCATTCCTGTCTGTCCTCAGCCAGCCTTTTGATGTCTTGTTACGATACCACTCCTACTTTCTACTTTATTAGCATTTTGAAACTGTGTCTGGGTTGAAGGTTTACCTAATTGTTTAATTAGATAATATTCGTTTAAACATTTCTTACTTTTCCAATAAACATGGGCGACACGTTAAAATACTTACCCTTGTATTTATAAAAAAATAACAACCATCTGCTATACCTATTTTGGTTAAAATATATTTTTTCATTGTCTCTCTTTTCAATGTTTAACATGGTAAGAACTAAAAAAACTAAATTTCGACTAAAATAGGCTTAGCCAATGGTTGATATTTTTTATGAATATGAGGGTAATTATGGATTGATATGCCATAGTAATACTGTCAGATATTTATCATTACTTTTCATAGAACAATAAAAAAATGAAATATTTAAGTAACCCCCAACACAACTAATATGTTAGAACTATCTCGATCACGTCAACTTTCTACAACAAAAAAAACCGCATAGTAATCGGTATTATCAATTGGGAGCTACGATGAAATAGACAGACACACTGACACATCAAACGTTTACCGCTCTTTTGGTGTCGGAGTTTAAAAATACTTCCGCTTTATAATGATGATGGGGAAGAAACGAGAAAATGCATCAAAGACAGCACTACCGTATTTACATAACTAAAGCAAAATGAAGGCTCATTTTGAGATGCACATTTTTGCATCGAAAATTGTAATACACTTCAACGAGTATTCGATTTAAATATTTTGCATTTTACTAGCTTGAGAGCTTTAGCCAAGAAAGTTTTATCGACGGAATACCTACCTTGTATTATATTGCATCTACGTTTATTCTACGAAAACATATATACTTTAACGTCTTCATCTCTATATGGTGCAGACGAAACCAATACAAGGTTCACAAATCTTAACGACTAGCTTCTATAAAAAAAATAGTGGGTCTGTGAGATGTAGATCTAACGAGTCACCCCGATCTGTTTAAGATTATCGGATTTCAAAAGCTGTTCGCAGACAAATAAGTTGCGTCTTAATATGGGTTACAAAATTTTTTTATGACATTTTTGAAAAAAATTTCGACATGGCTGAAATATAAAATATCGCAATGGCTGAAATACATAGCATATTTTTAAAGCTTTTGACCCCAATGTACCCGCCATTTTGAAATAATTCGGAGAACTGAATCGAAAAACAATTCTGTCTAATTTTCGAACCTTCTTACAAAACTTCACGAGAATCTGTTAAGAAATGCGACCCGTAGGCGAGAACAACCAGACAAACTGATAAATAAATAAATATATAGGAAAAAATCACACAGATTGAGCTAGCCCCAAAGTAAGTTCGAGACTTGTGTTATGGGATACTATCTCAACGAAACTATATTTTATAACAAATACATATATAGATAAACACCCAAGACCCAAGACAATAAAAAAGGCCATTTTTAACTTGCCCTGACATGGGATCGAACCCAGAATCTATGGGTGGCGGACTAGCATGGGGACCACTACGCCACGGAGGTCGTCATATAGCAGACAAAAGTATTTTTGGCCAATCTCGAAACTGAGCAGCTTTGCTCGGTCAATAAATGCAATAGCTTACATTGCATTTATTGACCGAGCAACATATGCTTGTGTTTTGCATGGGATACTATGATGTCCGTGCGTCCAGTCTCCTGAAGACTGACTGACTAATGACAATTTGACAGAGTATAATAAAAGAACACTTTAAGTCTTTTCGTGGATGTCGTAGAAAGTGACTTAGGAAATACAGGCTAAAGAAAGCTTATTAACATCAATGAAACTTCCAAGACTGAGACTTTTACAAATATGTTTTTTTTTTTCAATTTCATTATTTATAAACTATGTCATATATAACATAACTAATATATTTAATTTTTTCTCTGGTCTCAAAAGCTGAAACTTTGTCGTATACTTCTCTTATAATACTCCAATTTAGGACTACAGACCTGGCTGCAGAGTAGTGGGGCTATTTTACGAGTAGTATAATACAAGTTTCACCATGTTTTAAATATAGAAATACCTACATACATATTTTTACGCCTGTTTCCAATGGGGGTAGGCAGAGACTATGGATCTCCACTTGCTACGATCCTTGCAAACCTCAAATACTTACCTAAAAATGTCTATCAGCTCTCGGATATAAATTATCTTGTCATAAACAGCCCCTTCAATACCAATATATCTTACTTATAAAAGACAAAGCAACTGCATCGAGCCCAAAACTCCATGTATCATTTATAGAGCTTGAAATAACTCCGCAGCGAACCATTTTTGCCGAACAATCTGATATCTGGTTTATGTGTGATTTGTGGGAACTAATTTTATCACTTGATCCTTCCATGCAGATATAGAAGAATATAAACTGAAATATACCAGTTGCTTCTTTTCCCGCGCAGATCGTAGAAGCCGATCAAGGTTTATAAGCGATGCGGCTAGCAACCCACTATCACACAAAAAGTGGCCTTTAGTTTTTGTTGTGAGGAGAAATAAAGAAAGATTTATTTATTTAGTCTAGGAGTCTTGGGATCTGTCTGCTAAGAGCTGCAAGACCCTGAATGCTCTGGCTGCCTCATAAGGGGTAGAAACGTGATAGTATAAGTATTTTTTTTAATTAACCTCTACTGTCCCACTGCTGGGCAAAGGTCTCCCCCATTTCCTTCCAAATATCTCGATCGTGTGCCACTTTCAACCATTCCCTTTCAAATTGTCGCAAGTATAAGTATTTATATAGATTTAAATCGATAAAAAAGTTTTGGTCAGATAATAAAAGTGGTCTTTAGTCTTGGGGTCTTAGGCAGTGCTACAAGTCCAGGAATGCTGAAAGCCTCATTAGAGATTGAAATGTAATAGTACAAGTATAAAGTGACCTTTAGTCTAGGGGTCTTGGGATCTGTCTGCTTAGAGCTGCAAGACCCGGAATGCTAGTTGCTCCATTAGGGATTTAAATGTGATAGTACAAGTATTTACATCGATTAAAATCAGTAATAAAGTTTTCGATCAGATAATAAAAGTGGCCTTTAGTCTAGAGGTCTTAGGCTTTTCTGCTTAGAGCTGCAAGACTCGGAATACTGGTTGCCTCCTTAGGGACTGAAATGTGATAGTACAAGTATGTATATCGATTTTAAATCAATAACAAAATTTCGATCAGATAATAAAAGTGGCCTTTAGTCTAGGGGTCTTGGGCTTTGTCTGCTTAGATCTGCAAGACTCTGAATACTGGTTGCCTCCTTAGGGATTTAAATGTGATAGTACAAGTATTTACATCGATTAAAATCAATAACAAAGTTTCCGATCAGATAATAAAAGTGGCATTTAGTCTAGGGGTCTTGGGCTTTATCTGCTTAGAGCTGCAAGACCCAGAATGCCCTATTAGCGATAGAAACGTGATAGTAAAAGTATTTATATTGATTTAAATCAATAAAAAAAATTTCAATCAGATATAAATAGAGACGTAAGTTGCCGTGTATGGAAACTGCGGAATGGTGGTTATTTTGGTAAAAGAGAAATGACGCGTCAAGCCTAGGAGGTTACCTATGTTCAAGAATTTTGGTTTAACATAACTGTTATCTAGCTCAAAGCATACAATAAAATCTTTATTGCAAAAAAATAAGTAAGTTTTAGCAAACCTACTTATATTTGACTAATCAACTCATCATATTTACGGTACAAAAAATTTATTTCCTCTTTCCTTTTTAATGTTGTTTAACAATAGAAATAAATATATATTATATAATATGTATAGGTAGTTTTGTTTTATAAAAATATAATGTATCAATTTGTTCAAATTTTTTGGGTGAAGTGAAAAATTATTTTTTTCTATCTGAATTAAATACAATTAAATGAAATGAAAAGTAACTAAACTAAAGATTTTAGTTATCGACAAATTTTATCAGCAACATGCTTTAAAAAAAGAACATAACTCAACATTGAAAGGTGTTTAAAATTAAATCCACAACATGCTTCGTCAAATAAGTAAGTATAGGTATTTCAAATACAGGATAAACTTGACTTGTTCTCCTTCGGTTCTCTCCTGAAATCTGTTATAGTTTCCGATGTAAACTCTGCTCAAACTGTTATCTAGCTCAGAGCATCCTAGTTTCCAATCTACCTCAACTTACTCAGTACAGATACAATTCATTTGACCCAGTACATTCCGTATTGATTTAGCCTTTACCTGGACCGTCTGCTCTACTTATAAATTTAATTAAATGTGTTAGTGGCCAACATAAATGGCTCATGGTTGTCTTTTTTAACCCCCGACAAAAAGAGTGGTGTTATAAGCTTAACACTCACGTCTGTCTGTCTGTCTTTCGGTGGCTTTGCAGCGCTCAAACCGATAGACCAATTCCAATGCGGTGGTTTTAGCCATGTTTGATGAAAATCGGTTCAGTCGTTTAAAAGTTATTTGGTGTTAAGCTGAGTGTTTTAATTTACCTGGAAAATAATAGATGGCACTACGGGTTAGAATATTACATAGTTCCGCCACTTATCACCAGATGGGGTCGTCGGGGGATTTTTCATTTGCCTGCAAATCAACTTGTATAACTAGTGTAGTACAAGTACCTACTTAAATATTCTGCATAAATATAGCAGCAAATGATATTTGGTGCTATATTTATACACAGTAATTAAGTAGGTACTGCATATTTGAATACATTATTTGATTTTGCACTTTTTTATTACCCCCAACGAAAAAGCAAAGTGTTGACGTGTTTGTGTATCTATGTGTGTATGTGGCATCATGGCGCCTTCACGAATGAAATGATTATGATGTTTCTTTTGTTTGAAAGCTGACTTGATCGAGATGGTTTGTAAAATTAGTTCAATAAAATGTAAATATGGGTTTTTTGTAACCATGTTTTGGGTAAACATTGCATATACATCATACCAGTATAATATTTAGAACGTATTTTTTCCATAAGTCTCGTGGGATACATACAATTTCTTGTAATATAAAAGCTTTTGTAGGTAGAGTTAAGTTTAAGTACTCTTCTCTCTGCCATTCTTTTGATTCCCTGAAAACTCCTAATTTTTTTATTTGTTGAAAAAACTTCATCCTCCGTCTTCCCCTTCCTTGTGTTCCTTCTATCTTTCCTTCTACTATTGTTCTGAAGAGATTTTCATAGCTTATTAGATGCAAAATCATCTTTCCTATTCTATTTTTTTTAATATTTCGTCTCTTATACACACATACACACATACATACATGTAAGTTTACATCTACTTACTACGAGTATCATGCCTGTTTCTAGAGCCTTTAAATCTAGCAATCGACTGGTTATTTATAAATAACATCCTATTCTTCTTTTTCTTCAGCTCGTTATTACCCAATGCTGGGTGTAGGCCACCTTGTTCCGAATTATTATTTTTTTTTTCCTCCACCCAAAAGTTGGCTGGAAGAGATTCCATTTATAGCGATAAGTCCGCCTTTGTGCCTATATTGTTTCTTGTTGGTTTTTAATTTTTGGGAATCTATTATGGTGTAATAAAGTTAATTTGTATTGTTTTGTAGGCCGAATGGCAAGGCATGCCATTCCGTTCGTTTTTTAGCTTTTCTTATCAATGTCTTTCCGGCAACTTTGACCAGATCGTAGGTCCATCTAGTAACTGGTCTACCAACGCTACTGTCGCCAGTTCTAGGTCTCCACTTCAGCACTTATTTTCTGCGACGTTTGTCTCTGGTTAGGCATATATGGCCCGCCAATTGCCATTTCCTTTGTACTATCACCTTGGCTATGTCGTTTAGTCTTGTCCTTCTACGAACATCATGTTATTTCATAATATTTCAGTATGTTTAAAGATATCTATGAATATTTTATTTCATGAATTATTTTGCATGTGATAATTTAGTCTGTGAGAGACATAAGTAAGTCAGATTTTAACGGTACCATTATTTAACACGGTCGAGCAACATTTCCCATTTCTAAATTGAGTTTTCACTTCAACCATCCAGTACCGTTTTATTTAAAATTTCACACATAGATTTCTAGATTCAAGAATTCTACGTTTCTAGATAATACAAACTTGATCTTGCCTTCTCAAATTAATTTGAGTTTAATCTGAGATAAGCTTAGGGCGTTCAACGCAGATATATTAAAATAGATTAATTTAGAGGCTAGGTGTTACTGACAGTTAAAGCTTTTTGTTTTGCAAAAATGATTTTAAAATTGATGTGAATAATTTTTTTATATTTACGAGTATACTGAAAGGGTTCAAGATAAGTCAAAGAAACGAAATCAGGGCCTAAATCTTACTAGGACGTTATTTATATCCAACTGGTTAGTTTTGGGCTAAGTTTTTTAAGGAATGTTGTTCAATATCATTAATTGAACTTATATACACATAAACGATTACGTCTTTATCCTTAACGGTATAGACAGATCCCAGGATCGTTAGACCGTTTAGCGTTATGAATGAACGAATGAAATGAAATCTTACTTAAGAATTACTTTACAGACTAGCATAAGTATAATTACATAACACTATTTTCTATATCTATGACGCACAATGTCGCGGTGCTTGGTAGCCTCCCGCGATAACGCCAGGAGACGACACCTCTCGGCCCGAAATCCTCTTGAGTGAAGTTCTCCAGCTGTGTGGTTGGAACTCGCACCACATACGAATTAAAATTCACGTGGTGACGCGATTCTAACTTTACGACTCTCAAGGTGAGTTTGGTCTTTATTCTCATATAATCCACCAAATCTTCACTTTTCGTAGAATAATGAAAGCGCGGGACACGTAGAGTAAAGTAATGGTGGACGTCAAGATGAAGAAAGAAAAGTGGCACTCTGGGAGTGCCGACAGAAGTGAAAACTTGGTGACGGTTACGGTAACGGTGTCGCGAGTTCAATTGGCTAAAGAAGTTTTAACTTCAAAAACGTACTTTTACCATACGTTTTATTACGAGTATCTGTAGGTACATTGATAACGTAGGTCTTTCTTCACGAGTCGAACTTAGTTTAAAATAATATTTACTAACTCATAAAAGCAGTAATTTATTTATTGTACCATTTACCTGTTTTTAAACGAAATAAAGATAAAGCTGCAGTTTTCGAATATCACCTTCAAATTAAATATCGAGTAAAAATAATTGACTAAATTAGCTCTCAAAAATTACTTAATTGAAAAGAAAAAGTGATATAGCAAGCCTTGGATGCAGTAATTTGATTGATGACCACAAGGAGTATAAAATATCTCGAGCTCCTCCGTGCTTCCAAGGCACGTTAAGCTGTTGGTCCCGGCTGAGGTGAGGTGGCATTAGATGTCAGGCGACAAGCTATATTAGACGCCTATATTTATTTATTTATGAAATCTTAATTGGCCAGAATGGTACCTACTAAAGGTGAACTTAATTTTAAAGCATTCTCTACCAGTCAACCCTTCCCCTTTCCTAAATTCCATAGGTAGCTTAAGAAATTCTGAAAGTAGGCTACTTACACACATACTGCAGGCTATGAATCCTAGCGTAATTGCAGCTTTATCTCCCACTACAGTTGTTGAGAAAGGAACTAACCCATATTTTAAAAGTTTTCAAGCCATAACTCTGTAGGTAACCGCTAGAGAGATATCTCTTGAAGAATTCACACGACGAAGTGTGGAGTAACGGATAAAGTTTTAGTGGCAAATAAAGTGTTCTTTGTTGCAAAGGGGTTTATATTTTTTTCCATGTTTTGTAAATGCAAAATTTTAGAAACTGTCTATAGATAAGTGCTACATTATAATACTTAGTAGCGATTAAATAACTACATAAGGTAATTTTTGGGGTTTCGTACAAAAAATAAAAATAAATTTGGAAAATCCAAAAGTGCAAGTAAAGCTGATTAAAAAATAGGTAAAAACAAAATAATTTTTGAACACATCTATACTAATTTGACAATGGTTAACGTACTTATAAATATTTGACAATATGAAATGTCAAGTATTAAAATTTCTTTGACAATGAATCATCCCTGACAAGCAAGTCAACCGTTTAGAAATCAAAACCTGTGACTGGCATTTCTGACTTTTCAAATTCTTAGAAAATAAGCAAAAAGCGGTTTCGTTTTAATAAACATAAGTCGTCAAAAAATTACTTAATTGATAAAGCATTATTTTTCTCAAATACTATCGTGAAAACGTAAAAATGAACCAAAAAATAAAAAATTATAAATTATTTCCGATCTCTCATGTCAGATTTCCGAACGGTCATTCTGTATTTTTTACAAGAAGCCATCAATTTTTTTCAGTTTTTTATTAATAACGATTAAAGGACATTGAATTAGATACCTAGTTATTTTAAATAGTAAGCAATCCCTTGACGTGATGAAACTATTAAAAAAATCGTATAACTAGAATAAGTATTTCGAGCGTAAATGTGGCACATCATACCCACAGACATCCGGACGTCCAACAATACGTTTTTGAAATCAGTTCTTTTTATATTTTATGCTTGACAAATAATTTCTACAAGGAAAATAATATAAAAAGTTTTGCAAACCTTACTTTAATAAAATTATTATATAAATACATATGGACAAATCACACAAATTGAGCTAGTCCCAAGGTAAGTTCAAAACTTGTGTTATGGGATACAAACTCAACGATACTTTATTTAATAACAAAATCATATTATATACATAAACATCCAAGACCTAGGTCAATCTGAAAAAGTTCATTTTTCACTTGATAGTTTAGATTTTATTCATGAAAGAAGATGAAAATAGACCATCCCTGATCTTCAAAACTACTGAGCTTAAAAATTTGAAAAAAAAAAACGAAATATAGATCATTTCTTGTAGATTACAGAAAAACCTATAAAAATTCTATTAATTGAAAATAAAGTGCTAAACTGAATATAATACGGTTACTAATGGAAAATAGTTCACTAAAACACAACTAGATTGCGCTACTAGTAGTTAACTCGTGTCTTATTGTACATTTGACTCTGATATTGTACGGAACCCTCTCCACGCGAGTTCAACTGGCACTTGGTCAGTTTTTAATTAATAAATTCATTAAATGATAATGAACTGCTCTGCTCAATACATTGTGTTTAATAATTTAGATGAAAACTGTGTTAATACGATTTTTCAAATTTCTCGTTTGATTTTTCTTAAACCTAAGTTAACCTGGTACAGATGAATTATAGCCTAAAATAGAGTTAATGATTTCGTTTCTTTGACTTACGAGTATTTTGATCTTGAATCCTCCTTTAATAATTATAGAACAGAATTACATATCTATTAAAGTTTAAGCAAGACAATGCGCTATTAATTGTCACTAACACCTAGTCTCTTAATCTAAATTAATCTACTTCTATATAATTGTCTCGCATTGAACGCACTAAGATTATCTTAAATTAATTCTAAGCTAAAATTAATTTGAGAAGACAAGATCAAGTTTATAATAAGTATCTGGAATAGAGAAATCAAGGAATCTATTTGTAAAGTTCCAAACAATTTTATTTAGTTCAAACGAATGTTTTAGTAATTTGAACTTCATACATTCTAAGCAAAATGGTTACACAAACACAGATTTTATTATGGACCAAAAGCAGTAGTAGTACCTGTTATTAAAACAATAAGGTGGTATGAGATATACAAATAAAAAAAATCATTAATGAACGAGATAAAGTTTTAGTGGCAAATAAAGTGTTCTTTGTTGCAAAGGGTCTTTTTTTATGTTTTATCAGTGTACAATTTCAAAGACTGTCTATAATACATAATGTAATTTTTAGAGATCGTACATAAAATTTAAAAAAAGGAACCCTTGTAGGATCATTGTCTATCCGTCAGTATGTCACAGCCAATTTGCTCCGAATGCACTGGACCAAATTAGTAGTACCCGTGATTATAACAATAAAGTGGTGTTAGAGATGACTGAGTATACGAATAAAAATAAATTATTCAATATCGTAATTTCATATTTTTAAGGTTGTGTAAGCTACTTTTTTCCATTAGTTATTTTGATATTTAGAGAACAATATAGGTATCATTAAATTCAGTATAATAAGTGAAATACGGCTTTACATTTGGGGGTGCATCCAGTCTCTAAGCTTGCCAGTTTCCATCTCAACGACCACCACCAAAGTGTGGTTAAAACTGAACACATTCTCTGTATTTAATGTGTGTCCGAAAAAACAGACATAACTATTTTATAACCGACTGTCTGCAATAAAAAAATCGTATTTATTTACGAGTACAAAATTAGAATTTGTAAGTTCCCCATATGGAACGGTTACGATTCACCATATTAAAAACTCTCGTCTCTCTTAGAATTGATCCCATAGTAAAAGTTGTTCGTATAAATAGAGTTGTACATTTTTTAATGCATGTGAGATTAATTATTCTGTAGGTCTATTTAATGGGGCGTCGAGCTGGTGTTGGGGCAATTCTCTCTAAGTATTAAACTTTATAAGTATTTTTCATGATTTTTATTGACTTAATAACATTGACATAATGTTTAATTTTCACTAAAAACTATAATTTTTAGGTATATATAGACATATTAAACATGATTAATACATAAATAAGTAGGCAACTTGTATAACCAGAAATTTCGAACATGCCCAAATTAAAAGAAAACATTTATATTGCTTTTCGTCATTTTGCTTGCTTGACTATGCTGCGCACTAAAAACCAAGAACAAAAACAAATTAGCTAGTCGTGATTTCGTATAATAATAAAAAAACTGCCATATTAACATTTCATGCATATTGTCAATTGAAATCGTATCGAATAAAGAATATCCCAATTTATTACTATTGTAAAATAAACTTCTTCCAATTCGGGCCAATTTGATGGGCAATACTTAAATATTAATGGGCCTTGGTCTGGAAGACATAATAAAAATCGAAATAATGGCCCTAAGTAGGGTTTTAATGCTGAACGAGCGAGACAGATGTATCGAGTTAACGTAAGCGGTTTTATTTATTTGAAAAGGGTATTGTTTTGTATTCGGCCGAAAATTGTTGAGAATATTGACATGGAATGATATTAAGTAGGTGATAAGATTTTATTACAAAAAACTAACTGAAATATTGCTTTTGTTTTTACGAGTATGTTCTTCATTCCACTATTTACCAAAAAGAGGGAAATAGGGTTAATATAATCAAATAAGTGAGTTGCTTTATTTACATTTCTAAAATGCTGAACAGATAATATGCATTAGTTATTGTTAAAATCATTACATAATACCGGTTGATATAAACCCAATATGTTTAAGAAATTAAAGTTTTAAACCTGTAAATAAAAAAAAAATACTTTTATTTCATTTAATTTTAAATTAACATATATTACTATACAATGTTTCAAGTTAATGGAATCGGTTTTAGTTTCATTTCCAAAAGGTATGTCTCACGAATTTCTTGCTAAAAAAACTGCCCTAAAATTACAATAATGTTTCATGAGTTACTACTTTTCATGATTGGTTTGTAAGATAATTTCAATGCATACTATATATACTACTTAGTTAAAAACATTTTTTAATTTAAATTAACTTTAAAATAAAAGAAAAAAACTAAAAGTAAATAAATTCCAAGCTTGAATTCTACGATATCTGCAATTCTCCTAAACGACAACACAGTTAATCCCTAAATGCGGGCCAGCTCTAAAACAGACAGGGTCGGACTCAGATACATGGTCGTTAATACCGATGTGACATCTGGAGAAAACAAATGGAAACTATTTTACATCTGGACAAAATTAAACATGAACTCGCCTTGGATTTTGTATGGGTATAAGTATAGTTATATTCTTGTGATTTGTATCAACAATAGGGTAAATTTTGCAAAGTTTTCTTATGATAAATAAAATAAAATAAAAAAAAACAATAAAAAGAGAAGTCAAACAAATATTGCTGTACTTAAATATTGTTATTTTTTTACCAAAACTCCTTGCAGATATCAAAAAACTCAACAAATGCAAAGTGGATATTTCATAAGTAAAGGCCATATTTGTATTTAGGTATATATTATATTCCGAGGTGTGTAATTAAAAAAACACAGTCTATAAATTATTATTTTAACAGGTATAGCAATCAAATTAAAAATATTATTTCCTAATATAAACGGTGGACTTTTAAAACAAAAATGTCTACTTATCCCAAAAGCAGCATTCCAGTCGCCATCGCAAGGGTCAAGCCGTTAACCCGTAAACAAGATGGCATTAGTGTTGATACCGACCCCTGTGGGGTTAAAACGCCGGAATTAATTACTTGGAGTTAGCAAAATGTATGGTCATGAGGACATTTTTGGGTTGTGTTTCGTTCTCATACTTAATGAAAGTATTTTTGGTATTTTTCCAGACAAACATAATGTTATATCTTCCAATTTAGCATTGCCTTATATAAAATATAAGTCAAGAATTTTATTGGTTATACATACATACAATTAATCACGCTTATTTTCCACGGGGGTAGGCAGAGACTATGGATCTCCACCTTAATGGTTATACATACCTAGTTTATTCTTCATAATAGTATTTTTTTTTTTGTTTTTCGTGTGTTTAATGTTCAATGGGTCAATACTGATGTTAATGAATATCATACATTGATGACTGCCGAGACGATAAATTAATACTTTTGTTTGCAAGATTTTGCCTTCAATAAAACTACAATTATAATGAAGAAAATAAATATGAATAAATAATAATCATCATCAATAAATTTTATAACTAGATAAGTTCTTTTCGGTGGAGTTTTTTCCATTTCTAATAAAAACACAAATATGATATTTCGAGAATGATCTCATTAAATTGGTTTAGAAAATAAAGGGTACTGGCAATTTAGTCCCAGTCATGATTATGACCCTTTTTGAAGAATTTACTTTTATCTAGACCAGAGCTATTGTATTATTCAAATTTCTGGATAGCTGCTACTAAAATGAGAACCTCTTCGTGTTTCAAGTTTAGAAAAGTATCACTTTACATACCTTTATTTCTAAAATGTAAATTGGCCACCAATTCAGAGGTGTCGACTATAAGTAACATCCAATAAAATACGAAATTCTATCCACATTTAGAAGCGCTGTGTGATATTTTTATTTCATATCAACACAGATATTCGTGGACATTTTTTCATAAAATTTATGTCACATACACTCGCTTTAATTTGACAAATTGTGTTAAAGAAATAATAATTTTTTTTTTTTGGGACGATTCAGCGAACTTGTTTAGAGATGAATGTGATACTGAGGACATTTTTTTTATTTTGTTTTACATGATATACTGTTAAGGCATTGTTTACCATAGACGTTTGATTAATTTTTTTTTTTAGTTCGCGTGGTGGTTTACCGTTGTAAGTAATTTTGCCATTAAATATTCACATATTTTTATAAAGCTAACTAAATATTGGAAAAAGAAAGTGAAAGATAGGATTCAGATAGAAAACGTTCTTTTATACAAGTTTAGTTATATTTTGGAGCATTTTCTTATCAAAAGTCTTTCGATAAAAGAAATGAAATGTACAAATCTAAAAATAAGAATCAACGACAAAAACCCTACAACAAGAATTACTTGAACCCTTTTTTTCATTCTCTCATGAATTGAACGGGAAATAATTTCCGAATGGGTTGGCAGCCATTGCGTATTAACCACACTCGCCCAGGTTTTATACAGAATTCGGGAAACGAGAATTACCAACAACGGCGCAATTTTTCACACTCCAGTACATCCGTTCAGTGTATCGGGAATTAATGTGGGATTCAAAAATAATGTTCTATTTTACAAGGAAAACTGTTCTTACTTATATAATTTTCTTTCATTAACTACCTGAATGTTCCGGGGTCCATTGCTGCCACCATTTGAAATAAATAATTTGAAAGGAAACGGAGATATAATTTAAAATTTTGATTAAGCCCTAGATAACCCTTCGAACTAGTTTGATCAAGGCAAAATTTTAAATGATGTCTCCGTGTCTTTTCACATGATTTATTTCAAATGGGTGCCCCCTGAAGTAAATCATTTGAAAGGAAACGCACTGGACCCTGAAATATTTAGGTAGCCCCTTAAATGAAAGATGAGAAACTTAACATATACTTAGCAAACTAATTATCATTTGCTTATTTTATTTTCGTAAGTGAAATTGGCTAGCGCTGTGTCAAATTTATCAAGCTTTCTAAAGGCATCTGACGTAGCTTAGCAACTGCCATGCAAAATGAACGGCTTATGTGTGTCTTCCGAAGCACATGGGAGCTTGAGAAATTAACATAACATAACATTAACAATAAAATTCAAAGAAGAGTTGACTGAAGATGATTATTTGAATTTCAATTTAGCCAGTAAATACATTTCTATAACGGTAATCTATTTTTTTAATCTCAGGCTAGTTTTTAGTGTAACGACATAACTAACCAGTCATTCATAACTCTGGATTTATAAAAGAGAAGTTGACTAGTATTAACCGTAGCTGAAACCCTAAACCCATTTTATATCTTTTACTAATATTATGTACAATTATGGGCGAATTCGACCAAACATCAAGTAACACCAGAAAACTATTCTAGAGATAATTTTAGTCTTTGAATTTAATCTTGAGTAATTTCATTGCTGTTTATCCATTCTATTCTTGGAGTAAGCAATCTTTAGTATTCTATGGTTGAGGACAGAATTGCCAATAAATGTATCTAAACCCCAACAAAAATCCGTATAATACTCTTTCCATACATTGACTTGGATAGCTAAAACCATATAATTAGCATGGTATAAATGTCAAATATTGCATTCAATTTTGAAGGATGATGTCATCACATAATGTTATATCGTCACAGATGTCCTCTCAACAGCTGTTATCAGTCCGCCAGTAAAATACTCCCAGATAAATTTTATATTCCTAGAAAATTGGCGGTATAAAAACCTTACTCTGCAATTAGACATGTCATTCTTGAATAACTAATTGATTAAACGCAAAATAGAGTTAATAGCTAGAGAGTATTTTGCCATTTATTCTCGAATAAATTTTCAAATAATTTGTTCGAAATAAAAATACATAATGGTTTATATTCACTACAGTCACAGTTAATTCGTCAGCCAATCGACAGACCACTGTGGGTTGAACTGTAGTTTACAAATACGGTGCACTGGATTTCCACTTTTTTCAACTTATCCGACCTGTTTTAACTTTACTATTGTGTTACCCCCTTATTCATAAAAAATTACAAACGTTTGCCAAATCTAGTTTAGTTAAAATATGTTTTGTCTCGTTCTTTCAACGTCAAACATTCAAAAGAGGAAAAGGGACAAAACATGTTTTAACTAAAAGGGGTTTAGCTAACGCTTGTTATTCTTTATGAATTTGAGGGTTGGAAACCTAATCACTATTTAAATTTTCTTTTTATAATAACCTGATAAAACAAAAATGATGAACAATTGTAACATTTTAAGAAACTGAAATCTCCTTTCTTTCGTTTTTTCATTCGTTTACGTATATTTAAGTGACCAATATTAGTGTCAGATTTATCAGCTGCCTAAAGGTACTTGACATAACTTTAATACAATGTGTGCCTTTTGAAGCACGGGATATATTACAATTTTTTTTTTATCACCAATTCAAATTTAGATCGGATTTGGTTATATCTACATAAACCATCGACTATACAAGAAACACAAGCAAAAAATTATTAAATATCAATATCGGCAGCGCTTATGGTACATTTGTTGTAAATATGGAAAATTAACATACAATATGTATATAGGTACAAATATATCTACGGTACCTACTACGGTAAACTATCTACTTCGATATGTTTAGTTTTTACATTACATCGAATTAAATGTGCAAAATCGATACATTTCACTCACTATACACAACTTGATATCTTTCTGTATGATGAATTTTTCTTATCTTCCTTTGATTAAGCAATTATGATAATTTATGATAACACAACTAGCACACATAAACGATGCATTGGTACGTTTTGTGTTAGCATTTGTGTAATTTAATACTGCCTCTAAGTACTGTGTTCGCCCTGAGTACGTGCCTGACTTTGATGTTTAATAAGTACATTATTGATGGGTATTTTGTGTGTTTAGAATGGATGTTACTCGTAATTTTCAAATTTTTTATTTAATTAAAAAAAGTTTTGTTTTTTCTATATTGTTATTTGTGTTTAAATATTTTATAGAATTACATTTGTTTAATTTACTTTTAATATCATTGCCAATTCTACGCAACAATTTTATAAAATATAATATCGTTGAGTTGAGTTACGTTGTTGTTGAGTACGTTGAGTATCTCATAACACAAGTCTTAAACTTACTTTGGGGCTAGCTCAATCGGTGTGATTTATCCGTATATAATCTTACCTCACAATACTGACAACATTTCCCAGGAAATATAAAAAAGACTATATTTTGGATCTTTTATATTTTTTAAGGCTGATCGCGTTTTTTTTATGGGAAGGAAAACTTTTGGAATGCTATAAATTATGATGAAATAAATTTTATCACAAGAGAAAGTGTTTATTATGTTTTTTCAGCCTTATTCGTAAAAAGTCAAGTCTTTGAAGCCGCACAAACAGGCAAGCAATAAAACTAAACTGCTTGCACGGACTTGCACCAGTATTTATTATTCTTTCTGCGTGCCTTACAGGGATCTTTATATTAATATTATATCGCAGAAGACAGGGACGTGTGGAAAGACAAGGAGGAGGACTTTGCCTAGTAGTGGGATACAATACCAAAAAGCTAGGTAAAAAAAATAATTAATCTGTCTTTTATATACCTAATAAAAAGATGTTAAAAATGCAATGCAAAATATGTTTTGTTTTTTATGACTCGTTTTAACGACTGATCCCAAATTCACGGAATTATTCCGATTGTAAATTTATGGCAATATTCCCAATATTTCCGAAAATATATCCCTAAATTTCCATTCTCAGGAATATTGCTGGGATTGTTTACGGGAATATTGTCCATAGTTTTTAAAATTCTCGGGAGTGGCACAACACTGGCTGTGGTAATATTTAGCAACGTTTTTTGCGAAGTCTCGCAACACCAGAGGTGCGACACGATGCCGACCCTAAAAACCTTTCTCAGCCCTTTTTAAGGAAACTCATGTTCAACGGATTATAAAATATTTAAGGCTTTTTGAACGCATTAGACGTCAAAAATTTAACCTTTATCAATCGTTCACAAAGGGCGAAATTGTTAGCGAAACATAAAATATTCTCAAAACGTTCCTTTACGCACAAAACTCTCCAGTATTCTCGGGAATTCCTCACAAATACTTATGAATACATTGTTTTCAAGTTTGAAACTCGATAATCGAGTTACCGAGAATGAATCTGTGGACTTGTATGAAGTTGTATGATATGAATTTAAAACGGAAAACTTGAAAGTTTCCTTTAGAGTTTCATCTTGAAATATTATTGGATTGAAATATTGAACTTGATATGGAGGAAAATTATTGAGGTGTACTTTTTAGTTTAGTATTTTTCTGTTGGAAGTTTAATGAGTATATTTTTCGCATATTTAATAAAAGATGTCAAATTTACTTTGTTTTAGAAACGCTACTTTTAAATCAAAACTGTGTCAGAAATGTCGAGTAAATTTGTTTGTTGTACTTTTTAAGCATGGCCTCTGGCTTAAAGATTTTCGGAAGCAGATCAAATAACCATTGTGTAGTAAGCAGTGATCGGAGTAGGTAGAGCGATTTGAGATCAATGATCTCAACCGTATATGTTTATAGACATGCCAATGGAAAACCGGATTTTTTTTAATGTTTTGACATTTTTCCGTAATTTCAAAATTATTACGTGGAGGAGCTAGGTGTAAGGTAAAAAACCAACAAATATTAGCAAGATTCTATTTTGTAACAATTTCCAAATCGCCATGAACAGCTGAGCGGCATTCTATGTAAAAAGTTTCAAGTAAAATTCTATTGAACTATGAAATAGTAACAGATATACTTAATTGAACGAACAGAACATTCGGTTAGACACTTTCTTTTTTATTAATGATTTTAAATATTGTTTCACACGTTACACTTATTTTCTTGTGGGAAACGTATTTTCCTGCGATAAAGTACGTAGAAACCTTCATGGCTTTACACACAGCAACTCGACATCACCAAAGTTTCCAATCAATTACATGAATTTTATCGGAACACAATAGACAAAAAGCTCACAAACATTATATTTAATTAGTCGACAGATAAATAAAATCAATTTAAAACGTTTGACTTTCCCTTTCTTCAAATTTCGAATAAAGTAGCTACTAATTCAATAAATTCATTCAATCCCACAAAAATTCGGGAAAAAAACCGGAACTAGTCGGAAAAAGGAATATCCATGTTATGTTCGTAATTATACAAGTACCAAAAATTGGTCTACCTACTTCGATAACTGGTCGTAAGTTACAGGTGACTAAAGAACTAAACACAAGCTCGTGCAAGAACTATATACCATAAAAAGTTGTGAATCAGTCAAATGGTTTAAATATGTCCGGTTTTTAAACCCCGAAAAAAGAGCGGTGTTATAAGTTTGACGCTAATGTGTGTCTCTAATATTTTTACCTGACTGCGCCAGAAGGAGGGTTATGTTTTTCGAGAGTATGTATGGATGTATGTATAATTGATTGGCACGCTCTGCAGCCTGAACGGCTCGATGGATTGTAGTGTAAGAGGTGTCGTTAGATTTGTATTTAAAGTCGGGTTTTTTTTTAATAATGACTTTTTTATCAACTAAAAATCAAATTCAACACCAAACACAACCAATATTGATAATATTTCTATGGGACCACCTAACAAGTGTGTCCTTCAAACAAAAAATAAATGTCCATTCTTCGACAAGCGTCTTCGAGTAATTGAGGAACACACATTAAAAAATATATAGGCATACATTCGAATCCATAACCTCCTTTTTTGAATCCGGCAAAAAAACTTGGATGCGCGCTCTGGGGCCCGGAGCAGCTCAGCTAAGAACGCGCAAAAACAACGAAATATTTCGAGCAGAAACTTAGACACGAAGTTGATCAAATCACCATTGAGTAGATATTTGTGCCTAGAGGAGTCATAACTCTGAGCTTTACGACCGCGACATATTCCCCTTCGATTTTATTCCGGTCGTAATAACGCAGGTGGCAAATATTTCGCATCGTAACTCAAATGCGATGCGCCATATCTTACACTTGCGCATATATTGTTGTGTTATGCATAATGAGAACAGAAACCATATTGATAAGGCATGTTGATTATTTTTGGGGTATTTGTTAATTTATTTCAATATAAAAACGATCACTGTATTTGGAAGTACTGGGGCTGTAAAATACAATACATATTAGACATTTTTTATAAAAGATGAAAATAGGGAAGATACATAATTTTTCTAAGTGATATTTATTGAAACGCACGTCCAATAAAAAACTACCTTTCTAATCCAAACTCTCTAAAATATATGAAGGTTACAAAGTCACGTCCGCCTTTGGACGGCGTCTCGGAGCACCTTAGAAAAACCGGACAGGAGTGACGTCATTAATCGCATTTGTAGGCGCGATGTAAGAACATTTGTTCGGGTGCAATGTCGAATATTGCGTTTACAGGATTGGCCTCATAACAAAAATAGCTATAATTTTTTAAGAAAACCCTATGGTAATATTATATTTTTAACTTTTTAATACTTCTAAAACTGTCTTTTTCAATCAACTAAAAATAAAAAATAATGAATCGATAAAAAAATATAATTGTGCTTAAAGGCCTTTTTACGTAAATGCTTACAATGTCAGAGACATTTATCTAAATCTACTCATTATGCATCTTCTCCATTCCGCTTGACGAATTAGAACCATCAGTGCTAATTCGTAACAGCAAAACAAAGTAGCACTGCCGGGGAATCTAACTGGGTCACAAGAATGGGAATCTTTCATAACACCACTATACCAGCAGTGCTGGACATTTTTGAACAAAATTGTTATCTTATGAAACGCTAATTACCAGTGGGATCAGATAATCGAGCGCTTATTTGCCTAAACTTCAAGCGGTACATTCAAAAATGAATATCAATCTCTCTTAATGCAACTTTGCTTTTATGGTTATAAACTCGTTTGAAAGTAGCCCCATTGAAAGTACGTAAGCACTATTCAGTTAAAATATTAACTCGCAATGACTTCTAAAAAAAATCTATGGAGGAAACATTTTTAAGAAGTCAGCACTAGGTACTAATAGTAATTCCATGTACAACTATTATAATATTGCGAATGCAGAGAGATTGATATTTATTTTTATCAGGTTGGTGGTTGTATCAACGCTGTGTTATGTGCCGCGTGAAGTTTAGGCAAATAAGCGCCCGATTATCTGATCACTACTAATTACAGAGCGTCAATTATATTTTATATCATGTCTGTGGCCAAAACTACTGTCATATTTTTAACAGCTACCAAAAAGCATCTGATCCATAATGGCATTTATTTATAGTAGCCATGAGCAATGGCTTTCCTTAAAAAAGCAAAGAACTATATTTCAATTCATTGCATTCAAACTAAAAATTATTTATTCATTCATACTGGTTATGTGGTCAATATTACCTTTTTACCACAGAATTTTCCAATTAAGTGAACCTAATGTATAATACAGTTACTACGTTTACATTGTATATTTACTTTGCTCAATCATTTTAAATTAACTTAGGTATTCTGAGAGATTGCAAAATCATGGTTTTAGTTTAGATAAGGCAAATGATCCAAAATAAAATCAGTATAAAAGGATACTATTGAGAGTTAAAAAAAAAAAAACTCAGAGTAGGTCCGTACCTTACAAACTCATTGCCGGCGTTAAATTTAAAATTGCGAAAGTGATGATTTGCGATAATGACCTTTTGCAAAAGTGACATTCTGCGAAAGTGACAAATTTTCGAACGATGATCGTTTGCAAAGGTGACGAATTGCGTCACAACCTTCTTAATACGTAGTGTACTTTTCGTTTGCGTATGGAACATTCATGATTGTCACAATATCATATGGCCATTTTCTATTGCTTTCTTTGATATATGTACCTAATTATAGTACTAACAACGATGGTGATAGAAAATGGCTGTTAAACATATCCTGTGGCAACGATCTGATTCAATATTACAATTCTCTATTATGTATATACATACGATATGTGCCGTCATCGATTCTTGGCGACTGAATTTTTACAGTGTATAATGAAAATTGAAATGATCTTCGACTATTGAACATATGAACGAGGTGACCATTCTGTGCCCTCTTTATTTTGCAATCCATGTCTGCAAATATGCAAGGATTCGCTTTGCATAATTCACTGATTTGGTGAAGCAAAAGTTTCAAGTAACTCAGACGTAGATTGAATATTATTGTTGACTTGATTGGATAATCGTAAGGTCTTCAAAGAATCAGGTCAGACACCCAGTGCATAGTTTATTGATTAGGTTGATAAATAATTCATATGCTTGTACTATGAATAAGAAAAATCAGTAAATATTCAATGAATTTTTATTGGAGTTGATCGTTTTATTAAGCGACTTCTTTAGATAGATAGCCTTCTTTTGATTTTCTTCGTAGAAACTATATGCAATATGTTAAAAAAACTGTCCAACCCTTGTAGGAGCAACTCAGACCATCAACATGAACCACTTTTTCTATAGGACCAATGTTTAAAGCTCGAAAACAAATCGCCATTTTCATACAAAAGTGTTCGGCCGGCCCGGCAATATGTATGAAAATGATTTTTTCTACGAGTTTTAAGTATTGATCTCATAAAAAAAGTTGTTTATAATGACGGTCTGAGTTGCTCTTACAAGGATTGGACAGGGTTTTTGAAACATATTGTTTTCTACTAAGAAAATAAAATAGTTTTCGAATTTTTGTGTTACTCGTATAATATTAAAGCATCGCATCACATACCTCAGTGATAAGCTGTCGAGATTTCATTTATTGCCAATATCAGATTAACAAAGAAGATTCATCAGCAACAAGCTTCGTCACAAAAGTGTACACTACAAGAAGAATCCAATCCACAACATACTTCGTCAAAACAATCTAATAATAAACCCCTCCAAATCGTCCCTGTCTCAAAGGTTCCCTTAGTACTACGTGTAGCAGCATTTTCACGTTGAAGTGATAAAACTTTCAAAAATAAATGGTAGTTAGGTAAATACTTATGTATGATATAAAGTAGTACTAATCATCTGTCGGTCACTGGACAATCTCAATGCACTCCGTCGCGCCAACACTGAATTTGATTTTAGTTTTGACAACTGGTCATCCATTGTAAAGGCTGTATTTATTTATTGTGAAAGTTTGGTAAGGACGATGAATAAGTGACATTAAGTACGGATGGTCTGACGTGTTTTTTATTTATTTTTTAATTGACGTAAAAAAATATTTTTTTGACATATATTTATTTCATATAGATTTTTTCTTAGATAATAATAATAGTCTATTCTGCATGTATGTATATCTAATAATTGTAATGTGTGATAAATGTAATTGGTTCATATCGTTTTTATCACAATAAACAATAAACAATTAAACAATCATCCTCATCATTTCAGCCGCACAACGTCCACTGCAGGGCATAGGCCTCTCCCCAGTATTTCCAAAATGACCGATCTAGCGCGGCCTGCATCCAGCGCTTTTTAGTAGTAAAAAAGTAGCAATCATAGCAGAAGAAAAATGTTAGCACTACTTAGATTATAACACCCACACAACATACTTTTTAAACTCGCAGTTTAAAGTCGCAGAAATAAATCTTCTTCATGCACCGTCAACATTTTTAAGACATAAATTTGATTTTATTTTAGACGACTAGATTGAATTTTCAGATCATCAGAATGCCAACGGAGCACACCAACTAGAATTGAGTTTAAAATTATTTTTCCGTCGAGTGGTCCGACAACTAAATCAAGTTTGAAACTTGCGTCAAGTTGAATAAAGTAGAACTAACAGGGTTGTGAGATTCTTCAAGGATATTCAATTATCTACTTACCTGGAGTAAAAAAGTTATGTTTGAAGTTAAATTGGCAGCCCCTTTACAGATTTGGCTCATGTTAGAAACTAAAAATTCTTATGGCTGCTGCTATATGCCTACCGAATTTCATGAAGATCTGATCAAAACTACTCGAGTTATCGCCGAACAAACATACATACATGTGCAAAAAAGAGTTAACACATACATACAAACGAGGATTGTACAAGTAGACTCGGAGAACTTAGCTTGCTTTGCTCGTTCGTTCAATAATTTTTACGTATATATTATTATTTTTTTTTGAATGACTACGGAGCACGCGACCTAGAATTGATTTTAAAATTATTTTTCCGTCGAGTGACTCAGCAACTTAATCAAGTTTGAAACTTGCTAGTCAAGTTGTATAAAGTGGAACTAACAGGGTTGTGAGATTTTTCAAACATTCAATTACCTACTCACCTGGTGTGAGAAATTATGTTTGCCGCTCGCCTTACTTCCGCCTTGCGCCCGCCTTGCACCCACCCCGAGTGGACTTCAGTAAATATAATTTGAGTTGTAGGTATTGGGTGTGTGTGTGTGTATAGGACTCAAATTATATGCAACAAATTTTGAAGTTGCCTTCTAAACGCAGCCTCACGAAAATATTTCGCAACATCATCAACAAGTTTCTGGAATAACTGTGGTACGTTTTTTGTTTATTCTTTAAGACAATTCAAATTTTTATTTTACGAGATTGAAATTCGCCAGAACTTCAAAGGAACACGCCAACTAGAATTGAGTTTAAATTATTTTTCCGTCGAGTGGTCCGGCAACTAAATCAAGTTTGAACTTGCGTCAAGTTGTATAAAGTGGATGGAACTAACAAGGTTGTTAGATACTTCAAGGATATTCAATTTACCTACTTACCTAGTGCGAAAAAGTTAAGTTTAGACGCAAAATTAGTTCTTTCTGATCTGCACGACATATTTTATATTTAAGTTTTTTATTTTTATTTATTTAGATTTTAATTTGGTTTTTAGTTTAGTTCTTAATTTAGATTTAATTTAGTTTTTAGTTTGAATGTTACCTGTAATTTGTAAATTTTCGCTTATAAAATGATAAAAATAAATAAAAAAAGTTCTTTCTTCAATAGTTTTTTTTTAGAGTTTCGTATTCCAATGGTAAAAATGATACCCTAGTACTTATACTCCGCTGTCCGTCCGTCCGTCCGTCTGTCTGTCTGGCACCAGGCTGTATTTCATGAACAATGACAGCTAAATAGATGAAATTTTCACAGATGATGTATTTTTGTTGCTGCTATAACAAAAAATACTAAAAACGAAATAAAATAAATATTTCAGGGGGGGTCTCATACAACAAATGACATTCTTTGCCGTTTATTGTTAGATAAACTAGATATTAAAAACGGCAACAGTTAGATGCTTAAAATATTCACAGAATATTTTGGTGTATATCCTAAAAATAAATAATTAAAATAAAATAAATATTTAGGGCTCCCATACATTAAAAGTGAATTTTTAAAATGGTACGGAACACATCGTGCGCGAGTCCGACTCGCACTTGGCCAGTTATCTTTCGTATTTTGCCTTGTGAGATGTAATCATTACCATTTGAATATAAACCTTAAACTGATTCTGTAAAAAAAATGCATACTATACAAAAATATTTATAAAAAAAATGCAGACTTATTATTTAGACCTGGATTATTTTAGGTTTATATTGATCTCGTGTAATCATCGATAAATTAAAGAACTTTGTTCTAGTCGTTGGAATATTTTCATTGTTTTCCTATATTTTCGTTTAAATGCTTGACTTCCTTAAACGACACGACTTTTGCCTTTTCCTTTACTTTATCCATGAACTTGGCCTTTTTTTCCTCTCTTGGCTTCCACTTTTCATTCCATAGTGTTTTTTATAAAGTTATCGTGCCGTATAAGGTGTTTACACGTGGGTAAAGACATAATTTTTATTGAGGAAAAATATGAATAGAAAGACTTTGTCCTTGTTATTAATTTGCCTAAGCCGCTTTTCCAAATCTGATTGCGCTCGAGCGTGTAAGTACGAACAAGGTTTTCTTTGTAAGCCTATTACGCATGGCTTATGAAGATTTTTTTAGATTTCATACGAAATATGCCGAAAATAATTGGCTTGGAAACTGATATGACCTGTTAAAGGATTTATTAAGGAGTTAGGCTATAAGTAGGAAACTTGTAATTCCCATTTATTATACTAGCTTAAATTAAAGAATTATAAGCCCATCATGCTTCTGAGTCACGTCTATAAGTTGTTTTCGAGGGTCATCACGAATCGTCTCGCTAACAGATTTGATGCCTTCCAACCTCCCGAACAAGCCGGATTCCGAAAAGGCTACAGTACCATGGACCACATCCATACTTTGCGGCAGGTTATAGAGAAGACAAGGGAGTATAACCGGCCGCTGTGCTTGGGGTTCGTGGACTACGAAAAAGCCTTCGATTCGATCAAAACATGGGCCATGCTTCAGTCTCTCCAGCGGTGCCGCATTGACTGTCGGTATATCGAGGTATTGAAGTATCTATTTAACAAAGCCACTATGTCGGTCCGAGTGCAGGAGCACAGTACGAAGGATATTCCATTGAACAGAGGCGTGAGACAGGGAGATGTCATATCTCCAAAACTGTCCACCGCCGCTCTGGAAGATGCCTTCAAGCTCCTGGAATGGGAAGGACTGGGTATCAACATCAATGGCAAGTATTTTCTCACTAACTCACCTTCGATTTGGCGACGATATCGTTATCATGGCAAAATCGATGGAGGACTTAAGTACGATGCTTGAAGACCTAAATCGAGTCTCCCAACAGGTAGGCCTAAAAATGAATATTGACAAGACGAAGGTCATGTCAAATATGCACGTTGCGCCTTTACCTGTTTTTGTTGGGAGCTCCACCCTCGAAGTTGTAGACCAGTATGTCTACCTGAGTCTATTGATCCAGGTAGAAAGTTCCAGCTTCGAGGAAGAAGTATTTCGGCGAATCCTACTCGGCTGGGCAGCGTTCGGGAAATTACACAGTGTTATATCGTATAAAATACCTCAGTGCCTCAAGACGAAATTGTTAAATCAATGTGTGTTACCAGTGATGACTTATGGCTCTGAAACGTGGTACCTTACTATAGGTCTCATAAGAAAACTCAAAGTCGCTCAACGGGCTATGGAGAGGACTATCTATGCTCGGTGTTTCTCTACGCGATCGAATCAGAAATGAGGAGATTCGTAGGAGAACGAAGGTCACCGTCATAGCCAAGCGGATTAGCTCATTGAAGTGGCAGTGGGCGGGGCACATAGCGCGAAGAACCAATGGCCGATGAGGCAGAAAGGTTCTCGAATGGCGGCCACGTACCGGCAAGCGCAGCGTAGGATACCCACCTGCTATATGGTCAGATGACCTGAGCATTCCGATCGGTCGTTCTGGAAATCTTTGGGGGAGGTCTATGTCCAGCAGTGGACTTCCTGTGGCAGATATGATGATGATGATGATACTAGCTTAGCTTCCTAACCGACTCCTTTACTTCTTAAGCCTCCCTTTACGGCTTTGGAAAGAATTGCCCGAGGAAATTATATAATTCTCCAGAATACATGTTTATAAGAAAAAAGTGCATGATTTACTTTTTGAAAGCATAATCAATTAGCAGAATTAATCGTTTCTTACTATTCTCCAAATATGTTTATAGATAGGTAGATATTATATTTTAGTTGTATAAATTGTATAAAATTGTATTAAATATGCATCTATTGTATTTATGATAAGTTAAATTAATTAAGATATCTGGCTTTATATCTTTTAAGTATTTGCTATTTAGACGCCAACTTTCTTATCTGTTTATCTTTTTCTGAAGGTTGACAGGGAGAGAATGCTTTAGCATTAAGATCACCTATTGTAGCTTTTGGCTCTATAAATATTTTTAATAAAATAAATAAATAAGTATGTTGTGGATAATTTTGTACTATCTTCTACCCCTCGGTTGCGCAGTATACTTACTTTCTTACTATCCTGGTTTAGCGAACCAAAATGATTCTTGGCCTCCAGCACAAGAGCACGCCAGCGCTCTTGGTCCTGTGCTGGCTCTTGCCAGTTGTCGCCACTTGGAGAGTACCAAACACAATAGTCAAATAAGGCATTTAAACCGGGAGTTTTTAAATAAGAGGCATTTCAAAAAAGGTTGGCTGTCTCGCTCGCACAATCTAACATTTTTAAAGATTATAAAAAAAATGTGACTCATTTGTAGAAAATTGTTTTATTACCTTTCAATATAATTATATGTTAGATATTGTAAACATGTTTTTTTATTGTTTATGTATATGTGTACCGAGAATTAGGTCGCCAAAAATTTAAAATTTTGATGACCTGATTCTCGATGTAGGTAGTCAATGTCTACACAATATACAAACATGTCTAAAATATCCACAATATAATTATATTGAATGTTAGTGAAACACTTTTTTACAAATGAAACACATTTTTTAATAATCTTTAAAAATATTTGATTGTGCGAGCAAGAAAGCCAACCAAATGTGAAACGCCTCTTAAGACTAAGTCAGAAGCTGCCTTAAGGCATTTGTCTGGCGTGAAATGACAACAGTAAATCAGTAGTGCAGTTGGAAACTTTTATTCATTCTAGTTCTTTTTTATTTTTTGTGTTTTGTTTTTTATTTGTCTTCTGCTATTATTGCAAAACGAATTTTATGTTTTAAGGCGGCCCTTCCCGATTGCTCTGTCGTCAACGCAAGCATAGATTGAAAAGCTTGTTGTTTCATCCAGTGTATCCAATGCTAGAAAAAAGGCAAACCAAAAAGGGAGAAATAGCGCCAAATGGCATGGTTTGCATTCTACTTAATAAAATTGGTATTATTATTAACATCCATTTAACGAATATTAACTATTCATAGGGTGCGGAAATTTCATAAAACTTATTCCAGGTGATACGTGTTTAAAGGTTGGGTATTCAAAATTTTCATTACATTTGCTAGGTTTGTATTGAAATATTTTCTTTACCTTTACAATTTATGAGTATTTTATGAACGGTCGAATTTAAGCTTTTTGTGAAAAAATGCAGATTTTTGGAGGCTTATACTGACTTTGTTTTTTTAAATTGTAATTTATTATTTCGATAGAAACCTAGAAATAGCTCATAAAATACTTGTGAGTTAAAAAAAATCAAGATAGATCAGACACAACGCCATAGATATTGTTTGCGTAACGTACGAGCGTTTGTATGAAAAGTAAGACGGGAAGGCCGCTCTTAAAACCAAATTCTTTGGTATAATTGTAATATTAACCATTTAATGATTTCAACTTTTGGGCAGGTAATGGTTGTTTTTGCCTTTTTCTCAAATTTCAAACATCATCATTATCCGAGCGTATTCCCGGTTGCGTCCTCAGTGGACGCTTCAGAGGTCGGGGCCGCTATCTCACCAAGGTGATTTGACGAGGTTATTTTTTTATTTATTTCACTTTATTACATGAAATTATAATCGGCGGACTTTAGGCCTTTAGGTAACTGGTTTTCTTACAGAGCGCCTGCTGTCTGACCACCGCAACCTAAAGGCACAGAATAATTACTAGTACTCTCGTCTCACTCAAAAAAGAAATTCAAAGAAATCCTCACCTCGTCGTTTAGATACCTAGACATTCATTGCAAGCCAATTTCATTCTTATTACTTTTGACAAACGATTCATGTAACTGAATTTTCCCCTTTGAAGTGGTCGCTGCGCGCATAGTAATAATTTAGTTATATTTTCGATACCTAAACGGGAAGTGACACAGGCCTGCTAAAAGGCAGACCAGATTTCGTCCAATTTCAATACGATATATTATTTAGACATATAATGAAACGCGTGTTCCAATTCCAAAGTACCAACTTTTCCACTATTAATTACCTTGAATATGTATGTGAAACATAATTAAAGTTTGCCTGCGAATCGCGTTTCCAGTATAAAGTTTGCGACAAAATAATTAACTCATAAATAGTAATTAACTATTGTTGATGACACTCTATGGTAACTATGTGGTAATAGTTTGTTATTAGATCGAATAACGTTAATGTTTACATCACAACAAGTCGTAAGCGATTCTTAACGCTTTATTTGTCAACGTATTTCGTCGTCTTTGCGCTTGCAAGAAGCCTGAAGAGTCATTTTTTAAAACGCGTAGTCACAAAACGAATGGCTATTTTATATAAAATTTTATAAAAAGGTTAAGTGATTCCGCGTTTGAAAAATGACACCGCTGTTTCTGGTCGAAAGGCAACGTTTGTAAACAAAGGGCCTTGACTGGTGTCAGATTTTAAAGCTGCAGAAAGAAGGCATCTGACATAGTTTGATGATTGCTTTCTAACGATGACAGCGGAGAACAACCTCCAAGATACCTCAAAGGAGCTCGGTGCAACTTTGCCCCAAAAAATATAGGTATTATTATGTAGGAGCTCCTAGTAGGAGGTAGCCGCGCACTAGCTGGGGTAGTTGGAGCTGCTACATGAAGAGGTAGGTAAGGTACGTAGTGGAGAGCTTGAGAGAAATAGCAAAGAGTTATTTTATTTATTATAACTTTACAATACTGATATATATAAATTTACAATACTGATATAGATGTAATCAGCTCGAGAGATGGTAGTTGAATGAATCAGAATGATGAGGAAGGAATCTAAAATTTAAAAATTGAATTTTTAAAATGAAATTATTTTTTCGAAAACGGAAAAGGAGGTAAACGGGAACATGAAGGATGAGGTTTATTGTAACATCGTTACAATTATCATCATCATCATTTCAGCCACATATAACGTCCACTGCCGGATTCAACGGCTTTGTTAATTAAAAAAAGATTAAAGGTATTATTAATAAAGCTGCATTATATAATCCTATTTCAATTATTCAACGTCATAATATTGCAAACAAAATAAAAATTCCTTTTTCTGCGAGTTTGATATATTATAAGATGGATAAGGTAAACAAAATTGACAAATAACGCACGTAATTCGCACCCGGTGCTCTCTTGGCGCGAACTTGCGTTATTACTAAAGTTGCATTCTATTCCCCTGGTTTCGATCAACAATACTCTACCAGTGTGCTTATAAATATTGCCGTAAGCAAAAAAATACAATGAAAAACTGCTTTTTAACATAAACAAGTTTTTCGAAAAGAAAAATGTACAAGATTTTATTGTGAGGCCAAAAGTACTAATAAAGACAAAAGAAATAAGCCCAAACTTGACGGAGTAGCGTCGTTTTATTACTGCGTTTCTTTGACCACCTTCCGTCTCCGCAAATAGACCCCAGACATCGTTTACCTAAAGTATTCGTCAAGACAAATCAAACGAATCCTAATCATTATTGATTAGGTCCTAATTATTATTGATTCGCACATCTCTATAAAACAATATAATTGAGATGTGTCGATCATCACCCTGCTCTATCAGAACAACACATTGACTCAATCCGACTTTAGTAAGTATAAAAAAATTGACCGCAATCGATTGAGGATAACTAAAAAAACAAACATACAAGATACTTACAACGTACACTGCAAATCAAATAAGAGCTTGTAAAAATGGACTATCTTAATTACCATATTTGAACTATTATGAACCCAAATCAAGATGCCATTGACTAAAGATATCATTGTGTCGTCAACAGTGTCATTTTATTAAATAAATGTCAAGTTGACTCGAGAAAGGGATGGTACCGCCAGCTCGCCGCTCTGCTTTTTTTGCTCGACTTCGTGGGCACGGAAGTGCCCCCGCGGATATTGGTTTTATCCGATATTTTTTAGTCCGTTACTACAATAAGACGTATATATTTTTTCCAGTTACGAGATTTTGATCTTAACACCTATACACTCGGTTGATACTAATCAAAGTTACCACCAGTTTATATTCCCGTGGCGCAAAGTTATGTGATTATCAAAGTTGCAACATTCAATTCCCTCGTTCCAATCAATCAACAGTGTAATATTATAAATTAACACATACACTTCACAGGGAGGTAAATAACCTATCGTGGTGTTGAAGCTTGCTTTGTAAACAATGTTGGTAATCAAAATTGATATAGACTTTGAGTTTAGAAGTTTGATAGCTCAGCGGGCGTTCGCATTACTTAATATGGTAGGAACTTGTTCAGGATTGAAACATATCCTATTAATATTTGGCCATTTACAGTAACAAACTACAACAATCAAACAATAAATTAGTGAATTTAGCGGTTAAATTGAACATTTAACGTGAATAAACAATATACAATACTCATAATGAATTTATCTCCGTTAGTTTTATAGTTGTAACTATGTTAGATATCTAAAGTACTTGGTGGTGTTAAAAAACAACTCCCATTAAATTTGGACACTTACACACATGTTACAACAATCATAAAATCAGTGGAGTAATATTTTAAAATAACACGTACACTCTACTGGGAGGTAAAAAACCTATTGCGGAGTTGGAATTTACCTTGTTAACATTATAGGTTATCAAAATTGACATAGACTTTAAGTTGAGAAGTTTGATAGCTCAGTGGGCGTTCGCGTTACTTACTATGTTAGATGCCTTAGGCAATTGGTCAAGATTGAAACATCTCCTTCTAATATTTGGCCACTTACACTCACGACCAAAACAATCAATTCGCATATTAAGCGGTATTATGTGACATTAATTGTAAGTTACCCGTTTAAAAATATTCAAAATGAATGTATCTCACGTTAGTTTTATTATAGTTGATACTAGTTGACACGTAGATACCTTAGGTATTCGGTAGTGTTCGAAACATCTGCCACTTATGTTGGCCACTTACACACATGGAATAACAATCAAAGAATATATCAGTGGAGTAATATTGCAAATTAACACGTACACTCCACTGAGATGTAATTGACCTATTACGTAGTTGGAATTTACTTTAAAGACATTATTGGGTAGCGAAATTGAAGTTTGATAGCTCAGCAAGCATTCGAATTACTTACTATGTTTGTTGCTTTAGGAAATTGTTGGTGTTTGAAACATCTCCCATTTATATTGGCCACGTACACACAAGAAGCAAAAGATAATTAAACAATCAATCTGCAACGTAATATTGTAAATTAATACGTACACTAGACTGGGAGATCACATATTGCGGAGTTGAAGCTTACTTTGTAAACATTATTAATTAGCAAAATTAAATAAATAAATAAATAAATATATAGGGACAAATAACACTGATTGAGCTAACCTCAAAGTAAGTTCAAAACTTGTGTTATGGGATACTAAATCAACGATACTATATTTTATAACAAATACATATATAGATAAACATCCAAGACCCAGGATAATTTGAAAAAGGCCATTTTCCAACTTGCCCTGACCGGGGATCGAACCCGGGACCTCTGGGTCGCGGACTAGCATTGTGACCACTACGCCACGGAGGTCGTCTAAATCGTCTCAAATTGATACAGACTAATGCTGGCTACTTACACAAACGGAACAACAATCAAATAATCAATCAATGGTGTAATATAGCCAATTAACACGTACACTTCACTGGAAGGTAAAAAACATATTTCGGAGTTAAAGCTTACTTCTTAAATATTAATGCTTCGGAAATAGATATAGAGTTGTTGAGAAGTACTACAGCTTAGAACGCGTTACTAGGCAATAATCCTTCTGGTTACGGAAACATTCTGAGTAAATCTTCACACACTGGTTCATTATGATGATGCCTTAGGTACTCCACGGAGTTTGAAACACCTCCCCCTCATATTGGCTACTTACACACACGAAACAAATCAATCAAACAATCAATCAGTGGTGTAATATTATTGCAAATTAACACTTACACTCCACTGGGAGGTAATTAACCTATTACGTAGTTTGAGTTTATTTTGTAGACATTATTGGTTAGTAAAATTGAATTTTGATAGCTCAGCGAGCGTTCGAATTGCTTTACTATGTTAGTTGCTTTAAGTTTCTTTTTATTTAAAAACTTTGTTGAACCAAAAGCTACAATAGGTGGACTTAATGCTAAAGCATTCTCTCCCTGTCAAACTTTAGAAAAAGATATAAACAGATACGAACATTGGCGTCTAAATAACATGTAGGTACTAAAAAGATATAAAGCCAGATATCATAATTAATTTAAATTATCATAAAAACAATAAATACCTATTTAATACATAATATATATAACTAAAATATAATATATACAAACATACATATACATATATGGAAAATAGTAAGAAACGATGAATTCTGCTAATTGATTATGCTTTCAAAAAGTAAATCATGCACTTTTTTCTTATATACATGTCTACTCGAGATTTGTTTGATGTTCACGGGAGTTTTCGAAACATCTCTCGCTTAAATTACACACACATAACATAATAATCAAACAATCAGTCAGTGGCAAAAACAAAAACAATGTCATATTGCAAATTAACACTTACACTCCACTGGGAGGTGAATAACCTATTGCAGAGTTGGAGTTTACTTTGTAAACATTATTGGTTAGGAAATTGAGACGGGAATTATTTTGCTTCGTGTTGTTTGTAAATGAAATTGCCAGCAAACTTTGTTCATATAATATAAGATAAGATTGATAGTTAATAATGTTCATTTTATTGCAATTGACAGAATAAAACAATGCTTCTTAAATCCGTTGCATTACACATATCAATAACTGATAGGATTTTTATGATTATTCCTGACAACTCCCTCAGTTCCCTCAGATAAATCTTCAAGAACCAACACAAATGTCCATTTAGATATATTCACTGCGAGTCACAGATGCAATTTAATGAAATTGTCAAACTTGAGTAACCAGTTTACCTGAATGTCTCCCGTATATCCCTGGAGTACAAATAGGTAGAGTCAGCAAGGATATGCATATTATTTTATACTGTCATGCTAAAGTCGTGACAGTTTTTCTATTAGCTTTTTACATTTTGTATGTATACTTACAACGTGTAAAACATTTAAATTAATTCATACTCAATAGCAAATGAACATTTATTTGCTAACTATGAGTCAAACGTAATACGTACGTACTTACAGATTGTTAACATAACATAGATGCATATCAAATATGTAATTAAAACACATTGAAACATGTATTGGTTGTAATCTGTTTGTGGTTCTAATAAATAAAATAAAATAAAATAAACGAGATCGTAGGTATGACAATCAACCTGGTAGAACCGGGTTGGTATGCTTGACCGCCACGCCATAAAGGAAAGATCTTCCCGCTTGGCCTAGTGTTGCGCCCCGCGGTCACCGCGGTTTCGCGGCTCCATGACTGGCGGGAATTTTAGTCTTGCCACAATGTGAAGATATTCACATTGTGGCGTGGGGTCAAGAATAAAAAGTTGAATGAATTAATGGGAAGCTTGAAAAAGCCAATCGAGGAAGAGGTAAAAATCTTAATAGGGATGCGAACTGGGTAAAAATTATATTATTTTATTTAGTCTGTTAACTAAAGATTATCCAAAAATAATTTCCTATATTTTTTCGTTTAGCAAAATAGTAAAAGTTCAAAAAGATACAGCGCTTCGTAGTTTGAAGTGAGGATGATTTACCTTTTGGAAAAATCGTAGCTGATTGTTAAGTTACGTGTGTAGTGGGAGCTGCAGTTCCCCAGGCGAGGTTCAAAAAGTTGCGTGTTCATATCACGTCAGGGTCACCACTGTAGCGGGAGCGAGGTGATATGCTCGACGGCCACAAAGGGAAGATCTTCCCGCCAAGCATAGTGTTGCGCCTGGGGAACCGCGGCAAAGTCGTATATATGCAGCGAATCGGGCGAACTCTGAGATCAAGATGTAGGATACTGCTGGCGCCATCTCGATTGTTTCTTGATTATAATTCCTCATAGTAGCCGTAGAGGTCGCCACACGTGAAATTTAAATTCGCTGTATCTTCGTAGTTAATTAATAATCAGATAAAAAATGTGTAGTTTACCATACGTTCTAATAATCTAATGAGCCAAAAAAACAAATTACGTTAATACCTTATTATAGCAATGCAGCACAATAAATCACTATTTTGATTCCATTTAGAAGTCTATGATTTTATTTCATCAGTTAATATGATATGTATTGAAATTATTATCAATTCATGTGTAATACCATTCAGAACAGTATAAAACCAATTTCACTGTCAATAGCTATCCACTGCAGACTGTCCCATTATTCCCGGGCGCTGAGCTTGCCCGGGGCTAGCCGGCTCGAACTAGTTTAGACCGGTTTAGACCGGTTCACACGTTCTAGTGATATAGCCAATTCTCTGGTAACTGGTCGTTGTAGGATTATATGGAAGTGGAGGGTTATATTTCACAATTGCTAGGTATATGTCTAATCCCTGATAATTATGACAACCTCCGAGGATGTTAACGTGTCACTCGGTTCTGGGTTTAATCCCTGACAGGGAAAGATGGAAAATTGCCTCTTTTAATTGTTTTTTTGTATCGAGTTTTTGGACTCTTGAATACTTATCTCCATATAATTTTATCATAAAAAAGTATAGTATCATAAAGTTAGTATCCTATAACTTAGGTTAAAAACTTAGTCCCACGTTTCACTCGTATTATCGTAAACGTAAAATGTGTTTATTTCTTTGATTTCTAGGCATACAAAAAATAAACGCCCTTAAAAAAAACTAAATAAAAATAAAAAAATTAAAATTGTCAAGAACATCGAGCACCAACGATTAACAGCTACGGCAGATCTAAAAAAAAAGATATTTCAAAGATAAAATATCAAGTTTGAAAAAGTACAAAACTTAGCGGTTGAATTTAAAATCTCGAAATAGTCGACCGATACGAAGGAAGAATTTTCGCATCGATGATTGTAGGAATTGAATCGTATGAACATTGCATTTTTTATCTTCTTTCTGTCATTCCCGAAATGGAATGTCATTTGTAAAGTGCGCCAACATATTCTAGATTGTAGGGTTTTAAAATTGGCTTTAGAGTTAAAAAGTCTTGGTACATGATGTTACAGAAAGGCAAAATTATATTTTAAGAGCACTCTAGCGCGAGATGGGCCGGAATTGCAACAGAGTGGGTGCCTAAAGATGGTTAACATTGCCCGGGTAGGCCAAGAAAGCGCTGGCGAGACGATCTCAACGCAGTCCGAAACGGATGACCAATCCTAATACAGGAAAGAGATAAGTAGAGGAATATGAAAGAGTCTTTTGCCCAACAATGGGATAAAATAGGGCAGTGAAACAACATAGTCCGTGATATTGGCGAGCGGTGATTTCTAAATGTGGTGTTCTTGGTATGCATTTGTCGGCTGATATCTATATGTTTGGTTTTTATTGTTAAATAAGATACTTACAAAAAACGTATTTTTTATTTCGCTTATGAAATAACCGGCCAATTGTGAGTCGGACTCGCGCAAGCACGGTTCCGTACCATTATGTACAAAAATTCACATTAGTTGTATGGGAGCCCAGCTTAAAATATTTTTTTCCTGTTTTAAGTATTTTTTGTTATGGCGGCTACAAAAATACATTATCTGTGAATATTTTAACTGTCTAGCTATCACGGTTCATGACAGACAGACAAACAGACAGACGGACAGAGGAGTAATTTCCCCAGAGGTAATAAATGTGTTTGTGTTAAAGACCTTATAAGACTACTTAAAAGCCTATTTAGACAGAGCAAGTTCCTTGGCTTTTGCATACAATTAAATCGAAGCAATAGATGACTTCTATATGGAGAGGACTATGCTCGGTGTTTCTCTACAAATCAGAAAATTAGGAGATTCGTAGGAGAACGAAGGACACCGACATAACCAAGCGGATTAGCTCATTGAAGTGGCAGTGAGCGGGGCACATAGCGCGAAGAACCGATGGCCGATGGGGCATAAAGGTACTCGAATAGCCGCCATGTACCGGCAAGCGCAGCGTAGGAAACCCACCTGCTAGATGGTCACATATATGGACAAGGTTGCAGGAAAGCGCTGTATGCAGGCCACTTCCGATCGGTAGTTTTGGAAATCATTGGGGGAGGCCTATGTATAGCAGTGGACTTCATGTGGCTGATATGATGATGATGAATAGATGACTAGCATGGTCTAAGTAAATATATTGGGACGAATTACACTGATTGAGCTAGCCCCAAAGTAAGTTCGAGACTTGTGTTATGGGAAATTAACTCAACGATTTTATATTTTATTTCAAATTCATATATAAAGGTAAACATCCAAGACCCAGGACACTTTGAAAAAGGCCATTTTCCAACTTGCCCTGACCGGGGATCGAACCCGGAATCTCTGGGTGGCGGACTAGCATGGTGACCACTACGCCACGGAGGTTGTCAAACTAAATGACACGTCAGCCATACAAACCATTTAGGTATTGCTTCAATGAAGTTTTATGCGAGAAACTTGCACTGGGCCATAAGAGTCAGTATTGAAATGAGAATTTTCGTAAGCATTCGGAATCCAAACGTTCCTATTCTGAAGAATGCAATGTCATCTGAATCGAGGGCACTATACTCGAGAGTGCTTCACGTAACAACGGAGGTTCAATAAGTATTGAGTTTGGCTCTTTTGCTATTTTTACGAGAAAATGTAAAAGCTGAGCATCATTTCTAGATTTACAGTGAAAAATAACTCAAGTAATAACAGCTACCGAAATAAAAACTTAACTTTGCACATAAATAGTGTAGGTGAAATATAATAACTGGTAATACTGATTTTTGAAACTCGGCCTGAGATACGGCACGACCTTCGCGCTTCATCTCCCTGCCGCACACTTTCCACCTTCTCCTTCAACTTTGGTACCGTTAGCAGCTTGACTGTTTTTGAATTGTTAGTGAAATAAACTATCATTAGTGGCTCTGGGAGCTTCCAACCCATTGAAGTTAATCGGAAGATAAAGTTGTTCAGACAAAAAGTTGCGTCTTAATAGAAAGAAAGATCTAAATAAAATTTTCAATTATCAAGTGATACAAATATCCAAAGATAAATAAATAATTTTTGACTTTAAAAAAAATGTTTATATTTATTTAATTAAATCTTTATTAACCAAAAACGTAAAGGTGGACTTAATGCTAATGCATTCTCTATACCAGTACACCTTAAGGAAAAACAGAAATAAATTTATGAACGATAGGTAAGCTTTGTTTAGCTTGTATTTCCTGAGTCGCCTTCTACGACATAATGCTTTATAATCTAAACGGCTTTTTTTGTGCGCACGGTCACTTGTTAAAAATATAAGCAGATTCAAAAATACACCCTGTATTCTTTAAAAATGTACATCAAGGGTGATACATAATTATATGAGTCTTTTTGAAGCAGCAGAGATCGAATATATTCATGACACCTAATGAAAGAATAAGAAATTTAAAACCACAAAAGTCTACTTCAATAACCTCACGGATTTTTTTTTCTTTTTCGCACGTTCTCTCGTTATAAATATAAGAACATGGCAGATTCAAGTGGATTTGTTCTTTAAAAATTTACATCAAGTGTGATACAGAATTTATGAATTATTTATGCAGCATTCGTGGAAATGTGAACGTGGAAATCCGACGCGAATTCAATCCCGCTGAAGCTAAATTAACATTTATGTAAGCGGTGGGAAACGCTACATTTTTCAATTAAACATGCGATGTTTGAATTAGACATCGGTTTGAGGAAAGAAAATTAAAATAAAGAAAATACTTGAATGGAAAACATTTCAAGAATATGCCAATTAACATCCTACTTGTAATAATACTTATTTGCAACATTTAAAGGTTATCAGATAATTTAGTGGGCCTTGCCATTTTTTCAACAAAAACGGAACTAAATTTGACGTGGCTTCACCCATATCCATGTGTTATACTTAATTAATAGACTAAACAAGACTTTTAATTTTTACAAAAAACCCCATCGAAATCGGTCCATCAGTCCGAGAGTTACGATGCCACAGACAGACAGACATGCATACAAACAGACAGACAGACTTTTTAATAAGTTTATTTGCCATACAAATTAAAAAAAACCCCAACTTTCAAGACCGCCATCTAGTGATGAGAGCAAAACTACATATTACAATTGATATCCGTAGCGCCATCTATTAGGTATTTGCTAAGCCAAACTAAAAAATACTGACTTTTAATCATTAACCCCAATAACTTTTAAACGGCTGAACCGATTTTCATTAAACATTGCTAAAAACCAACGCAAGGAACTTGCTTTCACGTAAAAAAACCGCATCCACACCGGTCCATTTGTTCGAGAGCTACGATGCCAAAGACACACAGACAAACAGACTTAGAGACAGACAGACACATATTTAGACAGTCAGATATAGAGTCAGGCAAACTGACAAACAGACATCCAGAGGAACAGACAAACCGACAGATATAAGCTTCAAACTTATAACGCCCCTGTTTTTTGTGGGGGCTTAAATATAGTACTATGAATAAGATACGTCAATATTAATAACATTTATATATCAAAATAATGATCATATTCATTATCAACTTCCTTGAATCATCCTGTGCTTTCATACGCTGTTTTTACAGTGTTCCGTTTCCAAGGTGACGACCTCCTTCCTTGTTATTTCTTTGAGCTGTACTTGTAGTAACTAACTAATATCATATTAGTTAATTATTACAAGTACGGAAAGGTCAAAATGGAAAAGATTTAATACAGAATTTGATATTTGCATTTTGAGTGATTTTGTTGTAGAGAAAAACATATTAAGTAGATAGATAGATAACTCTTTATTGTATACCAGAATAAAAATAAGAAATAATTTTAAATTAAATGAGTACAGTTTAAAATGAGAACGTGAAGCTTTTCTACGCACAATTGCGAAACGGCCACTTTTGGCGTATGTGCGTAGAAAAGCTTCACGTTCTCACTTTAAACTGTAAACAGTAGTTCATAAACTAGTTTGAAGGGTTATCTAGTCCTGGTTAAGACAAAATTTTAAATGATTTATTTCAAGTGCGGCTAGCAGGTATTTTCCGGGGTCCTGTGCTGCACAGGACCCCGGAAAATTCTGCTAGCCCCTAAAATTAAATGAGTACAATCGGTGGCCTTATCGCTTAAAGCGATCTCTTCCAGACAACTAGCTATGTACCAGTTGCATTTCTTCACGCGGTAAAAGCCGATTGAGAGAATGGGCACGATTCTGAATCATGGTAAAAGACGATGTGGCTAGCAATTTATGACTATTTACCTGACAACGGCAAAACCAAACGGAAGGGTAATGATTTTGGCAATTTATGTATGTAGGTAATAATAACGGTTTCTGATACCCGGGGCGGGGGATCAGACTGGAATAAAAATAATTAAAATAAAATGGATCCACTAAGGTATCAGATTTTGGCGATCAGACCGGAATAACTCGTGGGTATTTAGGTCTCGCCCACCGTAGATCCAATTTGTGTTGTAGGCCCAATTTTCACAAATGAGATGTCAATCGATTTGTTATTATTGTCTAAAGTTATAACGTATATGCAATAAATTTATCTAACGAGCGTAACATGGATAAAAGTGCCAGTAAAAAAAAATTCTTTCTGTATCTAGCGTGGTATCCAATGAATTTCAAAAATATATAATACTTATAACTATTTTACCGTTTAAAATAAGAACGTGAAGCTTTTCGAAGCACATTTGCGAAAAACGGCGACTTCTGGCTTATGTGCATAGAAAAGCTTCATGTTTTTACTTTTAACTGTAAACAGTAGTTCATAAAATAGTTTTAAGGATTATCTAGTGCCTGGTCAACACAAAATTTAAAATGATATCTCCGTTTCCTTTGAAATGATTTATTTCAAATTGGGGTAGCAGTGGACCCCGGAAAATTCATATAGCCCCTTAAAAAGTTTTTTTTTTTAATATATAGGGACAAGCAACACTGACTGAGCTAGCCCCAAAGTAAGTTCAAGACTTGTGTTATGGGATACTAACTCAACGATACTATATTTTATAACAAATACATATAAAGATAAACATCCAAGTCTTTTTCAATTATCCCAGGATAATTTGAAAAAGACCATTTTCCAACTTGCCCTGCCCGGGGACTGGGACCCCTGGGTGGCGGACTAGCATTGTGACCACTACGCCATGGAGGTCGTCAGTCGTCGTTTATCTTGTTTTATTCGCATTTTCCACCTCCACATTGACGTGGCCTTTGGGTCTAACGGAAACAGGTTATGTCTGTCAGGCAAGAAGACGTGAAAATGTACATTTATTTAGCTAACTATCTTTTACCCGCGACTTCGCCCGCGTATGTTTATAACTTTGTAATATAGTCTACTTTTGTATGGCAAAATAGAATACCACTAACAAGGTTTCACTTTTCTTAATAGATAAGTTTTGGGATAAAAACTATTCTTTGTTCTTCCTCGAGTCTGAAACTATATCCATACCAAATTTCATCTAAATCGGTTCAGTGGTTAAAGCTTTAAGAGGTAACAGACAGATAAACAGACATAGTTACTTTAACGTTTATATATTTGTAAGGAAGTAAAGATATTAGTAAGGATTAGCTCGAGGCTAGCAACCCTTCAATATTCTGATTTTTTAATAAATTAAAATGATATTTCCTCTTAAACTAAGGATATGGACAAAAAAAATGTTTTTGTCTCATTAGATAGATTATTAAAAAGTATGGTATACGTATTGTTTATTTTCTCTGTTTAACAAATAATGACGAAGATGCAGCGCATTAAAATTTTTCGTGACGTTACGATCAGCTACGACTTTATAACCAAAGGTGACGTAAATCAATCACCCTTACTCCGAAACTTCGAAAAATATTCGTGAAATTTTACTCCTTTTGTGAAAAAAAAACGTGGGTCCTCTATTTTTGGATAATCAAGTTAATGAACTAAATAAAATAATATATTTTTTACCTTGACCACGTCCCTATTCTTCTACCAAAAATCATTTTCACAAACGGAAACCACATTTAATCTAGTTGCCGTCGGGAACATAATAGATTGCAAGGGATGCAGCGTCGGCGATCTCATTGCATCCATCGTTACAAGAGTGTTCTGAGAATTTCTGGGGCGTCGCGTCGGAAAGGTTTTATTATTTTGCAAAGAAATGAGAGATTTTTTTTATTTATACTTGGATTTTCCTAAGTAAAAATTTACTTTTAACAAATAAAAAAGACTTAAGGCTGAACTAGTCGCGGGCTCGAACTCACATGTGGGCGCGGCCTAAAAACATGCTGACTCACCTAACATTGTATTCGGGCGAAGCAGTGAGGTGAAATGCACGATAAATTCATAGTAAACCGAGCGCGTAAAAATACGTAAAGTCCTTTGGGAAAAAGATTTTATGCAAAAAGTACTGCATTAATCGATACAGTTTATTAAAATTTTCGAAAAATATGCCTAGTACGCGTGGATTTTGTTTTGGAGATTTAATACTTCTTTTATTACTTATTATGCCGAAAGTTTACCGCTCATAACTTTTTAATGGCTATTTATTTTACTATTCTATATACATACAGAAAAAAATATATATAATGAGACAATATCATGTTAAACTTTGGATGTAATAAGCACTGGAGGAAATCCTCTCCGAAATTTTGTATAGAAAAAGTATCGACTAGTTCAACCTTAATGATAATTTTCTTTTAAGTGAAATTTTACTCTTAAGATAATGTCATTAAATGATTTAATTGGATTATTGTCGGAATCAAGATAAATATGATGTAACCTGAAATAAACGTTTTTTTTTATTTATTTAAATAATACTTATTTATCTTGATTGTCGACCTCCATTGCATAGTGCTCACCATGGTAGTCGGCCACCTAGAGGTCCCGGGATCGATCCCCAGCCAGGGCAAGTTGGAAAATGGTCTTTTTTAAAAATTTCCTGAGTCTTGAATGTTTATCCATATATATTTGTTATAAAAATATAGTATCCTTGAGTTAGTATCCCATAACGCTTTATCAGTGTAATTTGTCCCTATATATTAATTAATTTATTATTTATGTATCATGTAAATTATAATGTTGTTGTGTGGTATACATAAACATCTATTGCTAATATATTGTTATACTTACTTTTATAATTTTTTTCGTTAAGTCCGTGAATTGTTAACAATTGTTTATTTAGGACCAATAAAGATTAATAAGAAATGAGGAAATTCGAAGGAGAACAAAAGCCACTGACATAGCCCAGTTTATTGAAGTGGCAGTGAGCGGGACACATAGTGCGTCGAACCAATGACCGATGGGGCAAAAAGGTTCTCGAATGGCGACCACCTACTGGCAAGCGAAGCGTAGGACACCCACACACAAAGTGATCTGACGACCTTAATTGGGTCGCTGGAAAGCGCTGGATGCAGGCCGCTCTAAATCGGTCATTTTGGAAATCCTTGGGAGAGGCCTATGTTCTGAAGTGGACTATGCGGCTGAAATGACGAATGATGATGAATAAAGATTTAATTAATAAATAAGAGCATTTTCCCAACAACAACAATAAATAAATACAACAACAATAATAAATACATCATCTGTGAAAATGTCAACTATCTAGTTATCACGGTTCATGAGATACAGCCTGGTAACACACAGATGGACAGACGGTCAGTGGAGTCTTAGTAATAGGGTCCCGTGCTAGAGACTGGTGGTACTTTGGGTACGGAACCCTAAAAACAGTCACGACGTGAAGCCTTCTATTCATGTCAATGGTTACCTAGATACTACACTTTATTCAACCATAGGGATAAACTGGAAAATTGTGCCGCGCAATACGCAATAAAAATAGACATCATGAAATTCTTACAGGCCACTATATAAATCAAAATCAATACCTACTTACCCAATACATACAAGATTATGTTTAAGAGTATCTGCTGTTATTATCAACACTTATAACAAAAATATACAGATATATAGATAAAACCACACTGAGAGAGCTGATCCAGTTTTACTATTTGCGATTTGATTAGTAGATACCAAACTTTTGTTTTTATAAGCATAACCATATAGTTACATGTCCCAAACTACAACATTTATTAACAAGAAATTATTACAAAACAGAAAACCTGACTGATTTTTTTTTAATACACGTACGATGTCACTTTCACAGTAAATACGAATCTGATAACACCTCTCAAGCTAAAATCCATCGAGCCGTTCAGGTTGCAGAGCGTGCCAAACAATTACACATACAAACATACATATGTACGTACAAACAAACATACATACTCTCAAAAACCTAACCCTCCTTCTGGCACAATCGGGTAAAAACACATTTTAAATACTAGTAGCCCTGAGTTCAGCAGTCACTCGATGTTGGTAATGTGTAGCAATAATTTTTCAAAACTAAAAACCGACATCGTCCCCAAACTACACAACTGATTTTAATAAAATTACTATGTGACCACCTGGACAGTATATTCAGTCAAACAAAAAAATAATTTTACAAATCGGTCCACGCGTCTTCGAGTAATCAGTGAACATTCATAAAAAAAAATAAAGGATCGCGACGAATTGATAACCTCCTCCTTTTTTTGAAGTCGGTTAAAAATTATTGCTACTAACAACCATTTATTTTTCTCAGTGAAGCTACTTCTCTTTCCAAGCAGATCGTAAAGGCCGATCGCTCATAAGTTTCGCTAATTTTGAGTGATGCCTGAGGAAATGGATTACCAAAGCTGCAGATATTTTAGGAGCAAAAGTTAAAGGAAGTACAAGTAAAACCATTGTCAGTATTAATTATGTAACAATGAACTTTGAACTTTAGTGTTTTGATGTTGCGAGTTAGGATCTTTGAACAAAACGGTTCTTAATTATAACTTATTAATTCAGTGTTCTCATTATTACTTATTACTTTATTGTACTAGTGTGTTTTATAATTGGAATTTCTTTTTAAGTTTTACTGACGTTTTTTTTTTTTATTGAGCCAATAAGCGAAGTTCTCTAGTCCGGCGGCAACAATCCGGCGTTTGTATGTATGTATGTTTGTTCGACGATAGCTCGAGTAGTTTTGGTCGATCATGAAATTTAGTAGGCGTGGAGAAGTAGCCGATTTTTTTGTGTTTGTTTCGCAATCTGGTTATTACAATATTACTAACTGTTCTAGAGAAATACACATGACATAAATGTATGAACTAGGAGTGAGTACAACCATCTAGGAGTGAATACAGCATGCACATAGAATATATTAGTTCTCAGTAAAAATGTTAATATTGTTTTTTGAACGGCTTCTTAAAAACCATATATGTATTTATAGTAAACTAACATTATAAAGTATAAACAAGAAATAACCTTTTAATTATATTGGGCGATGCACTGAAAATATCTATAGAATTTTCAAGATCAAACATGAGCTAAATCAGACTAGGGTTTGCCAACATAAAATATGGGGATCGCGAGTTAATGGTTTGGAGCGAACTATATAATAGTTTAAAAGAGCGAGCAAATGTTGACGGACAAAACACGAAAAGATCATGTTAAGGGAAGTATCAAAGCAGCTCTCAAATCATAAGTTGAGAAAAACAGGCTTCCATGGTCTGAGTACGTGATGAGAAGAGATCTCGGTAGGCTCTCGTATCAAAAAGGTGATGAACAACAACTGTGAGCATGTTATAAGCAAAGAGAAAGACCAAAAAAAGTCGCTGGATGTAGGCCGCTTTAGTTTGGAATAGTATGGAAATAAAGGAAATTGGCCATAAGATTACCAGAAAAATAAAGTAGGACCTCTTCAAGTCTCTTAATGGATGTCTAAAAATCCGACCAAGTGAGAGTTGAACTCGCGTGAAGTGGGTTCCGTACAATGCTAAAGATTTTCCTTATGTTAACGTATTATATTGAGTTTACCACTTTATTTTCAATCTATAGGATTTTCATATTATTTTTTCTGTATTCTACAAGCAATGAGCTACATTGTTGTCACGAGAGTGGGTTGAGGATAGGAAAGGAAACAAGAATCCTATGGAATGGTGTCTTTATTTACAACACAAGCGGTACTCATAATTGACAGCGTCAGTCCTATTTGCACTCCAACTGTCACTTCACTGACAGGCGCGCGGAAACGTCACTGCACTGTCACGCGCGCGGAAACGACACTCCACTGTCACACGCGTGGAAACGTCACTGCACTGTCACACGCGCGGAAACGTCCCTGCACTGTCAAACGCGCGGAATTCACTGCACTGTACACTTCACTTTTCTCACTACTTCACTTTACTCACTTTCTTCTTCTCTTTTCTTCCTTTTTTGGATTTCACTTTCCAACTAAACTGCCTTAGGCGGCGCCTTGTTCCGTTTATATACCCCCTGAATTCGAACAAAATTGCATCAATGTTCCAAACACTCAAATTACAAATTTTCTATCGCCTTCTCTCTCACTCATTTTCTGTCCCGTATTTTCTTTTCCATTTAGTCTAGTATAATCTAGAAACTTCTTCCAAGACTTCAAAAACACTATAAGTGGCTGTGATATGAACCAGCGGTCTGGATTCACAGTCCATCGCTTAAACTACTAGGCCAATGTCATTCATCTCTTTACGCGACATTATGTATTTTTATTCAAAATTTTAGTCCCAGTAGTTTCGGTGATCAGGGGGGAATGGTCAGTTTTCGTCTATTTTCATAAATAAAATGAAAAATAATTATTTTACAATCATAACAAAAATATATTTGAGATCCTCGATATGAGGATCCCTTTCGTTTGATATATGAAACAGAAATGATTGCAAATCTTTTTAAAAAAATTTCTAATTTGTCCCTAAAAATGAACCATATTTAAAAAAAATTACATCTGAGTTTGGGTCATATGATTACACCATCCTACCAAATTTCACCTGATTTGTTCTAGTAGATTCAGAGCAAATTGACGCACGATCGCTCCTATAAGGGTCCCGTTTTTTTATTTTTGTACGGAACCCTAAAAATCAATGAAACCTCTCCAACCCGTTTAGCCAGCCAGGAATCAAGTCCTCTGACTGCTCTGGTCTTGCACCAGCAGTGAAGATAAAATAAGACCTGATGGTATTGATAAAAAAATATATATGTTTATTGTATTTAGCGTGGGCAATTAAGGGTTGTCCATCATTTTAATTAAAGGGATCGCCATATCCATCTTTAATCACATCATGTTTTCCATGCCGCTAAATATAGGCCTTTCAAGTTGATTGCTTCGCTACGATGCTTCGTTTTACTGCTAGCAGTCTCAAGCACTTTACATAATGCTTGTGATACAAAACCCCACTTGTATTGCTATTTGTTGAAAAGCAAGAAATGCTTCTATTTAACCTGTGCTGTTCCACTGGTGGGCAAACAACTACTTTAAATTAGGTTTTCGTGCATAAAAGTAGCTAACACTGGTGTCAGACTTAGCTACCTTAATGACATTTAACTTAATAAAAACCGGGACCAACGGCTTTCGAGAATATACTGCGTGTATTGATTGAAAATAAGTCGATTAAAGATATTGAAATCCACACTTACTTATGAATGACTTATGAATATCTGCATAGCTGGCAACCTTTGCTTGAATATGCAAGTAAGATCTAACGTATTCATACGATTTTTCAAGGCTCCAAGTTGAAATACGCACGGTAATAACAAGCAGCCACGTTTTACAGCCAAGTCTCATAATAAAATATGTCGCATTTTTTGATTGAATAAGTCGATCAAAAATATTGAAATCTGCGCTGACTTATAAATGACTTATGATTATCCGCGTATATATTGAATATTACTTGCATATTCAAGCAAAGGTAGCACACCTTTGCTTGAATATGCAAGTAATATTTTACGTATTCATACGATTTTTCAAGGCTGCAAGTTGTACCACGCACGATAGTAACATGCAGCCCCGGTTTACTCACTTAATCACGTTTTATGTCATGTCTTGATTGAAAAATGAGCCGATTGAAAATATTAAAATCCGCGCTCACTTATAAATGACTTATGAATATACGCGTAGCTTTCAACGTTTTCTTGAATACGCAATTAATATTTTATATATTCATACGATTTTTCAAGGCTCCTACTTGTACCACGCTCGGTAATAAACAAACAGCCTCGTCTATTTAGTCACTTGTTCATGTTTATAGCCAATACTTAATAAAAACGTAATAAAATATGTCGCATGTTTTGATTGAAATATAAGCCGATTGAAAATATTCAAATCCGCGTTCTCTAATAAATGATTTATGAATATTCGCGTAGCTGGCAATGTTTGCTTGAATACGCAATTAATATTTCATATATACATACGATTTTTCAAGCATACATACAGCCTTGTCTATCTACTCACTTAATCATGTTTTATAGCCAAGTCTAATAATAAAACATGTTGCTTGTTTTGATTGAAAAATAAACCGATTGAAAATTGCTTCATTCAAAAGAAATTTTAATCTCGGCATCACCAGTGGGTTGTCTGGTAGATAAAGTTTATGGCTTTAAGTCCGCCTATTATATTTGTAATAAAGTTGAATAAATAAATAAAAAATATTCAAATCTGCGCTCACTTATAAATGACTTATAAATATCCGCATAGCTGGCATGTTTGCTTGAATACGCAAGTAATATTTTATATATTCATACGATTTTTAAGGCAATAAACGTACAGCCTTGTCTTTTTACATTCAATATATTATTTATGACCAAATCTAATATGTCGAACGTTTTGATTGGAAAATAAGTCGATCGAAAATATTGAAATCCGCGCTCACAAATGACTTATGAATATCCACGTAGCTGGTAACCTTTGCTTGAATACGCAAGTAATATTTTATATATTCATACGATTTTTCAAGGCTCCAAGTTGTACCACGCACGGGCACGTTATCCCCGCTTCCTCATCCCGACGGATATGAATAATACATGCCGATGTTTCGCTTCGACTGACAATTTTTAGAGCGGTGCGGACTCTGTTTATTTCTGTAGTTGGATTCGATGTTTCCTTTTTATTATTTTGGTTTATATTTGAAGATATTTTTTAATTCAATTCTATATTTTATCAATGATGGTGACTACTTAAAAGAAATTTGCCTTGCTTGTATTTTATTATTATTATCCTAACATAGGGTGGTTTCCTAAATTTTTAGCTAAAATGTAGAAATAGCTATTTAATTTAAAATATCTGGCCAACAAAATAGGTTTTAATGTTTAATTAATAATAAATACAAGGTTATTAACTTTATAACTAACAAAAACTTAAAAGTATTTTCCCAAAGCTAATTAATCACATTAGTTCAAAAGTACTTTGTATTTGTACTGACTTATCTCTCGTACATTGGAAGTATTCGCAGTAGCATATCCCTATTGCTACTGCAAACACTTCCCTATTTATACAAAATAAGATCAACCAATATCCATAATATCTCTATTATTTGAAGTGACGATGCATTTGAGTCCATCTTTTTAGCCCCCGACGAAAAAAGAGGGGTGTTATTAGCTGTCTGTCTGTGTGTCTGTCTGAGGCATCGTAGCTCTCTAACAGATCGACTTGGGTGGTTCTTAGCTATGTTTGATAAAAATCGGTTTAGCCTTTCCAAAGTTATTAGCGGTAAACGCTTGAAAGTCAGGGTTTTTTTTAATTTGCCAGGCAAATATTTGTTGCCCTTTTTGTATCACAACACTAATAGAAAGTCCACGCTTCACTTAACCTTTCAAGTTTCGCAGTCCAAAATAACACCTTTAAAAAAGAACGCGCAAACAAACGTCAATTTTAAACATTAGGATATTTTCTTTTTTTGCACGCTTTTAATTAACTCTACTTGTATGTTTTCATGTATGTTTGTATGTAACAGAACCTTCAAACGTGATTTTCACTCATTAAAACGTCAGATTAATTTGAAATCAAAAGCATTTTTGTACATTTTCCCGGCACGTAGGGTGAACCAAAATTGCGGCTATCGGCGCAGGTACAAATACTGCACCGACGACTTTTTGGTTCAATTCACGAGTCAGGAATTCGTACAAAAATGCTTTGAAGTCCGCCATTTTTGTTCAACTTATTTGTGTCACATTTTACACAAATTAATTTAAAAGTCTATTGATTTTTTTTGTAAAATACTTTGTTTTAAGTTATTGTGCTATTGAGATATTAATAAGAAATTCAATTTCTGAAAGTGAGCATTTTTAGCAATGGTAAAGTACTTTTTCACAGTTTACCACTAAAATATGATCCTTTATAAATGACAGATGATGCGGATAGCAATTAATTACTATTTAGATTTTTTTTTCTTTACGCACCATTATAATGGTAAACGGCCTTAGGGTTTGTCTACCCCGTTAGAATAGAGACGTGATAAAATATACGTATCTTTATAAAGTTACAACGTAATTTCGATGGTATAATACTATTTGTGGATAATAAAAACGAAAAAAATTAATTAATATATAGGGACAGATCACACAGATTGAGCTAGCCCCAAAGTAAGCCTAACCTTGTGTAATGGGATAATAACCTAATGATACTATATTTTATGATAAATAAATATATAGATAAACACCCAGGACTATTTGGAAAAGGCCATTTTCCAACTTGCCCTGGCTGGGGATCGAACCCAGAACCTCTGGAATGACGGACTAGCGTGTTGACCATTACGCCATGAAGGTCGTCAATATTATAATTGAGAACAATATGATTCTACTTTTCTCAAACATTTCGATAATATGTAATTTCAAACTTCTGTAACTTGTTTAGAAAAAATGCAAAAAGTAATTTAATAGCATTCATTGTTCAATTCCAGAATCTCATTAAAAGTTTCTAACAATATCAATATACTTATAACTGACGATACTCGACCCTAAAATGCCTTGAATTTGACAGATAATAAAACAACCTTCAGACGACTTTAATGGCCCACATACCTTAATACTTTCACTGTATTGATCGCTTTAACTAGACCAAATTTTCTGCTAAGCTATATATAACACTAATTGATTTTCGCATCCAAAACAACATTCCCAGCAAATATTTCTGAAACAAATCGTCAAAAATGATTCCCACTCATCTTCATCGCGCTGTCCCGTTCTTTTAATCTCCTAGATTATCCTTCATCTTAGGGCTCTTGCAGACGAGTGATAGCATGCCCGCAGCACAGGTCGGTCGAACCTTTTTTTTTACGGAGGAAAGGTCCCTGTTATATCAATTATCAATAAATTTAAGAACAAAGTTCTTGTTGGTGAAGTATTTTTTATGTCTCCTGATTTTCGGCTATATGCTTGACCTCCCTGTCGGATACTACTTGTGCTTTATCCATGCATTGCATACCTTCTCGGTCTTAAATTTCTTCTCTTGGCTTCCATTTTTGTACTACAGAAATGAAAATACTTTTTACCAATTAACACCATCATTAGCTTTCAAAACCCCACTGCTGGCCGTAAGTCTCCCTTTGTCTGAGCCATCCCAAAGTACCAAAACTACTTTCAAGGAAATTCATTTTTTATTTATTGTAAAAACTAATATGCAATTTAAGGGTTTACTCCAGTATTAGCTGACATGTTTTGACATCATCTGGAGAAGAGGTCTTCCTCCGGGCAAATGTGATTACAGATGAGCGCACAACCGTCTTTCCGACCCACACTCAAACATGTCAGTAGATTTAACTTAACTTCTATAAACTTACTCCTTTGTAAACTGAACTAACTAAATACACTTAAATAAAAAAAAGAAACCGCAATTTGTACGAGGAGCATTAATAGAAAATTAATTTTGCGAGACAACAATCCGAATACGGAATTTAATATTTGTCTTATCTCCCTCTCCATTTATTTTAGAGGTGATTTAGAATTCAAACCACAGAGAGGCCATGACTACGGAATTAATTTGCCTCCCTTTATTTTTAATTAGTGAGGTGTAAATGGTGAAACGATTTTTACCTGGCTTTGTAGCTAATTTACTGCGTTAAAGGTTGTCAATCGTTTTAATATAACAGTTAAATCTTTCATCATTAATTTGTGATTTTTTTTCCTTTTATAATAATGTCTTTTATGAAGTGTAATTATAAAAAGAGCAAATCCGAGCGCAAAAACATGACCTCATTAAAAGTACATTTAATGGGGTCATGTTTTTACATTTCATGGGGGGCGGGGGGGGGGCGTGTTTTCCATGTGGAAATATATGTATGTGGAGGTATATGTATACCTGAACAGAACCGGATGTGTGTAATATTACCCTTAGTGTTTTTAATTAAGTTTTAAATAAAAAGGACTTTTATCTTTTTATTCCAGAATGCTTCAACTGCCAGCCTCCACCAGCGGCTCTAGAAGATAGCACATGCGACATTCAGTGATAAAAATGACTATAAACCTAAGTGAGTCACGTGACAAAATTAAACCAATGTGACGTCAAAAAGGATCAGTGCCAAAACAATGTTTTGCTGTAAAGAACTGAAACTACTCTACGCCACTATTGTTCTGTTACTTGAAGCAGAGTTATTGGTGAACACAGGTGCTATGGAGTCAAAACGGTCTTCCATATTGGTGGCGCAAAATGCTGATGACTTGAGGTCATTAGAGCTATGCACTTCGAGGAATCAGCAGAGGCTTGGAAGCGTCTTTGGGAATTTTACTAGGCATCACAAAAAAGGTACGTAAATTAGGAGTTTATGATTAAATCCTTTAGAAAACAAAAGGAGCGTTAATAAGACTGGTCCTAGTAGCACTACACTGTTATGTCCATGAGAAATTGATATCTCAGTAGAACTCTTGATAGCCTAGGTATTCTGGGACGAACTCTTACTAATAACAGAAACAGTTAGTCTAGAAATGTAAGAATTACAAAGTTATTTTCCGATTTAGGTACCAGGATAACAAAACTTTGTTCGATGAAAACACGAACAAAAAGAGGTTCTTTAAAATTGAAATCTAATTAGATGTAATTGTCACCCTTGAAACCCAGAGAAATACCCAGAGATTTCATTGTCAATTTATTGCCATAAAAGTTGGACACACTCTATGAAAACTTTGGTAAAAATTACTATTAAAACAAATAAAAATCTATTACATAATTGAAACTCAGAATAACGTAGTGGGTTACTCAATTATTACTACTTCATTTTTATTTTATTATTCATTATTTACATACCCGTTAGATTAATACTTATTATATGTGTTAAATATTTTAGACATTGTTAATGTAACTGTTGTTGTAAATGTCTCTTGTTGTTCCTTGATAAATAAAATCGAAATCTAAAACCATTTCTAAATGATCCTGAATATTTGTTTATTTATTGAAAAATCCTAATTTCGTATCTTGTTTGCCAGATAATTAATCCTTCGTATTTGCAGATATTTGTAACATCTTATTTTAATTCTGAGACGCCTCCATCTTGAATCGGCTTGATTACGTAAACCCAGAGGAATAATTAAATTAATCGAATTAAATTTTGAAATCAGACTTAATTACATTTGTTAAGAGCCATTGTTTATTTTAAAGCCTTCTTGTTATTTTTACTTCAGCGTGGCTTTTAATTTCTGTGCTTTTGATAAACAAAGAATGACAGCTTGACGGATTTAAAGATATTGGCATCGCAGCATTTTTTCGGGACGTGACGTGGATCGATAACGTGTTGCCATGATTTAAAAAAAATTGTGCCGGTACTGTTGTGTTTGTATGAGTTATTTAGGTATCTACTTACGAGTAACTAATATAAGAATTTTTAGGAGTAAAAGGAAAATTGCTATTTTTTCAGAAATGTTATCTCTTATAAAGGTCCTCCCTGTTTGCTAGTTTAGTTTTCTTTTTTTTAAAGAGAACAAATTAATCTTTGTTTTCCATTTGAAAACAGTATATGGAATTAGACACAAATTTGTTGCAAATACTATGATTGCAACTCTAAAAATTATAAAATTACATAACTAAATATATAGGGATAAATCACACAGATTGAGCTAGCCATACAGTAAACTTAAACTTGTGTTTTGGGAAACTAACCCAACGATACTATATTTTTTGATAAATACATATATAAATAGACGCCCAAGACCCAGGACAATTTGAAAAAAGACCATTTTCCAAATAGTAGTCATCTATTTATGATGTTTTTCGCCGTGAATACACAGTGCATATTTCATGCCTGTTGTATATGATTTATTTTAAGCAATATTGGATTTATATGGTTAACGGTTTTTTTAGACCATGCAATTTATCTATTGCTTCATTTTAATTGTATGCAACAGGCAAGAAACTTACAGTGTGCAAATGCGTCTTTACATTTCTATTAAAAGTTGCTCTTATTTATAGCACATTGATCCCTTTTCAGATAAAAGTTCCTTTTTAGATTGTTACTATAAAATAAATTATTTTTCAGGTCACAGAAGAAGAACCACAACAACAACTAGCACCACTCAAACGACAATAGTATATACCACAGTTGAAAATGAAAAAGACACGACAGAAATATACAGAACTACAACAGATTATATTTTGAATACTCAAGCCACATATCCTAAACTACCTAAACCTTTAAAACTCTCATCAGATAATGACTATAGTGATGATGTACATATAGATATGATAGAACAAGAAGTTAATGAACTTATAGGTAGAGAACGACATCATTCAAAACATGATAGGCTAAATGATAATAAAGAAATTATAAAAGAGTTGGATGACACATCTATAGCTAAATCTATGAGTAAGATAAAAAAAATGTACAGAGATTCAGCCGCTTCGGCTGTTAATAAGTTAAATGGTAAAGGAGGAAAGAATGGTATATTTTTGACTGAAAATTGTACAACAGTTATAGCGCAGATAGGAACAACAGCTATTCTTCACTGTGAAGTCAGTGATATTACTGAAAACACGGTAAGTGAACTTTACACTTAGAGAACTTCTAAATTCTAAGTTGAAACTTTCTAAGCCGAAGCCTTTTATGCAGAAGTTTGGTGTACTTGAGAGTACAGATAAACCACAATACTTGAGAAAAGTTTCATTAATTCGTATTTAGTTAAAATTACGCATGACTGAATTAATTGAAATGTGACGGTGCCTAAAAAAGGACGCTTATGCCCAGCAATGAGACCTTAATACTGTCAATTTTGTGTGGCTTACCTTAGTAAATAAAACTAATTCTAAATATACATATTTTTCTAGCCGATTTAACTACAGTTCTTTAGAAATATTTTTAAAGCAAAAAATTTATATACATTTTATATAGTTTCTTTTTTATCTTTTGATTAAATAAGTCTTCCAAATGATAATTTTCTTCTTATTTAAGTTTGTTGTTCTTGTCGGTGGAATATGTACCAAGCTTCTGTGTCTAATAGCCTAACTCTTTAGTGCTTGATAGTACATGGTGATGTTTTTAACCCCCAACAAAAAAGAGAAATGTTATAAGTTTGACGCTTATTTCTGTGTTTGTCTGTGTCTCTGACTTTGTATCTGTCTGTGGTATCGTAGCTCTCAAACGGATAGACTGATGTCGAAGCGTTTTTGTACGTGAAAGCATGCGATGGTTCTTAACTATGTTTGATGAAAATCGGTTTAGCCGTTTTAAAGTTATTGTAGGTTAAAAAGTGGGATTTCTTTAATTAACCTGGCAAATAATAGATGGCGCTACGGCGCTAAGTTGCGCCACTCATCGTGTGGTCGGGGGTTTTTTAAATTTGCTTAGCAAATAAACTTTTCTTTCAACTGGTAACATAGCTCTATCTTAGTCTTGGTTCTCCAACTGATATTAATTATGCAATATACTTTTAGGTAACGTGGATAAGGAAGAAAGACTACTCTCTTCTCTCGGTCGGCCTCGTGACCTACAGTGCAGACAGTAGATTTTTCTCTGCCCACGGGAGACATGTGAAGGTAAGATTTTTAAAGATTTTCGGGACCCTTTTACTAAGACTCCGTTGTTCGTCCGTCCATCGGTCTGTGTATCACCAGGCCGTATCTCAAGAACCGTGATAGCCAGACTGTTGAAATTTTTACAGTGTACATGTGTTTTTGTTGCCACTATAAATACTAAAAATAGAATAAGATAAATATTTAAGTGGGGCTTCCATACAACAAACGTATTTTTTCATAGATACTTTTATGGAACACCTCGTGCGCGAGTCCGACTCGCGCTTGGCCGGTTGTATATAGTTTTATAAGTCAATTAATACTATTAATAATTAGTTGCTCGCACCAGCTTTAAACAGGTATTTATAACACTCGTACATGTAAACTTTTTCGGAAAAACGTCCTACACAGTTGTCAAAACCGTATTAAAATTAAAATTTACCTAAACATTCGCTGGAAGGAATCGTTTTAGTGATAAGCCCGTCTTTGCAGTCATTTTTTTTTAAATTATACGTTATTATTTTTTTATTTTATCGATATCAGCACAGTAGTTCCTGAGTTTATTAAATACAGATAGACGGACAAAAGCATAATTTTTTAATACTTATTATTTTTTAAATGCCAGATTATTGTTAAATTGTTAATAAAATATTTTAAATTTTTTCTGTAAAAATATTTAACACTTCAAATATAATATGAAATAAATACACAAATAGGCACATAATTATTTGTGATAAAATGGCATACGGATTTTTTTTTAATTAAAGTGCCAAAAATCTAAAAAAATAATTTGAATAAGAAGGAACTTTTGCCGAACTATTTTATTTTATTAAAAAACTGTTATAGTTGATAAAGTTTAACCCTCATTTTCATAAAAATTTACAACTATTTGTTAAACCTGTTTTAGTTAAAACATGTTTTGTTCCTTTCCTTCTTTTCAGTATTTAACATAGAAAGAATGAGACCAAACATATTTTAACTGAAATAGATTTAGCAAACTTTTGTTATTTTTTATGAGTTTGAGGGTAAGTATTTTTATTCTTTTGGAAAGCCTATTAATTAAATAAAATAAATCATAAGTAAGAACGTGAAGCTTTTCTACGCACATACGCCAAAAATGGCCGTTTTTTGCTAGTGCGTAGAAAAGCTTCACGTTTTTACTTTAAACTGTAAATAGTAGTTCATAAAATAATTTGAAGGGTTATCTAGTGCCCGGTCAAGACAATTTTTTTTGTGATGTCTCCGTTTCTTTTCAAACGATTTATTTCAAATGGGGGCAGCACTGGACCCCGGAAAATTCAGTTAGCTCCTTAAGTGTCCCATTGTTGGGCAAAGTATGTTCGACTATTGCCGCATTTGTCAACGAATTGAACAAACTCAATAAATATGTCTTTGAGATTTCTTAAGAGAGTTATTTAAATCTATAAATATTCTTACTGTGACATATCAATTTATTTACGACAATCTTCTATTTGTTAAATCTAGGTTAAAAAATTTCAAGAAAAATAGTGATGTTCACAGCTATAATACGCGCAACAAAAATCAGCTTCATACGCCTAAATTTCGACTTGCTAAAACTAGAAAGTCACTCTTAGATCTAGGTATAACATTATTTAATAAACTTCCCGAAGCGATCGTTAACCTACCAATGGCAAAATTTAAAATACATAAAAAAAGTTTTATTGAATAATGCGTACTATACTATCAATGATATATTTAAGAGATAAAAACGCGTGGATACTTCCTAAACATTTTCCATTACAATCCACACATGAAACATAAAATAGCTGCATTTTCTGTTATCATAATAAGCTTACTGTAAAAACATGTAAATGCTCTGCGATCAATAGGTGACCAACAGTGAGTTCGGGTTTTTCATGCTCACTAAAATGTCCAATCCGGTGGGGGCGTCGCAGGTCGGGTCGTTGGATTCCCTCTAATATGGTTGAGTTTAACGATGGCTGATCCGTGCGTCAACCCGTGAACGGGTGCTGCCGGGAGGGACTGGTCAGCTCGGCTTCGCTTTTTTGACTACTTAATATTTTTTTATTTTTTACTACGCAATTCATGTTTGTTTACTTGTTCGCAAGCATTACATGTTATAATGTGTCAACATTGTATTATATTATAAGTATTTATTAATTAAAAGACAATAATAATAATATGACAAAGCTCTTTTGGCTAGTAGGCGACCAATACTGTGAAAATTAGTTTCTTTCGGCGTTTTTTCTCAGCAGTGGTCGTTACGAAGCGCTGGTATCGGTAGCTTTCTTTAAAAATAAATTAAATTTTAATATACTTTACACGTAACATCAATTATACTTATTGACGTGTAAAAGTGCCTGTAAAGGTCTAATTACTGAATAAACATTTGAATTTTGAATTTTGACAATCAATGACTAAAATATCCTATTTGTTCGATCATATTAAATTTTGTCATTGAAAGGTCATATTAGAAAATAAAAGATGGGAAAAGCATGGTAGAAAAGGAACAGAAATTTTCCAAGTCAGAAAGCCTTTTTCATATGTCACGTTTGAAACACGTAACAAAAATCCTTCGTTGCTTCGTGTGTGATGGACAGACGGTATTTCATTGGAACTTCAAAGCTATCTATACGACCGTCGGGAGCTTACGTGCGCGCTTTCCATTTCTAAATGAAAGCGTTGTTCAACTAGCGTAGGTGATAATAAAGGTTTTTTTGTCTTTTTTATTTTAAAAAGAAGGAATTTTTATGAAAGTTTTCGTTTTTAGAAAAAAAAATCAATAGTAAATTTTACTTAACGTGTAAAATTAAAACTTATTGACGATTCCTGCTTTAGTTTCAATAAAAATGTTCTATTGAGTAGATAATAAGAACATTAATAAAATGTTTATTTTATTGCTAACTTTGCTCAGCTTTGTGACAATGTACCTAAGGTATTTAAAAAAATCAGTAATGTAATAAAAATCTAACCGGTAAAAGATAATATGGGATATGAAGTGTACTTCAAGGTATATCATTATTTTCATCTTACAATCACGCTAAACGTAGCATTTCGATCTTAGGGTCCTAGGTCGGGTCTACCCCGTTAGAGATAAAAACGTGAGGATATATCTGTATCAAAAAAAAAGCATCTTCATCGAAAAAACCTAATGAAAAATGTGCCATAAAGACTCAGAAATCGTTGCCTATACAATTTGTAACAAAAACCCTGTGCGATCCTTGTAGAAGCAACTCAGACCGTCAATATGAAAAACTTTTCCTATTGGACTAATGCTTGAAACTCAAAAATAAATAAATGAATATATAGGGAAAGATCACACAGATTAAGCTAGCCCCAAAGTAAGCTTAAGCTTGTGTTATGGAATACTAACTCAACGATACTATATTTTATCATAAATACATGTATAGATAAACACCCAAGACTCAGGACAATTTGAAAAAGGCCATATTCCAAGTTGCTCTGGCTGGGGATCGAACCCAGAACCTCCGGATTGGCGGACTAGCGTGTTGACCATTACGCTATGGAGGTCGTCAAAAATAAATCGACATTTTCATGCAATAGTGTTTGGCCGGCCCGGCAGCTTGTATGAAAGTGACGATTTTTTCTTCGCTTTTGAAGCATTGGTTCCATTGGAAAAGTTATTCATATTGACGGCCTGAGTTGCTCCTACAAGGATCAAACAGGGTTTTTGTTACATAGTGTATAGTCTCATTGGATGTAGCGAAGTTCGTCTGTTAAAGCCCTTAAAATTTGTAACAATGCCATAATACCAAAAATATTGACAAAGGCGTCGACGCTACAGCCAAACTCAAACATAACAAGAAGTGGATAAAAGATACCGGAGACAATGGATATAAAACTTTCCGGATTCTGAAAGTACGTTGATATGTATTTTATTTTCCTTGCTCACTACACATCGCTAAAGTAAATTGTCCCGAATCTTAAATCTTGATATCATTGAACCTTATTTCATCTGAAATCAAACCTTTAGGTTGTTAAAGTACATAAGGCTGGTGACAGGAATTCAGGTAGTTTATTAGTTACTTGCAATATCTAACAGTAATTACATTCATACAGTCATTATATTATACTATCACGCCAAGAAGAAAGACTATTTTGTGTCGAAAGATCACTCTTAGCATGATGATGGGCTAGAAGGTAGGAAAATGAATCGATAATAAATGGGTTGTTATCTATCAATATTAGCTAAGACGCATCTTGAAACGCAGATAGTTTGGATTTTAACTGCTTTGAGATGTTTTTTTGTCTTTTTCTTCTTCCTTTCCTTATCTTACCATAGGCGGGGTCAGCATAATGGAAAAACCGGCCAAGTGCGAATCAGACTCGCGCACCGAGGATTCCGTACAAACCTGTAGGTATAGAAAGCTTAAAATATGAAAAATATTTTTATTATATTATAATGTAACTAAAATTTTACGGTTTTCGCATTTCATAATTTTCCCTTTATTTGTGCTATAAGACGTTGCTTCGTACCAAATTTCAAGATTTTGAGTTCACGGGAAGTACCCTGTAGGGTTTGATATAAATTCCAGCTTAATGCCTCCACGAGTTCCTGAGAAAAAGGATCTTGACAGACAGACGGACGGGCGGACGGATGGACGGACAACAAAGTGATCCTATAAGGGTTCCTATTTATCCTTTCGAGGTACGGAACCCTAAAAAAGGTTCTGTCTGCCCTAGTGCTGCCGAACAATCGATAGTTTTAATCGAGAAATGGCAAACTATCGACAATAGTATCGATGGCTCTTTTTGTGCAATACTATCGCTATTATCGCTATCGCATGCTAACGACGGACAAACTATAGATAGTATCGATAGTTTATGAAAAAAAAATTATCGATAGCTTGTTTGTTGTCAGAATCGATACTATTGATAGACTATCGATACTATCGCTTTTGTTTAAAATGCCGATAATATATCGATAGTGGACTATCGAGCGACAACACTAGTCTGTCCTATTAGAAATAAACACGTTGCGAAGAAGATATTTCGTTAAATGTTTTTCTTATTCCTTTGTTCTGTTGTTTCATAGTGTTTAATCAAATAAATAGATAAACTCGTATTACTCATATATTAGTAGTAGCATGGTAACATTAATAAATGTAGCGAATGATTTGGCCGTTGGTCCCAGCTCCACGTTTCTAATTAATTTAATACTGTTGTACAATCTTCTTACTTTGAAGAATCATTATATAACTTGTATCATATTATATGTACATATCATACGTATATATACATACAATATTAGAATATTATACAACACACAAGCGCCTGACTCCGCCATCATGCTAGTATATGTAAATCTTCCTGAATACATGCTCTACCTATATTATACGACTTGGAAGGGACACACCCGTAATAAATTCAACCACAGGCTATACTAGATCATTACAGTATAATGATAATAAAATAAAAGTAAAAAAAAAAACGACATTCTCATACAAATTGCCCGGCCGACAGAACACTTTAATTTAACAATGTTATTTTAAATTCATTATACTATTAGTTATCTAATATAGCCCGTGCTTGGATTTATTACGGGTAGGTCCCTTCTACGTTGTTTATATTTGTGAAAACAATATGGAAATCAGGTTAGTTTAGTAAGGTATATGCAAAATTATATACCTATGTTTATTACAGCCCTTGCAGTAATCAATTTATATTTAGATGCATAGATATAGTCGAAACGGTAAATTCTTTTTTTTTAAAGTAATACTTATCATGTGGTCCCATAGAAATTATATCAAAATTGGTTGTTTAGTTTTAGGATTAAATCGTAAATAGATTTAAGAGTTACATTTAAACACATACTTACAGTGGGTATGGGACCAACTCTAAAACCGGAATTAAGTTTTAGATTTATTACATCTACTGTGTACTCAGTTTTTACCAAAAAGTCAAAAAAGTCAAAATCATTTATTTATCTTTGGATATTTATATCACTTGATAATTGTCATTTCTTTTTTCTTTCTTTCGATTTCTTAATAGTTAGTTGTTGACTTCAGATCATTTACTTACAACTAAGCTTACTGCCGCCTCCAAAGCGCAAGTACAGAAGAAGCGGTAACAAACTGTACTGCAGCATTTTCCCCAAAAACGTCAACTTTACAATTATACTGATATTAAAGTTAGATATGTGGACTGAGAATACATTGCTATGTCAAAATTATTAATTAAGAATGATGTCAAATTTGAAATTAATGTCAATTTGTAAATAAAGTACATGTACCGATTGTACAAAAATTATGTCATTTGTGAGTGTACAAATATAAACCTTTAAGAGGGACCCGCGCCAAGCTCAAGCCAGACGTTCTTGTCTTTAAGATAATCATCGGTTCCGTAATAAGCCTTCTCACAAAGTACTTTCTTTACATAAGTTTTAAATTTTCTATCTGGCATATCGAGGACCGATTCTGGCAATTTATTATAAAACTTTATACAGTTTCCCTTAAACGATTTACTGACTGTTTTCAGCCTATAATACGAGGTAACTAAAACATTTATGATACGTAAGTTTCTACCCGTAATATCACCTGTTTTATTAAATAAGGCAATATTTTTCCTTACATACTTACATTATATTTTCAAATATGTACTGGGATGGTACAGTGAGTATATCAATTTTCTTTAAAAAATCTCTTAGGGAGTCTTTCGATCCTAAATCATAAATAAAACGAATTGCCCTTTTCTGTAAAATAAAAATAGTCTGTATATAAGCAGCTGCACTCCCCCAGAGAAGAATCCCGTAGGACATCAGACTATGAAAATAACTAAAGTAAACTAGTCTAGCAGTTGTTACACCTGTCAATTGTCTGATTCTTCTAATAGCGTAAGCCACTGAGCTAAGCCTATTAGCGAGTTTAGAAATATGGACATCCCATTAAAGTTTTGAATCTACTGTAATTCCCAAGAAAGTAGTATTATCAACGAGATCTAATTTTTGACCGTCTAGTAGCACATCAACATTGGCCTGCCTCACGTTAGGAAGACTAAATCTAATGCATTGGGTCTTGTTTGCATTCAACAGAAGGTTATTGGCAGAGAACCAATTAGAGATGGCCGATAATGTGTCATTCACCGCAGTAGCATCTTCGCTATGACGGTCTATTTCAAAAACAAGAGACGTGTCATCGGCGAGCAACACATACCAGCCTATTTCTCAACCGCGTAAGGCAAATCATTGACGTATATAAACAATAAATCTTTTATTCAATGTTAGATAAATTCATCTCTTATTGAAGATAATTTTTTTTTAAATATTATTTTAGTGCAAAAGTTAAGAACTACTAGCGTTTTAGAACGACCAATGCTGGGAAGATTACGCCGAAAGAAACCCAGTTCAGTATTAGTTCTTACCTAGCCTGATGGGCTATGTTTCAGTTACAATACAGATTTACACCTCAGTATACACTATACTATACATCTAAATAATATAATAAAAATTTGAAGTCAACTGTTTCCAAGAATTTTGATCTGATAAAAAGTTATTTACATGATAAATATGAAGCGACCCTTACAACAGAGGTACAGGCGAGTACAAGAAGCTTGCTCGCTCTTTGTTTTCTGGCTTCCAAAATGGATGGAAGGATTAAGTATATTTGGAACAGTAGGGCGGAGAGATTACTGTGTTTACGCACAGTTTCTGAGAGACAGCGGTTGTTGTTCTACGTGATCTGTTTGCAACTATAATGCTTTAGTTTGGAGTTTATGTGTGTCTTGAGAATGATCTTGGGTCTATTATTGAAGGGTGATGACTCTAACATACAGTTGTTATATACGGATGATATTTTTACAAGCTGTTATTTAACCTGCCGTTTGTTGTTTGCTTTTGGGTCTAATATTGCAATTTAAATTTAAACCTCTTTCAGGTTTTCGATTTAATTTAAATTTTGTGTGCCTATGAGTCAATCAGATGGCAATGCAATAGTTATATTGTATGATACAGGGTAGATATGAATTTAGCAGAGTAAAATTATGCAGAGTTTGAGCAAATTGGGCAAACAAAATAATTATTAATAATTACAAGACACTAATCACGGAACTATTCCTGAAGTGCTTCAACAATAGTCGGTGACCATACACATACAAACAACGACTATCATAATAAATACCTAATCTGAAGGTAAAATGAAATTACTTATATCTAACAATTAGTCTTTTGGGTGAGCACCTTAGTTCTAATTCCTCGGGTCGTCTTCAGTGGATTTGAAGCCTATATATACCTCCCCGAAGGTGGCCATCTTACCCCCCAAGAATACACACTTCACCGAGTATCTGGAGAAATCCATTTCTCTGTTGGTAGTTCACACACAAATAGTTCATCAACAATTTACATAGTTCATCACTAATCCGTTACATATAATTGTTCAAGTAGATCAATTTGTGGTATGAGTAATGAGTTCGTATACAATTATTTTATTTAATTAGTTCACTTTTAATACACTAGACTCCATGTCTGTTTGAGGTTACAATTATATGCGATTGACGCGATTCAATATAATCAGGCACTGATTTTAACCCAAATAGTCAACAATAGTTTATTTCTGTTTATCGTGTTACACAAAACCTTATCATAATAGAAATTTGACACTACAAGTAGACACGCTTCATGCGGTTATGGGCCCAGCACGCTTCCACTGCGTGGCTAGAATTTTGCTTATCTCGCGAGTTATTCACGCCCAAACCGAGTTTAACACACAACCAAAATACTTTATTATCGATCATCGATAGATAGAATCAAACTAGACCGTTCACGGTTATTTGATTAATTAAAGCCCACGCCAAGCGGCTCGCGATCATCGCGATGTCAAACAACTGCAACTACCGAGCGTGCGTGTCGAGCACAGTCTAGATGGCGCTCGTGCCAATGATGTCGCGGCGAGTCGTATGATTGAACCGGTTCTATTCGTAACAATATATTGATCTGATGATGGAGCCGGTAGGTGGTCGTAGGAACTCTATAATACAACGACGCATTCCTATTGAAGCTAATTACATTCGTCTTGATACGAACTTCATCATCATCATCAGGTCTTTTGGCCTCCACTGCAGGAGCACAACCCTCTCTTTACTACCAGAGCTATAGTTAGCCAGAGCAGCCAAAGGACATGGCCTACACTCTCCTCGCTGGCCAGACGGGTTGGAGAGGTCTCATTGATGTTTATAAGCTTTGTTTAGCTTGTATTCCCTAAGTCGCCTTCTACGACATCCAAGGGAGGACTTGTAGTGGCCCTATTCTACTCTGCTGGAAACCACACGACCTAAATATATCAAGATACGAACTTAGACCTTACAATAAAAGCCTTCACACAAAAATAAAATTACGAAAAAAAATATTTAACATGACAGCGTTTTTCTATCTCAGGATTTCGATACCCATCCAATAGTAACATGTCAAATCAAATACCTTTTCTTATTTTTTATTAGTTTATTAACAAGTAATTATAGACATTATGAGTATTCGAAGTATTTTGGTTGCAGATCCCTATTTGCTGCGTCATTAGCCTCGTAATTTTGCCTCATCAGAAATCTTATTTTTGCTACTTCTATTCCACAAATACATAGCTATTTCTTAGCAATGAATTCCGGAGAAACTTCTGTCTGCCATTACAACTAAGTCCCTTAAGATTCTCTTTTATATCAGTTTATATTGTTATTTTTATGATCCCTTCTCATGTCGTATTAAATAAGCTTTTGTTGACTTTCATATTGTTGTTTCCATTATGATATAATACTATTTTCTTTTATATGTCATCTTCCAGTAAGACTTTGCCTGTGTCAAAAGTTTTCTTAGATTTTTTTTTATCATGTCAGTTGGGTAGTGAGTAGAATACGATTTGGTACCACCCCTTTTCTCTCCCACGGGTGTCGTAAGAGACGACTAACAGAGGTTAACAGAAAGAAGAACATCTACTGCGATCACCTTTGCGAGAATATTTACTCAGAGCTAAATGCCTCTCTAAATATTGCTTATTCTTTACCTTTGACCTTTAGCTCAGCAATAGACGAATATTATGAAAAAAATAGGTTATTTCTAATTGGACAGAACATGCAAGCCACTTGTTCTAGGTAGTCACACGTAGTGTTAATGCTTTATAGTTTACAATCGATAGCCAATCGATAGGACCGACACTATGTATAGTATCGATAGTTTTTGTACTAGTTTGTTCGTCGTCATCGAGTTATCAAAAGCATTGCTCTAAAACATGTATCGATAGGCCTATCAAAAATTTGGATTTTTTCGATTGAAACTATCGATTGTGAAACTATAAATTTTTCAGTAATACTAATCAGACTTGAGCAACGTTGAAAACATAATAACACTGGTACTAATGGCTTATTTGCCTATAATCTCTACGTTTGGCAAGTTGCTTGGTGATCGCAGTACAAAAATTAAAAAACAATGAATATGAACAACCAAACCAAACATTTTTTTTCTGATTAATTAAATGGCAAAACCAAGAGAAATACTTAAATACCTACCTATTTTGTATTGATCTTTAAGTTCCAATCGCTACCAATAGATGGCGTTGATATCGTTTTAGAACGCTGTAACGTAGTTTTTTTTCGAACTAATATAACGTGAATGGTGAATAAGCCCTTTCACCTATACCACATGCGGTACCTATTCACTGTTAACAGATATTTGAGTAAACTTCGACTTTGTTCGCTTGCTTACGGTTTAAGATTTGCTTTGCTTCGAGTTTCGGGTTAGTTACTTGATTTTGTCTTTCTTACAACCAACCACTGCTTTAAAATTGGAATTCGATTTGCTTTGTGATCAGGTATTGTTGATAGAAGTATTTTTTCTCATTGAAAAAATGATTACAGAAACTCTTAATATGTATTAAAGGGAAAATGGAAGAACATACTGTCGTCTCCATTATAGGTGACAGCGCCTGTTTGCTCTTTCATTAAAAGCGAAAATCACTCACTCATCATGAAATCTCGAAAGCTACTAAGCCAATGAAGATGAAATTTGTCAGGAAGGTAGATTGCGACTAGGAGACGTCCGCTCAGAAAGGATTTTTGGAAATTTCATCCCTAAGGGGGTGAAATATGGGTTGCCAGTTTGTATGAAACTTCGTAATTTTTCAAGTGAGACACATGAAATTTTTTATTTATTTTAAATAGTTAGTATAAAATAATAATATAATAATTCAATTTTGAAAATGTGAAATAGGGGTTGCAAGTTTGTATGAATCTTCGTCATTTTTAAAGCGAGATGCATGACATTTATCAATTAGTGGTTAGTAAAAAATAATAATCCACTGATTGGATTTAAAAAAATTGCATCCCCAGGGGTGTGTTAGGGATTGCAAATTTATATTATTATGAAACTTCGTCATTTTTTGAGTGTGAGACAAAAAATTTGAGATAAATAGATCCGTCGTTCTTTTTTGCTCTAGAAATGGAAACGGGAAAAAGCGGAACAAAGTTCGTCGGGTCCGTTAGGCCTTTAAATGCCTACACTTTTATAAAGATTGTTTTCAAATATTTTAAATTTTTAACATAATAATTCATATGTTATAACAAAATTGATAACGAAAAAACCAATTTAAATCCTATTACAAACATTTTCGACTTCTACGCGGACGAAGTCGCGGGTTAAAGCTAGTATAAAATATTAGCATAGATGACGTGGCTACCCGGTCTCTGTTACCTACGCTTCCTTTATACATTTATACATGCCGATTTACACTGGACAGGGGGTGACACAAATAAGTTTGCACACTATTTAGGCTTTGTTTGATACAACACTATTCCATTTTACAACTTCAAACTAATTTTGTCGATTCAGTAATGAATTAAATTAACCAGCCACAAAGCAATAAATTTCCTGAAAATCAAACCCCGAAAGTGGCACAAATTGAAATAATAAGTTTTTTAGATACAATTCTATCTAGAGGCAAGAAACAATCATCTTTAGATTTTTTGAAGGGTATACCCTCAAAATGGCAAGCACTTCAGAACCAAGGTGTCGACTGACAAATGTATACGAAAACTGTACAGCCAAGATAAGACTAGAAAAAGAAGAAAATGGAATAAAAATAGAACGGGGAGTACGTCAAGGCGAGTTTGTGTCTCCTAAACTATTTTCAGCTACTTTAGAAGAAATATTTCATCAGCTGGTTTGGGATGAATATGGAATATAAATTAATGTAGAGAAACTGTCACATCTAAGATTTGCAGATGACTTGATAGGCATGTCATCAACGAGGGAAGGACTACAGAAGATGCTTAATGAACTAGATTAAATGAGTCGCACAGTGGGTCTACAAATGAATATGCAAAAAACTAGAGTAATGACGAACGGAGAACAGGAACCAATTTACGTTAACAATGCAAACATTGAATAGGTAAACTAGTATATTTATTAAAATAAATAAATAAATAAATAAATATATAGGGACAAATCACACTGATTGAGCTAGCCCCAAAGTAAGTTCGAGACTTGTGTTATGGGATACTAACTCAACGGTACAATATTTTATAACAATTACATATATAGATAAACATCCAAGACCCAGGACAATTTGAAAAAGGCCATTTTTCCAACTTGCCCCGACCGGGGATCGAACCCGGGACCTCTGGGTGGCGGACTAGCATGGTGACCACTACGCCACGGAGGTCGTCTTAACTCTTCAAGCACCCGGCCCGATCGGGTCAAAAGAACAATTGAATTCAATTGTGTCTGCGATGTATGTGCTTGAAGGATTAAGGTCAAATAATCTCTCTAAATTACCATCCATCCAAAAAAATTGACAGATGCATTAGTGGCGCCTGGAAGCTGTATTGGAGTATGAACGAGATCATGAAAAACAAAGAAGTGAGTTCAAAGATCAAGGGTAAGCTGTTCAATACCTGCATACTTCTCTTTCTCACATGCGGATGCCAAACCTGGGCAATGAATAAAGAACACTACAAAAAACTTAAAACCTGTCAAAACGGTATGGAGAGAAGTATGTTGGGGAAAAAATTATCAGACAGGATAAGAATGTCAATAATAAAGAGACAAACCAAAACAAGAGACGTAACAGTAACTGAAATGGAAATGGACAGGACACACAATAAGAGGCAAGGAAAAATGGTCAAAAATAATAATCAACTGGTTTATAGGTCATAGAAAAGGAAACGAGGAAGACCTCTAAGAAGATGGGTCGACGACGTCAAGTTCATGGCGGGAAAGATATGGACTAGAATTGCTAGCGACCGCAAATGTTGGAAAATATTTGAGGAGACCTACGCCTAGACAAAGACAATAGACAACAACGCAGAGGAAGAAGACGAAAATGAATAGTAAAAAAATTCAACTCAATACTGTATCTTGTCTGAAATAAAGACTTTTATTATTATAATTACTATACTGTCAAAATAAACTAAAGCTAGCAGGCTGTTATTCGCCTCCTTACGTCACCCGAAAGACAGGAAAGAGATGGTCATTAAATCGTTTTCTACTCTGCCATCACCATAAGTGCAAAACGTATATTTAGCTCCTAAATAAACATTTATAGCACAACATACGAGCGCTGTGGAGCTCTAAATAAGCATGTTTATGTTTTGAATAAGCTGTTGCAATTTTGAAACCACTAGTGCTGAGTTTCTATTAGGATGCCGCCGACTGTGAAAATAATTGAACTTGCGTCCAAATGCGAGCATTTGATTCAGTTTGGTACAATATGCACTGGAGTTATTGAATTGTGTAGGCATTTATGGAAAACTCATTGCTTTGAATTTAATTACCTACTTCTTTTTTTACAGGACTTACTCAATTGAAATACTATTTTACATGTATTTTGATGGGCCGAGTATTTGATAAATCTTAAATAAAAAAAAGATGTTTTAGTTCAGGATTTAGTCTAGTCGAATTTGGATTTACGTGATCTAACAAATTTCACTCCATAAAAAAGCCCAAAGTAAAACCATTTTGTTAATTTTTTTCTAAACTTCGACCAAACTACTAATATTTTACATATAATTCTTGTATTGTACATATTTTACATATATTCAATAAAGAAAAAGCAACTAAATATTTTAAGAAAAATTCGCTAAGTTCCCTTTACCTATATATTTTTTTTAAATTAAAAACTGATAAATTCTTCATTCCGCGTCACAATTCCCCGTTGATTTCCAGCCTCCCGTATCCCAGTTCGAAACTTAATTTTCGATAGCCTATATGAAAACATGGGCAACAATGCAAATCATATTAATCGATAACGCGACTAGAAATTCATTATTATTTTGATACCTTTTTCACCGTCTCGCCCTTCATTACACTAAAAGTAGCCTTTAAGTCTTATGGGCATAGGTTCTGTCTGCTAAGAGCTGTAATACTTACAATGCTCTGTCTTCCTTTTTTTATATTAGCTATAATAGGTCCCATCGTTGGGCAAAAGCGTTCCCCTCTCTGTTTCCATCCTTCACGGTTCCTAGACGTGATTGGCAATTCTTTTTTAAACTGAGTAAGGTCGTCTGCCCTTATCTTTCTTAGTCTTTCTCTCTTACTTCTACTGTCCGGAGACCAGGGGCCGTACCATGAACTTTTACAAAACCATAAAGGATTAGTTCCGTTTTGATTCAAACTTATTATAATATTGTTTCAAATCGCACCATGAGCTCTTGAAACAAGATTTTGATATTCCTGCTTATTGACGTGACAGAACGAATGAATAACAGTGAGATAACGCTATATATTTTGTATAAGTCTATCACGTTCTTAAGCCCGATGGGCGTCTGATAGCAATATTAATACAATATTACTTTAATGTTGTATTTGCTAGCAGTTTTGTTGACGTCACTGTAAATCATTCACTCTAATGTGCACTATGAGCTCCTATGCAGTATTGTTTTACTGTCAAATTAGCAATCTTGAAAACGTTGGTCGGTTGCCGCGGAAACAAAACTTTTATTAAGAAACCGAGTCTTATAATCCAAATGTAGAAGAAAAGAAAAAATCAATAATTTACCCAAAGACTTACAATTTTTAATTTATTACAATTTTTTATGTACCTACCACCTATTTTTTTTCGCACAGAATGTAAAAGCCGGTTGAGGGAATGGACGAAACCCTACATTAAATATATACGGACAAATCACACAGATTGAGCTAGCCCCAAAGTAAATAAAATAATAAGTATGTAATCTGAATCATGCCAATAGACGATGTGGGCAGCACGCATCATTATTAGATTCCCTCATTCCACTATCAACACTGGTCTTTGGGTAATGCGACACCATAATAAAGAAAAAAAATCTCCTAAACGAGCACTAGACCCTGTCTACCCCGTTGGGCGTGAAGACGTGAGGTATTTGCGTATATCCACTATTTTCTGTCAATTCTATGGGGATCTTTTGTTTCGAGATAAAAATACCCTATGCGTTATTTCTCCCAAACACATCTAGAATAGTTTAATGTATAAACTGCCATGGGCCACTTTGAAGAGCTTGAATCGCCTCCGAACTGAGGTAGGTCGATGTATACACGAATCTGGCGCGCTGGCGCTATATTGACCAAGCAGAAGCACAGTGCCAGTGTGGTCACGACGACCAGACTATGCAGCACCTCCTCTCATGCCCTTTGTGTCCTACCAGCTGTACCATGCTTGACCTATACTCTGCGTCGGAGGAAGGCGTAAAAGTGGCAACGTATTGGAAGAACAAAATTGGAATTTTGAGCCAGCGACACGATAAGAAGAAGACATAGAATAGTTTAATTATGTAATTTCATAAACTAACAAGAACCTGTCTCATAAAAGGATCGAAAAACACGATCTTTTTAAGTAATTTTATTAAAAGCAATGGTGATAGTATGTATATTTTTTGTTTACAAAAGAACTTTACCAAAATGTACAGAAGAAAACAAAACAAATGATTTTCTACCACATAAAATTATTGACCTATACAAGTAAAAACTTTCTCATTAATATTATTGCATAGGTATACAATTTTTTATAACACTTTCTCTTGCTCGACGAATCCAGAAAGCAATTGACGAAGTCCTGAAAAAAGAAACAAATATTAAATACTAACTTATTGCACTTTGTCATGGAAATGTTATTTTTTTACAGAAGAGTTTCATTCTAAGAGCAAATCAATTGTGGTTCCTTAAAAATAAGAGAATAATGTAATTCTTAAAATGTTTTGATTACCTTTTGTTGGGTATCCCATACACTCTCACTATTGGTTATGTTATGACTCCCAAGCTTTGTTCCGAAGAGTACGGTTAGAAGCTATACACATCTTTATTAGTATGTAGGAATTCCTGCAGAAAATCCACCTGCCTCATAATTTTTTCGTTTCGCTGCAAAAAACAAACCAATCACATGAAATTTTTGCGGGAGGGTCAAGAAGATCTATCACTACAAATCACTAGTAAAATTTAACATCAAAAATGTTAACACAAAGAAATATGAAAAACTTACTTGGTATTGTAAATTATTAGCTATATTCATGGAAAAATATGATTTACTTTTTATCCAAGCAAAATAAATAAATGTCGAAATGACATTTTAAATGGCTGCGGATACCAAAGAGAATATTATATCCAAAGAACAAAAAAAATTTTTAGATTTTATCACTACCATAGAATTAAAACCCATAGAGATAACTACCTTCATGGTCAAAAACTATTCCATATCACGCTTGCGAATGCAATACAGTTTCAAATTATAATTTCAAGTTTTTTTTTATATAATAGCGAATATTTTATAAGACAAATTAGATTTTAATGTCGTTTACATTGTGTAACATATCTAATACAGCGCTCTATTACATTTTTTTTTCTAATAAAATAAATATTTTACAAGACATACATCATAATAAAATGGAACACCACGCACCGGTGATGGAGCTATACGAAATAATTATAGCATTATCTCACTCTCACAATTGCTTGGGTATAGACATATCATTCGTTCCTTCAAATCACTTGGCAAGAAAGAAACAATCTTGTTTTAAAAGCTCGTGGTACGCTTTGAAACAATTTTATTATAAGCTTGAAACAAAAGGGACCTAAACTGTCATGAATTTTCTGTTAAGTTTATGATAAAGCCCCAGACAAAAACATTCCCTCGATCGCCTTTTACGATTACATAATTTTTTCGTTTCTTCCAATCCAATTCTTGTTTATATTATGAATACCGCTACTCAATCGACTATAAAAAGTAGTGGACTCGTATAGATTTGTCGCCAGAAGCTCCCTTGAAGCAATCAAAGGACCTACACCAACCTTTGATTGAAACTAGTTCGGATTAGGATTAGGAATAAAGAAATAAAGATAGGCTCTAAAGGACTTGTATCCAGAGTCGTAAAAAAACCAATAGCCATTTTAATTGCTACTTTGACGTTTAAACAATAATGTAAATCATGCCTTCGTAGCATGACACCGTTGAGAAACCCAGTTAAAGTAATGTCGCCAGACAGACAAGTGCCATCCCGCTCGTTATTATTGCGTAGAGCAAGATAGTGATGAATGATAGTGCTCCATAAACGCTGTCTTCGGAGATCGTACTCCTGCTGGTACCGATTGAGCGAATGATTGTGTGTGACGTCACAAAATTTTTAGCAAAATCAACATTAAAGTAATATTACTTTAATGTTGTTTTCTATAGGTCGTGGTACGAATTGACAAAGTAATATTAAAATAAGACTGCTATAAGAGGTCATAGTAAGGCCCCAGTTGATATGTGCCCATCTTTCAGAATGCATGCGATAGACATGACTAATTATTTTATTATTGTTTGGTCTCACTAGATTGTTGGGCAAAGGCCTCTTTCTCGGCTCTCCATTTATCCCTGTTTTGTCCTTTTGCGTACCAGTCTTTCGAGTAGGCGTCTAGATTGTCACGCCATCTGCGCGTAGGTTTTCCAGGCCGCTAACGTTAATTAATTAGGGTCCACAAAATTTGTGTTTTGGCCCTCAGATCGGTTGGCCTGCGGCTGACGTGATCGGCCCCGTCCCATTTCAATTTAGCTGCGGTGACATTCACGTCTGTAATTTTTGTGATGGATCGCAGGTTATGTTGAGGACTCTCCTATTCTCTTGATGTTAAGCATGCTGCGCTCCAAATCACGCTTTTAAATGCTAGCAATCGTCTGCTTTGTTAGAGATAAATAGTGTACGTATATACTAATGTTTATATTGCTCGTTGAGTAGCCGTTTCAAGTACAAGCCTTGATTGGTTTTTTGCTCACCCCATTTCGGTGCACTGAATTAAGTCTTGTAAATAAGTGAAATATAAAAAAATACTTGCTATGGACACGGTAACAATAAAACTTGGTATTTATAGCAAAATTCAATCCAACCGAGCAAACCAATAGCTATTTCATTTTCAATCAAAGACCACTGAGTTGGATTGTAATCAGAAAATGAAACAAAACAAATTCTGTGAATCAGTTGAATATTGAAAGATAATGTCAATAGTAATAAGATGCTGAAACAATAGGAAACTTGAAATTTACTGTACATTTATATTATAATGATTTCTCGAAATGATAATAATAACTTCAAAGCTTAATTTGTTGTGTAAGCAGGTTTTAATGGCCGAAGGCTGCCTTAATATATTTTATACGGAAAAGCATTTTGAAGTTCTTGAGATGCAAGCGGCTTTTCTTTATTTATGAAAATATTTTTCCGGTTTAAGTAGTAGCTTGAAATTTTATGAAGTGCTGTTTTAATTGGCTAAGTAAAAATCTTTAGGCATACTATAACTGTATTTTTTCTTTTAATGTAAAAGTTATTTTAATTTCCTTAGTAATAGAAAGAACTGTAACAAACCTAATATTTAAAACTAGCTAAATTACTCTTTATGCTGTCATTGTGTGTAATGGGGTACTTTCCAAAACGTCACAAATTTTTGTGACTTGTCATGATCATATCCAATATCAATGTTCTTTAAGAATTATTATTGCAGAAAAACTATGACATCGTCTACATTTCATACAAATTCCATAGAAAATATTTGTTTTGACTTTTTGAAAAAAGTATCTTATTTGAGTTGTTGGAAAGTATATAATTGTGTGTTTTGATAGTACAATAAGTTATTAAAAGTCAACAAACTAATAAAAATAAGCAATGTGTCCTCTTCCTACTGAAAAATGTTCAAGGGTAGAGGCATGGTTTAGTTTATGTTAAATTTTTATCATACCAACCTAAACTTTGACATTTTTATTATTTCCTATACTTTAACTTACGATATAATTCATTTCATATAGATACGTTATTACTTTATTTACATGTCATTATTTTTAAAAAAATATTTTTCGAACAAGCTTTTATCTTTAGTGATCCTCAAGACGAACCAAACGAGCCCAAACTCGATGGGGTTGCGTCGTTTTATTAAAGAGTTCCTATGACCACCGTCCAGCTCCATTATCAAATCAGCTTCATGTCATCGTTATATTGCATGTTCACGCAATATACATATGTGTGAAAATGCTCTATCGGAAACTGGGAAGTGGGTAAAATTTAACTTGCAAGATTTGATTACAGACAGACAGACCGACAAACAACTGGACAGGTGAAACTAAATAAAAGCTTGTAATTATGAGGTACGTAGCAAGTAATTGATCTAGTAAATGAAAAGAGGAATCTATTAAAAACTATTGACATTACAAGAGAAATGATGTTTCGTCATCTTTTGCTATACGGTCAAGTTTTTAAAAATATTATAGAATGAAACGTCAAAGCAAGAATAGGGAGGCCGTCACAGCAAGTCTTGACCTATAGCGGTGGTGGCTCAATCAAGTCCAAATACAACTTCTTTAACAATATCTCACTTTGTAATATTTTACTATCTGGGCGACATTTTTATATAAAAAAATATTTTTGTGCCTCCATAAATACCGAGTTTCATCAAAATCGTTGGAGCCGTGTCCAAGATCATCATTATATACGTACAAACATTGCTCGTTTGAAGTATAAGATAAACTTTCTTAACTAAAAACTGACTTCACTCTAGGGAGTGAAGTTAGTTTTTAGTTTTCAAACTACACAACTTATTTTGACTAAATTTCTTTTACTGATTAAAAAAGTGATAAAAAAATATGTGATTAAGTGTCAATTATAGTGCCGAACTACACGCAGCGTATGTTGCCAAAGAGAATGTATGTATGTTGCGTCGCAACTGACAAGTATGCCCTTTCAAACAAAAGTAGATTTTATTTAATGTTTGTGCGAATAATCGGTAAACATACATAAACAAAAAGATTCCGACGAATTGATAACCTTTTTTTAAAGTCGATTAAAAATAATCTAAAAGTGTCATGACACATGTGGTCTTTGGTTTTATGACCATGAACTCTGTCTGCACAGAAACACAAGACCCAAATTGTCTGCCCCATCAAGGATGAAGACGTGAAAATGTAAACAAATATAGCCTCAAGTTTTATCTTACATAATTTAGTACCTATATTGGATAACAAGGCCAAGTGCGTAAGTGAAACATTCCCTTTGATTACACCAGGCCGTCACAGCGAGACATGACTGATGGCGGCTCAAACGAGTCCAAACGATATTTGTGCTACGTTATTATTGTTATATCGCTCTAGATCGGTCATTTTTGAAATCTTTATTAGAGGCCTATGTCCAGCAGTGGACATTATGCGGCTGAGATGATGATGATGATGATATTGTAATAAATCAGATGATTTATCACAATTACTGAGATTACAAAAGCTTGTAATCGCAGCCTCATTAAATTACGAGCCTTCAATTACATGCTTTTGAAGAAAAACTTGTAACGTTGACTATGCCATTTATTTCTGTTGGCTTGTTGGTTATGGTGCGTGTAAGTAGTCAGTATCGATGTCAGATTTTCAAGCTGCCTAAAGGCATCTGATAAAGCTTGACATGGCGAGACATGCCTGATGACGGAATAAATATGCTTCAATCGAAAATATAATCTGCAAATTGTACTACATCTTCATATGACTAGAAAAATACCTATTTAATTTTAATTATGTAAATTAGATATAACATATGGTAAAATGTTATTCATACTTGGCCTTTGAGAACAAGGCCAAGGGCGTAAATGAAACATTCCCTTTGAATACCCCAAGCCGTCACAGCGAGACGTGACTGATGGCGGCTCAAACGAGTCCAAACGATAATTGTGCTGCGTTATATTGTAATTAATCAAGTTACGAGCATTCGATTTCATGGTTTTGAAGGAAGGATTAGTGGAATATGTAATTTAATAAGTCCTTTCGCTTGTTGGTTGTTGTGTGCGTAAGTGGCCAAATCTGGTGTCAGATTTTTTAAGCTGCCTGAAGGCATCTGACATGCTTGATTTAGGAATAAGTACCTATGCTTCATTCGATAATATAATCTGCAAATTGTACTGCATTCTTCATATCATGACATGACTTGAAACTTGATACCTACCTTTTATAATTGTTTATAAGGGCAAGGGCGTATATGCTTACACCAAGCCGTCACAGCGAGACATGACTGATCGCAGCTCAAACGAGCCCAAACGATATTTGTGCTGCGTTATACTGTAATTAATCATCTTATCAGGTTTCGATTACAAGCTTTTGAAGCATACACTGGTTGAATATGCCATTTATATCTACTAGCTGTTTGGTTATTGTGTGTAAGTGGCCAACAACAACAGATTTTCAAGCTGCCTGGAGGCATCTGACAAAGCTTGACATAGTGAGGCAAGACTGATGATGGAATATAAAAATGGATGGAAAATAAACTTTATCACCTAAGCCCTACTTCCATTTGTTATTAACGCAGGTGAACGACCTCCTTAACAGATGTTTTGCGTCTTCCACTTCGTAAAGCGTACATGACTGTTAGTAAACTACCTACATTGCTTTTATTATTTTTGTTTTTGTTTGAATGCTCTCACCAACATTGTATGAAATGTAATTATATTATAGTTTCCTACCAGTGTTCTCTGTAAGTGAAAATGTAATATTTTCTTTAAGAAATAAAAATACTTCATCCAAATATGCTTCTTTTAAAAATATGGCCTGCAAATCGTACTGCGCACTGCATCTTCAGAATAAGGATATGATTAGAAATTTAATACTTACCTACATAGTAGGTGAAATGTTACTTACTTGGCTTTGTAAGGTATAAACAAGGTCAAGGGCGTAAACGAAATATTTCCTTTGATTACACCAAGCCGTCACAGCGACACGTGACTGATGGCTCAAACGAGTCCAAACGATATTTATGCTGCGTTAAATTGTAATTAATCAGGTTACGAGCTTTTGATTTCATGCTTTTGAAGGTAACACTGGTTAAGTGTGCCATTTAATGAGTCAAGTGGCCAATACCGATGTCAGATTTATTTTTCAAGCTACCTTAAGGCATTTGATAAAGCTTGACGACTTTCCTACAATAATGACAGCAGGTATCAACGGTGTAACGTGCCTTTTGAAGCACGAAAAGTACCTTGAGTAAATAAATCGTACCAGTAGTTATTTTTACGCTTTTTCTATATACTTTTACCTTCTATTCAGCAGATCGTTTCAAAAGGTTACACGCTGACTTTTCATTGGTTTTGGAACAAAAAAATGTCGTATGGTAAAAAACTTCCTCTTTCCATATACGTAACTCAAATTTGTGTATGGCATAAGATAAAAAAGTTGCGAAAATGATTCGATCGAGACCACATAGTTACGTTCGTCTATAGCTGCGGCGTTACCCCGATGAACTCGAAATCTAGCCGGCTGCTGCTAGGCGCCGGTGCTACTAATTGATCTCACGATCTAACTTTTGAGTTTCAGTCAAGATTTTTTGTTTATGAATTTCTATTTTGACTAGCTAATTAGGTCTTACTTATGAAGTGGCCTTCGGCTTCAAAACCAATAAAAATTCACCGTGTATATGCCAGTTACCTACAGACTACAGTAAATGGATGGAAATTATTCCAGTGCTAGTAGTACAATCAAATGTACTTACATTTATAACCTTCGACACATACCTACCAAAATATATAAAATTAAACCATTATACTACGAAGCAAGTTTCGGAATGAGAAGGATCTTAGTCACACTACTTCTGTGACTAAGATCACAGTTTTGCAAACTTGGAATGTTAACAAGCGAACTGATACATTAATTAAATTTAAACTAAGCCAACCGTAAAGTCGTTTACGTGGTCTCAAAACGGAGAGTGTGTGAATTTGAATAATAAATATATAGGGACAAATTACACTGATTGAGCTAGCCCCAAAGAAAGTTCGAAACTTGTATTATGGGATACTAACTCAACGGTACTATATTTTAAAACAAATACATATATAGATACCTAACTATCCAAGTCCAGGACAATATGAAAAAGGCCATTTTCCAACTTGACCTGACTAGCATGGTGACCACTACGCCACGGAGGTCGTCAATATATACTCGTATTGTCGAACTAAAGTAGGACGCCTTGAGCAAGGTTTTAGGCGAAGCCATCGTGGTTTGGGACCGTAATCTATTTGTCAGCACGGAACAGTACTTGCTTCTATCGTTTTCTGTCGCTCAGAACCATCATTAGGTAGAGCGAGAGAAAGCGACGGAACGCTTCAGCACTGGCCATGCTGAAACGAGCCGAGCTGAGCCAGTGAACAACATAGCAGCATAGAAAAGAGTATCAACCTAAAAGAATGTAATGTATTAGCCATTTCGAATAAATTTCAAAAATGTCATGCAAAATAGTTTTGTAATAAGGATTTATTAATTAAACCACAACGATAGGTGTGCAAAGACATACTCTCCAGGTCTACAGCTTACAAAACCACTACTTTATTTCATTTATTGAAGACTTAGGGTGCCCGCTAAGTGACGCGTGCGCACGCAATCTCTGTCATAAACTCTACGTGCGACAGAGACTGTAACCCGCGACGGATTCTGCTGTCTCTGTCGTACTCAGAGTTTATGACAGAGATAAACTGAAACTCGCCGCATGCGCCAACGTCACTTAGCGAATGCCCTTATAAATAAATAGGGACAAATCACACATTGAGCTAGCCTCAAAGTAAGCTTAAGCTTGTGTTATGTGATACTAACCCAACGATACTATATTTTATGATAAATAAATATATAGATAAACACCCGAATGCAGGACAATTTGAAAAAGGCCTTTTTTCAACTTTCCCCGACCGGGGATTGAACCCGGAACCTCCGAACGGCGGACTAGCGTGGTTACCACTACACCACGGAGGTCGTAATTTTGGGCAAATACCTTTATTCTTCGAGTGTTAAACCTATTTTTTTTTCTTTCGACAGGACTGGGCATTGCACATACGGTTCGCGACGTCGGCTGACGCAGGGTACTATGAGTGTCAAGTTCCCACCCATCCACCCACTAGCATCTTCTTCAAGCTTGTCTTAGTCGGTAAGTCCTAGTTTCTTTAACAGGATTGGGCTTTGCATATGTCATTTACAAGTTATATAGAAACACTCTCTATCAAAGCATTTAGGCATCTCATCCCAGTACAATCAGGCAGACTTCTTCTTATGCTGCCTTTGGGTCAGTTCAGACAGAGTGGAGTGCAGCGAGAGGATTTTTATGACACTCGAAAATAAACTTTACCGCGAGCGAGCATTTTGTCATGTTCAATTTGTACACTGGAGGCTATGGTATAACGGTATTATTTTTACACACATATTTCCACGCCTGTTCCGAGGTAGGCAGAGACAATATATTTCCACTTGCTACAATCCATGCAAACCAGTATTGCTTCGTCAACAGTCATTACTCTTTTCATACATGCTCTCCTTACTTCATCTTTCTTCAAAGATTCAAAGATTCAAAGATTCAAATGTTTAAGATTCAAATGTTTATTCAGTAATTAGACCTTTACAGGCACTTTTACACGTCAATAAGTATAATTTATGTTACGTGTAAAGTATATTAAAATTTAATTTATTTTTTAAAGAAAAGCTACCGATACCAGCGCTTCGTAACGACCACTGCTGAAAAGAAACGCCGAAAGAAACTCATTTTCACAGTATTGGTCGCCTACTCGCCAGAAGGGCTTTGTCATATTATTATAATTGTCTTTTAATTAATAAATACTTATAATATAATACAATGTTGACACATTATAACATGTTATGCTTGCGAACAAGTAAACTAACATAAATTGCGTAATAAAAAATATTAAGTAGTCAAAAAAAGCGAAGCCGAGCTGACCAGTCCCTCCCGGCAGCACCCGTTCACGAGTTGACGCACGGATCAGCCATCGTTAAACTCAACCATATTAGAGGGAATCCAACGACCCGACCAGCGACGCCACCACCGGATTGGACATTTTAGTGAGCATGAAAAACCCGAACTCGCAGACCTTGTCAAGAGAAAATATTAATTATATGTTGGTCACTTATTGATCGCAGAGCATTTACATGTTTCTTCAGAACATTTGCAATTTGGTGGCAGAACGTTCGTCGAGGTCGACCCAATTCGGTTTTCGCATCCACATTCTCACGATAAATATTTTTATTTAGTCTTCTTTCATCCATCCCCTCAACATTTTTTATTTTTTATTGAGTTAATAAATTGCTTGAGCATTTTTACTCTCTGTCTGAACTGACCCTTAATGCAATGTCCGGGGGGCACTACTACGCTACTGAAAGCGCGGGGTATAATCTATCTACTCTCGAAACGTTTCGTTGTATTTTTGTATCATTGTACGTACATGATATCCCACTCTTCTTCTTCTTATCGAGTAAAAAGACTATTGTTTCATGCATGACAAACTCATAAATAAATATAATTATTTTGTTATTGACTTTCACTCTTCAAATCTTCATGAATGAAAATCCACAGACGTATCTATGATTGAACTGTCTTTGAATGCAAACCCGTATTATTACGAACTAACTTATTACGATCGTTCTGGGAAAGTACTTTCCTTGTCTATACAATTTCTTTCTAAGAAATGTCGAAAGCTTCAACTTTCATACCATTTAATACGTTTCTAATTTGTACGTACCTACCAATAATTGTAATAGAGGTTTTACAATTACAAATAATTTGAAAAGATTACTATTCATTTGAGTATTTTTTGTAAGTATATCTAATGCTGTTAAGTATATATTGGAAAGAAGTAGCTAAAGATCGAAATAGCTGGAAACAAGGGGAGGCCTTTGCCCAAAAATGAGACATGTACGGCTATTTAAAAAAAAAAACTATCACTTTGGTTTGAACGAGGCATAGATATTTATTATGATGCACTTGTCAAAGTTTTTTATCAAATTGTTTTTTCCCAATAGCGGCGTATGCGGAAATCATGGGGGAATCAGAGAAGATCATCCACGAGGGTTCCATGCTGAGGCTGGTCTGCATCGTCAAGAGATCCACGGAACCGCCGTCTTATGTCTTCTGGTACTTCGAGAACCGGATGATCAACTATGATTTGAGTAAGTTATAGATTTTTTTTTATTTATAGTTCTAGTTCTTTGAGTCAGTTAGTAAGTTATAGTTCTTTGAGTTTTTTCTTTTTCTTAAAGAAAACAACAAAAGGTTACACAATTTATGGTAGTACTCGTACATTCTGTCTCTCAGACAAGGCAAAATAACCCAGTGTTCAGATTTCTGTGATACCATTGTTTCAGTTGAGTTTGTTTTGTGCTCTTACGAAATCTATTCTAGGTAGGAAGGTACATGGCCAGTAGATACCTAGTTCAGTAATTGTAGATAGACATTAACATTTTTGTATTCATTTATTTATTTATGTACATCGAGAATGTATCCCGAAAATACATAAAATAAAAGTTATCAAAGGCACTACTGATGCCAAAAGAGATCTCTTTCAGTAGGCCTGTGAGAGGAGATGTTTATGTATATCTATTTTTACAAGCTTTTATTTAGTTTGAACTATCCCGTTTTCTGTCGGTCTGTTTGTCTGTCTGTAATCAAATCTTGCAAGTTAAATTTGACCCACTCCCGGTTTCCGATTCAGCTGAAATTTTGTGCCCATACGTATAGCGCGTGACAATGCAATATTATGATAACATGCAACTGATATGATGATGGAGTTGGAAGGTGGCCATAGGAACTCTGTAATGAAACGACGCAACCCCATCGAGTTTGGGCTCGTTTGATTTGTCTTGAGGAGCACTGAAGATAAAACTTACTTACTTACTTCGCTGGCTCAGCGACCCGAAGTGGGCGCCATTCTTCCCTTTTCTGTGCTTAATCTGACCAGTTGATCACTTCCAGCTCTTTCAGGTCTGAAAGTAAAAAGAAAAAGATAAAAGCTTGTTTTAAAAATATATTTTTCAATAATTATTTTACGCAGTTAAAGAACTGTAGAGAAATTATTTCATAAAATATACTCTCTCTCTCTCTGCATCAACACAATATGACATCGTGTTTCCAAGACACAATTGTGTCAAGTTGAAACAAGAGTGAACGTTGTTAGTGAAAATTGTAGCTGTGTTTTGAAACTTATTTAACAGGGTATTTTATGGTCGACTTTTATGAGAACAAAGAAAACAAGATTCTCCCGTACTACAGGTTCTTCGGAAACCTAGCGTGGGCACCAGTCCTCCAAAAACATTTAATTTAGTATCAAAATATATATTAGTTGAACAAGTTTTTATTCCTTGTGTATTTTGTACAAACATATAATGTATTCACTGGGATACAAGAAATTACCTAAAATGTACCCGTTGGGTCTCTTCCTACGCAGATTGTCAAAGCCGATTGAAGGAATGGGCGGAAATGCTAATCATGTTAATGTTACGTAATAGGCGATACAGATAGCAAGATCACTATTTTGATTTCTTTTTTTTATCTTCTCGCTCACTATTAGCTAAAAGTTTACTGGCCTTTAGGCCTTTAGATCTTGCGGCCTTTATCAGATTAGAGTGGCATAATCTAAAATGCTCCGTCTGCCCCGGGATAAGAACGTGATAGTGTGTATAAAGAGATAAGTCACGATATCAATTTTTTTGGAAACTTTTGTATCACAAACAATTACATTAAGGGGCTCTCTGAATTTTTGGGGGTCCATTGCTGCCTTCTTTAAAATAAATCATTTAAAAGGAAATGGAGATATCATTTTTTATCATTAAAATTTTGCCTTGATCAACCCTAGTAACCCCTTCAATCTACTGTTTAAATTTATAAAAATATCAACAGTAACCCTTAAAACCTGAAGCTTTTTATAGCATTTTTTCCCAAAAGTGGCCGTTTTTCGCAAAATATGCCAAAAAAAGCTTCACATTTTAAGGGTTATCTAGGGTTTGATTGAGACAAAATTGTAATGGAATCTCCTTTTCTTTTCAAATGATTTATTTCAAATGGAGGCAGCTATGGACTCAAAAAAAATCAGTAGCCCTTTAATATTAGCTATGAGACATGAATTTTCTGTGACAAACGCGATATTCTCTCTACGTTAACACAAAGACACCGTGCTGTGTCTCGCGACAGAATTGTGTCAAGTTTGAAACGGTGAAGAGCTGACATTGTTACTGGAACATACACTTCGTTATCTGATGCTTTCGTTTTACGAACTATTTCTTCTACAGTTTTAGCAACTTGAACAGTAAAACATTAATTTGCTGTAAAACACACAACTTTCTGTGTCACTTCGTCAACACAATAGATACCGTGAAATGTCACGTACTAGAATTGTTTCTTTGAAAAAGTGGATAAACAGGATTGTTACTTTACCTCACAAACATTTTAGTATATTCATAATAAAACAAGAGTTTGCTATGAAATACGCAACATTCTATGTCACAACGTCAACACAATAGACACTATGCAATGCCTCACGATTAAATTATGTCAGGTTTATTTTTATGAACAAATTACACTGATATAGCTAGCCCCAAAGTTAGTTTATAACAATAGACAGCGGACATTGTTACTAGAACATACACTTTGCAAGCTGATGCTTTAGTCTCACAAAATTTAACTTTAATATTCACATTCACACAACAAGAATTTGCTATGAATTACGCAACATTCTGTATCATTATATTTAACACATAACCAGTGGGTTAACTGGTAGATAAAGCCTATGACTTTAAGTTCGCCTATTAAAATTGTAATATAGAAATAAAATACAATAGACACCATTAGCGTCTCGCGCTAGAATTGTGTCAAGTTGGAAACAGTGGCGAGCTGAATAATTGTCACTGGAACAAACACTTTGTTACCGGAAAATTTAACATTACAAGCTTTTACTTAAATATTCACAATAAAGCATGAATTTGCTGTAAAATACCCAACATTTTATGTTACTTCGTCTACACAATAGACACTCGTGTAGTGCCTCGCGTAAGAATTGTATCAAGTTTGAAACAGTAGGTAGCTGACATTGTTACTGGAACGTGCACTTTGTTAGTTGACGCTTTAATCTTACAAACTATTACTTAAGTATTCACAATAAAGCATGAATTTGCTGTGAAATACGCAACAAACCTATTATGTCACTTCGTCAACACGATAGACACCCGTGCAGTGTCTTGCAAAAGAATTGTGTCAAGTTTGAAACAGTAGAGAACTGACATTGTTACTGGAATATGCACTTTGTTAGCTGACGCCTTAACCTTACAAACTATTACTTAAGTATTCACAATAAAGCATGAATTTGCTGTGAAATACGCAACACACCTATTATGTCACTTCGTCAATACAATAGACACCCGTGCAGTGTCTCGCGTAAGAATGGTGTCAAGTTTGAAACAGTAGAGAACTGACATTGTTACTGGAATATGCACTTTGTTAGCTGACGCCTTAACCTTACAAACTATTACTTAAGTATTCACAATAAAGCATGAATTTGCTGTAAAATACGCAACACACCTATTATGTCACTTCGTCAACACAATAGACACCCGTGCAGTGTCTCGCGACAGAATTGTGTCAAGTTTGAAACAGTCCAGAGCTGACATTGTTACTGGAACAGGTTAGTTGATGCTTCTTTACAAAAGCATGACATTACTAGATTCAGGAACGAAACGTTCTGGTTTACTTATTTCTCTAGTTGTATGATAATAATACTGTATTTTTTAATATTATGTATGTAGACTGTTTTATGAAATAGTTCAACATGATAAAAATAAAATGTTGTGTATTTTGATATAGTTAGGTGATGTAATATCAAATTTATGCTTTACGCATTTTAATTTTTTTATTCGTTTTCAAAAGTTTTGACAGAAAGATGTTTATTTTATTTTATTAGTCTTTATTTGAGCAAAAGCCCATGGGAAAAGCCTCTCTTTCTCTTTTTCCACTCATCCCTGTCTGTGGCAGCAAAAAAAATAACCTAGTGATTACTTAAAATTACTAAATAATCAGGTATCTAGGAAATAGCTCTGTCACACAGATAGGATATTCATAATATCCTATCTGTGTGACAGAGCTATTTCCTCATGGAACTGTCAAGATGTCGTCTCGCCATCTCCTTCTTGGTCCTTTGTTTAAATCAGCAAATATATTTCCCTGTGACCACTTATAAAATAACATCCGTTCAAGTTTTCAATGTATTATTGTTATTTAGAGTTATTTCTTGGATAACGTTATTCAGTAAAAGGCCACCATTTGCTATTCTGGATATTGTAAAAATTCCTTTCATCAGATTTATAGTCTTTGCTGCCAAATATAGACAGAACAGAGCTGGACGATGTTTTACCAATTTTCCCAATTATATTAGTAAATACAGAATGCATTCCGACTTCCTATAGACCCAGCATGGACTATAATTCCGATCATTCGATGTCCCCTATGTGTTTGTAATGATTTTAATAGCTAATTGAATATCGCTTGTGTTTAATTAACGAATATTATAGTTTTTTTGTTGACGGTCGCAAGCCACTTCGGGATTATCCTGATATTCAGCTTAATTATTACTCACCACACCAAATAATATGAAATTAATTATCTCCAAAATATAATGTACGAGCTGTTAGCACCCAATGCGTTGGCAGTATGGTCACAGAATAAGTACTAGTACTCACGTACAGAAGTCTTACTTAGAAAATAAATTCAAAGAAATATTCGACTCAATGTGGTTAGCGATACGGTTTAGTTTAGCTCGCGTCATAACTCCTCACCTCTTCGTTTAGATAACTAGACATCCATTACAAGCTAATATCATTCTTATTACTCGAGACAAACGATTCATGTTACTGAATTTTCCCCTTCGAAGTGGTCGCCGCGCGCATAGTAATAATGAAGGTACATTTTCGATACCTAAACCGGGAGTGACACAGGCTTGGCATGGTCAACGTGGCAGTTTTTTAATAATAGGGACGTAGACTGTGAAAAAAATATATTATTTTATTCAGTGTATTTATTTGTTTAGTAAAGTAGTAAAAATTCAGAAAGATTAACAAGAGAGAGAACCGGGAGGTGGCCGTAGGAACCCTGTAAGAAAATAATGAAATCCTATCGGGTTTGGGCTTATTGCATTTGCTTTGCGTCTTAATAAGTTCTTACCTTAAAATAAATGCTGAGAAATATTTGCTGTCAGAGCTGCGGCTCCTGTGGTGCGATTTTTCAGACGCGGAGTCACTAAACGAACGGTTTTTTGTATTGAAAAACCGTTTAGGTGACTCCGCGTTTGAAAAATGGCACTTCAGGATGTGTTGAAGTTTTGGGTATGTGACAAGGCTAGAGTGTCCACGCATGTGGCGTCCCATAACATTTTTCTTTAATTTTTAATTTAGATTTAATTAATTTAAGAATTTTTTCTTAATATATTTATTTATCATTAATACATGTTTTATCGTTTCTTATAATAAAAATAAGAGCTTGCATTTTCTTTTATCTTATATTTTCTAAAATCTTTTATTCTGTTACCAACCGAGCGAGCGAAGCGTCTCAGTTTCGAGATTGGCCAAAAATGCTTTTTTCCGGCCGCCAGGTCGCATTTCTCAACCTATTCTCGTGAAGTTTTGTAAAATAATATGTAAGTATTTCATCGATTCAGTTTTCCGAAATTTTTCAAAATGGTGTTGAAAACTTAAAAAATATCATACTTCAGCCATATCTTTTTTTTTTAAATGTCATAAAACTTTTTTTGTTTCCCTTATTAAGACGAAGTGGTAGCTAAAGTGGCGCCCTCATTTGAAATAAATTGTTTAAAACTAAATATGTTGATAATTAAAAATTTGATTTGTATAAATGTCTAGAAAGACCTTTAAACTATTTTATGAATAACCTTTGAAAGTAATATTGGTAGTCTGTCTTGTTTTAAAACTGTTTATCGCCAAAAGTGGCCACTTTTAGCGAAAAACAGTTTTAAAACTAGACGGACTATTAGTAATAATTTCAAAGGTTATTCATAAAATAGTTTAAAGGTCTTTTTAGACATTTACACAAATCAAATTTTTAATTATCACCATATTTAGTTTTAAACAATTAATTTCAAATGAGGGCGCCACTTTAGCTACCACTTCGTCTTAAGTCGAAACTTTTTTCATCGAATAAACTTTAGTGGGTAGAGTAACTTGAGAGGCCTATCAGCTCACAGGGCCATTATATTTAATCTCATAGGAACCTCTTACATACCTTTTTTGAATAAATAGCTTATGGTCCATACAATGATAATTCAGTCGATAAGCTAATATAATATTTTATATAATCTATAATATCTTAATCAAATCAATCTGTTGAGTCCGTCCTACCTATACTTACAATTTCAACTCGGAAGTTGTACTTTATCAATAAGTGTTTATGTTTGGCTTTGTGTTCTAACTAGTTGCAAGTTGTAGTGGTTTGAGCCATCGTAACTCAACTTTGGTTACCTTATACATACACGAGAGTAGGGCAATAACTGTGGTATACGACCCAAACTTGTTGGCTTAATTCAGGAAATGTACTATAAACAGTTCTGGAGTCTTAGTGTATTGGTAAGAAGCCACTCAATGTTTATAAGATTACTGGCAACTGGGACCGCAATCAACTCGGAACGTGGTTCCAGTTGCCGGATCCAAAACTTTAAATCTTGCCGCCCCTGGGACCACTCATTAAAAAAACATTCATACAGTCAAATAAAAATTTAAAAAAAAAAAAATGAAAACACGTAATTATACAACATAGTCTTTGTTTCAAAAATATACTTTTTAAAATATAATATGAAAAAATATTAAACACTTGTTACTAAAATTTAAAATACACATAAATCAAGCTCAGCACTTTTTTTTCTGTTCAGTCGCTGAATGTTGCCTCTTTTATATTTGGATGCTGTCAGCATTTTTTGATGCTTTAGAATAATATTTCTTCTCTTTTTGGATTTCTACTTTATAATCTCTTATTTGTTGTTTTTCGTATAAGTGATCACCACTGATGTGAGATTTGTCCAGCTGACTAAAGGCATTTGACATAGCTTGCCTTTCGAAATACGAAGAAACTAAATAACAAGTAATTCGCCCCGAACTGTTAGTTAGTTAGTTATTTAAGTTTATTACAAAAGCAATAGGTGGACTTAAACCATAGGCATTAGGCGCAAAAATATATATATATATATATATATATATATATATATATATATATATCAATAACCTTACGTTCATAATATACATAGACATAAGATATAATAACCAATAATTATACTACATATATATTATTTGTATTCTATCTGACAGTTCCCGAAGATAATGTGCACGCACTGCACTTTTAAACGCTTCTGAACTGTGACCTCGTGAACCTCACATCTCGACAGCACTTTGACCGATTTTGCTTTGCTCGCCTGTTCAATTATTTATGCCACTTGTGGTCACCCATCAACTGCAGACGCCTGGTGTTGCTTACCTCATGATAGCGCAAAAAATGCGTAAAATAAAAAAAAAACGGGCAAACGAACTTGTTTATGAATATTTTAGACACATGTCAAAAAAAATACATTTTCACTTAAAATACGAGAGTACCAGTGTTTACAGACAATGGCGTTTTGTGTCCCGCGATACAATTGTTTTGAGTGTTAACAAGAGAAATTGAGCACTGTGGTACATTGTTTTTGAAAATAAGATTTTTTGAATAGATAATATATTTTTGTACAAACTTTTTTGTCAGGTCTAAGTACCTACTTCTCAAGACAAATTTAATAAGCCTCAACTCGATGGGGTTGCGTCGTTTCATAACAGAGTTCTTATGGCCACATTTCAGCTCCATCATCAGATCAGCTTCATATCATCATAATATTCATCAGTCACGCAATGCGTGCAAATTATAGTGTAATCGGAAACCGGTAAGTGGGTCAAATTTAACTTGCTAGTACCTTAGGCTTCAAAATAAAAGATTGAACGATTTTTTTTTCAAAAAACTTATTCTATTTTAAACAATTTAAAGGAGAAATTTTTCATATTTTACAAAGAATCACGGACAATATTTTTATTATTTTGTCTTTAATACCATTTTTCTCATTCATAAATTAATCGTCCATGTTTTTCTTAATACAAAAGGAGCTGCTTTTAGTAACAAGGGAATTAAGAAAATATTATGAATAAAAGAACGACCCAATTCTAAGAAAGTCAGGTTTTTCAATGAACAAGTATTTTTAAAAAGGAAGGGGTATCTTCGCCAATTATGAACCGATTTTGATGATTTTTTTCTTATTTGAAAGCCTTTAGTATTAATTTTTTTTTTTTTTGGACATGATGGACAAATCACACAGATTGAGTAACCCCAAAGTAATCTTAAGCTTGTATTATGAGATAGTAACCTAACAATACTATATTTTATGATAAATACATATATACTTAAATAAATACGCAAGAACCAGAACAATTTGAAAAAGGTCATTTTCCAATTATGATGAAGAACTTTGAAGATATGGGAGTAACTCTTGAAAGAAAATTAAGATGGTTCTTTTTTGTTAACAATTGAATTCATATCACTTCTCCCTCTACCCAAAGGTTGACGGGAAGAGATGCGATAAGTCCGCCTTTGTATTAATATTCTGCCTTTTTTCTGTTATTTGTTTTGCCTTTTGTTTATGGTGCAATAAAGAGTATTTGTATTGTATTGTATTGTAAATACGTACATACTATTCCTTAACGGGCCACACAGAACACTATGGATCTTGCAGCTCTAAGCAGTCCAGGGCATCAAGTCTAAAAGGCCACTGTTAGCGTAATTAATAATAATTTGTGATTAGTAAAAATTCCATTATTTGCAAAAAATAAAACTGACGGTATAACGACTGGTCAATCATCATAAACTGACAATTATCCTTGCTCGAAAGAACAAATCTCCAATGTAAAAATACAATAATAAGTAAATTTTTCTAGATACGCGGCAGCATGTCAAAGCCAATTTCAAACAAAGGAAGTGGCGACGCAGCAGCCATGTGTATATTTACACAAACCTTCGAGCTACTTTTGCCCTTTCACAAATCGAAATCTATGTAACCTAAAAACATGAAATTAGGAAACATACATTTGAGTCTTCTAGTTCATCTTAAATCCAAAATTTAATAATGTGACTCAAACAGTGAACTAACAGTAATAACGGTTAAAGAACCGGATAAATATTGGTGATTCACTTATCCAGAATCAAAATGATAGTCTACTGTCATTTGACCTGGATAGTTGATATTTGGCATCTAGGTAGACTATTACGCGTACTCAAAAGAAAAAAATCTGTATTTTGATTTTTTATTTTGAGTACGCGTGATAATAATTCGATTTTATTAGGTAAAGCCCGTATCAAAATTGTACGAACGAAATTTTCTTATTTCTGATACTGCTGTGTTGAGGCAGAATGTAAAAAAAACATTGTATATAAAAAAAAAGAGTCAAAGTTACTATATGTGTGTAAAATTCATTGATTCTTTTTTCGATATTCTATCAATAGTTATATAGGTACCATTAAAATTGAGAGCGTACTAGTACATATTCTTTGCTTTAGCCCCCAATTACTGAATATAATTATAAAATAACTTACTTAGTAAAGTACGACGTAATAAAAGGAAAAATAAAATTAATCTTCTCTTAATATCAATAGCCATCGCGCTAAGCAAGCGTGGCCTTTTGATCTTACTGCCCTAGGCTCTCCATCAAGGATAAAAACACAATAATGTATTTATATCTAATCTATAAAAAATAATAAATTGTCATGCATGCCTACCCATCGCCTTAATAATTATTTCTCTTCATTGTCACTAATAGCTGTTTTAAGTATAACTATAATATTTTTTAAATAAAGTGCTACTAAAATTAATTAAATGTGACTTAATCGAAATACAATAAATATTTAAAGCATATTCAACACTTTCTTCGCCAATTTTTTTATGAGTTTTGTGTGCTGCCATCTCTGTGTCTGTTGCCTACTCGCAACTCTAGTTTTGCCTACTTTCGGGCCCTCCAATCGTTTCTATGGCGTTGGGTATCTTTTACTGTAGTAATTATATTATCTTTGATGTTGTGCAACGTTGTCCATTTTTCCGCGTACAATAACTTTAGATTTTCATCCATAGCTTGTATAAAATCTCCATGATTTTCCAACAAGAAACGCAGTAATTCACCATAGATTACGGCCATATTTCTTTCTACTTGGGCACAGATGTTGGGAAAATATTGTACTTTTTCCACTGACGGCAATTTCGACAACTCAAGATTGAATGTGTATGATGTATTTGATTGTATTTCTTGTATGTTTTATGCTGATGTTTTTATAATATTTGTGATATTTTTTGGGTAATATTTTTCTTTTATTTTAACACGTTTAGCTTAGGCTCGTAAGAGTGCTAAGCTAAACATGTTAAAGCTCAACGTTAGAGGTGTCGTACTAGAAGCAGACGAGCAACAGTATGCCCGCGACACCTCCCAGCGACGGTCGGTGACAGTTGGCAACCGTCGGTTGCTGAATGTCGCAAACGGTCGCGTGACACATGGTACTTTGTCAAAAATTGTCGCACGATCTTCACCGACTATCGGCGATCGCCGACGGTCGTGCGACTGTTTAAAGTTTTATTTCCTGCAAGTAACTAAAACGCATGTTATATTTGCCTAACAGATGGCGTTACTGTCCACAACGGCCGTCAAACCAGCGAGCTGGTGATTGGTAAGGCTGAGCCCAAACACGCCGGCAACTACACCTGTGTGCCCGCCAATGCTAAAGCTGCCTCCGTCACAGTACATGTTGTACAAAGTAAGTATACATCTTCGTCATTAATAACAATTAGGGTTCCGTAATCAAAGGGTAAAAACGTGACCCTATTACTAAAACTCCGCTGTCCTTCTTTGGTGTGTCCAGACTGTGGTGATTCCGATTCACTCTCTTATGTTCTTCATTCATGATTTTTGCGTCTTCCATCGCGACTTTGCCCATTATAATAAGTTGAAGTAGCTGATACTGGTCATCTTTCTTAATCATGTTTTGGGTTCCGTACCCAAAGAGTAAAAAAGGAACCTTATTACTAAGACACCACTGTCCGTCTGACTATCTGTTTGTCTGTCACCAGACTGTATTTCACCGTGATAGCTAGATAGTGAAATTTTCACAGATGATGTATTTTTATTAACAAATACTAAAAACAAAATATAATACAACAAACGTGATTTTTCATAGACAATGGTCCGGAACCCTTCGTGCGCGAGTCCGGCTCGCACTTGACTGGTTTTTATTTCTCTCGGCCTAATTCGTTTTCTTATTCTTTATATCTTTATATCTTTAAGGACTGAAGGCCTCTCTCTCTCATATCAGCGTATGTACGACGCAGGCTTTGGTTATCACCTAGGCCCGCCCCATATATGAAGAGATGATGTTAAGGGGCTACCTGAATTTTCCAGGGTCCAGTGTAGCCCCCATTTGTAATAAATCATTTGAAAGAAAACGGAGATATCACTTAAAATTTTGTCTTGATCAGACCTTAGATAACCCACCAAACTATTTTATGAACTATTGTTTACAGTTTTCAAGTGAAAACGTGAAGCTTTTCTACGCACAATTGCGAAAAACGGCCACTTTTGGCGTATGTGCGTAGAAAAACTTTGCATTCTCACTTTAAACTGTAAACAGTTATTCACAAAATAGTTTGAAGGGTTATCTAGGGTCTGATCAAGATAAAATTTTATGTGACGTTTCCGTTTCCTTTCAAATGATTTATTTCAAATGGGGGCAGCACTGGACCCCCGAAAATTTAGGTAGCCCCTTATGGTTGTTTGATGTTATGGAGACACAAGACCACGTCATAGAGACAACTGTTTATTGTTGTTATGTTACATGTTGTAGGTTAGGTGTGACGGGTCCTTTCTCGATCGCCGCTCGATAGTGTCTCAATGGTTAATTGTACTTGATTCAAAATGTAAAGTAAAACAGCTGACACGCGACCTACATAATATGTAGCCGCGTGCAGCCGAAATGTGCGAGCTTAGCTCGAACAGCGTATTTCAACAATAATTTATCTTTTTTCCCTATGGTTGACTGGGAGAGAAATCTTTTAGCGTTAAGTCCGCCAATTGTAAACAATTGTGGATCAATAAAGTTTTAATAAATAAATAATTTCCCAGTTGCATCTTTAGCTGCTGTGATACTTTAAATCCTGGGGTCCGCTTTCTGGCTTTTTCTTCTCCATTTCGCACGATCTTGAGCATCTTTGGTTGTAAGATCATTAAAAAGCATATCATTGTCGATGTCAAAGATATGCTTGTAGCATTTCTTGGGTCTATTTCGGCTGCTGGAGCCCAGTGGAGGTGGTGTGTAACATTTGTTATCCACGTTACTTGCCGGTTTTCGTAAGAGCTAAATCGTACTAGCTTAGGTAACTCTCTTGTCTGCTATATCACGGACACGAAGGCTGTTGCTAAGATTACAAAGGTGTCTCCCAAGGAAAAGAGGGATGCTGGGCAGGCAATTTGGTAATAGCAGGTACAAAGTTGATGCAAAGGCGGCGCTGCCACCCGTTCTCAATACTTATTCCTCCATTTGCTATGCCCCTGGGCAGGCCTGTGTCACTCCCCGTTTAGGTATCAAAAATATACCTACATTATTACTATACGCGCGGCGACCACCGTGCAATGGGAAATTCAGTTATATGAATCTTTCGTTCAGAGTAGTAAGAATGAAATTGGCTTGCAATGGATTCCTAGATATTATATATAAACGGAAAGATGCTGAGTTCTGACGCAAGCTAAATTAAACCATATTGCTAACTATATTGAGTAGATATTTATTTGAATTTATTTACTCAGTGAGACTACTGTACGTGAGTACTAGTACTTATTTTGTGCCCTAGGAAAGGAAAGTCGTGGTTTTGCCGTAACTTACTTCCATTGTTTTTGCTTAACTTTTCTAATTAATTAGTTAGTTTTCCTCCGTGGCGTAGTGGTCACCATGCTAGTCCGCCACAGAGGTCGGTTCAATCCCCGGTCAGGGCAAGTTGGAAAATGGCCTTTTTCAAATTATCCTGGGTCTTGTATGTTTATCTATATATTTCTTTGTTATAAAATATAGTATCGTTGAGTTAGTATCCCATAACACAAGTCTCGAACTTACTTTGGGGCTAGCGCAATCAGTGTTATTTGTCCCCATATATTTATTTACTTTTTTATTTTTATTTTTTTCTCTAGGTATCTCTCTTCTGTGTCGTCTCGCGCCAGTCATTTCGTCACCTCTGTCCACTATTGCTGCGATCGTGTCTTGTTTATCATCTTCATTACGATTGTTAAGAATCGTACTAATAGTGGTCGTTATTGTCATTATTTCTAGTGTAGCACAGATTAAGCAGCAGTACTAAACTAAAAAACAATCTAAGAATTGTCTAAGTGTAGCTTTACATATATAAGGACTTTTTAAAGTTAGTGTTACTTATTCATGAAATATTTCTTATTCAAAATTAAAAGTTGCCAAACGTTATCGTACAGAAATATTAAGTTTAAATTCGCAGTTAAAATAAGGAAGCCAGAAGTAATAATACACCAAGTGAATTGTGAAAGGCCTATAATTTACAAAAGCCTATTTTAAAATCTCTGAAACTCGCAAACCTTCACTTGAGTGCCAATTTCCTTGAAAATTATGTGTAATTTCACACCTGTCCTTATTTCTCATTGCAGAGACCGTTAATTTTATACTGTCATTAAAACGATGGTAGCTAGCTTTAAGAGGTCACTTCAAAGTGGGTTAATTTTACAAAACGTAAAAGTAATGACGGTTAGCTATCATTTAAATAAAAAAATAAAATTGCCAAACGTACATACAAGAAACGTTCAGTTAAAAATATTTACATTAACGATATACCTATTTCAGTTCTGAGTTGTGTCAATCCAGAAGTGACTTCAAAATACCGAATACCGTTCCAATTAAGAAACACACTATAACTGGAGCATTGATTTACAAAAGCCTATTTTAATATCGCTTGAACTCATAGCAAACCTTCACAACAGAGTGCCAATGTCCTTTAAATTATGATGTATAATGTCACACCTCTCCTCATTTCTCATTGCAGAGGCCGTTAATTTCACTCAGTCATTAAAGCGACGGTGGCTAGCTTTAGAAGATCACTTCAAAGTGGGTTGATTTGGCAAAACGTCAAAGTTATGAAGATAAATGACGTTTTAATTTTTAAAATAATCTCAACGTACGTACATACAAGAAAAATTTTGCTGAAAAATATTTTTATTAACGAAATACCTTTTTCAGTTCAAAGATGTGCCAAACCAGAAGTGACTCTAAAATACCGACTAACGTTCCAATTAAAAAACACTATAACAGGAGCGTTGATTTACAAAAGCCTATTTTAATATCACTGAAACTCATAGTAAACCTTCACAATAGAGTGCCAATGTCCTTTAAATTATGATGTCACACCTGTCCTCATTTCTCATTGCAGAGGCAGTTAATTTTACTCTGTCATTAAAGCGACGGTAGCTAGCTTTAGGAGTTCACTTCAAAGTGGGTTGATTTGGCAAAACATCAAAGTTATGAAGATAAGTGACGTTTTGATTTTAAAAAATCCCAAAGTACATACAAGAAAAATATAGTTACAAATTGTTTTATTAACAAAATACCTTTTTCAGTTCAAAGTTGTGCCAAACCAGAAGTGACTTCAAAATAACAAGTAACGTTTCAATGAAGAAAAACACTGTAACAAGAGGGTTTATTTTCAAAAGCCTGATTTAAATTCTCTGAAACTCACAGACCTTCACAATCACAACAGAGTACCAATGTCCTTAAAAATGAGTAATTTCACACCTGTCCCCATTCCTCATTGAAGGGACCGTTAATTTTAATCTGCCATTAAAACGACGGTAAATAGGTTTTTAGAGGTCACTTCAAAGTGTGCTAATTTGGCAATGCATTTGATGGCTGTTACGTAATGTTTTTATAGTACTATAGCTGCGCCCTGCGGTGTAACTCGCGGTATATATAAAAAGTAGCCTATGTGTTAATCCACCCTGGATTCACACATAGGCAACTGCAGCAGGAAGCTGAGGTCAGCTTCCTGCTTACCAAATTGAAGCAAAATTGGTCCAGCCGTTTGCGCGTGAAGAAGTAACAAACATGTACACCACACAAACTTTCGCCTTCACAATATTAGTGCTATAGTTTTTACAGGATTAACGAAATTCTTTGAGAGAATAGAGAAAATGTAGAATGTACCAGCTACTTCTCCGCACGCGCAGATTGTTAAAGGGAATAGGTAAGAATCTGAATCATGTCAATAGGCCATGGAGTTAGCAATCCATCACTATTTTGATACTCTTTAATGGAATAAATTATCAGAACTATATATACATGCTTGTATGTGTGCCGCGTGGTTTCCGGCAGAATAGAATAGGGCTACTCCAAGTCTTCCCGTGGATGTCGTAGGAGATAGGCAGATTGGAATTTGAGGAGCTTCTTGACATCGGGCGTCCGCACTTGGATGGGTGACGACGAGTGGCATAGAAATATCTGGAACTCCTTCGTGCTTTAGGAGACACGTATAAGCCTTTGGTCCCGGCTGTCATCATTGTATGGCAGTCGTCAAGCTATCTCAGATGCCTTTAGGCAGCCTGAAAAATCTGACAACAGTGTTGAGCACTTACACATGAAAAACCAACATTTGAATAAAAATTCAACTAAGTTTTCCTTCTTGCACATGGTACGAGGCGATTAAAGGAGGTATTAGTAACAGAGACCGAAGCAGTTGCGTCTTTTATGCAATGACTTTTTCACCGATCACTTAAAACGAGTAATTCTCATATAGTTCGGAAATAGATCCAATGATATCGATGAAAATCGCTATGTAATAAAAATCGATCAAGCTTTGTCTGTTATAAAACCCCTTCTTTCATTAAGCAAGGCCAGGCCTATGTCACTCTCCTTTTAGGTATCGAAAATATACTTACATTATTACTATGTGCGCACTTCGAAGTGGAAAATTCAGTAACATGAATCGTTTGTCCAGAATAATAGAAATGAAATTGGCTTGCAATGGATGATACCTAGTTATCTAAACAAAAAGGTGAAGAGTTCTGATGCGAACTTAATTAAACCATAGCGATAACCACATAAAGTAGATATTTTTTTGAATTTCTTTTCTGAGTAAGAACTCTGTGGCAAGGCTCGGTCGCCAAGGCACTACTTCAGTGACTCACCGATCCGCATGTTGATTTTGAAAAAAAAAAGGAGAATCTACTAATTTCTCCTCTTGCCGCACAGATAGTAAAAGCCAACCAAGGAAGTGGGTGAAAATTTTGAAGGCTATCTATCTACTCCTACACAAGACATACTAAAACATTTTAATTTTCTCTTCTTAATATTCAAGCTAAACTCTGAATGCGACCGATCTCTTTAAAGAGCCGTTGTGAAACTTATTAACTCCCAAGAAAAGACTGTATTTTTCAAGTATTCATTTTGTGTCGTTAGAAGTTTTGAAGATACTATTTTATGCTTTCATCGGATAAAGTTGCGGACTTTGTAGTTTTTTTCCGCTTCTTTCAAACATTCTGTTACGGTCGCGCAGTCTATTATTAAAATTTAACCATACCCGCTTGCAAATAGTTTAACCTGACTAAGCTTAAAGAATTTCGCTCGTCCTGCCCATTTGTTTAGACTTATATCATAAACGAATGAGTTTCGTTTGATGTATTTTCGATACGTATAAAGATTCCCTAGCAAAACCGATCACTAGAGAAATTGTTCAGTACTCCTTATCCCTACCACTACATTTCAAAACACCCATTGAGTTCTACTTTGAAGCTGTCTCACATTTTCACAAATTGGCAATTTTACGGTTTGGTGTTAAGCGTAAGCATTAGCAAAAATGGCCACTTTTGGCTAATATGCATAGAAAAGCTTCACGTTCCAAATTAAAACTGAAAACAGTCGTTTATAAAATAGTTTGCAGGGATATTTATGGCTTAATCGAGACAAAATTTTAAATGATATTTTTGTTTCCTATCAAATGATTTATTTCGAATGGGGACAGCACTAGTCCCCGAAAATTTAATGTCTCCCCTTAAATACAGCCGTACTGAGACCTGAAATATGTTTATCTACAAAATAAAATACTCATCGTATTTGGCATTACTTACTTACAGGATATAAAATACCTAGTGTCTCTTCTAAACAAAACAGAATAATGTACAAACTCTACCCAACTTTGGAGGGAGTTAGCCACAGCCAATTTAAGTCCTTAGTTTTCAAGACTAAACTCATGAATAAACACAAAATATAGCTCTTACGTGGCTTTTCAAGCTTGCTGGTCGCCTTACAAGTTAGTTTAACAAAGCAATTTAGTTCGTCGCTTCTATTACGGACTTTAATAGTATTAGCAGCACTTAAAATACCGAAAACAAAGATATGCAGATGTAGCACACCGTTCTACTTAAACTCTCAGACCAAATAATAAAACTTAATCCTGCCAAAATAGTACATACATACATACATTAGGTCTTGTGGCTCTAAGCAGACAGAGCCCAGGTTTGACGGACTTCCAGGCCACTTATAAAGTGATGATATCCAAAAATTTGGAAAAAGAAATCAAAATGGCGATTGGTAGCTAGCCGCATTGCCTATTACCATGATTTCTACTTTCGCCGATTCCCTCGATCGCGGGAAGAGATGCAGCTGATACGTTCTACGAATTTTTTTTCTTCCAGACCAACTTGAAAGAAAATCAAAACAAGACTCGCTTAAGAAGCGTTCTACTTTTGCTCAGTGCAGCTTCTATATCATTTATGAGTGTTTATTATTAAGAGCGGCCTTCCCGTCTTACTTTTCATACAAATGCTTGTAGGTGATTATGGCGTTGTGTCTGATCTATCTTGAAAACTTTGGTACTTACAAGTATCTTGTGCATTCTGTCTAGGTTTCTATATCATATTTCGATACAAACCTCGCAAATGTAATGAAAATTTAGAAAACAAAACATTTATTGTAATGCTTACTGATAAACACGTATCACCTGGAACAAGTTTTGTGAAATTTTCACACCCTATAAATAGTTAATATTCGTTCAATGGATAGTTAATAATAATACTAATTTCATGTAATAGAAAGCAGCCCGTGCCCTTAGGCGCTATCTCTTTCCTTTTGGTTTTTTTTTAGCATTGCCCTGGATGAAACAACAAGCTTTTCAAACTATGCTCGCGTTGACGACAGAGCGGTAGGGAAGGGCCGCCTATGTAAATGTAAAAAGGCGTGTATTATGTAAATTAAAAGTCACCTTAACTACCTATTATATACTAATATCTTGATATTTAAGTCACAAATAAAGGTTCTGATCTGTACAATCGCTAGTTTGTTATATTAGATACAAGCTATTTGAAGCCGGGAGGAGCTTAGCACTGCATAATGTTTGGCCAAATGATGCGAGAAAGCGAAGGCTTAACGATTTCGCACATTTCGAATGGGAAAAGCGGAAAAGTTCTTTTCACGATTTTATGCAAATTAGTGATAAATCCCAAATGATACTTTGATGATATTATGCAGTATATTTTTGTCATCATCATAATCAGCTATTTCTAGTCCAATATTGGAGAAAGGCCTCTTCCAATTACTCTCCATTTATGTTTTTTCTTTGATATACTTCTCCACAACTTGCCAGCTATTTTGTAATAGCGTGTTCCCAAAGAGTTGAAGACCGGGTTTTAATATCCGCTTCGTGGTCGACAGTTAGATATTCTATTGCTTCATAGATTTTCCGTCGATATTTTTATACCAGTGCGTAAACTCCATGGTATAAAATTAATGCTTCAAGATATGGCGAGATAAGATAATTTTTCAAAACTAAAAACTGACTTCACCCCGGAACTATACAACCGATTTTGATAAAAAATTCTACGGGACCGCCTGACAAGTAAATATAACTTTAAAAAAAAAGAATTATACAAATCGTTCCAGGCGTCTACGAAAAATCGGTGAACATACTCGTACATAAAAAAAGATCGCGACGATTTATAAATTCCTCCTTTTTGGAAGTGGGTTAAAATGAAATGGACCTCCCATACAAAATTTTATTAGCTCACCGCGATTTTGTATGGGATAAAGATTTTGTTTACATATAGATGCATTTGTTTTTAAAAGTTTTTGTAATCAGTATCTAAGTAATTCGCTGTCAAAATTGGCAAGTACAGGATGTTACAATAACCCGCAAATAATAATGTCTTTTATTTATTCGTTTTGAATCTTTTATAAGTAAAAAATATAGATGGAGTTTTGATTTTCACATAATAAAAATCAACAATCAAGTAATCGTTGAGAAAAGAAAATACGCTTTTTTTGGAACGAAGTTCCTTACGGCAGGCTTGGAGGAGATAGGGATTTTGCTGCGCGACCGAACTGAAAAAAATGTGATAGTAAAACCGTAAGGATGACCTCGTTAAATAAAACCGCTAAATGAGACGTGCGCAGGCGCGACAGTCGTATACACAAGAACTTTTGAACTTCGTTCCTACCTGGTTCTGTCCCACGACACCACATTTCTTTATTTTGAAGGAGTTGTGTTGAGACTTTTGCCCAACAGTGGGACGGTACAGGTTAACTCATTTTTTACAAACAAAATAAATATATAAGTAGATAGAATTTTTATTTTGCCTGCATATAAACGAGTAATCAGATAATTAGATGTTAAAAATCTTTCAAAAACAATTTCTTTTACTGGTAATAAAACAGAAGGATAACAAAATTACAGTTTAAAAAAAGTTTTTTTTTTCTTTTAGTGTTTAACTTGGGTATTTTCCTGTGTCAAAAATAAATTACTTTGTACTATTAAGAAAATTAATCGTCGCAAAATAATGTCACTTCTCTTTGAACATACCCATTTTAACGTGACTTTAGACACATATTAATAAATAGTTACTACGTAACAGATACATCACTCCCATACAAAAGCGAAAATACCTACGCTATAATAGCCTACAAGATCTTAGTAATAATACCTGCTGCTCAGAACGAGAAGAAATGTACCATAATTACGCGTACAAAGAGTCGAGACTGCGTTGCCCGCCGTGCGAGTCACGTTACAACGCGTCATCGTAAGAATGCGCTAGGGTTATCCTATGATGATTATTGTAACAAATGTTGCGAAAAAAACGACAAATTTTTATTTATTTTTGACTTTGACACCTATTGCACTGCACAATAATTACGTGGTTTCGACATTTCGAAGCGCGGGAAACGTGCGGTGCAGGGCGGTGCGAGTGCTTAGGCGGGCGTTTGGCGGTTTGGCGGCCCTTGTCGGTTGTATCGTCGATGATACGCCGAGCGGTAGGCATATAGCGCGTGGCCTTGAGCGAGTGATGTAGGCCTGCTTTAGATTTATTATTGTAGAAAAACTGATAATAAGAGTGATATTTGACTCCGAGAAACTATGACGTCATCTGCTTGTATTGCATACAAATCCCATAGAAAATGTTTGTTTTGAGGTTTAGAAAAAAGTATCTGATATGACTTGTTGGAAAATAGCGGATTCAAGAATAACATTCAATATCTTTTGTTGCAGGTGAAACCCCAGCTGCCATGCAGCACGGCAACAACTCTTCAGCTTTCATACAAAAAATAAATACGGCAATACAAATTCTTGTTACAATTATATCGTGTATACTCGCCCTAAGTCAGGTTAACACAGAATTTGGATAACCTCTTATTGTTATACCTTAACATTCTTGTGCATAGTCTTTCAGATAGTAGCACTTTTAGGTTAAGATTGGTATTAAAAAATTATGTTTACTTACTTTATTAGGAGGAAAGAAAAAACATTAAATTTACCAGCTGTTCCTTCCCGCGCAGATCGTTAAAACCGATAGAGGAGATGGACGAATGATTTGAATCATTCATATTAATAATCATATATATTATTTCATATATAATTTATATTTTGATTACTTTCACGCTAAACGTGGCCTTTGTGTCTTACGGCCCTGGGCTATGTCTACCCCGTTGGAGATAAATGAATGATAATGAATCTGTATCTATGAAAACTATTAACTGGCCCATAGTGGCCCGAAGCCAAAACTTTAACGAGGCATTTCACATTTGGTTGGCTGTCTCGCTCGCACAATCAAACATTTTTAAAGATCGTATTAAAAAATGTGTCTCATTTGTAAGAAAGTGTTTCATTAACATTCAATATAATTATATTGTGGATATTTTAGACATGTTTGTATATTGTGTAAACATTGACTACATCGAAAATTAGGGTCATCAAAATTTTAAATTTTTGATGACCTAATACTCGATACACATACACATAAATAATAAAAAAACATACTAAAATATCTAGCATATAATTATATTGAAAGTTAATGAAACACTTTTCTACAAATTAGTCACATTTTTTAATAATCTTTAAAAATGTTTGATTGTGCGAGCGAGACAGCCAACCAAATGTGAAGTGCCTCTTAATAGGAAGAATAGGGTGCCGTTTACGGGACTGCGCGGATTAAAGGATATTCATTGCTATTCTGAGAGGCAACGCAGCTAGTGTAATGGGTATCTTTGAACCAGGGATAATGCGGGACGACATTTTTGGGTAATAGTTTGATTTTTATGTAGGACTTAATGTTTTATACTGTGTGACTGAAAGAATATGCTCTTTCTGCCTCGTTATAGGGATATAGACTGCCGTATGCAGGATATATATGTTTCTATCTATCTTGTAGTACGAACAGCAACTACAAATCCATGATTGTTAGAGCCTACAACTATTCTTGATGATCTTTTGAACACCGTTGTAGAGTATATTATGCAATTAATGAATAAAGGACGGATTTACATCGAGGGTCATAGATGAATCACGAGCAAGTGAAGGATTCTAACGACTTACCGAAGGGAGTGATTCATGATGATTGAATCACGAGCGTAGCGAGTGATTCAAGTATTAGAATCATGAGCGACGCCAGTGATTCATATGAATCAGTTTTATTGAAAAGTTGCCTACTAAACTGTATATCATGATTTCGAAAAAAAGATAGATTAAAGCAAAAATAAAAATTTTAGGAAGAAAAAGGAAGGTTAAATCAATTGAAATGCACATTGAAATTGGAACAATTTCTAAAATTAAGAGTAATTGTTTTAAACTCAAACACCAAAATAGTGCTTTTTATTCACTAAATGGTATAAAAGAATATATTTTGTTTTTTTCATAACTTATTATTTAAAAAATGGTTAACGAAGAGAAAACTAAAAACTGAAAAATGTGTCTCAACGAACAAAATGACAAATTGATGCTTAATTGAAATGATAAAATTGGTTACTATTGCAATAATATGAATTGAAATTTATAATAAACCCAATAATTAATACCTAATAACTGCAAAATGTTGATCACCATTCTGTAACGATATTATAAAATTTCGTTTCGAAAATATATCTAATGTAATTTATTTTATAAATTGTCAGTACATAATATATTTTGATTATTGCAATGCATAATTATAAATAAAAACTTCAGGTAAATACTATTAAATCATTGCTATATCATTAAAAAGATATTAAAGAGAACCTTATCTTTAATATCAAATGGACTGGACAGTCAAATTTGAGTTTCTTTTATGTTGTAAACTTGTTTGCGTTTGTAAGTTACATTTTAGAAGAAAATAATTCACCCTGTATATTTCTGTAAAGTATAGGTTAGTTTTCTGTACAATATGTAACAAAAATCCTATCCGATCCTTGTAGGACCAACTTAGACCGTCAATATGAACAACTTTTCCTACCACTTGACACACGACTAATGCTTGAAACTCGAAAAAAAAATCGACATTTTCATACGAACGTGTTCGGCTGGCCCGGCAATTCGTATGAAAATGACGATTTCTTTTTCGAGTTTCAAGCATTAGTCCCATAGAAAACGTTGTTCATATTGACGGTTTGAGTTGCCCCGTCAAGGATTGGACAGGGTTTTTGTTACATATTGTATAAATATAAGTTTTTCTGTGTAAACTACTGTTACTTTTAATTTTACCTAGATGATATACCGATCTTCAGCTAAAAGTGCTCAATATTTTTCAAAGTTGAATTTTGTCATGATTGAAAAAAATACATAAAAAGTATACCAAGTGAGTACAATAACGTTACCTGTAAATACATTGTGACATAATTTAGTTATAAGTATATAAGGAATGTAATTATCTGTCGTTTGGTTTTAAGAATAAATAACATTTTGAATTTAACGTGCCAAGTTTGTTTGTTTTATTTTGCTTACCAGCGATTTTTCTCTTTACAGCCTATTACTGTCCAGTGCTGGACTTAAGACCTCTTCCAGTAAAAAAAGGATTTGCCCATAACCCTTTACCTATCCCTATAAATAAAACAATAGATAAACAATGGACCTGGGAGGAATTCCCAGTAACAGGTAAGGGGATAATCACCACGCTAAGCAAACGCGTTGGTATTTCAGGGTTTCGTACCCAAAGGGTGAAAACGGGACCCTATTCCGTCCGTCCGTCTGTCTGTCTGTCACCAGGCTGTATCTCATGAACCGTGATAGCTAGATAGTTGAAATTTTTACAGATGATGTATTTGTGTTGCCGCTATAACAACAAATATAACAGAATAAAATAAATATTTAAAAGTGGGCTCCCATACAACAAACATGATTTTTATAGATAATAGTATGGACACCTCGCGCGCTAGTCCGACTCGCACCTGACCCGTTTTTTTTTTTGTGTGTGTTAGTAGTGGCCTGGCTTATACTGGTGCCAAATGTTTCAAGTAGCTTAAGGCGCCTCAAGGGTTTGGACACATAGCAGCACGGAAACTAGAAAGAGACGGAATTCCGCGGAAACGAGGGTTTCGCGGTATTCCGTCTCTCTCTATTGCTCTAGCAAATAACGGTTCTGAGCTACAAAAAATTAAAGCAGCATAAGAAAGTGCTGTTTTGCGATGCTAGATGTGTAACCTAAAGACATCTAATATAGCTTGACGACTGACATATTTTGTTGACCGCTGGGACCAACGGCTTTAACGTGCCTTCCAAAGCATGGAGGAGCTCGATAATTTTTATGCTACTTGTAGTCATCTACAAAAATGCGGTGTACGAAAGCGCTAGTAATCCGCACACCCGCCGGGCCACCGAGCTCCTTAAACGCGTTGGTGACGGACATATAGTTTTGTTTGTAGAAGTGTAGGCATAAATGATACTCTGCTTCTATGAAGTACTATACCTGTGCTCATACCTTAGTTCCTTTAATCTTCTTTTACAACACCTTTTGAAAAGAATACCGACGTTTCTCAAACACGGAAGCTGTATTTCTATCTTAACTGTAATCTAAGCGGAAATCTGTCTTCAAACGGTAAATATGAATATACTTTACACGTAACGTAAATTATACTTATTGACGTGTTAAAGTGCCTGTGAAGGTCTAATAACTGAATAATAATTTGAACCTTTGTAAAAAATTTACATTAAGCATAACATGACATAATATATATATTTATTCTAATATTTTTAACTGATAAATAGGAGAGCTATACTCTTATGACAAGCGACATGCCAAAATTATTATTTTTTTCTTTTTTTTCTCCTCAAAATCAGACACGCTTAGTTGTATTTCTAACTTTTTATCTTTTGAATAAAAATATGTCTTAATTCACAACGCGAAATATTTACTTGCGTAAAATAGTGCTTGAGAAAACCAACGAGCTATTATTTACAGAAAACCTTGGTATAAACGCCCACCAACTCGCTAAAGGGTTAAAAATAAGATAGGTTGTTAATTTCTCAACTGAAACTTCTTAGAATTTATTTTTCCGTAACCTGTACAGAAAAGGTCTATTAAATTACTTGTTATTTTTATGCCCTGTAGCAGGAAATTTCATGTCCAAACAAAAACAATCTGGCTACTTAATTCTGGCAATAAAACTCCCAAGAAATAAACAAAGCAAAAGTTTATACCTTACTTTGTCCAGACGAAAATTATTGTTTCCTTAAGTGTTTTCGTCTTAGAGATTGTTGTGAAGAATTTTCTCTGAAAGTAATAAACTGTAATATAAGTTTTTCTTTGATATCTAAATTTTTAGCAGTTATTTTCTTAGATGAATTTGAGACTTTACTACAAATTTTGTTTTATCTTTTTATAGATAAGACAGTAGATTGATACCGCTCTTGGCCTGGTATAGGGGCATTCAGGCCTTTACATACAAACGTATACGACCTCTTTCCTCTAGGCATAGAGACTTTCTAACGGGAACCCAACACTTTATCGCAATTCACCTCATCAATTTTCTTCCTCATAAAACTATTGGCAGATTTTTTGACGACTTCCGTGGCGTAGTGGTCACCATGCTAGTCCACCACCCAGAAGTCCCGGATTTGATCCCCGGTCAGGGCAAGTTGGAAAATTTCCTTTTTCAAATTGTCCTGGGTCTTGAATGTTTATCTATATATGTAGAAGTTATAAAATATAGTATCGTTGAGTTAGTATCCCATAACACAAGTCTCGAACTTACTTTGGGGCTAGCTTAATCAGTGTTATTTGTCCCTATATATTTATTTATTTATCTATACATATGAAAAAACAAGAAAAAGAAATGTGTCTGTCCATTGAAAATATTTCCAAAAACAAAAATATTTGGGGCGATGGAGCTAAAGTAAGAGAGTAATGTAACATCAAAGTTTTGTAACCCATAATTTTGTTTCCACGTAAGTTTCAGTTTGCAAAATAGTTGAAGCATTTGAAACGAGTGCTAGGTTGTTTGTTGGTTTTCGTGTATGTAAGTGGCCAACACTGGTGTCAGATGTTTCAAGCTGCCTAAAGGCATCTGACATAGCTTGACGAATGCCATACAATGATGACAGTCGGGACCAACGGCTGTGCCTTCCGAAGCACGGAGGAGCTCGAGAAAGGGGTTGTTCCATAATGGGCCAGGTCATTGTACACCAGCGCAAAAAATACTTTAAAATTGTAGGAATGTAATGAGGCTTACATTTTATTTTTATTCGTTGTAATCTTAGAGTAACTTTAACTTCAAAATCGAGTGTAATATTACATAATGGCGACATTGTCATGGCGGCTACCTTTCGGTGCATTCAAAACTTGTGGCACCATTTCTTAGCACTTTCTGAAGCGCCATTTTTGAAACGCGTAGACACCTAAACAAATGGGTTTTCCATACAAAAAACAGTTCTTTTAGTGATTCCGCGTTTCAAAAATGGCACCATTGAACGTCAGTGTGTAATGTCACATTTAGTAACTGTCAATGTCATACAACGATTAACAAAAAACCATAACGTCATCGATCGACCGGCGGACGATCATTCTTGCAGAAGTGCCATTTTTCAATCGCGGAATCACCTAAACGAATGGTTTTTCCATACAAAAAACCGTGCGTTTAGTGACTTCGCGTTTGAAAAATCGCACCACAGGATATATTCTGTCTAATTTGTGAAAATATCATTCATATGTTAATGCCAATCAAACTTCAAAGTCACTTTGGCGAGCGCGAAGTTGATAATGTTATTATAATCTCAATTACGGCATTTCAAACTAAAACTACATTAAAAATAAAATGGAATGGATTTTTTGGAAATTATCGATAACACATTGCTTAAAATAAATAACTACAAATTTTAGGTAGGTGTACCATGACCTCGCCCAGCTACCATACATTTCTGCAACGACCCCTTTTTGTGCCACTTGTGGTCACCCATCCAAGTGCGACTAAGCCCAGTGCCGCTTAACTTGCGAAAGCGCAAGTAATGCGCACTCCCGCCGGGCCACCGAGCTCCTCAATCTAGGTAAGTTCTATCCATTTTACTAGGTTAGGGCAAACCTAGGGCTTAGTTAAATGTTGAAACATGTTTTTTTTTTTGAACAGTTTTATCAATGACTTAATATTTTATATGAAATGTTACTTCGATATACCGTTTTTCTGGTAACGAAAACCATTTAACATATTTTTTTATGAAATTTCGTTCGATAATATGAAACTGCGATAATCAACTATTCGATTTATTAAGAAAAATTTATGTAATGAGTAATGTTATTTTTTTATTATTATTAATTAATAAATAAATATATAAGCACCAATTACACTAACTGTGCTAGCCCAAAGTAAGGTCAAGACTTGTGTTATGGGATACTAACTCAACAATACTATATTTTATAAAAAATACATATATAAATAAACACCCAAAGCAATTTGAAAAAGGCCATTTTCCTATTTGCCCTGACCGGGGATCGAACCCGAAACCCGGAACGTTCATAAACACCTAACATCAATTTATATATTCAAGAAAAGTCGGCCTAAGACCACGTTCGGTGCAACTCGGACGAAACTTCATAAATAAAAACGGTATATTTTGCGTTAATTTCCGCATGCATTAATTGAGCAAGAATATACTGCTACTCATCATAAAACAAATTTCTTTCAGTAAACCCCTTACCTTTCTGACTTACATGGACATTTGATAAACCTACTTTAGCAAGAAGAATTACTGTCTGTGCCTAGTTCTCGAGTACTTGCTAAGACTTATCCGGTTTAGATGAAAACATTCCCTAAGGGATCAAACTTGAACTAGGTCAGTTGAAACGGAACGCGCTGAAATTGTATTTGAAGGAAGATTTTATAATATATATTACTAAGAACTGATGTAGAAATAAGGTTATGTTCTTATCGGCGGCTAATCAACGGTACTTTTAAGTAACTTATTTGGTTGCTTTGGAAAAGGACAACCTCAAGAACACAATAGACGCATTTTGTTTTGTTTCTGGTGTAAAAGGCCAACACTGGTGTCAGACTTTTAAAGCTTCTTAAAGGAATCTGGCATAGGATGAAGACTGCCATACAATGATGACAACCGGGACCAACGGCTTATACGTGCCTTCCGAAGCACTGAAGAGTTCGAGAAAAGAGAAATTGACGAATATAATTTAAAAAAATTATGCTACTTGTGGTACCTATCCATGGCACTAAGGAATAGTATGAAAAATATTTTAAGGCCGTAGGTTATATTATTAAAAAATATTGCAAACGTATTTTATTGTTTCGCATAACGTCACGGCTACGTACGATTTTTACATAGAGGTAATGTCACAAATCCCCACTCCGGAACTTTGATGCTTCGTATCTTTGTGAATTTTTACTTTTTTGGCAAACTGAAAAATATGGGTCAATTATTTTTGTATAATCAAAAAGACCGACTAAAATCTCCTCTGATTTTAACGATTTTTAAACAATGAAGTAAATAATATTATAGTATACATTTACTATTATTTTGGTTTACAATTGGAACAGGCTGCCTGAAAAAGTAGTGTCTGCCACATCTATAAACTGAATTAAAAATAAACTGGACAATTGGCTACGCACAAATAAAGTGACTCTTAAAAAAATATAGTGGACAATTTAATATTTTGTGAATAGGCATGTAAAGTGATTGATAAAAAAAATCAACAATAGGTACCTGAAATAAACACATAAGCTTTAAGCTGCTCGTCTATAACTCAATCACAGGTATGGAACTTCATAGCAGCGAAGTATCTATAATTTCTACCTACTACTACTGCAGACGAAACTATACATCCGTACATACGTCAATATGTGTGTGTCACACTTGACAAAGCGAGAACAAGGGAGAGATGCGGGGACTGGCTACGGAGACGCATATTGCGCGGGAACTTAGGAGTTTCCATTCTACAATAATTATGTAACAAAAACCCTATCCGATCCTTGTAGGAGCAACTCAGACCGTCAATTGGACAACTTTTCCTATGTGACCAATGCTTGAAACTCGAAGAAAATATCGTAATTTCATACAAATTGCCGGGCCGACCGAACACATTTGTATGAAAATGTCGATTTTTAGGAAAAGTTGTTCATATTGACGACGGTCTGAGTTGCTCCTACAAGGATCGGACGGGGTTTTTGTTACATATTGTATATTTAATACTTACATTAATTCATTGACTCAATAAATCAAATAAATAAATAAATATATAAGGACAAACGAGACTTGTGTTATGGGATACTAATCCGACGATACTGTATTATATAACAAATACTTATATAAATAAACATCCAAGACCCAGGACAAATTGAAAAAGGCCGTTTTCCAACTTGCCCTGACCGGGGATCGAACCCGGAACCTGTTGATTCCGGGTTCGACTCCGTGACGTAGTGGTAGTCGTCACCATGCTAGTCCTGGGTGGTGGACTAGCATGGTGACCACTACCACTACGCCACGGAAGTCGTCCAGTACACCAGTCGCGGAACTAGTTATTCCAACGGAGGTTAAGTGGAATTGATATCTGTAGCGCCATCTAATATTTGCCATGCAAATTAAAAATCCGCGACTTGCAATCTTTAAACCTCAATAACTTTAAACGGCTGAACCGATGTTCATCAAACATAGACAAGAAAAATCCTTGACTTTCAAGCTTTAACCTCCAATAACTTAAAACCGGTGAACCGATTTCTACCATAGACAAGAACCACCGCAAGGGGACTTTTAAGAAAAACAGGCATCGAAATCGGTCCATCCGTTCGAGAGCTACGATGCCACAGACAGAAAGACATTAGCATCAAACTTATAACACCCCTCTTTTTTGTCGCGGGTTAAAAATGCTAATATTAGTACCTAAGGACTAAGGGTAGACCCTCGTTCCCGTTTAAAGCACTTTTCTATCCCCGTAATCTAATTTAGTTGTCTACAACTTAATTGTACACAAAAAGGCCCGAGAATTTTGCTATTCTAAGTACGTCGGATTTTATTAACTTACAACAGGGAAATTTATTTCAAAACGTAATTTAACCAAAGTTAATTTTGTTGCGCATTTTACAAAGGAAAAATGAGGCTGGCTTTTTAAATCTAAAAAAAATATATTTATGTAACGAACTGTGATGTGAGGTTTTGGAGATAGGATGAGGTAAATATTAGGTGTTTTTTTATTGATTGAAAAAATCCTTTATATCTCGAAATCCCCATTTTTAGGAGACTTTTGTCCACAGATGTGGGGTACTCTAAGCAAAGAAAATATAAAAACGCCGGCCAAGAATGTGTCGGGCCACGCGCAGTGTAAAGTTTCGTTCTCGACTTTGAGTTCACGGGACTAAAAATGTTTGAAAAATTAATTTTCATTTTATTGATTAGATCTAATTTAAGGATCTAGTAAATCAATAATAATAAACATAGGTACAATAGTCAGCAATCATGATTATGGCAGGTGACGTTTCTATTGCAATATCCCAGCATCATTCCATCCCAATCTCATTCCATAACCCATAGACCTTTCCCTTTTTCTTTCTTGCAACAGATCTTTCTCCTGCCGAAACTTATTCAAGGGTACACCTTTCATAGGTATATTCAGGAATGGGTTTTGGCGGGAGCGCCACATAACATCAACTTCTCCAAAGGGCCTCTACTTGCCAAAGAACCGGGGTAAAGAGACCCGTAATTCTAAAAGGAGATACATAACATGGGTACTAGGCAATGATTGTTTAAAAAATATGGGACACCGATGGAAGCAGAGTGACGTCAGCACAGGTATGGCGCTTCGTAGAAGCGGATTATCATTAATGCCTACTACTACTTAAACGAAACTAAAGGAGTTTCTCCACCTAACACATACTTGACAACGCGAGAACGATTTACCGTTGAGATAGAAATACCGCTTTTGTGTTAGAGAAACGTCGCGTCCTATTCTCTCCCAAAGGTATCGTTAAAGAACACTAAAGGAACTAAGATGTAGGCACAGATATTAGAAGCAGATTATTATGTATGCCTTCACTTCTACAAATGAAACTATACATCCGTACACACGGCAATGTGTGTGTGTTCGCCCGCGGCCGCCCGCTCTACACCCTGGACAAGGCGAGAACGGGGCAAAGGGGACGGAGAACGGTGACACATATTGCGCGGGACCCTAGGCGTTTCTTTTTGTAATACTTATATTAATTAGTGTCGTCAGATCCAATCGATCTGTTGTCAAATGTATGCAATAACAGCAGCTTGTCGGACCTGACCAGACCTGACAACACAGTACTGCTTTTTTTTATTGCTTTTTTTTTCTTTGAAGTGACATTACTTAGGTTGCCTCGGACGCCATTTCCTACTTCACCGGACTAGGTTTGAGGAGCGAGCCAGAGGCCCGGCTTCCTATATTTATAAACTACTAGCAGCAGCAGAAAGGGCTCCCAAGGGGGAAACCTCGGCTTCGGCAAATTTTGGGGTGCTGCAACACCCATGTCTTGCCGGAAGGGCTGAAGCTACGGTGCCAGAAGGGCCTATTGGGGCCTAGGATGCAAATCGTCCAAGTACGCCGGGCGGTACCTAGTAAATGAGCTTTAGTTCCTACGCCTACGTATTCGATTATAACGAATGCGGGGGGTCGGACCGCGAGGTTATCACAGTGCTGCCATCTGACCCGTATTTATTGAAAATTGGTTACTAAATTACTAAAATTGCCGTTTTGGAATATTGGAGAGAGATATTAAGTAAAATATTGTAAAAATCAGACAACTAAGTGAAATTAAGTGAAACAACAAATCAAAGTCGTTAGCACATCCCTTACTCCTATATTATTAAAGAAAATAGGGCAGTAAAAATAAATGAAGAAACAACCCCTGAAGCACAAAATCAACGGTAACCATTATCCTTTTTTATCCGTTTCCTAAACGATACTAGACTGCCATAACATAATAGAATGGTTCGCGCCTGACCAACTGTTATTTAGCTAATATAGGTAATTTATTTTATTACTTCGAAAACTAATTTATGGCTAAAGACCTCGATACACGTTTATGGCCATCGGAGTGAAATGTTGAAACTTTTTACGATAGAGTTGGTTTTATTGCGGAAACGTAAAGGCAGTAACTGACTCGGAGCATTCACTTTACAAAATATTTGATATTATCACAATAGGTACCCATTCATTGAATTTTTTTTGCATTTTAAAAAGTTTGAAAATTGCAAATATTTGTTTTGCAGATTATATTGTTTATCAGACGATATAGGTTGCAAAACTTGTTTTTTAAGGTTTCGTACCTAAAGGATAAAAACGGGACCCTATTAATAGACTCTGCCCGTCTGTCACCAGGATTGATCTCATGAACAGTGATAGCTAGACAGTTGAAATTTTATTAACTGATGTATTTCTTATTTATATAACAAATCCTAAAAACAGAATAAAATAAATAGTTAAGTGGGGCTCCCACACAACAAACGTGATTTTTTTATGGATAATGGTACGAAACCCTTTGTGCGCGAGTCCAACTCGCGTTTGGCTGGATATTTTAGTTTGTTGCATAGCTTTGTTGTAATTATCGTATAAAAGTGTCCCTCATGTTTAAAATCTATTTATTTTACTACACGTCCGTATATTCATTCGTTTGTTCGTTCTTTCCGATCTTTGTCTTGAAATTTCAGAGCAAAGCAAAGGGCTGTGACAGATGAATAGACAGCAAGCGTGTGTACCTGTAAGGGTTCTGTTGTATTCCTTTTAAGGTGCGGACCATAAGAAAAGTATCAGCAAACGCACTCAGTTAGTTCGTACCTTAACAAGTTACACTTTGAGTTGGTTTTCTTTAAATGTAGAGCCTTGGGGTCGTAAAACTGACGATTTGTGAAAGGGTTCCTGAAGAATCAATTGTGTGTTTAACGGTTCGGACGATTTTACTATTCATAGAAATATTATTTATGGGGTTTTATGCTTTATGAGGTAAAGATTCTCTGAAAGATTTATTGAATAATCTATAAAATAAAGTACGAGCAAAGTGCTTCCTTTCACGTTTTTTTAATAACGAAACAAGGTAGAATGTACCAGCAGCTTCTTTCTCTGCACAGATGTAGAATCCAAGAGGGAATGAGCGAAAATATTATGTCAATACACGATGCTACTTGTAACATCATTATTTTATATTTTTTAATCTATCAACTTTTTCGAAATTATTATATTGTAAACGGCGGACTTAAAGCGTTGTTCTTTCTCCACCAGCTAACCGACAGGTGGTGCAGACAGATTTTGATTTCTTTGTCCATCAGACTGATATTTTTTTTATAAAAATATTATATTTAATTTAAATTATAATTTTTTATTTTTAATAAGAAATATTTTGAACAGACTTTAAAAAAGGAAGGGGTTATCAAGTCGAATGTAAGTATATTTCTTTTTGTATGTATTTTCCCCAACAACTCCAAGACGCCTGAATCAATAGGCATGACGCATGAAAAAATATTTTTAGCACATCGGTTAGATTATCAATAAATATTGTACATATATTTTTTCTTTTCTCTGAGAAACAAAAAATGATAAAGATGCAGAGCATTGAAATTCCGCGTGACGTCACGGCTACGTACGATTTTTACATAGAGCTGACGTCGCAAGCCCCCACTCCGGAACTTTGATGCTTCGTATCTTTGTGAATTTAAACTTTTTTTGGAAAACTGAAAAATATGGGTCTATTGTTTTTGGATAATCTAAAAGACGGACTTATTACAATTATACTTTTCAAACCTTGTCGTTACCTCTATTTAGATAATTCTTTGTTGTATACGTAGTTTTTTTTTAATGTAGATTAAATGTTGGGTTTTCAGTTAAATAATTTACTATTTAGTTTATTGGTCTGTATAAAATTTTAGTTCAATAAATCCTTTTCAATTTTACTATCTGAAATATCAATTGAAAAGAACTTGTTGTACTCGTATCTGCTGGAACTATTTATGAACTATTCAAGTATATTTTGAGTACGCGATACACTTTCAGCATTTTAGGTTTTTAGCTATATTTTCAGGATAAAAACCTTATTGCTTCATAATAAAGTTGAATTTTGTTTGAAAAATAGATATTTTGAATAAAAAAGTAGGCTTTTCGATTGGTTACGGTGTAATGTCGTTGTTGCGTGACAAAACGAAGGCTGTGTTTGCTTACTTTTAGGTTAACTTTACTTCTTGAGGTCATGCTCTGAAAGGACATTGTATTTGATACCACATAATTTTTAAAATCAATATGTTACCTTTTAAAAATGATTACTTTAAGAGAAAAACTGATCAAATAAAGGGGTTACATAAAAAAAACAGTCACTCTCGGAAAATGTGCCACGAACAGCTCATTTTCTCGCTTTAAACTACAAACAGTAGTTCATAAAATAGTTTGAAGGGTTATCTAGGGCTTATTCAAGACAGAATTTTAAATGATATCTCCGTTTACTTCCAAGTAATTTATTTTAAATAGGGACAGCACTGGACCCCAAAAAATAATGTATTCACTTAATAAGATAATAAACACGTTTGCACTAAAATCTTTAAAAAAATAGTCTATGTCAGACGGGATACCTAATACAAATTTTACAATATCCGCGAAGTGATTTGACTTTATACATACCTACATATTTACGCAGACTTTCAAAACTACTTTTTTGGTGCAGTCACATAAAAAATAGTAGTCATGTGAAAAAATATTAAAAACAAAAACAAAACGTTTTTAGAAATGAAGCTTTAAATAAAATGTATTAAGATAACTTTTACTTTTTTTTACCAAAGAACTATATTCAACTTCTATTTCTACGTTCGATTTTGTCCTACATGTATATCTGGTATAAATGTAAGTAATGTAATGTAATGTTTTGCCTGTAAGTGTTGTACAATGTTCCATCCTACTAAATTTTATTATTTCCTCTGGTTTTGGGTTGACTGGAAGAGATCCCATAAAGGGATAAGTCCGCCTTTGTGTTTGTTTGTTTGTATGTGTCCTTTTGTACAAAAAAGAATTTACATAACATTTACATAAATGTGTCTGATAAAACTCTGATAGATACAAAGTTTTGATTTTAATTTTTCTCAGGATTATTTCTAAACAAGTCAATTAATTAATACAGGTTATCGACTTCTTTACAAAACCCATTTCACTTCCAAGAAATATTTCTTGATTTCTCTTACCCTTACCTCTAGCCTCTAATTAATAAAATATAGACTATTTCTGCGAAGTCTTAATAATTATTTCGATTTCAAAATCCATTTGAATGCAAATTTGTCTTGGTAAGTTGTTTTCTCCTTCGCGCCCACCATCACGATAAAGGTGGCCTTTGAGTCTTGCGGCTCTAGCTTTGCCTGCTTAGACCCACAAGACCCAAAGTGCTCTGTCAGACCCGTTACGGATAAAGACGTGATAGTATGTATTAAGTTAAGTTGGTTAAATAAAGGCACCTATTAAAAGAAGTATGAACTAATTGCATTTTATTAAACAAGCGAGCTAAAGTTCTCAAAAACTAACTTATGTAGTAGAGAGTGTCCAGAAAGACCAAAGATAAATTATTAATCTAGACTAACACCACAGAATAAGTACTAGTACTCACGTACAGAAGTCTTACATAGAAAAGAATTTCAAAGAAATGTCTACTCGATGTGGATAGCACTGTGGTTAAATTTAGCTCGCGTCAGAAGTCCTCACCTCTTCGTTTAGATACCTAGACAAAACTAGACATCCATTGCAAGCCAATTTAATTCTTATTACTCTGGAAAAACGATTCACGTAACTGAGTTTTCCCCTTCGAAGTGGCTGCCGCGCGCATAGTAATAATGTAGGTATATTTTCGATACTTAAACGGGGAGTGACACAGGCCTGCTAACACTAAATTCAGTCGCTTATTTACCTATCAGTGATTATGGTTATGTATGTTATCCTGATTAATCAAGATCTTCTCAGTTAGCTTGATCGACTAATTAATAACTGTATCCGCTTTATTTTTTGATACGATCCGCTTTATTTTTTTATACGATCATATTTCTGTTTTTCGATCTAAGCTCAAGTAGCTTTCTGTTCGTTAGCGTAGATAGCAGAGAATGCTCTGCACTCTATATTCTATTCTAAAGAATTATTTTGCTGCCAAATACTTTAAAAGTAAATTTCAATATCAGTCTGTGTCCGCAGTCGAGAGCTTCGTTCTAGTCATACACTTCGATTAGAAATTCCTTTGTTTCGCTCTAATTTTATGTCTTCGTCTTTCACTCTTCAAGTTATATGATTCTGGAATGCCCTGCCAGAGGACCTTAAAACTATTTCGAACAGATATCTGTTTAAGAAAAAAGTCCGCACGCGTTTACTCTCTCATTGAATGCAACAGAAATTACTATACTGGTATTCTATAGTAATTAGACATATTTATTGTATGTATGGTAATGTATATATTGTATATATTATATATGCATATATTATATATGTATATATTATATATTTATTTATATTGTATTAATTATGTTTATGTTATAAGTATGTATTTAATATGTTGTTTGTTTTGAGCCTACTACGCTAAATTTCTATTTATCCCGTAGGATATCTGGTAGAGAATATTATTACCATTAAGACCGCCTTTTGAACCATTTATTATTGGTAAATAAAGTCTTAAATAAATAAATAAATTATTCAACCGTCTCCTATATCATCAGTAGTGTAAATCCTCTTTTTTTTACATGCATCCTTTTTAGGGTTCCATCACGAAGGGTAAAATGGGTCCCTATTACTAAGACTCCGCTGTCTGTCCGTCCGTCTGTTTGTTTGTCACCAGGTTGTATCTCATGAACTGTAATAGCTAGCCAGTTAAAATTTTCACAGATAATCTGTTGCCGCTATAACAACAACAAAAACAAAAAACAGAATAAAATAAATATTTAAGTGAGGCTTTCATACAACAAACGTTATTTTTTTATAGAAAATAGTACGGGACCCTTGGTCCCCAAGTCCGGCTCGCACTATGCCGGTTATTCTTTTTCTTCTTCAATTAATGTAATACATGCTAACTGTATACGTAAATAAAACAACCCCATTAGAGCATTTCTTGAAAGCCATAGTTATTAATTAAGTAAATGAGTTAACTTCATAAAGCTTTTAAAGGTTTACTTCAAGTTTTACCTAACTGCTCGTTTTCACGTGCTCGAAATGACTGTACCCCAAGTTAATTGGAAAAGGGTTGAATGATAATTTATTAACGGGAGTTTCCTATCAAGGTCACGACAAAATTGTCATAGACCGTAAACGATTATGTGAAGTTATGACATATTAGATACCTACCTAATATGAGTATTTTTTTCTTTTGGTGCTCCCACACTGCTGTTAGAAAATGTTTACTAACGTTTGTAAACATTTGTTAGCAAACATTTAATATCAAATGTTAAAAAATGTTTTCATGTAAGTTAACGTTAGTAAACATTTTTGAACAAAATTGTTTGCTAACATTGTATAACAAAATAAAACATTTGCTATCTTTTGTTTGTACGTGGGGCGCACTTATAGTTTCCGGAATGAATATGAAAAAATACTATTAAAGGTACAAAATTAATTTATTCTTTTTCAAAATAATCTCCCTTGGCGTCTATGCACTTTTTCATTCGATGAAACCAGTTTTGAAAACTTTTGTGCCACTCCTCTGTGGTGACCTCTGAAACGTGTTTTTCATACTCCTCGACAGCCTCTTCTGGTGATGAAAATCGTTGACCGCGTAATTGGTTCTTAATTTTTGGGAACAGAAAAAAGTCACAAGGTGCCAGGTCGGGACTGTATGCAGGATGACTCATGAGTTCTACATTTTTCGCCTTCAAAAAGTCGTTTGTCTGTCTGGCCGTGTGAGAACTAGCATTGTCGTGGTGCAGGATGATACGGCGTTTACGGTTATTTTTACGGAGTTCGTCAATAACTTCCGGCAAACAAATGGTCGTGTACCAGTCACTATTCACTGTACGACGATTCTCTAAAGCAACATTAGCCACGTGTCCAGTTTTATTAAAAAAAGAAGCAATCATCCGCTTAGATGCACTTTTTACGCGCGCCACTTTGGTTGGTTTCGGCTCATCTTGAAAGACCCATACGCTCGATTGCTGCTTTGTTTTGAGATCGTAGCAATAAATCCATGTTTCGTCACCTGTTACTATGTCCCACACCAAATTTGACGCACCTTCGTTGAATCTGGTAAGCATGGCACTGCACCAAGTGACGCGGTCCGTTTTTTGAGCCTCGGTCAAGTTGTGTGGGATCCACCGCGAGCACAGCTTTCTCACACCCAAATGTCTGTGTAGGATTAATTGTATTTGACTTATGCCTATTTCTAAAGATGCGCGAATTTCATGGTAGGTCACATGCCTGTCTGTTTCAATCATACGGCGCACAGCATCGATGTTTTTGTTGGTCACAGCGGTGGACGGCCGACCATCGCGAGATTCGTCACTGAGATTGATACGACCACGCTTGAATTCTGCAAACCAGCTATAAACAGTTGTCTTGCATGGTGCTTCATTGCCAAAAGCTGTTTCAAGCCGAGCGATGCTCTATTGAGCTGTCAAATTACACTTAAAATCGTAGAAAATCATACTACGAAAATTTTTCCGAGTTAAATCCATGTTGATGCAGACACACAATTTTTTAAATGGCGCCACAAGACAGTCACATGAAACAAACTGCATTCTACAGCCAAAGAGTTCTATTTTCAAATGTTGCAATAAATTTTTAAATATTGTTTATGTAAGTGGCCAGTTCCGGAAACTTATAGTGCGCCCTATGTAAACATTTTATACAGGTGACAGTGGGGTATGCGAAGAGTCGGGAGTTGCGTTTGGCGCATTCAATAAGAGCGCTTTTTCTCTTTTTTTAAACAAAAAACAAAAGTTATTCCAATGAGCAAATCTTTTTCCATTTTCATGTAAACGCCTCAAACCGCAAAACCAAACTGCGGGCCAATGTCAGATTTAAATGTTATAAAATGTTAGTAAACATTTTCCATCAATGTAGGAGCACTTACAACATCTATCAGTTCCTAACAAAATGTAACAATTGATAATATTTGTTAGTAAATGTTTTAGTGTTAGAAAATGTTTGTAAACATTTTGTAACGGCAGTGTGGGAGCACCATTTATTTTAAAACTCAATTTAGCCAAAAACTACAATAAGTAGACTCAATGCTAAACCATTTTGTACTTTTTATTCTTGATCAAACTAAATGTGCAGATATAAGACGAAATATAACCAAAAAAAAAAAAAACGGAAAAACATCGTTATTTTACACTTTAATTTTTATTTCTTCTTGTATTGGACGTGTTTAGTTTTTTTTTTTTCTAGAGTGGTCTCATTAGAAATCTACAAAGTTTAAAGTGCTACAAAAAATAAAAAATAATTTACAATACCAAACTGGATGTGTCTGGAATTTTTTAAATGACTAACATAAAGATATTTTTCCATTTTTTTTTTATCAATAATATTTTGTCTAATATCCGCACAATTCGTTTGATCAAGTATAAAAAATACACATTGTATATTATTATATATTTACTGGAGATTTTTTACTAGCCTTTACGAAGCAATGAATATTTTATTATCTTGCGAAATCATCTAGGTAGATGATTTCGCATGACCAGGTGGTCATGCCTACCCATAGGCTTATAAAAATAATTATTTTTCTTCTTTCTCACTAGATGGCGCTATAGGTATTTATTAAACATAAAAATCTTTTATTACTATTATTTAAATAAAATATTACTCAAATTAATTAAATGTGACTTATATGAAATGCAATTAAAATTTGCATATTCAACACTTTCTTTGTTACTTTTTTGCTAGTCGTGTATGCTGCCATCTCTGTGTGCCTACCCGCAACTCTAGTTTTGCTTACTAGCGGGACCTTCAATAGTTTATATGGCATTGGGTATCTGTTACGTTAGTAATTATATTATCTTTGACCTGACTTGTTTGTGAAAACTAACGTGAGACTCAGACATTATCAAAATGTGATACACGGGTTACTCACACAGAAAGTCAGCTACTAGCCGACATGTTTTCGACTTCATCCGGAGGTCTTCCTCAAGCCGAATGTTGCTCGAGACTCGCGCATGAAGCCGTCTCGAACCGCACTTTCTACCTGAGTACTGCCAGGCCTGTGTCACTCCCCGTTTAGGTATCGAAAATATACCTACATTATTACAATGCGCGGGGCAGCCACTTCGAAGGGAAATTTCAGTTACATGAATCGTTTGTCCAGAGAAATAAGAATGAAATTGGCTTGCAATGGATGTCTAGGTATCTAAACGAAGAGGTGAGTACTTCTGGCGTGAGCTAAATTAAACCATAGCGCCACCACATTATGTAGATATTTCTTTGAATTTTTTTTTCTAAGTAAGAGTTTCTGTACGTGATAAACTAGTACTAGTGTGTGTTTAGTTAAAAAACTTATAAGTGGTTATGCGTGTTAAGCATCTTCAGGCGTAGTCTTGAGTGAATACTAGTGACATAGAAACATCTCAAGCTCCTCGGTTTGGTTCTAGCTATCATAATTATTTTACTAACGCCTTAGTTAATTGTCTAAAGAGTTTGATCATTTCAGTACACCAGCGGTCTATCGACAGATTTTTTTTACTAACCTTTAGGTGTTATGATCAAAGGCCTCCCCTTTATTCTTCCATTTATCTCTGTTCTTCAGTACTTCCTGTCATTTAGGTAAGCATTTATCAAAATCATTTTGCCATTTAAAAATAATTTATATTTTGTCTGACGTTTCGCTTACACCATGCAAGCCGTTATCTATTGCTTCAATTCAAGAATGGTATATTATTACAGAAAAAGTTGCACCATGTAAATGGGCCTTATCACTATGCTGAAGAAGAAGAAGCTTTTGTCCAATAATTGGACACAATCTCGCAAATGACTGACGGCTAACGTAGAGCCGTAGTCACCAATTACATCGATTAATTTGACGGTGACGCTTTTATTTGGGAAAAACAATGGCTCGACCCGACAGAGACAAATTAAAGTTTGTAAGACGCTAACTGCCGAGGGAGGGCTCTGATTGAGTTAGTTACGCAAGTATACTGTCTATTATAGGATAGGATGGAAAAGTCTGACGGCCAATTAGGGCGTACGTGTGTTAAATAAATGTAAATTTATACGGACAAATCACACAGAGTGAGTTACCCCCAAAGTAAGTGCGAGATTTGTGTTAAGGGACACTAACTCAAAGGTACTAATTTTATAACAAATTTACAATATTATGTAACAAAAACCCTGTCAGATCCTTAAAGAAGCAACTCAGACCGTCAATATGAAAAACTTTATCTATGGGACCAATGCTTCAAACTCTAAAAAAAATCGATATTTTCATACAGAAGTGTTCGGCCAGCCCGACAATTTATGTGAAAATGTCGGTTTTTTCCTTTGAGTTTCAAGCATTGCTCCCATAGGAAAAGTTGTTCATATTGACGGGCTGAGTTGCCATAATCTTAGATATAAACATTTCATCAGTAATTTAAATAACAATAATTCAGTACTCACTGTTCTATTAAACGAACACCTCTACGGTTGGCAACTAATGGCCGACTTTTTTTTGGAATGACATACATAGTTTGCCTCGGATGGCATTTCCTACTTCACCGGACAAGGGCCGACTTTTGTTTGCGCGTGGCATTTCATAGTCAAAGTTAGATTCTTTTTCCCGCCACTAGGTGGAGCAACACGCACGCACAAACAAACGTCTTTTAGTACCCATTACATTCTATTTTGTGATATTTTATTACTTTAATTAATTATATAAAAAGAAATTTCAATTAAATAACATCTTAAATTATGTAACTTCTGGTCAAAAGTCAAAACGATCACGTGTACTTTTTACGTACCTACGTAACACTTTGTACGTAAACAAGTGACTCATAACAAAACAATTTCTGTACAGGTGATTTATAAGAATGTAATGCAGATAATATTGACAAAGTAGGATATATAGGTATGGTTAGATATTGTACGTTGACAATTATAATAATCGATAATATGTATGTCAATGCGGATACGTAAAGATCGGTAAGATGCCGAAGACCATGCTAAAAAGAAAATAAAAAACCCAAATCGTCAAACGACTTGGCTTTCGTTTAATTTGATCACCCTGACGTCAAACTTCCTTAGAAATGCGTTTGTGCGTAAAATAGGTGGAAAAAACTCCTTAGTTGAAGTTTTTTCACGATTTTTGTGATCTCTTAGGGTTAGGCACAAGCATGGCACAGCACTTTTCCTATACTGCTATCTTTTTCTGTCGCTCAGAACGGTCATTTGCTAGAGCGAGAGGAGGCGTTCCGTCGCTCTTTCTCGCTCTAGCAAATGACGGTTCTGAGCGACAAAAAAGGATAGCAGTATAAAAAAGTAATGTTCCGTGCTGACAGATGTAGCCCAACCCTTAGTCGCTACTTAGGTCATCCACAAGAAAAGATAAAGTTGAACTATACTTAGCCAGAAATTACACGGAACAGTTTAGATTAGACTTAATTAGCACATAAAAATAAGTTCAATTATTACGTAATAAGTTTATTTAAAAAATATATTTTTCTTACAATTTTTTATGGCGAGGCCTAAGGACGTCAAGTCAAATTCAGTAAGCCCAAATTCGATGGGGTTGCGCCAACTCCCATCTCCATCGTCAGATTAGCTTCTTATTATCATAATAAAATTAGATTAGCTTCATATTCCGACCTCCGTGGCGTAGTGGTCACCATGCTAGTCCGCCACCCAGAGGTCCCAGGTTCGATCCCCGGTCAGGGCAAGTTGGAAAATAGCCTTTTTCAAATTGTCCTGGGTCTTGGATGTTTATCTATATATGTATTTGTTATAAAATATAGTATCGTTGAGTTAGTATCCCATAACACAAGTCTTGAACTTACTTTGGAGCTAGCTCAATCAGTGTTATTTGCCCCTGTATATTTATTTTTTTATATTGTCATCCGACTTATACAAGTATGAAAAATTTCAGCTCAATCGAGGATAACTGGTGTAAAATTGAGTTGCAAAATTAGACCCAAACAAACATAGAAGATACATTACAAATTAAATAAAAGCTTGTAAAAAGATATAAATTTTTATTGAATTGCGTTAATTTTCATTGTAGTTACATCGAATAAACTTATTTGATCGTATTATCATTGCTCATTGGTGCCACAAGTCTCGCTTCATAGAACACGGCCGCCATTGTTAAAATACGATAAACAGAAACACAGCCGAATATTTTAAACAATATCCGGTTGTTGTTGTTCAAGTGTGTAAGTAGCCAACACTGGTGTCAGATTTTTCAGACTGCATTAAGGCATCTGTCATAGCTTGACGGCTGCTATACAATGATGATGATAGCCGGCACCAAAGGTTTATACGTACATTCCGAAGCGTGGAGGCACTTGAGATTGTTTTATGCCGCTTATGGTCACCCATCCAAGTGCGGACCACGCCCGGTGTTGCTTTACTTACGAAAGCGCTAGTAATGCGCACTCCCGCCGGGCCACCGAGTTCCTCAGCAAGATCCTGTAAAGGTTGTTTACAGTCAACAAGAAAAAAAAACGATTTTAATCAGAGTTTCATTATATTGTAAACTAGGGTTTAACTCGTGCTTTGAAAGGCACGTTTCATCGACGTCATCTTGGCATGTTCCCAGTTGTTTCCCTATTTTGATAAAATTTATATGGGACCACTTGACACGTATACCTTTTCAAACAAATAAAATATTTTCTAAATCGGTCTAGGCGTTTTCAAATAAATCGGTGAAAATCGGTAAAAAAAAAACCGAGGAATTGCAACATCCTCCTTTTTAGAAGTCGGTTAAAAATTAAAAGCTGGCTTCGGGAAAATTCTGACGGAAGAGTCCGTTAATGCAAGCACAGCAGAAAGAAACAGTACATTATTATATGGTACCTACATTAGACAAATTTTTGAACGAGATTAATCATTAGACCACATCCTAATGACAACATGCGATTTAGATATTGCGCGTTTTAGACTAGTTGCGTTTAAGACCATTTGATACTCTCTCTTTCTTCTCCTTTAATCTCCTTTAAGTCCTTTTATATGACTACACGTTATGATTCGATTCATTTAATTTTTCACTCGGGCGCTAGATTTAATTTTATGTGACATTGTAACATACTTACAATACCCGGCACATAAATTGAACAAAAATGGCGGCTGTCGACGCATTTTTAATTGGAGATAAACGTGTTAAAAGAGATTTTTTGGTTTTTCTTTAAAGCCGAAATCATTTATATCTGAAGTTCGGATAGAAATGTTATAGAAATGTGATTCAAACGGACAAACAACATACAACAACGACCACCATATTTGTTCAACTTACGTGCCGGGTATTGTACTTACATACAGTGCGTCTAATACAAGTCTCATATTATATTATTTCGCTCGGCAATTATCACTTTCCATACATTTCCGATTAATTCCGATCATTGCCGATGAAGAGTGACATCAAATTTTAAGACGCACTGCACATCCAGACATCCATAGCCAGCTGCGAAACAGATAACCCTCCTTTCGGCATCGCCGTAATCGGGTATACTTACCTTTTAAACATCTCTCTTCCAAAAAGGGCTTCACTTAACAAGATTCGTATGAAAATCGCCCGATTTGTCTGGATCCTCAAAACACCTACTGCTTTGTTTTCCCTCTAAATCGCTCGTATACCCATCACACGGTCTATTTGCGCTCAAATCGGTGCCTTATGCTTTAAGGCTGGAGCGCAAATCATAGCCGAGACAATATTAAGACATACTACGAGAACTATTGAGATGCGCTCACTAGAAAAAAGACGTCTAATAGACAGAGTTGTCCAATTCCGACAAGCATGAATAAAGACTCCCGTTGTTGGCTTCCCTATTTGTAGAGAGCGCATACGTCAAGACTAAATTTCTAGCTAGACTATCTTGTCTTTTAGTTTTACGGCCAGGTTTGTTTGAAGAAGAGCGGATCCATAGGAATTCTATCTTTACCTCTTTCTATGTATCAATAATGAAATCCCAATGGTCTTTAAAACATAGTACAGCTTTAATTGTTGATTTCGTTATTTGAGCCGATTTGTTTTATTCCTTATTCGTACAAAAAAGTAACATGATACGAAACCGAAAACATAAATAATAATTTTACTCCGCTCAAAAATAAGCAAGTTATAAGCCTTTTAAATCTGGTGGAAGGGGAAACTGTCAAATAACAGAAACAGGATGCACATACACCCGCGGGACGTCACTAAGCTGTCATTAGGTGTCACGCTTACGAAAGATATAGCGAGATGTCCTCACCACGCTTCCACTCTTATATTTTTAAATGATAATTGCTGCCTCATTTAATAATCAATTTACATTCTTTTCTCGAAAAACGGCTTCTTGTTAGTATTATTTTTGTTATTCGTAGAAAATATTGTTATTGTTTAATTGTTTATTAAAGCCTTATTTGCTTATTTTCAAATCTGCTTTATGCGGTTTGCGCAGTGTTGTAAAAACATCAGTTAAGACATAAGACAGACTTGTCTAAATAAGACAAAACAGTCGACAGTCTCGTCTTAATCTGCGCTAGCTCTAAGGCGCCCAAGATTCACTCCCGGCTCAATGGTATAAAAAATCTCAGGTAAAGTAAGCCTGGAATACCCGGCTCTTCCGTATGAGTGGAAACGAATTGTCAATAACAAGGGCTTAGGACTATAGTCCCTACTATTGTGTAAAGTCACGGAATTTCTCTCGCCTTGACGTTTAAGGAATAAATGGGAAAAGGCCTATGCGTGGGGTTTCTGTAAGGAAAAGAAAATGTTTAGATTTTAAGAGATGTTTTAAGTATTTAATCGAATGCTTTCAATATTATTATTGTTAAAATAATTAAGGTACGTTTTTTGAAAGATAAAATTAAAGTTTAAATTTATCTACTTATATTTAACTTTATCGATAGTCGCAAGTTGCAAAATGCACGACACCGATTAAAGGCAGAATTTATACGATACTGCAGTGACGTGCATTACTATTTTTGATATTTTATTATATTGATCAATGCTTACCTTATAAAATATGGAGCCGTAGGTATGATTACTTAAATTACAAGAACGGCTTCATATCGAAGACAATAGGCACATTTCTCACTTTGCCGTCATTATTAGGGTGGCAAAGGGTAAACAAATTTGTATTTGTCTGTATGAAGTGCATGCCACTGTTATACTGTGACGCTCCTTCTAGGTAAATGTAGTGTCACTGTATAATAATCTATATTAGATTACGAAATAACAACTTGGCTCAATGTAGGTAACGTTTTACCCTTCGAAAACCCCTTTTTTTCTAATAACCAGCAATACACAATTCCTAAACAAATGCGCACAACAAACCCCCGAAACAAATCTTAAAAACACAAACATTTTTAACAGCCTATTGTACTTTCTGAATTAAACCTGACCCAAGGGAAAACAGCCTTGATACATCGCAAATATTATAGGTACTCTTGAATAGGGCACTTTCCAGCCAAAAATGACTTCTTTTGTCGTCTACAACAATACATGATTTATTGTCGAACCGTCGCCGTGACCTCAAGTTGGAGCTAGACGTAAGTGAGACAAGAGCAGACTAGTCTTATTCTCTAAATAATTCCGAAATTTACTTCCTTAAGGCCCTGTATTCCAACGGCCCACTCGGATAAGGTGCGGGGTGATCTGCGAGGCACCCCGCAGACTTCTACATATCTCGTCTCACTGAGGAACGGGAGGCGGGGAATGAACGTGAAGGGACGCGGAATGTAGATTTTATCGGTTTTTTTTTTAACAGGTATACGGAGTATAATAGGCAACTCTGCGAATTTGTCTAAACATATTTAGTGGCTTTAAGCGAGCACAAGAATCAAATGTAAAATATCAGTATTTTAGTCGTAGTTTCGAAAAAATATTACAAAAAGGGGCTACTTCAGGATTTTTTTTATCGAGTAAAGTTTATTAGATCATGTAACTAACTGCAAATTTTACTAGACAAGATCCTTAACTAAAACATATCTTTTTTTCAAATTTTAAAACAAAAGTTTCGATGTCTCAGATGGTTTTAAAAATTAAAAATTTCGGCCTACCTTAACTGAAACGAATTTGATTGGCACCGCGCGGCGAGGAGCGGGTGGACGATGCTAGTTCACGATCACGTGACCAAAACTGGCGCGACCAGTTAGGTTAAAGGAATAGGACCAGGTTATAGAAAATGAACACTGTTATAGGAATATTGTGCTTGATAAATAGATCTCTCGTCTCTATTTTAGGGCAATATGGTCCGAAGCACAATTTGTCAACGCCCTCCTGCGAGGTTACGTTCCCAGTGACCCTCGCAACTCAGTATAATATGGAGAGATATCAACTGAGGTTTATTGTTATATATCTTACATAACTGCCACTCAATAATGACAAACAACATAAGACAGTAACGTAAATGTATCAATCTGCGATAGCTCCATATTTTAATAACATACGAACGCGTTTGTACGTTGACATTAACGATATGGTTATGTGTCAATTTTGCTATGGATGTATAAATTTTCAGAGTCCGAAGCACAAAGATTTGAATAAATATTTTAACTGGCAACAGGGTACTAAAAATTTTAGACCTATTCGACCGGATGAGATCGCAATTCCGTTGTTAGTAATTTTTTTCAAAAATTGACGGCTAAAAAGTGTAAACCTTTCTTTGCGCATAAAAATAAACACATTTTTTAATTACTTTGTTAAAAAAATAAACTACTCTCAGAGCGATGACACTTTCTTTCTCGAATAAAAAAAAAATTTAATGAGTTTATTTTTCAATTTATAAAAAATGTCATATAGCTGTCTTGGATCGAAATCTATAAGTATGATTTTGAGTTTCCGTAAAAATAAAATAAGAGAACACATAATCACAACGACGTCTCTATATATTTACTTCAAAAACTTTAAATAGGTCGATGCGGTTCGACACTGCAAAGCAGGTAGAACTGTTTTTGATATTAAAATGGCATAATGTTACCTCATAATGTACGCAGAAATTAATTATGGGCCATTAATTGACTGTTACGAGTTAATGATACCGTTGAGTATCCGGTTTGTTTACGTTTTCGAGTATGTTGTTCATTATTTTTATGATTTTTGCCAATATCGCGAAAGTAAGGAGTTAGACTCATTCTGTCTTATTAAAGCTCAGAATAACTTTGTAACTAGGTTGAAACCATTATCCGCTCAAATCAAGTTGACATTGACAAGTAAGATAGGGTGTGATACAAGATATCAACTTGATTTGGGCAGATAATGGTTAACCTAGTAACAAAGTTATTCTAGGCTTTATAATAAGACGGTATGAGTCTAACTCCGTACTTTTGCGGTTATTGGCATGGGCGGTTTTTATAATAAGAAGGGAATGGTCTTAAACAAAAATCGTCTATGTAGAAACTCGTTGTTATGGTTTGGCCATGTGATCACATGCAAAAAAAAGTTTAAATATGAGGATAAAAGGAAATAAGGTAAGTGTTGGCAATCAGCAGCCTAGATTCCAACCTTTTTTAACCATTTACTATAAAGCCTTTTTATACTCAAATGTAACCTTCTTAAAAAGCTAAAAACTAATAAACAGTTAGTTGTCACGTATCAGTCTTTTTATTACAGTAAGGAAAAAGAAAAGATAGATGAAATGCGTAAGGCAAGATATGGGGGTAGTAGAAATATATGTACACGGGAAATAGAGTAATTTGAAAGGAGAATACCTATGTATTCTCCTGCGCTGATTCCAGATAATAGAAGAAGATAAATTTAATGACTTTGACACAAATGTGTGTGGCAACAAGTGGAAACTCGGCGCGCTTGAATTTTGTATGCAATTCTGAATTTTGACGTCGAAGAAACGGCCGGTCGTTAGACCTCATCTACACAAATTTTGGGAATAAAGGCAAGAACAAGTCATTATTTTAAAAAAAAACTTCCTTCTTACATACCCAGTGCCACTCTCACAATAAAAACGAATCTAACGACACCTCTCAAGCTAAAATCCATTGAGCCGTTCCGGCTGCAGAGCGTGCCATACATTTGAATTTGGCGCCAAAAATCCGCCTTTTGTTTTTATTTTTATATACCCAGTGTCACTCTCACAGTAAATACAAATCTAACGACACCTCTCAAGATAAAATCCATAGAGCTGTTGAGGCTGCAGAGCGTGCCAAATAATTAAACATACATACTCTCGAAAAACATAACCCACCTTCTGGCGCAGTCGGGTAAACATATGGGTCCCTTATGTTTGAATAATCTAGTTGACAGACAAATGAAATAATATATATTTTTACCCAGCCACATCCCAATTATAGATAGAAATAAAATATTGCCCTTGTTTCTATGGCATTCTATGCATGATACCCGATGAAAAACGGTAATTGAGGCAGGAGACTGATGGATTATTTCTTATTAAATATTGATTTCATGGCGTCACACTCATTTGCGTTTTGATTGCTTTTCAAATTGAATAATAATTAATAAGCATGTTGCAGGTGCTCAATGCTTAGATCATCGTGGCCCGGGGATTTACCTCTGGTCATGTTTTTAATAGTTTTTGCAACATCTGTTGCCCTAAAGCTAACTCCACATGGCCCAACTGGCGTACCAGCATCCAGCACCACACCCCTTGATTTAAATGGAGACCGCACAGAATAATGATCCCTGAATAAATTCGTAATGTCCCCTTGGTCATTCATATTCACCGGACAGCCAGGCTTTAAATTAATTCTACTAGTGGCCTGCCAGAACTCCTGGAAGTCACCACATTTATGTTTCTGAGCGAGGGTGTCCATCTTTATTTGTTCTTGATGATTCTGATACCATTTCAACCGAGATTTGAACACCCTTCTACTTTCACACATTTTTTCATACTGAAGGAATTCAAAATCAAATTAAGAGAGTGGCTGGAGGAACAGTGTTTCTACTCCGTTGACGAATATTTTGATTATTTTAAGTATCGGTCGCAGTTCACATATTTCTGAAACTCGAATATGAAATTACGAGTAATGATTTTAGTATTGTAACATGGACATATATAATTATTAGATATATTTTACTTGTACTTAAAACAAATTTTGCATGCCAAACTCTGGTGAAAAGTGCTTGTATCTACATATATTTTAATTAAGTACCCTCGTAACCACTTTTCTAGCAAATAAACTTTGAACTTTGTTACAGCGTCTGCCGATGAGTGGTCGGACTGCCTATTGCCAAAGTTACCCCGTATGGTAAAAAATTTTTCTTTACGCAAAGAAAAGTTATAAAGAAAGGTGTCAACAGAGGCAACTCAGCGGCCCGGCCATATATCGGAGCAAAGTGTTCCACTGAAGGCATTGCGGGTATAGGGCAATGGGGTGTTTTCCCTTTTCATTTTAATGGCAAATTTGTACAAATTATTTTAAAAATAATTTTGTAATAAATTGGCAAATAAATAAAAAAAGCAGCAAACAAAGAAAAAACATCGCATCGCGGGAAAATTAAGCCTACTGCTGTATTTTACCTTAGCAGTGTGAATCGTCACGGCTCCGTTTCTGCCGCGGGGCGAGCGTTATCCAGGCGTTTTCCGGTGCCGGGAGTGGCCTTTTACACTCTCGGACCAAGCGCCAGGCACGGTCTGCCCCGTAGTAGGACGGAGACGTGACTTTTCAAAAATCCGTGCGGCATCCGCTTAGGCGGGGGGTGCGATAAAGCTTTTCGAGATGTTCGACGTGGTTCAATTTGTATAAAATCAGTACATGAATTTTATACAAATTGACATTAATTTCAAATTTGACATTTTTAATTAATAATTATGACATAGCAATGTATTCTCAGTCCACACAGCTAATTTTAATAACAGTATAATTGTAAGGTTGACGTTTTTGGAGAAAATGCTGCAGTACAGTTTGTTACCGCTTCTTCTGTACTTGCGCTTTGGAGGCGGCAGTAAACTTAGTTGTAAGTAAATGATCTGACGTCAACAACTAACTATTAAGAAATCGAAAGAAAAAAGAAATGACAATTATCAAGTGATATAAATATCCAAAGATAAATAAATGATTTTTGACTTTTTGAGTTTTTTGTGGCAACCGGTGCATGCGCCGGCTTACACGCTGAGCATATGGAAAAGCATACGGTATATATATATGCGTATATTAAATTTTAGCATATTTATCATGTTTAGTATATTATTATAATATATATTTAAAATTATATCTATTTGTAGAAAACATTAAAATTGGAAAATATAGTCCTTGATAGAAAAAAATATAGTCATAGGAGTCAGTAGGAAAAAAAACCGCCATTCTATCTCAATAACAATGTGCTTCGCTTCTGAACACTATGGTCCAGCGGTTTCTACGGCAACCGGAACGAAATCATACTGATTATATAAAACTAAATATTTGATATTTTTATATCCAGCTGCCGCACCGGGTGATCGCATAGTGCTAGTGAGGAAGGACGACGCAAACTTGCTGACACAAATTGTATCCCATAACAAACAACGTCGCCTACTGCCACCGTACGAATATCAACGTTATTCCGTCAAGTCTTTTTTTTTTTTTTGAGCATTAGTTGAGCAATTTGCTGACTTACTTGATTTATACTTAAGGAACTTTACTTACTTATAGAATAATTTGTCACGTAAAGAATTTTTGTCCTTAATCGCTAACTGGATTGGTGACCTGTGACGTTAAATATCTTGGGCCATCCGTGCTTCGGAGGCACGGTTAGCTTGGTAATTCTTGTCCTTGATCATTCTGACACCAGTGCTCTTACGCATACAAAAAAACAAACCGGACCTTAGGGCCCTGAAGTGTGGAAGCCCTTCAACTGTTTAGGGAGGTCTGATTGACGTCTCTAGGGATCCAAGAGCTGATGCGCATTTCGGCCATAGGCTAAGCCTGACCAAACAACGTGGAAATGCCGCTAGCCTCGTGGGGACCTTACCCGTTGACGGTGACCCGTGGGGACTTAAAAAAAAATATTTCTATAAAAGTCGTTCCCAAGTCGCCACGACTTGGGAACGACTTTTATAGAAATATTTTTTTTTAAGTTTATTTTGAGTATTAGTTTTAATTTATATATTACCTATAGCTTTTAGTTTAATTTAATTATTATGTGACGTTAACATTTTAGTAAATATATTTGAGAAACTAAAAAATACTGCAACTTTTGTGGCAATGAGTTGAAATCTGCTTTCGATGAATGAAATAAGTCTGTAATGTCCTAATAAGGCTTAGCTTTGATAAGCTTTCAGCGCTGAGTGACTTCGCTAGAGTTTCCCTAAACAATTTTATTTTAGTACTTTGTTACAAGGGATTTCTGCTTTCTTGAGAGACTATAAAGTTTAATCCTTTAAATGTCAACCTACTGTACAATCTTATAAGATTAAGGCAACAAGGCTAAAAAAATCATAAAAGCATTCGTATTATTAAAATGCATAAAACATACATTGAAGCGTAGTGGCTTTTAGCAGTACATCCCCAACTCGTTGAAGTGTATTGAACAAAAAGTGTTTCAGACAAAAAAGTTGCAAAAGCAACAATAAAGTATGACATTTTTGGAAAAAATGAAATGGCTGATATGTGACTTTTTTTTCAATTTCAACTTTTCTAATTACCGCTATTTCGAAAGCAAACGAAAAAACGTAATCATCTTGATTCCGACAATAATCCAATTAAATCATCCTAAAAAGCTTTAAACCGTCATAAATATGAATAACTTTTTCACAGTAACCAACCGCAGTATTTGAGGCATGCAACCAAAACAAACATGGGCACCAAAAAGCAACTCGAAACATAGTACTAATAATCCTTTGTTCAATTCAGCTTCAAACTTCAATGAAAATTGTTCTATTTAATATTTCAGTAGGTATTTGTCCTGAATCAACAATATTCTGTTCATTAGGTATAACTGTCGGATGAGGTTATTACGAAGGCTGTTTTGATCAAAAACAAATATAGTATGTTTGTTCATAATAGAGTATGGAATATTTGATTAAAGTGAGTGGTTTAATGTTAAATGAAGGCAAAAACGTTTGAAACTAATTACCTTTTTGTTTCTTTTTTGTATTACAGGTCTTTTCATTTCACCTCAGTTCTTTGGCGTGTTCAACACGTACCTGCCCTTTGGAGAAGGTGATGTAGTGTGGCGCTCCTGCCGAACACCATTATTGGATGTGATGAAAGGTGTCTTCAAATAGGTTTTGGAAGAAAAAGAAAGTTGCAAGGAAAAGAAAAGTTTTATGGATAATGGAATTAGGTTGAGATGGACTAAGGCTGGGCTAAATAAACCACGTGCTTAAATATGATTATAAAGATACAAAATATAAAAATTATATATATGGACCAATTACACTCATTGAGCTAGCCTCAAAGTAAGATACAACTCAACGATACTATATTTTAAAACAAATACAAACATTGATTTTCTGGAGGAAGAGGGACACTTTGTGATGAACTCTTTCTTCAAAAAGCCACCACACAGGAAGTGGACCTGGACCCCTAGTAAAACCGACCAGCCTCCAATCAAGAATGAGATAGACTTCTTCCTGACGACGAAGAAGCAGATATTCAATGATGTTTCCGTGATCAACAGGATTAAAACCGGCAGCGATCACCGAATTTTAAGAGACATCATGAATATCAGTCTCCGACTCGACTGATGAAGTCTACGCTCCGACCATGGCAGAGCCAGATCCAAAACCCCGAGAGCTTTCAAGACGAGCTCTCCAATCACTTCGAAAGCCTCCAGGATTGCGTTTCAGTGGACGAGTTGAACTATGGGTTTGTAGAAACTGTGCAAGCCGTGGGATCCAAGTTTTTTAGATCCAGCCCTAAAAAGAAACCTCCAAAAATCTCTGCTCAGAGGGTCATCACGAATCATCTCGCTAACAGATTTGATGCCTTCCAACCTCTCGAACAAGCCGGATTCCAAAAAGGCTAAAGTACCACGGACCACATCCATACTTTGCGGCAGGTTATAGAGAAGTCGAGGGTGTATATCCGGCCGCTGTGCTTAGGGTTCGTAGACTACAAAAAAGCCTTCGATTCGATCGAAACATGGGCCGTGCTTCAGTCTCTCCAGCGGTGCCGCATTGACTGTCGGTATATCGTGGTGTTGAAGTGTCTATATAACAAAACCACTATGTCGGTCCGAGTACAAGAGCACAGTACGAAGGATATTCCATTGAATAGAGGCGTGAGACAGGGAGATGTCATATCTCCAAAACTATTCACCGCCGCTCTGGAAGATGCCTTTAAGCTCATGGAATAGGAAGGACTGGGCATCAACATCAATGGCGAGTATATTACTCACTTTCGATTTGCCGACGATATCGTTGTCATGGCAAAATCGATGGAGGACTTAAGTACGATGCTTGAAGACCTAAATCGAGTCTCCCAACAGGTTGGCCTAAAAATGAATATTGACAAGACGAAGGTCATGTCAAATATGCACGTTGCGCTTTTACCTGTTTCTGTTGGAGCTCCACCCTCGAAGTTGTAGACCAGTATATTTACCTGGGTTGATCCAGGCAGGAAGTTCCAGCGTTCGGGAAATTACGCAGTGTTTTATCGTCTAAAATACCTCTGTGCCTCAAGACAAAAGTGTTTAATCAATGTGTGTTACCAGTGATGACTTATGGCTCTGAAACGTTGTCCCTTACTATGGGTCTCATAAGAAGGCTCAAAGTCGCTCAACGAGCTATGGAGAGGACTATGCTCGGTGTTTCTCTACGCCATCGAATCAGAAATGAGAAGATTCGTAGGAGAACGAAGGTCACCGACATAGCCAAGCGGATTAGCTTTTGAAGAGGCGCTGGATGCAGGCCGCTTCCGATCGGTCGTTTTGGAAATCTTTGGGGGAGGCCTATGTCCAGCAGTGGACTTCCTGTGGCTGATATGATGATGATTATTGTATATGGATGTAATTATTAAGTATATTCAAATTTGTAAAAATTTAAGACGAAAAATTTTTGTAAAACATGCAACATAACTCGTATAACTATATGTAATAGATATATGTAAATGCACGTTCCTCAAATTTGTTAATAAAGATATTCTATTCTAAAAATCCCGTTTGCTGTATGGGAGCCTCCCTTAAATATTTATTTTATTCTGTTTTAGTATTTCTTCTTATAGCGGCAACAGAAATACATCATCTGTAAAAATGTCAACTATCTGGCTTTTATGGTTTATAAGATACAGCCCGGTCACAAACAGACGGACAGCGGAGTCTTAGTAATAGATTCCCGTTTTTAACGTTTAAGTACGGAACCTAAAAAAGGGTATGTTCCAAGTTTATTCCTTCCTGTATGCATCAATTTAGGACCAATAAGACTAAGACAGTTTTAAAGTTATAAATCCTAATAAAAAAATAATAGCAAACAGTACAAATATTCAAACTACTAACAGTAAAACAAAACACACCCTTGTTTCGGAAAGGTACCAAACAACACATAATTTTCAAAATTAATTTGAGAACAAGTCAATCGGGGTCGTAAAGTAAATACAGATTGTATAAACAGACAAATTCGCAGCAACAATAGAAAGGTGAGGTGAGAATTACGAGGTTAGTAATTCGGAAATTGTTTCGGATTTTGCGCCTACAGGCGTAACTTTGGAAATCTGAGCAGAACTGTGAATAATGTGCTGAGTTTACAAAATCATTACAACAAGTAAGTGATATCGTTGGAATTAAGCTAAATTGGATTAAATTTTAATTCTGGACTCTTATAAAAGGTACCATGTATAAGGTTGCGGTTGCGCAAAGAACCTGGACGCATGATCGGCATAAAATTGAAAGACCGAGTTCGCTTCGTTGAGATCCGACGAAAGTTTATAACGTGCTCTCTACGGTGCGACATTCAATAAGTCTGTTGATTCGTCGGTCAATCATCCAGGAAGCACACAGGCTTTTATAGTTAAAATTCACACTCCAAACCCGGGAACATTTAGGTCGGTACAGGCAATTGGAGTAACTAATATCAATCTAGTGAAATTACAAATGCATGTTGATTTCCGCCAGGAAACACACAGGCTTTTGAAATTGAAATACACACTGGCTCGGCCCGGCCGAAACGCTCTGGGGTTGGTTTCGACTACAAAAGCCAGTGTGTTTCCGGCTGAAATAACATGCATTTGTAATCTCGTTTGATTGATATTTACTTACTTAAATAGCCGGTAGGGTTTGGCCGTCGGTCCAGCCAAAACGTTCTCGGGTTTAGAGTGCGAATTTTAACTTCAAAAGCCTGTGTGCTTCCTAGCCGAAATCAACAGTTGTAAAATATGATATCGTTGAGTTAGTATCCCATAACACAAGTCTCAAACTTACTTTGGGACTAGTTCATTCTGTATGGTTTGTCCGTACATATTTACATAGGGCGCACTATAAGTTTCCGGAACTGGCCACTTACATAAACAATATTTAAAAATTTATTGCAACATTTGAAAATAGAACTCTTTGGCTGTAGAATGCAGTTTGTTTCACCTGACTGTCTTTTGTTTTTACCTTGTGGCGCCATTTAAAAAATTGTGTGTCTGCATCAACATGGATTTAACTCGGGAAAATTTTCGTAGTATGATTTTCTACGATTTTAAGTGTAATTTGACAGCTCAACAGAGCATCGCTCGGCTTGAAACAGCTTTTGGCAATGAAGCACCATGCAAGACAACTGTTTATAGCTGGTTTGCAGAATTCAAGCGTGGTCGTATCAATCTCAGTGACGAATCTCGCGATGGTCGGCCGTCCACCGCTGTGACCAACAAAAACATCGATGCTGTGCGCCGTATGATTGAAACAGACAGGCATGTGACCTACCATGAAATTCGCGCATCCTTAGAAATAGGCATGAGTCAAATACAATTAATCCTACACAAACATTTGGGTGTGAGAAAGCTGTGCTCGCGGTGGATCCCACACAACTTGACCGAGGCTCAAAAAACGGACCGTGTCACTTAGTGCAGTGCCATGCTTACCAGATTCAACGAAGGTGCGTCAAATTTGGTGTGGGACATAGTAACAGGTGACGAAACATGGATTTATTGCTACGATCCCAAAACAAAGCAGCAATCGAGCGTATGGGTCTTTCAAGATGAGCCGAAACCAACCAAAGTGGCGCGCGTGAAAAGTGCATCTAAGCGGATGATTGCTTCTTTTTTTAATAAAACTGAACACGTGGCTACTGTTGCTTTAGAGAATCGTCGTACAGTGAATAGTGACTGGTACACGACCATTTGTTTGCCGGAAGTTATTGATGAACTCCGTAAAAATAACCGTAAACGCCGTATCATCCTGCACCACGACAATGCTAGTTCTCACACGGCCAGACAGACAAACGACTTTTTGAAGGCGAAAAATGTAGAACTCATGAGTCATCCTGCATACAGTCCCGACCGGGCACCTTGTGACTTTTTTCTGTTCCCAAAAATTAAGAACCAATTACGCGGTCAACGATTTTCATCACCAGAAGAGGCTGTCGAGGAGTATGAAAAACACGTTTCAGAGGTCACCACAGAGGAGTGGCACAAAAGTTTTCAAAACTGGTTTCATCGAATGAAAAAGTGCATAGACGCCAAGGGAGATTATTTTGAAAAACAATAAATTAATTTTGTACCTTTAATAGTATTTTTTCATATTCATTCCGGAAACTTATAGTGCGCCCCACGTATTATTTTTATATTAAAATAATGATGTGTTATTAAAATTTCAAAAATTTTAAATGCACCTTATTCTTGCGAGTCTACAACCTTATGTGGGTTCTAATTTCCTCTTCAATCTTCTGCCAATTCGTTCTATCTTCTTATTGGCCTTTCTCTTGCCTTTGATGTATTTTGTTACCTATCTTTAAAATAGGGTACCGATTTAACTGTATTTTCTTTTCGGTAAATTATTGGATCGCGACAACAAATACCACTAAAATGACGTTTTTCTTTTAAAAAAAAGCAAGAAAATCTGCTACTAATATTTCAAATATAGGGATGACGTCTTGCTATCTCTATTGTACGCGCAAAATGGGAGTGAAGTCACATGCCGTATTAAAATTGAGAGAGTTACTTATTTTTCAGCAAATATTTAATTTTTCAGATTGTAAAAATTTAGTTAAATATGACAATGAAATTAAAAACTAATTTAACATTAAACTTTTTGTTTTATGTTTTGGGAAACTTTTTGTTTTTGACATTATTATTAACAATAAAAATCAATTCAAGGGCGACATTGCCGCTCTGCAGTACTGACTTCAATTGCAGCGCATCAAACTTTGTTTTATTTTGTACTTTTGTCACAACGTTAAGAGGCATTTCACATTTGGTTGGCTGTCTCGCTCGCACAATAAAACATTTTTGACGATTATTAAAAAAGTGACTCATTTGTAAAAAAAGTGTTCCATTAACTGTCAATATTATTATATGTTACATATTTTGTAGACATGTTTTTTTACTGTTTATGTGTGTGTGTATCAAGAATTAGGTAATCAAAAATTTAAAATTTTGATGACCTAATTTTTGATGTAGTCAATGTCTACACAATATACAAACATGTCTAAAATATTCACAGTATAATTATATTGACAGTTAATGAAAAACTTTTCTACAAACAAGTCACATTTTTTAATAAACTTTAAAAATGTTTGATTGTGCGAGCGAGACAGCCAGCCAAATGTGAAATGCCTCTTAAACAGCGTACAATTATTAAATACCAAATCGTAAAAAATTGGAGCTTTCATTGTCCCAGAAAAAATAGACTACACCTCCTACAATATTCGTTTAATCGTCATTAAAAGGCAATTACATTTAATAAATAATTGGCCTAAAATTTCTTTTGAAGGGCCAATCGATATAAGGGCTAAAATTAGAGCTACAATGGTTTTACTGATAAGATATCAGAGCCCTTAATGACAAAGGTGGTGTGTTAATTTGGACAACGGTGTGTTATTTTTAACGTTACGTTTTTAGAATATAAATCAAGCTTTTCATACAAGCTTTTATTGTGAAGCCTCTGTACTTATCAAGACAAATTAATTAAGCTCAAATTCGAGAGTTTACGTCGTTTCATTACAGAGTTCCTAAGGCCATCTTCCAGCTCCATCATAAGATCAGCTCCATGTCATTATAATATTAATAGTCAAGCCATATACGTATTCTTGCAAAATTTCAGTTCAATCGAAAACCGGGAAGTGGGTCAAATTTAAATAACAAAATTTTATTACACACTTCTTCTTCTTCTTAGCGTGTCGATGTTCATGTGATTAGATATTTCTCTGGGCCCAGTAATCAGCGACCTGAACTGCGTTAGGGCTTGCATTGTACAGGTCCTCCATCGTGCAGGTGTAGGGGCACGCTGGGCAACTCAGCAAGTGGGCCATTGTCTGTGGAGATGCACCACAGCCACAAACGTTGCGGTCTCTGTGTATGTATTTCCACCTGACTAGATTATCTTTACATTACTTTACACACTGACAAACAGACTGATAGACAACGAGACAGGTGAAACTAAATAAAAGCTTGTAATAAAATTGTTTCCCTTAAACACCTGGCTACCTGAATTTACCGTGGTTCAGTGGTGCTACCCTATTTGAAATAAATAATTTGAAACGAAACGGAGAAGTCATTCAAAATTTTGTCTTGATAAGACCCTAGATAACCCTTCAAACTATTTTATGAACTATTGTTTACAGTTTAAAGTAAGAACGTGAAGCTTTTTGTACGTAGAAAAGCTTCACGTTCTTACTTTATTTCGATACTTTTTTTCAAAAATATTAAGAGGCTACCTGAAAAAAATTTAGGTAGCCTCTTAATATTAGATGGAACGAAATTTCGTATCGAATGTGTTTTAAGTAAAAATAGCTTGATAAGTTTAAGATTTTAAGTATTTTAAACATTTTAAGATTGTTCTTTTTTAGTATAAATTGTCGAGGAGCTCGGTGGCCTGGCAGAAGTACGCATTACAAGCGCTTTCACAAGTAAAGCCACACCGGGCGTGGTCCGCACCTAGATGGGTGACCACAATTGGCATACAAATTTATCAAGCTACTCCGTGCTTCGGAAGGCACGTATAAGCCGTTGGTCCTGGCTGTCATCATTGTATGGCAGTCATCAAGCTATGTCAAATCCCTTTAGGGAGCTTGAAAAATCTGACACTTGTGTTTGCCACATACACTCGAAAAACAAACAAACAGTATAAATTGTTTTGTAATAAATATTGTCTTTTATTTTGTTATTAAGCTAAAACTGGCCAATTATAGTGGAAATTAACTTGTTAAGAGGATACCTGAAATACTTATTAAAAAATATAAATAATGGTACTAAAAATCATTGTAGCAAGATAAAAAGAGAAAGAGTCTCAAAGGGAAACAGCGGAGCAGGATCGAGATCGAATGAATGTGTACTGGCTGCCGAACATTTTAACCGTCAGTTCGAGGTACCAACACCTGAACGTAAACTTGAATTAAATGAATTGAATGGGTTTGATTAATCGCAGGATTCGTAGGGAAAATTTAGATTTCGCATTATCTACTATTTTTTACTTTGACTGAGCTGGGGGCCCCTGGAATCCACGGGGCCCTGGGCTGAAGCCCAAAAAGCCATATGATAGATCCGGCCCTGCAAACTATTGACAATCGATAGTATCGATAATATCGCTTATTCGATACTATCGATATTGTGACTGTTTTTCAAGGCCACCATAGTATCGATAGGCTGTCGATATTTTATACTATTGCTTGCAACACTACTTCACGTTCTCACTTAAAACTGTAAACAGTAGTTCATAAAGTAGTTTGATAGGTTATCTAGTGCCTGGTCAAGACAAAATTTTAAATGATGTGTCCGTTTCCTATCAAATCATTTATTTCAAATGGTGGCAGCACTGGACCCCGGAAAATTAAGGTAGCCCCTTAACTACAAAACAAATTAATATTTTCAATGATATTTCATAAAATAAAATTTGAGATACGTCTAAATATTCATATAAAAGTAGGTTGAGTAATATCATAGTCTAAATTTAATTTAAGTAGTTAGTTTTCTTTTATTTTTACCTCCTCTCTTTGTTCCTTTCTTCCAATAAAAAGTAATATGATATACAGAATTTTAATTATCACATTTGTTGAACAAACATTTTCTATTACTTTAAACGAGCAATGTTTGTGTAGGATCTTGCTTATTGTGGCACTATAGGTGAAATTTCACCATCGCACCATCGTCAAACTAAGCAGAGGAAGCAGCAAAAACCCGAGGGAGGACAATCGAACCGAGTTTCGTCGGTTCCCAGGAAACTTCCTCCGGTTCCTAAAAAAGGACACGAAGACAAAGAGGGCTTCATAAAAGTAGACAGAAGGAAAAAGAAACCTTCCTGTCAGAATCAGTGTGGGACTGCAGTGAGAGGACCAGTTCATCTGCTGGGCCCTGCCATCCCGACGACGCAGCTGTACGTGTCGCGACTCTTCTATTCCACAAAAGCGGAAGAAGTGGTGGAGTACGTACGCGTGAAGACAAACATCACGCTGAGGGTCGTAAAGTTGGAGTCATGGCACAGTGTAAACTTCGCTTCATTCTTAGTGCGAGTCCCGACGGAAAAGCTGGCGACCTTCATACAGGCTGACTTTTGGCCGAAGGGTAGTAAGTATCGTCGCTTTCGAGGAACGATACCGGATACCCTGATTACACGCAACACGTCGCCGCCTCAACGTATGACGTAGAAGTTTATTATTATGTATTTTAGGTTAAGGTATATATTAATAAGGGCCTAGATGTTTATTTTTTGTAAACTCTTTTGTTGCCTGAAATAAATGAATTATTGTTATTATAATATTGTTAATATATTTCGATGAAATTGGTAGAACAGATGAGGATTAATAATGCTATTTTTTTGCCCATTAGATAAATTATTAAAAAGAATGATATACGTATTTTTTATTTTCTCTGATTAGCAAATAATTACGAACGTGCCTAGAGCATATTAAAATTTCGCTTAAAATTACGATCAGCTACGATCTTTAACTCATTCTAACGGGCAAAGTTAGCGCATCGTGCTGTTTAACCAACTCAGGGACCGACACGAGCTTGCGGATGGTGTCCATATCGCTAAGGTAAGTCCCACCGTTTTTGACTTACGGAGGTATTGCATGCCTACGAGACGTATGATTATGATTTGTGTAACTTCTGACAAGTTTACTTTTTTTTTGTTTTTCGATAACTTTTTAGCATTGTTTTAGAAACCAGTATGTTGCGGTCTCAGAGACTACACGATGACAATATATTGGCAATATTAGAGGAAGGGGAAGGTCATTTTTCTAAAATATTAAAATATAATCCAAATACTCGCAAAACCAAATCATTTAGCTGAAGAAAAGCAGGTTGGAGAACCTGAGCCCAGAAAGCGAAAATACAGCGCTTTTTGCTCATACAAAAAAAATATATGCTTTCAATGTAAAAAATCTATATGTGGCGAGCATGAAGTTGATGCATGTATAGACTGCACCAAAATGTGATTTAGTCATTAAAAGTCTGATTATTTTTTAAGACTATCTTATGTAAAAACAATTAATGTTAAAAAAAATAGTTATTAGAAAAAATACAAATGTATCTTATTTATTCTCTGAGAAGTTATTTTTTTAGTTTAAAAATAGTCGTATTTGTTATTTCATTGTAATAAAAGACTATGATTGCTATTTTCTTTGATTAAACTGTATTTTATTTTAAGTTTATATTCCTGCCTTACATATTCTTCAAAAATTTTAACATTTATAAGAATACTTTTGCCTAAAAAATTATTTTTATATATGTACGCCTCCGAAACGCATGATAAGGCTTTGTGTACCTCTGAAATAGATTAGGCTTCTAGGGTTAACCAAGGTGCTCCCACACAGCAATTATATACAGTAATTATAACGTTATAAAACATTGTGTAACACGATAACATTCTATAACAATGTGTAACATTTTACTACAACATGTTAAACAATGTTATATGTTATAATCGCTCCCACACTGGTTGAACTTGTTGTATAACATAATATAACATTCTGTAACAATCAGTTTGGGTCTGTCTTACAGAAAACTGGTAGTGATAGTGACTCAATGAGCTGTGTACGTGACAGAGTAGGCACACTACAAACGAAGCGCGCGAGCAACCTCCCCGCGCCCATCCGCTAACGTCCTTCTGAGGCTCGGATGATGATATACAACAAAAGTTATGATTGGTTTCTTCATGTTGTAATTAGTTATATAACATTCTGTTGTATGAAGTTATATAAAATCACTAATAATTTATAACTTTTGTTATAATTTGTTATAAAATGTTAGACAACAAATGTTATGCAGTATTCTCTGTATGTCTTATGTAACTGCTGTGTCGGAGCACCTAAAGGTGACAAAAATCACCCGACTCCGAACTTCGTAGCGCTGTATCTTTCTGAATTTTTACTACTTTGCCAAATGAAAAAATATGGGTCTTTTATTTTTAGATAATCTAGTTGACTCAATAAAATAATATTCTTTTTACCATTCCACATCCCTGTTATGTAAGTTCCAAGGGTGAAAATCGATCTTGCTACTTTTTTAAATAACCTATTTTTCTCCGCGTTTTTCTCGTAGTGAAGCTCGGTAGCCAAGGTTCATTTATTTTCAAATGTAGTTCGTAACATTTGTCCTTGATAAATTCAATTTTCCAAATCAATAATTTTTACAACATTCGGGCCTTTACGACCAGCGTCCAGAAAAGGTTATAACAATGTGTCACTAGAACCGTAGACATAAAATTATATTTGAGAACACTAGGCGTTACCAACAGTTCCGCACACCTGTTTCTGATTAAATTTTAGATTTAGGATTGCAATTTCGTTTCTTTTCGGCAATATCTGTGACCGCGGATGTATATTTTACGAAATTAACTGTGTTCTGGATATTTATTGTGAAGTTTGGATTTCTAAACATCACTATGAATATCCAGACCAACCTTACCTACAAAATGTAGATACTGTATTTCTCATATCAAACTATTGTATCTACTTTGATAATTATACTATTTTAGTAGTATTTTATTGATGCTAATACAAATTAAGCCTCATAAGCTAAGCGTTGAGGTAGTGCCCTATTCTCAACAATTCAGGGTCAAGCATTTTTCTGAACTTAAACTGTCTCTTTTATATTCATATGGCACTAATACTATAACTTAAGTACAGAGATATGAAAAACAACCATTAAACCCTCTGACTTGGCAGGACAATATAAACACATTTAATATTTCATACTTGTTGAAAATATTTGTGAAGCATAAAATATAAGAAAAGTTCGTGGATGTTCGGATGTCTGATGGACGCATGTAAAATAATATACTTAATGTATTCTACCTTTTTTTTAATAGCTCCATCACGTCACTGGATTGTTTCCTATTGAAAATTACTATCTAATTCAGTATCGTATAATTAAAATGAATAAAATACTCAAATTTTGCAAACAACAAATACATGCGAGATCATATGTCCATGTTTTTTTTTTTTTCTGTTCTGGGTACAAGTTCTGTGAGTCTATTTTTTGGTCAGCGCGCATATGTCACGTATTTGTTCTGTGTATTACCAGATTGCCCGTAAGGCTCCTGACATTTTTTTTAATTACCCTTTTAAAACTTGCACTTTTGGATTTTCCAAACGTACCTATTTATGTTTTAATTATCACAAATGCAAATTTAACGATGAAGCCAAGTACTCGTAACTGTTTAACATCATCCAAAACATTATTTATTTATGTTATTAATTATTAGACATATAGTCCTTCCATGCTGCTTTGTAAGAAAAGAAGAAATTTAGAATGCACCAACTGCTTCTTTTCCCGCGCATATTGTAAAAGCTAGTCGACGGAATGGGCAAAAATGCAAATCATGTTAATAGACGATAATTGCCATAAATTTGCACAATCGAAGAATCATTTTATTTGCAATAATACATTTATAATATAATACAAGTGTTGGGAAATAAGTACAATCAAAACAATAGCTTATTTATAGATATCCATATTCAAAAGCATGCAATGCCACCCAAAGGAAAATACAGTCAATAGAAGCCCTGTAATAATAATGATGTTGCCTCTCATCCCGCGTTCCGAGGCATAGGAAATATATTAGGGGCTTAGGCCACAAGCCACAAGTGCCGGGGCAAATAAATTGCTTATAACCGAGGCTCTTTGTTAAGGATGACTGCAGATGAACAAAAAAGAGGCTTTTGGTCTAGAAGCCTTATTGTTAGGATGGTCTGGACGTTTCTAAGCACTATTGACCTTTATCTAAATAGGCATTAAGACATGATATTTTGCAGAAAGACGAAATGATTCTGAAACAGTAGAATCATTCGGGTCAAGTGTGCGCACTTAGGCAAATAAGAGCTCACTACGCGTTAAATAAAAGAATTCTGAGTTGAAATAAAAGTAAATGCAGAAATCATAATAGGTTTTTTTAAGTAAATTTTTAATGATAAAAAATCGGAATGCACTCACTTGACCCGCATTGCGGGTAACTGTATGCACCCGTATGGAGTAAGTATACGTATCGATAAGGGCTTTAGCTCTCGACATTTACTCCTTAGTCAAAGATGTAAGAATACATTTTTATGTATATAATTTGGAGGCATGGTGGGAGATCCTGAAAAATTGAACAAATTTTTGTTATAACCCTCATCTTAGTATGTTCCCGGTTGTATCATTGACTATGTGTTTACGAGCCGGGGGTACGCTTTCAGTCATGATTCATGATCATAGATTTTATTATTTTTTTACCACCCATACATTATTTATTCCAACAAAAACAACAACGTAAACAATTAGTACCAAAAACATACGCACACTTACCCGCGCACACTTTCCCCACAGCGCTTAATTTCAAACGAATGCTCATAATGTATATTGAAAGCTATTTCAACCTCAAACATTAAAAACAAATAAAGCATAAATATATTCTCAATAATAAAAAACAGGATAATATTGTTAATTGAATACCGTGGATGCTACACGGTTTTCCGTTGAAGCAAAAACAACAAACAATGTTATTTTTTACGAAAAAAAAAATGTCCTTCCATCCTACGACACTGACTTGTTGCAACTAGTTGTCAACCGGGCGGTCTCTGTTCTGTCCTAACAAACGATATCTCCTTCGCTCCCCGTTCTCGAGATACACGCACTGCGCTCACTTACCCACTGCGCTTAGTTACCCCGAATGACTCTAAGTTACTATCATATTTTTTCAAATCCAAAAACCGATTTTGACTCCGTACTGCACAATCAATTTTAATATAATTTATTTTGGACCACCTGTCATATATACCCATTCAAAAAAAATAGTTTTTTTTTTCCAAATTCGTCAAAGATTCCATTGTTTATTCAGTAATTAGACCTTTACAGGAATTTTTACTCGTCAATTGGTATAATTTAAGTTAAGTGTAAAGTATATTAAATTTTAATTTATTTTAAAGAAAAGCTACTTATACCAGCGCTTCGTAACGACCACTGCTGAGAAGAAACGTCTAAAAAAACTCATTTTCACAGTATTGATCGCCTGCTCGTCCAAACGTTTTCGAATTACCGAGGAACATACTTACATTTAAAAAGAATATAATTGATAAGCTCCTCCTTTTTTGAAGTCGGTTAATAAAGCGGTTTAAGACGAAGGATAAAAATTTTTCCATGAAAAAGTTATAAGCCGCGCGTGCGACGATAAGTCCACTTTAGGCAAATCTGCGAAGAAAAGCTTCGCGTTCTCACTTAAAGCTGTAGACAGTAGTTCATAAAAAATATTTTGAATGATTATCTGTAGCATGATGGAACCAAAATTGTAAATAATATCTCCGTTTCCTTTCAAATAATTTATTTCAAATGGGGGCAGCACTGGACCCCGAAAATTCATGTATCCCCTTATTTAAACCGCTCATAATCTATTTCACATGTTTATATCTGACATGAAACGGTTGCTTTCCGTTTTATAAATCATGAATATTAATATTTCCTGTTAGAAATGTACTTAAGTTTACTTAGTAAGGCCCCGACATCAAAGAAACCGCTAATGTATTCTCTTCGATCGGTCGAATAAAAATACCATTTAGATCAAGATTGTAACGCTTTTTCACCAAAATCAATTCACTTACCAATTAGTACATTTTAACCGCAAGAGCCCTGAAAAAATATTTTGATTCCCTTTTTATCCAACTACGGAGAAACCAAAAGGAGGTTTATGTAATTCGTCACTCTGTATGTTCATCTGTTCCCTCGTATCTTCTATAATATCCATGGTACCTTAACAAATGAAGTATCGTTGTAAGCGTCGTTACACTGTTATAGGCTATGTAACGTTACGATAAATTTAATATAGCGCCCTCTATAGGCCAAAAAGTAAGTAACTTGAAAAGTCATTATTTAAAAAAAAATCGGCTGCCTTTTATATACCCAATGTCACTCTCAGAATTAAAACTATTGTAATGATACCTCTTTAACTTAAATCTATCAAGTCGTTCAGACCGCAGAGCGTGCCAAAAAATTATAAATACATACTCTCGAAAAATATAACCATCCTTCTGGCGCAGTTGGGTAAAAATTATATAAATCGAATAATACCGTATATGATATCAAACAAAAGGGGTTTATTAGCACATTTCAAATAGATCTAGACACGCGGCAGCGTGTCAGAGCCAAGTTAAAAAAAAAGGAACTGGCGACGCAACAGCCATGTGAATATTTACACGAACCATTTCGAGCTACTTTTGACCCACACACAACACACAACTTGAAACCTGTTTCACATAAATTCATAAATTTAGCACATACATTAATTTAAAGTCATCTAGTTCATCTCAAATCCAAAATTTTAATAATGTAGCTCAAACAGTTATTGATATAACAACGTTTAAAAAACCCGAAAAATGTGATTGACCACTTATCCATCATCAAAAAGGTAACTTACTTTCATATGACCTGGAAAGTGAATATTTGGCAGCTAGGTAGACTATTACGCGTATACAAAGGAAACATTCAAAATACAGTGAATTTCGTAGAATTGATTATTTTTTAAAAAGGTAAACTACTTACATAAGACCTGGAAAGTTGATATTTGGCATCTAGGTAGACTATTACACGTATTTAAAGTAACAATTCAAAGAACTGAATTTCGTAGATTTGATTATTTTCCAATTGATCACTTAGGTATCAATCATCAATAAGGGTAACCAACTTCCATATGACCCGAAAAGTTGATATTTGGCATCTAGGTAAACTATTACGAGTATACAAAAAAAAAAATCAAAAAACAGTGAATTCCGTATTTTGATTACTTTTTATTAGGTAAAGTGCATAACAAAATAATAATTTTACGAGTTAGCATTTCTTTTTTCTGATACTGCTGTGCAAAAAGTAATGATATCCCCCCAAAACATAAATGTGAAAATGGGAGCCAAATTCAAAAACCGACAAAAGAATTGAAATTTCTTTTGTCGGTTTTCAAATTAAATGGCCGCCAAGTTATTCAGAGTATATTCAATTTTATTTATAAGAATCTTAACATTTGACCTGGCTAGTAAATTTCATTCATACTGAATTTGAGAACGGTTGAAAGTAGAGTATTCTATTCTTGACGTAGAATATTCTATTATTGTAACTGTAATATAGCCCATCAGGCTGGGTAGGGACCAATACTGAACTGGGTTTCTTTCGGCGTAATCTTCCCAGCAGTGGTCGTTCCGAAACGCTAGTAGTTTTTAACTTTTGCACTAAAATAATATTTAAAAAAATGACCTTCAATAAGAGATAAATTTATCCTACATTGAATAAAAAATTTTGACTTTGACTTTGACGATAGTTAATACCTACCTAGTGTTCGCTTTTTGGTTTCGTGATCTCGAGCTTCGATATTTTAAGTCCTTAATACTTGTTAATTATGTTTACGCAAAGTTCTAATTGGATATACGACCTTTGCATAAATCGTTTGATATATGTACTGATTCTTGTTATAATTGAATCGTATTCATTGAATTTATTAAGGAGTTCCCTAATGAGAAGGTTAGATGTCAAAGGATGTAATAATTGAGTGTATTTATGTAAGGTACCTTTGAAACATTTCCGAAAATTCATTTAAACTGTTTATTCAATTATTATATTATTATTTATATGAAATTTCTATTGAATATTATTAAGTGACAAATAGTGGGAAATAAAACGCTGCCTACCTTTATTTACCACCATTATAGATCATTTATAATACTACAGAGTAATATTTAAGTACAAATAATGCTTAGGTTACTAATTTTACCCGTTAGCTTCCAGACGGTCGGATCCGACCGAGAGAACAATAGATAACAATGGGTTTGCAAAATTGCAGTGGTTAACGGGTCAAAAGCTAGTAAAATTAGAAATTGTGAAGGAAATAAACGTTCAAACGCGTGAACGGGTATTTCTTTCACCGTTTCTAATTTCATTGGCCTATAAATTATTTATCTGAGCATTATTTGTACGTAGTATAGTATTACTGTCGTATTATAAATGTTCTGCAAGGCATCTTGTAAACGTAATTAAATGTTCAAAAAACAATTACAACGTCTGCAATATATATTTCATGAAACATTTTTCTAATATAATTACATGACCCAGACGAAGATCACACATCGTCTGCATTCCAACCTTGGTTTTAAATATTAAATGTTTTACGACCTTTGACATGAGCTAACATACATCAAAAGCTACATTTTGTACTTATTTTTTTATGCAGGTGAAATTATAGAGCAAAAAAGACTGAGGACTTAATTATACAGAGTGTTTCAAAAATGGTTAAATAATATTTTAAGGGTATGTTTAGTTTGTGATATTAAACAGGAAAGAAATTTGAAAATATAATAGCCATAGCCTTTGTTTACTAGTCAATCCACTGGTGATGACGAGAATAAGAATTCTTTAGAAGGAGGTATATATATATATATACACCTCCTTCTAAAGGCTATAGACTTCTTTTTCTTGAGAAGGTTGATCAGGAAAAAGAAGTCTAAATAAGAACAAATATTATGGTCCAAGTATATATACCCTTCAAATTTTTCAATGATTGTTTTAAAAATAGAACTTATTTCAGGTCTCTTCTGCATGATTGTGGGATTCTTCATAGTATTTTAACCCATAGAGGGGATTCTCCTACACTTAAAATCAGGCTCTTTTCAGTGTCGTTGTATGGAAATATACAATGACGGCTTTTTGGATCGATAATGGAGATATTTTTGCCTTTTCTATTTGCGGGCATAGGCATGCCATTGATAAATAGAACTGTGGCGGCTTCATTGCTATTAGATGTAGTTTTCCGTGTAAGTGTAAGTACCTAAGTTTATTTGTATTCTCGTCCGTCTTGTGGTAACTACGCTAGTCCGCTGTTCGGAGGTTCCGAGTTTGATCCCTGGCCAGAACAAGTAAGAAAATTGTCTTTTCAAATTGTCCTGGATGTGTATATAATATAGAAAATAGTATCGGTGACTTAGTACCCCAAACCAGAAGTTTAAGCTTACTTTGGGGCTAGCTCAATCAGTATAATCTGTCCCTATCATCATCATTATCATAGTCGTCAGCTCTCACTGCTGACCCACTGCTGGTCATAAGCCGTTTTCTGCGCCATTGAATCCTATTCCTAGCCTTAGCTATCCAGTTTTTTCCAGCAATCCGTTTATATCATCGACCCACCTAGCTGCCGGACGCCAAACACTTCGTTTTCCATTCCTAGGGTACCACTCGAGAAGATAGAAGGTTTAAAACCTTCCATCGTACCTTCTAGCCAGGTGCCCTGCTCAGTACCCTTGGAGGTTCACAACCCTTAATTTATTTATTTGTCTACTAATTATCTTTACTTTTAAATTAGCATATAACGTCCCATAAAAAAGCTGCCTCGTCCATCAAGTCTTGTTTCTGCATGAATGATACCCTAAAATAATTTTAATGTTTCTGTAATTTAGTAATTTAAGTTTTTAGAGGACGCCCAAACTTCTATTTTTTTTAAATAAATATATATATGTAAGTATTTACATACAACCAGACGTGAGAGCCCTGGAGCACTGTGATACAGGCCATGCCTAAAACAGACTCCAGTCTCCTTACAGTCTTGGTAAATGTCCAAATTCTGTATTATTATCACCACATATTTTATGCTAAACTATGTACTGCTTTAGAGAAACAAATACATTTTTACCTTTTTATAATGTTTCGCCTATTGCTAACAGTATAAATAGTTACCCAGTTTAAAAGCCACAGTATTTTCTTAGCCATTCATTAAGTCAAATTACCTTGCGTTGTAAACTGAAATTGTAGACTACTCTTTGTTATTAGTCTGTGACAGTCTGTTGTAGTGGATTCTATTTCTAGAGATAATTACCGCTGTCAAACCATTGCTAAAGGGAATATTAACATATTTTTAAAAGACTTCAAAAAAAAGGAGGTTATTAATTCGTCGCGATCTTTTTTATGTTCACCGATTATCCTAAACGCCTCGACCGATATGAATTTCTTTTTGTTTGTTTGAACGGGTGTACAGGCAGCGCAAAATAACTTGGCGGCTCGGAAGTTAGCTACAAGTGACAGCGGAGTAGCTCGCGCCTGGCGCACCGTCCCTGCGCACTCCTATATTCATCTACTGAGCAGCGAACCACGCGAAGTTCAGAGCCACTGATTTATTTTGCGTGTACTGTACTTGTCAGGTGGTCCCATAACAATTTTATCAAAATCGGTTGTGTTCGGGGATAAAGTCGGTTTTTAGTTTTGAGTAATTATAATTATCGAGAACAATGAAAGAATGTTTGTATTAAATGAAATAACCGTCGAACCAAAAGTAATGGTTACCATCATCAACAAAATTAATAACTAGGTTCTCTTCAGTGGAGTATTGAGGTTGGGTTGGGTTGGTTTACACATGTGTCAACTGCTATCCTTTTTAGTCACTAAGAACCGTGACGTTGTCAGAAAAAGCGACGGAACGCCACGGAACCGGCCATGCTGATACGTTCCGTCGCTTTCTAGCTCTAGCAAATGACGGTTCTGAGCAACAGAAAAGGATAGCATCATAGAAAACTGCCTTTCCGTGCTTCCAGATGTAGTAGCCCAACCTTTTTCCATATAACCCTATTTTCTGCTAAATGCCTATTTTCACCTCCCTGTGTGACTCGACTTTTATCTTTTCTTTTTCTTTATCCATGAACGATCTTCTTGGTCTTCCTTTTTTTCCCTTGGCTTCCCTTTCCTTCCGTGATGTTTTTTTTTTAAGTTGTTAAGCCGTACAATGTGGCCAAACACCGTTCCTCGTCTTATCTCTGTTTCATTAACGTATTGTATCAAATACAAGTAGCAGCACTACTTTGTTGGTTTTTCTCTATCTTCCAAAAAAAAAAAAGAATTAGCATTTGAATAATCTTATTACAATTTTGAACAAACATCTACTCGACTTTTCTATTTCACTTCATTGATAATGTAACATAGTTATTTATTCTCTATACATTTTCGTCCATTTTATCATACTCTCGAGAAATCCCTGAGGAACACCCAGACAGTTAACTTGCAACCTTGTCATATTCCCAGTACGACGTCATCGCCAAGATAAACAAAAAAATCTAAGTTAAAATTATACGATGGCGTCTGGAAAATAAATACATTTTTTATACGTAATAACTGACTTTACATAAAACTAATGGACAATTTTCGTGTTTCTTTAAAAAGTCTTTGGGTCTTTGGGTCGATCGGACCAGTAGTTTCGTAGCAAATCGGCTGTGACAGACGAACAGACAGACAAGGAGTGATCGTATAAGGGTCTCGTTTTTATACCTTGTGCGGTACGGAACAATAAATCAAGCCTTTCTTTTCTATAGAGTAGTTGAGACCAATTTGACAGGTTACATCGAAAATAAATTTCTAAATACGAATTAGGTATTTACTTTTTTTTTAACTCGATCGACCACAGCAACATAAGTTTCCCAAAAGATATAAATAAATTTGCATAATTACCGCCAGAAGTGCTCAAACTTTCGAACATTATACCGCTTTTGTAAAAGCATGAAATAAAAAAAATGCTTCTCAAGTTCATTTTCCAGGCAAAATCAAGAAACCCCAGATCCAAGCGTTCACCCAATGGGTTCCCCCCCCATTACTTTTGAACCACTGAACCATAGAACATAGTTAAGAACCAAAGCAAGTAAACTTGCTTACACCTTAAAAAAACCCATCGAAGTTGGCCCTTCTATTCGAGAACTACGATTTCAGACAGGCATACAGAATGACAGACATTGGAATCAAACTTATAACATCACTCTTTCTTGTCGGTAGTAAAACATTTACCTAGAATATCGCCCGAAATGATCGAAAATCATACATTTTTTTTGTATTTTTCGTCTACAAAATGTTTTCTGAACGCTGAGTTGTTGGAAAGTGATCGCTCGCTCAATTTGTTACGCCATTCGCGACATATACTCGTACAAGCTCCCTGTTACAAAACAATAAGGTTGTAAGGGTTGTTTTACACCCTCGTAAATCATGTGGAAGTTTATATACCTTTGAATGTTTCGCTTTTTACAAGTTTTTATTTAGTTTCACCTGTCCTGTTTTCTGTCGGTCTGTCTGTCAGTCTATCTATCTCTAATCAAATCTTCCAAGTTAAATTTGACCCAATTCCCAGTTTCCGTATGAGTTGAAATTTTTCACACGTTCGTTTATCGCGTGACAATGCAATATTAAAATGATATGGAGCTGATCTGATGATGGAGCTGGAAGGTGGTCATGGCATCTCAGTGATAAAATAACTTAACAGCACCGAGTTTGGGCTCGATTGATTCATCTTGAGGAGCTTTTTTACCTTTTTAGGACATTGTCAAAAATAAAAGGTTGTTTTTAAAAATATTTTTTAATATTCGTTTTATAGCTACTGCTATCTAACTATTAATTATCTAACTATTAATTATTTTATTATCTTTTAATATTTTATCGATTTGTGCTTAGTGTGTGTAAGTGGCCAACACTGGAGTCAGATTTTTTACTTTGTCTGTAGGGGTCAATATAGCTTAACTTTGTATGTTTGGACTCATGGATGTTTGTGACTATTTCACGCAAAAACGGCTGTATGGATTTAAAAAAAATGGCACCTAGATAGCTTATAAAAATATGGGGTTCTCGTGGGAAAATGTTCCGAGCGGGCATCAGCTAGTCCATTGTAAAGATAGAATAGTCAGGAGCAAAGTCATACCGTCAAAACACAGGCGAGCAGGATATATTTTATGTTAGATACTTTTGGTCAGCAACCTAATTGCTTGTATGCGTACTTCCGATAAGCATACGCTAGCATGTACTCTATTTGTTGAGGTACTTTAATAAAGTTAAATAAACAATCTTGACATGTCTTTTTATTCAAATATACACTTTGTAAATCAATACCTTTGCCAAATACAAATCAGTTCATTAAAAAACTGCATACTTCATTTGTTATATGTAAAGCTGTCTTTTTGTAAAGTGCATATCAATAAATAGAAATTAAAAGACATGTCCAGATTGCATATATATATTGATATTACAATATCTTCATTTTATAATGATGTAATAGGAATAAATAGTTTTTATGCGTAGCATTTCACAATCTGTCGGAAAATGATTGAAGCAGATTTAGTCACAATATGAAAGGAGTTTTATCACAGTTCTAAAAATATCTCTAGTAGTTCTATCTAGGCTAAAATATTTTTAATATAACCTAGAAAAATATAATACAATCTTTATAAATCATATCTCTTAACAAGTTGGAGCGGCTAATGAAAAAACTTCAGAAACTCGAACATCACTTTGTAGGGGACAGTGGGGTTAGGGAGAAAAATATTTAAAGCTAACTCGAGATAGATTCATTGTAAATATTCTAAAATGGGCTACTTAAGTAATATAGTCAGTAAAACCAACCAGGTTTCGCTGCACTCTCTAAACCGGAAGATCTAAACTGTCGCGTCGCTGCTCTTAAAAATCGCCATGATAATGATCGTCTAAATTCATCAAAACTGTATCAGCCTAAAGGACTATTTTATGTGAGCAAACCGTTTAACAATACCTATTCTTAAATTATGTATTCTTTGGAATTCTTATTGCGAAAGCTTGCGATTGCTATGCAGTATAGTAAACTCGTATATTTAGGAGTAAAAAACTTTTTTTTCATTTTTGTACGGACGAGTGCGTGCTAGCTTCCCTCTTAATAAAAACAAAGTTCAGTTTTTCATGGGCACAATTACAATTATTTGCATAACGTAAGTCCCGTTATGTGAATAATTAAAAGAGTTCTCCGCTATCAGCGGCCAGTAGAATTTTAAAGTTCAAATATAGGAGCCAAATCTGTGAGAGGTTGCCAAAATATGGGGGTCGCGAATTCACAGTTGGGAGCGAATTACTTAACAAAATGTTAAGATTCACTCGCGTCACTATTCTCTATTTAAGAAGGTATACACCTATATAGAACAAACCCTGTAATGGAATACGAAAACTACAATGAAAAATTCAATATTTTTCAATATTCGCAGCAATCTTTCAATATTCGTTTCAGTGTTCCCGCTCACCCCGTCCTCCCCTATAGCAGTTTGTGAAGAATTGTTGCAGCAGTTTTAATGTTTATCCGATGCACTGGATAATGGCGAGTTGTTGCTTCATTGGATTTTTATTACAAGATTTATTGCATTTTACAGGGAACTGGTAACCTTTTACATCTTTAAACAGGTTTTGCTTATCAATAGTTAATATATCTTTCTTTCTTTCGTGGTGTCTGTGAGAATATAAAACAAAATGTTCCAGCTACCTACTTCTCTCGCCGGAGGAATTGGTTACCATTTTTCAAAACTTAAAACCGATTTTAACAACAATCTACATACTCGTAACTAATTTTGATAAAATTTCTATGGGACCACCTGAAAAGTATGCCCTTCAAACAAAAAAAAATCCTGATTGGTCTAGACGTCTTCGATTCATCAGGAAATATAAATAAACACATACCGTCGAATTGACAACCTTTTCATTTTTTGAAGTTGGTCCAAAATGCGAATCATGTTAACAGGCGATGCAACTAGCAACCCATTTCTATTTTGCTTCCTGTAGTTTGTATGTATTTTTCTGCAATATGGCGGCGCGTCAATACTCCCTTTAGCAGCTCACAGCTGCGGCTGCAGCCACGATTTGCATAGGATTACTTACCAGCGCTTTGCTGTTTCACAGAAATGCTAAACGACTGTGTTTTTAAGATAATCCTTTACTTTGCATTTACAGTTAAGTAAAGAAATATTAGCATAAAGGTCCCCGGTCTGTCAGTTTGGCTCTCTTAGATGTTTTACGACAGATACATTATCACGCCTCAATCTCAAACGGGGTAGGCAGAACCAAGAACTGAGATATCTTAAGGCCAGTTTAAGCGCTTAATGGAGGAACTCGGTAGCCTGGCGGGGGTGCGCATTTCTAGCGCTTTCACAAGTTAAGCGACACCGGGCGTGGTCCGCACTTGGATGGGTAACCACAAGAGGCATAAAAATTTCTCGAGCTCCTCCATACTTAGGAAGGCACGTATGAGCCGTTGGTTCAGGCTGTCATCATTGTACGGCAGTCGTCAAGCTATGTCAGATGCCTTTAGGTAACCTTAACGATCTGACACCAGTGCTGGCCATTTACACACACGAAAAAAAAAAAACAACAGCGTAGGTGGGCGTTAAAGGTAAAAATGGGAATAATTAAAAGAGTCGGATTGGTATCCGCATCGCCTACTGATATTGCATATGTGATATGTGCAATAGTATTCTCTGTTATTGCTGTGATTGCCCCAATAGCACCCGTATAGTGGGATGCTATTCACATACAGCAGCTATTATTTATTATCTGTCATATGCGCACGATATTTGTTCAAAATTGTGTGTCCTGCTCCTGCCGAAACTTTACTAAAATATTTGCTCCTCAAAAATGTTCCAGTAGTAATTAATATAACAGTGACGATGATATATATATATATTTTTTTTTGTTTTTGGTATTTTGATTAACACGAAAAGTAATAAAAGTAGTGATATTTAAGCATTGTTTTTTTATTCTTTTTGAACAATTATTCCAATGCATATCAAGTTGGTGCAACACTTCGAAAAATAATGTGTGAATTGGTAAAAGACGCTAATCACTTTTTCTTTAAAGTGTTGTACCTACATTTTTTAAACGCAATTCTTATGAGTAATAGAGCACGTAAAGGAGCATAACATATATTATTTATAACATTCCCCCTCTAAAAAGTTTATTTTATTCACTGAAAACAGTGAATAAAAGGCACTTTTACTCACTATTTTGGTTTTTGAGTTTAGAAAAATTACTCTTGATTTGAGTAACTGTTCCAATTCACCATGCATTTTAAGTGATATAACCTTCCTTTTTTTTCTTAAAATATCTATTTTTGTTTAAATCTTTCTTTTTCTCGTAGTCATGGTATAAAGCAGAGGTTCCCAAACTTATTTCGTCTAACGCCCACTTTGAAAATCTATTATTTTAAAGCACCCCCATTTTTTTTTCACCTTAAAATCCTCAATAAAATATTAGTCTCGCCTGGAGTGCTATTTTTCATTTAAGGTCTCACCGAAATACAGAACGTGTAGTTTTCCAACTCACCGCTCGCGTAAAAAACTATTTGGCCGTATTTTTGAAGCCTCGTGTCAGCTAAAAACAATTTTGCTTATCGCAGAAAATACCACGGCCATGAATAACACGCGTCCCTCAGGATTCTAACACTTGAATCACGAGCGAAGCGAGTGATTTAATCATTATGAATCACTCCCCACGGTCGTGATTCAATCGTTAGAATCCTTCACTTGCTCGTGATTCATCTATGGCCCTCGAATTAAATCCGTCTTTTTCACTAATTGCATAATATACTATTTCATGATTGTAAGTATCAGAGAAGACGAAAAAAAATATGATTTACGCATTTTCATTTTTTTTATATACATAAAAAATACTCGAAAATTAAAAAAAAAATAAATATGATATACTCTGCAATGTTATTTTAAGACTCAACTCTCTTGCATTATTAATTTTTGAGATATAATAAATAAAAGTCATGCGTGCGGTTATTTTCCCACATCTCAAGGTCAAAGTGAGAGCTGGCCGCGAAAAGTACATAAATTGTGTTTGTACATCAAGGCGATATAGACATAAGTTTCGATATAGGTTACCATTTGGGGGCCGGCACGTTATACTTATCCGGCTAAAACCTTTTACGTTTACTTTTCTGCAAGCATGCAAGTTTTTTTTATTTTTAACGTCTGGTCGAAACCCCTGATCACAAAGCCACGAGAATTACTAACAAATAGATACGTACGTTCTTGTACATATAGATAAAGCTTGTGCACGCCTCTGGAACCTTTCGGAGAGTGATCTGGGCTAGCCTTGAGGGCACTTAAGGGGCTAGAAAATATATGGTTTATTCTTACTTAAGCTCGCAAATGGTGAAGTTGGTGAGAGAGCGAAGTTCCAACCTATAGAAGATTGATCGTACGGCTAGCATAATTGAAATGTAAGGTATTCGGCGAAGAAAATTTATCGGAGCATAAAGTAAAATCTTGTTTTTCTCCTTGTTATTCTATCAAGAACATAAGAACTTGTTATTTTTACTTTAATAAATATATTTTTGTAAGATTTTAAATGTACATGAATAAACCAAATAAAATAAATAACAATTATAGCTATATAGATGCATGAATTTTTCGGGGTCCAGTGCTGCCCCCATTTGAAATAAACTATTTGAAGGGAAACGGAGATATCGTTAAAAACATTGCCTTGATCAAGCCCTAGATAACCCTTCAAACTGTATTATGAACTACTGTTTACAGTTTAAAGTGAAAACGTGAAGCTTTTCTACGCACATTAGCGAAAAACGGCCAGTTTGTTATCATAGTGGCTCACATTACACTTTAAGAATGCCTTTGTCCAAAAATTTACGTCATGCGGCTAAAATAACGTGTGATAACATGAGAACTATTTAAACACGATTCGTCCGAAGGATGAACCGATTAAAACTAGTTGGCTTTTCCGACTACACTACGTGAGTAAAACCGTGTTCAAATGTGAACTTGCCTTTATTAAGCTCTCAAAATCTACGCATACTAGTGATAGTAAGCACTTTAATAAACGAAAAGCAACCAATAACATTTCCATTCCTTTCCCCATTCAAAGTTATTTCTCTAAACATCACATATAAGACAAAAACATATAATTAACATTTCAAAGAGCAAACCAACATATTGCTTAACTCTCAACCCATTACAGGTCCTGTGAAACTCATATCAACTTCGTTACGACCCTTCCCACGACATTTCCCTAAACTCAAACATGTAATATTTATTCATATGCAACCAAGTTAATCAAGCTTAACCCACTTTGGGTTAAAGCCACAAAGGAAATTCACAATTTTCAATCTAATTTCATATACAATTATCACAATTTTCGTTTAAAATTCAATATTTTTGTGACACAATTTCAGCACGCCTGAAACGTGTTTTAAAAAAATGGAAAAGAGTATTTATTTTCACTACGGCTGGCTAGTGATTGAAAATATCTAAACCTTTTTTGTTTTCGAATGTAACTGGCTGACAACAGTCTGCGAAAAATATTCGCGTCCATATTTCTCTCATCTGAAATGGAACGCAATTTAATATTAATTCATTTATCACTTGCGAAGACTAACAAGAAAAAGTCGTTTAAACCAAATGTTCGGTCACACTTAAATAGATTTACACTTGAAGATGCTAGAGACTAGGATAGTTTGCGCTCTCATAACCTTAAGAATAAATCCTTTTTCGTCTGAATTTGTAAGAAATGAGAGAGGTGAGGAGAGTCTAGTTATAATGGCTATCTTTAACAACGATCACCAAGTCCTTGTCAAGTGCTCGTGGCGAATAATGGCGGAACTTCGTCGAAGTTGCACCATCAATTATTGACGCGGTAAGTTCCTGGTCTACTTATAATGGGGGCACGCTGTGATGGCTCCATTTTTCTTATAGGTGTCAAAAAAATTGAGGAAAAATTTATTTCGCTCGCATATTCTGAAGTTTAAAGACGGAGAGTGGTTTCGGTGATTAGCTTTTGATTTTTTATATTTTATTCATCGTTTGTTGCGTACTAACTTTTATTACATTTTGTTAAAAATATATTAAATCTTTCGATCAGAATTTAGCTTTCAACTATTAAGAAATACTTATAAAACTTTTTTTTGTTTCTAAAGGAAACTATGTTATTTAATTTTGTATATGAATCTTACAGCGAAACTAAAAAGAATAGTATGATTTATATTCAATTCATGACGTAAAAAATTCTACGAGTAAATCGATGACTAAGTTTTCTAGTGTTATTGACTTAACATTCCCTCAAACAGTTTTCGGTATTAATCAGCTTATATATTTCCTCTTATATCTTTTTCAGCAACACGTGACTTTTAATAGTTAAAGCTATTCTAATATGTACACGTCTCTTTTATAAGGAAGCGAGGGTTTTATATACAAGCCTTTACTATAAAAACTCCAATTCATTGACCCAGAAAACCATTCGGGTCCCTATTTCAGTTCCCAGGGTGCTTTGCTACGCAGAACTAACGTTCTGTCAAATCGGACCCACCCACATGCTTTGATATCCATAGACTCGTTTCTGCTACACTGGCTGTGAAATAAATATAAGGCTATTTTCTAAATGTCTTAGTCAGACTACGCTGAAAATTCGAAAATACTTTCATTATTTTGTTCGTTTGTCTATTTTTAGTTACCTTGAATCAAAGGTCATCCGATATCAATCGAAATATCGTTATTAATACCAAACGGTTCCACGTATTTTTAGAAACACAAGTTTCCAACCAGACTTTTACAGCCAAGGATGCAAATGGTAGTTCACCTCCGTGGCGTAGTGGTCACCATGCTAGTCCGCCACCCAGAGGACCCGGGTTCGATCCCCGGTCAGGGCAAGTTGGAAAATGGCCTTTTTTCAAATTGCCCTGGGTCTTGGATGTTTATATATACATGTACGAGTATAAAATATAATATTGTTGAGTAAGTATTCCATAACACAAGTCTCAAACTTACTTTGGGGCTAGCTCAATCAGTGTAATTTGTCCTTATATATTTATTTTATTATTATTTTATTTTTTTTATTAAGTATCCCATAACACGAGTCTCGAACTTACTTAAGAGCTAGCTTAATCAGTGTTATTTGTCCGTATATATTTGTATCTATTTACTGAAAATTGTTGATGTACGTACTTAGGGTGAATATATAATAATACGTATTAAGGGTGAATAAGGTGCCACTCAAGAGGCAATAATATATTGAATATTTAACCTTACTGAATGCTGCTAAGAAAATAATACGTTACACATTTCTACTTGTTAGTTGCAGATAAACTGATAGTTGTTTTTGATTTAAGTTTTATATTGCTTTTAGTTCAATTTGAGTTTAATGGTAATTTATTATTGTTTAGATTTGAAATAAAGTTTTTTAAGCTGAATAACTTACTGAAGTATTATATACTAACTTACTGAGTATGTGTGGTGTTAATTTGAAAGATCGAATGAGGAATGATGTCATAAGGGAGCGGTGTGGAGTGAAAGAGAATGTTGTGACAAAAATAGAAAAAGGGATGTTAAGGTGGTTTGGGCATGTAGAAAGGATGGATGAAAACATGTTAACAAAAAATATTTATTAGGCAAATGTGAAAGGAACAGTAGGGAAGGGTCGGCCTCGGCGAACATTCTGCGACCAGATTGCAGACGTTCTGAAAAAAGGAGAGGTAAAAAGTACCCGTAACCGAAGGGCATGTATGAAGAGATTGATGAGTATAGATTTAGCGAAAGAGGTTTGTCAGGATCGTAGCAAGTAGAGGTCCATAGTCTCTGCCTACCCCTGTGGGAAATAGGCGTGATATTATGTATGTAACTTACTGAATAACCAACTGATTTAAGAGCGTTATCTGACTTCAAAAATCTATGCGTCAAAGTTTTATATTACACACAAATCCCATATAAAACTTATCCGATTTGACTTGATGGAAATGATCAGAGTTGGTTGACAAACTGATAATTAGGTTATTAATCTTATGTGGAAATGGCCCTATTCCTAAGATCGTGTTTCACATGGACGAATGTTCAATACTAATTGGTGATGTGAGACGAAGCGAACCGATGCTTTTTGCATGCGCTCTAAAGACAGTTTTATCGTATGAGATTGGGAGCAATTATTTCTTTGATTGGATCTCATTTTTCTCCTTATAAAATGTTTTTTTTCAAAATTAAAAACCGACTTTACTTCTAAACTACACAACCGATTTTAATAAAATTTCTTTGAGAACACTTGACACAAAAAAACTTCAAACAAAAAAAAAATTCTAAATCAATCTAGACGTCTTGGAATAATCGGTGAACATATAAAAAAGATCGCGACGAATTGATAACTCCTCTTTTTGGAAGTCGGTTAAAAATAAGTAGGCATAAATATTTTATGGTATTGCTGAAGATGCCTTTTTGAAATAGGCTATAGGAAATGAGATATTTGTCATAAAAATTAATACTTACATACTTACAGAAATATAATGTGTACCATATTTTCTTTATGAAATTCACTTTAAGGAATTATCCGGGGTCCAGTGCTGCCCCCATTTGAAAAAAAGATTATCGAAAGGAAACGGAGATATAATTTAAAATTGTGTCTTCACCAGGCCTTAGATAACCCTTCAAACTATTTTATAATCTACTGATTATAGTTGAAAGTGAGAACGTGAAGTTTTAATACGAACAATTGCGGAAAACTGCCACTTTTGGCGTATGTGCGTAGAAAAGCTTTACGTTCTCACTTACTGTAAATAGTAGTTCATAAAATAGTATAAAGGGTTATCTAGAGCCTGGTCAAGACACAATTTAAACGATGTCTCCGTGTCCTATTAAATTATATATAATAAGCATACAAATAGTCTTGTGATAGTTTTTATGGTCCACACATGTATGTAAAAAAAATCTACTCAAAAGCTAGTGGTTAATAAGAATAAAGTGTTTACTATTCTGAATCCTTTTTCCACCTTCTCGCCCAGCATCATGCTTAAAGTCAAAGTCAAAGTCTAAGTCAATTTTATTTTTATTCAATGTAGGATTAATTTATCTCTTATTGAAGGTCATTTTTTTAAAGTGGCATTTGAGTCTTGCGGCCCTAGGCTTGGCTGCTCAGAGCAACAAGACCCAAAATGCTCTGCCAGCCCATAGGGATAAAGACGTAATAATATGTTTATATGTTTTTTTATATTTATATTTTCTATGTTTTGTCGGAAACAAAAATATAAGTCAAACTTTCCTTTCGCAAATATATTGGAATTCATATCATCATTTCAGTGACGTTTAGGGTAAACAGACTAACTCTTGTGACGTTTAGGGTAAATAGACTAACCTTTAGGGTCTAACTAGTTTGAAGATTTAAAATAAACACTAGGAACCATAACAAATGAGACGTATAATGAATGAGTAAGTACAGTACACATACAGATTCAAACGGAGATCTAGATAGGGTCGTGGGCCTAGCACTAGGTCTGAGTAGCCAACCAGGGCTACTTAGCTTGGTGTTGGGGCGCGGGGCGCAGGGTAGAAATGCGACCACGCCATAATCTCCCAAGGATTTCCAAAATGACAGATCAAGAGCGGCCTGCAAGGTGGTCAGACGATTTGACTAAAGTCGCTGGAAAGCGCTGGTATTCATATAATGCGTACGAAACACCTAATACAGAAATATACAGGAATATTTTTAAATTGTCAAGTATTTTCTGGAATACTCAAAACATTTTCACTGTTAGCCGCGAATCAATTGAAATTGGTTATTCAAGCTAAAACGCAGCTCCAATTCCAAATAGATTGCCTTGTAATTTGCGGAGAACCCAGACACTGTTTCATAGCATTAAGGTTATCTATTTCTATGTAATTACCAACTTCCGAAAAGGCGAAACAGTTCCAGAATGAACAGTTCGATGGATTTTAGCTTGAGAGGTGTCGTTAGATTCGTATTTACTGTGAGAGTGACACTTGGTATATTATACGTTAGATTCGTATTTACTGTGAGAGTGATACTGGGTATATTAAAATAAACACAAAAACAAAATGGCGGGTTTTTGGCGCTATTGGCACGCTCTGCAGCATCAACAGTTCGATGGATTCTAGCTTGAGAGGTGTCGTTAGACTCGTATTTACTGTGAGAGTGACACTGGGTATATTATACGTTAGATTCGTATTTACTATGAGAGTGATACTGGGTATATCAAAATAAATAAAAAAAAAACAAAATGGCGGGTTTTTGGCGCTAAATTCAATTGTTTGGCACGCTCTGCAGCATGAACAGTTCTATGGATTCTAGCTTGAGAGGTGTCGTTAGATTCATATTTACTGTGAGAGTGACACTGGGTATATTATACGTTAGATTCATATTTACTGTGAGAGTGACACTGGGTATATTATACGTTAGATTCGTATTTACTGTGAGAGTGATACTGGGTATATCAAAATAAATAAATAAACAAAATGGCGGGTTTTTGGCGCTAAATTCAAATGTTTGGCACGCTCTGTAGCATGAACAGTTCGATGGATTCATGCTTGAGAGGTGTCGTTAGATTTGTATTTACTGTGAGAGTGACACTGGGTATATCAAAATAAAAAAAAAAACTAAATGGAGGGTTTTGGGCGCTAAATTCAAATGTTTGGCACGCTCTGTAGCATGAACAGTTCGTTATACGTTAGATTCGTATTTATTGTGAGAGTGACACTGGGTATATCAAAATAAATTAAAAAACAAAATGGCGGGTTTTTGGCGCTAAATTCAAATGTTTGGCACGCTCTGCAGCCTGAACGGCTCGATGGATTAAAGACTGAGAGGTGACGTCGGATTTGTATTATTGTGAGAGTGACACAGGGTATTTAAAAAGGTAGTCGGGTTTTTTTTTTCTTTATTTTAATAATGACAACTTAGTAATGTATGGTCCCCAATCACTCGAAGACACCTGGACCAACTTTCAATTTATTTTTTCCTGTTTGAAAGGGCATACTGTCAGATAGTCCCATATTTTTTTTTATAGAAATCGGTTATATACTTAGGTGTTGACGCTAATGTCTGCCTGTCTGTCTGTAGCATCATAGCTCTCGAACAGATGGACCGATTTCGATGCGGTTTTTACGTGAAAGCAAATTCCCTTGCGGTAGTTCTTAGCATGTTTGATGAAAAACGGTTTAATCATTTAAAAGTTATTGATGGTTAACGTTTGATAGTCGGGGTTTTCCTTAGCAAACAATAGATGGCGGTCCGGATATCAATTAGAATATCTAGTTCCACTGCTCATAACTAGATGGCGTTCTTGAGAGTTGGGGTATTTTTTTTAAATTTGCCTAGTCAATAAACTTCTTACATTTGAAATTTATTTTATATAGATTGTGGCTATAGTGAAATTAATGTAACTATTACATACAGGATGCAATCTCCTAAGGTCCCGCGCAATATGCGTCCCCGTTCCCCGTCCTCGCACCTCTCCCTCGTTCTCGCCTTGTCGAGGGTGTTGAGCGAACACACACACTTTGCCGTGTGCACGGATGTATAGTTACGTTTGTAGTAGTGTAGGCATACATGATACTCTGCTTCTATAAAGTGGCATACCTTTGGCAGCGGTCTAAGTACTAGCTGTGCATCTGTAAGACACAAGTTCGATGCCTACATAGGCCCCTCTGAGACACTCATGTACGAATATTTAACTACTACTATTTGCGTCCAGTGAAGGAAAACATATTGGGGAAACTTACACACTTTATAGTGCTTTTTAAAGTTTACTAGTGTATAAAATGGAGAAAGCAATGGTACACTCTATACACTCTATTTCTGCAAAAAAATCATCATTAAGGGGACGTGAAGCTTTTGTCTAATTGCGTAGAAAAGCTTCACGTTCTCATAAGACTATAAACAGTAGTTCATAGAATAGTTTGAAGGGTTATCTAGGCCTGTCTGTTATATCCGTTTCTTTTTAAATAATTTATTTCATATGGAAGCAACACTGGATCCCGAAAAATTCATGTATCCCCTCAAGGCTCGGTGCAAACGGGCGACCACAAAATTCGCCCACCAACCTCTTTCACCACCACCAGCGTCACTGTCTGCGGCGAGTCCATACAAAATGTATGAAAACTACAGGAAAGTGGTCGGTAGGCGCGTTTTTTGGTGGCCTGTTTGCGCTGAGCCTAAGTACGTTTCTTTCCACACATTGACACCAATAAGAGCTCTGGAATGTATAAAAATCGAACGTAAATACCCTTCATTACAAAATTTTCTGTTCAAATTCCAAAATTACCGATACAATGATGTAAATTCTTTATTACATCAACCAAGACATTATTTATACATTAAATTCTGGGTTTTGTTACCAACACAAAAGACAACATTACTCAATATTGGCGAGTTGTTTCGGTTAGCAACCTGGAATAAACTTCGAAATATTGTAATTTACGGATATAGACTTACAAAATGGCTATAAGACATAAATATAAACATCCTTCTCTATAACACATGTGTGGCACTTCATAGAAGCGGAGTATCATTTATATACTACTACTACAAACGAAACTATATATCCGTACACACGTCAAAATGTGTGTGTGTTCGCCCTCCAACACACGCTACAAAGCAAGAATGGGGAAGAGGTGCAGAGACGAAGAATGGGGACGCATATTGCGCGGGACCCTGGGAGTTTCCGTTCGATATGTAATATTATATAAATTCTGTGACTATACAAAAATATAATATTTAGACCTTATTTGTATATCATCAATCAATACACATTATAACATCGCAAAACAAAGTCGCTTCCCGCTGTATGTCCCTCTGTATTTTCAATCAAAAACAATCTACTTTAGAACAATATTTTGTTTTAAATTATGACGTTTGTCTTCAAAATAAAACTTATATACTTCAAAACTAAGGTGATTAGATAAGGTCCTTTCTGAACGAGTGAGTTAAAGTTCCTAAAGTGTACTTAGACAATCTAGTAGATGTTCAACAATAAATCGAGTAAAATCTTCGGTACTGAAATGAAAAGCTTTTTTTTTTGACTTATGAATACGTTGACGCCAATTATTCTTTCATACTAGCCTAGGAGAAAAAAAAATGTTTTTTTTTCGGCGCAGGTCGTATAAGCCAAGGGTTATGGTCAGTTTCAGACGAACAGAAAACGAAACGAATCTAGTTAAGTCAGCTTAACTTTTCTAGCTCTATAAGTCACTGTATCGACCTCTCCCAAGGTGTTGCCATGAAAAATATACAACAATAGGTGCTAGTCGGTCTCCGTCGTGATTTATACGAAAGCACGAAAGCAATTTATCAAACACCTGAAAACGATGCCGAATATTATAGACTTTTGTTATAATGAATGAAACGGTACTGTAATTTATTACTTTTCATTCAATACTTTAATAACGGTGAGGTTGAAACTGATATTTCATTAACTGATATTGAAACAATTTGTATTAAATACAAATTATTTGGTTTTCCTAGTTATTTTTTAACTTTTTAATGCGAAGACGAAGTTGAAGTGTGAGTGAACTAGACATGTCTGTAGCGGGACAAGGTGATATGCCTGACCGCCACAAAAGAAATATCTTCCCGCCAGACATGGTGACTGGGAAACCGCGGCTCCAACAGTGTAGGGTCGGAGGTCGTATATGTTAATTTGTAACTAGAACTCTGAGATCGAGATGTAGGTAACTGTTAACGCCATCTTGTATGCTTCTTGTGAACTGCGTTGTCGGTTTGTTGTTGTGGTCTTCGTAGTGGGATAGAGGTCGCCACACGTCTGTCGTATGAAACCAGAAAGATGGACAAGAAAAGCTACAATATGGGCTTCGAAGACATAATAAATAAATAAATATAAATATATAGGGACAAATAACACTAATTGAGCTAGCCCCAAAGTAAAATCGAGACTTGTGTTATGGGATACTAACTAAACGATACTATGAACGATAATGGAAGGCCAAATCAAACGCTATATGAGTTGGTGAGTAGTAGCAGCAAGCTACCCTAGATCGAGAACTGTGGAAGAAAAAGGAAGACACTTAAAAGACTTAATTTTTTTTTTGTTAACGGTTAATCGAGGAGTAAAACGGATATACAGTTTTTTGCCGCTTTTTCGCCCCTTGCGCTTAGGAAGCGGCATTAAACTTAGCTGTTATCAAATGATATTCTGACGTCAACAACTAAATATTGACAATTATCAAGTGATAGAAATATCAAAAGACACTAAAATAATACAAATGATTTTTTAATTTTGACGTTTGATAGACGGAAGGCAGAGTTTCTCTAAAACTATTGAGTACTTTCCAAGGTCAAAAATAAATTGTTTGGTACAGTTAAAAAATTAAACATCTCAAAGTAATGACATTTGTCATGATCATATATATTTTCAACGTTTTATTAGATTTATTATTGCAGAAAAACTAATATTAAGAGCATGATTTGACTTAAAGAAACTATGACGTCATTATTCTATATTTCCCATTAAAAAATTATGTTTTGACGTTTAGAAAAAAGTATTTGATTTGATTTGTTGGAAAGTAGCAAATTCAAAATGCAATAAAGAGCAAATTTTTTTTTTAATTCTTATGCAATTACCTTGACAGATCTGACCATTTATAACAAATATGGCGCAAAAGGCGTAATATTACCGCACCGCATGCCTGAGGGACACGGTGGTATGAATCTATAAATAAATTTCCATAAACGCGAAATATGTGAGGTCAGCGGAATGAGAAAAGTTTTTGTGAGAGAAATTCAATTAGATCCCTTTATGCCAAAGGTAGAATATTGTGTTTGTGATACATTTTCAGAAATGTTAACCATCAGAATACATCATTTGTTTGAAGAATAAACCGGTTTAGAAGCAGTTGTTCAGTTGAGATTAATTGACCTATCGTCTCGCCCACCAGACTTTCTGCTTAGAGCCATTCATTCAAATTTAGGAGCGACGCTCTTGTCAGTGGGATTTTTTCCATTCCTGCTTAGAGCCGCAAGACCTGAAAGGCTCTTCCTGTCCCATAAGGATAAAGATGTGATAGTGTGTGTATTGTACCAAAGGTATTTTTGGTCAGTCACAATTGTAAAAATAATTATCAAAGTACCTCAACATCAAAATGTTCATTGAATATTTATTCTTTTACGAAGAAACTAAACAAAAAGTCTCCGTCGATTTATATTATTTTATTTGCAAAAAATCATTCTTTATTTTTGTACTATGGCTGACAATACTTGTGGTGCTGGCAACCCCCACTTATGTCATCTCTTGATTGTGTTAGATGTCAGCCGTATGTACTTCCAAGAGTTCAAAGTAAAAGTGAAAACAATATAATTTCATTCTTTACCAGTTAAATAGTATTTTAATTTAGCCCATACCGAACAGATATTCCAACAGTCTCAAACTAAAATAATATTCCGTCCAAATTTTTTTATTACAATTATAATTAAACAGGTATAGAACATATTTCATAATTTGCTAGACAGAAGCAAGGAATTTATTAAACAAGTTACAATAATACAAGTACAAGTTTCTACATATTAAGATATTAGAAGCATTATTTATTTGGCACAAGTCACATAAATTGTCTTGTCTAGCGAAATAGTATTGTTTTCAGGTAGTAGAAAAAGGGAGATATGATTTCAAAAGTATTATAGTTTATTGGTACTTATGCACATAGCACTTAGAACTCCCTGCGTTATCTCCCCACCGCGTTCATATCTTAGGAGAAAATTCGACTTTTACAACCCGATATAATTGACAATAATTAATATAGTTAACATATAAATAAAAAAATACAAAATCATTTATTTAACGAGAGAACACTACACTCCATGATAAGAAAAATAATTATGTAATAAAACGAATCGATACACTCGTTAACTCTCTGTCTGGTACCAACCATTTAAATAATTTTACAAGTGTATTTGCCAGCCAAATTAAAAATCCCCCGACTTTGAAGCGTTCACCCCCATAACTTTTAAACCGCTGAAACAAGTTCCATCAAACATAGCTAAGACCATCTCGAACAAGTCAGTTTTCAAACAAAATGCCACATCAAAATCAGCTCATTCGTTTAAGCGGTACTACCACAGACAGGAACACAGACTTACAGACATCCATTTCATGTCATGGGTTCCACTGCTGAGCCTTCCTCCACTTTATAATGTCCATCGAATTCTGTGTTAAAAACTCTAAAAACATAAATCAAAAAGTATTTTTTTTTAGTTGTATTGATATATTAGATGAGGTACCTACGATAAATGCTTACCTGCTATAGATACATACAACTAGACATATAAAAAACGCAATAATTTAGTCATGTCTTATCTTTCTGAAATCTAAGGTTTAGATGTAATGTAATCAATTACACTATGGCCTGCTATCTAACCTAATTCATTAGGTTTCCACGGTTTCTATGTCTTTATAGCTTATTTATAGGCTTTCGATGGAAATGTATTGATTTTGTACATTCGATATGATCATCGACGTAAGTCTGGCTATTGGACAAGTGAACGAATCGAGCTTATGTTATTTACAGTGTAGTCTTCAAATTTTAGCGAACGGATTTTTAACGTTAGAAGTAGATATACATAAAAAACGGGAATATTTGTTTTTAAATAAGAAACTAAAAGCAAAATTTATATTAACCGACTTCCAAAAAAAGGAAGTTATCAATTCGTCGGAATCTGTTTTTTTTTTATGTATGTTCACCGATTATTCGAAGACGCCTGGACCGATTTGGATTTTTTTTTGTTGTTTGAAAGCGCATACTAAAGAATTTTATCTAGATAAGTAATCGTACATTTTTAAAAACAATTGTATTATACAATGTGGCAGGGACATACCCGTAATAAATCGAACCATAGGCTAATAATGGATCACTATATAGAATAATAAAATTAACTACAGTAAAAAAAAAAAATATATATATCGACAATTACACACAAAAGTATCCAGCTGCCCGGGCATTTTGTATGGGGATGTCGAATTATTTTTATTGTTGTTTTTTAAATTGTTATTTTAATTTAATTATAGTATAGTGATCTAGTATAGCCCGTGGTTTGATTTATTACGGGTATGTCCCTTCCACATGATATATATTTATATGTATGTTAAATTTATTAAACTTATATAAGTAGTTATATTGTATTATATATATATATGTAGTTTTATACGTGAAGTGTGTTATGTATATTAAAAGTAACCTTAACTACCTATTGATTTAATTTAAAGTTTTCTTTGCACCACCTTTAGTTCTGACGTGCCTAGCTACATTACACTCCATCCACCAGGTATCTGGAAGAGATCACTCTGGGCGATAAGACCGCCCATTGTACACATAGGCACAATGGTAAGTAGTGGTATGTAATAGTTAGTAAATTTAAAATTGTAAAACTTCCTTTTATTAATATTTTTTTTTTGTATTGGTGCAATAAAGAGTTTTTGATTCATTCATTCATTCATACTTGCCAGGTGGGCCCATAGAAATATTTTCAAAATCAGTTTTGTAGTTTGAGCGTGGAAACGGATTTTAGTTTTAAAAAAATATTTACTTTCTCTTGTCGCGTTGTCTGTCTGTCTGTATTCAAATCTCGCAAGTTAAATTTGACCCCTTCTTGGTTTCCGATTACGATGAAATTTTGTAAACATACGTATATCGCGTGACAATGCAATATTATGATGACATGGAGCTGTCATCATAAAAAATGGTTGATTTGAAAGGAGACGGGTATAGGGGAAGGCCGAGAAAGATGTGGGAAGAATGCGTGAGATCGGATATGAGGGAACGGGAGGTTAGTACAGAGATGGCGAATTAGGGAATATGCACGTATTTTTTTTATTTGTTAAATAAAATCCTTATTTACCACAGTAAACAAATATGAAAGAATTTATAAAATATCTTAATCAGCGACGGACATGTGATACTTTAAAGTTTCAATTAGAAAGAGAAGTCCGATATGGACTGGTGACGTCAAAGTCCACATCGTCTATACATTTTTCATAGAAAATGGCGTTTTTGCGAATGAGATAGACATATTTTCGTAAAATTATTATATCTCGTTCGTTTTTTAGCCAATTCTTATTTTGTTTTCACTGTTCGTAATTTACTTTTGAATATTTATGGAAAAACTGATTAGATAACAAATATTTTTTTCATGCATATACCCTATTATGGAGAGAGTTGACATACAGAGCCGACACCAAATAGGGAAAAGGCGAGTAAAAAAAAAAGGGAGCTGATTCGATGATGAAGCCGGAAGATGACCGTAGGAACTCTGTAATGAAAAGACCGCAACCGCAACCCCATTAAGTTAGGGCTCGTTTAATTTGTCTTGAGGACCACTTTAAACTTTTAAGTTCATTGTTTGAGATAAAAACTTGTTTTACATTTTTTTTTATAATTACTGGTTTTAATTGAATATTCGTTTAAGACAAGATTTGTTTTAGTTAAAATTAACATCTTCGTGTTCCAGATACGTATAAATTTATTTTTCTTCCATGCTGGTCTGGTAGAAAAGAAAGAATAGTAAAATGTACAAGCTGCTTCTTTTCTTGCACCGGAAAAACCAACCAAGGAAACGGGCGAGCATCTAAATCAAATGAATAGATGATGCGGATAGACACACACTGTTTTTATTCCCTTTTTCCATCTTCACGCCCGTCCTTAAGCGTTGCTTTTGGTTCTTACAACCCTTAAAGGGTCTGTCTAACACGTTAGAGATCAAGTCATGGCAAAGATTATATAATTACTAACGTAACAATACCAACGCCATAGAAACGATTGGAGGGCCCGAAAGTAGGAAAAACTGGAGTTGCGGGTAGGCACACAGAGATGGCAGCAGACGCAACTAGCAAAAATGTGTCAAAAAAAAAAGTATAGAAAATGCTTTAAAAATATTTATTGCATTTCGTATAAGTCATTTTGAATTAATTTTAGTACTACTTTATTTAACCCGTCAATGTTGTTATCTATTGTTCTCTCGGTCGGATCCGACCGTCTGGAAGCTGACGGATTAAATAACAGTAATAAAAGATTTAAAAAGTTTTAATAAATATCTATAGCGCCATCTAGTGACCAGGAAGAAAAATAATTACGTTTATAAGGCATAGGCAGGCATTAATGAATCTGTTTCTTCAAATTTATTTGAAATGACGTCACCACAATTCGTGTTGCTCTGAAAAGATCTAAATCATCATGCTGCTAAGAATAGCATGTTTGGCCTGCCCCTTTTCAACGAAGTACCCAAACCCGAGCCACACCTATCATGCCATCAAGCTATGTCCACTTTCAAGAGAGATTGTTTTTGACAGCCATTAAGTCGAGAGGCTATGTTAACCGCACAGATCCACCAGTGCAGCGATATATCGGTTAATAAAATCGCTTGTGTCTTTTAAACGACGTCAAAAAAGAAGGAGGTTATCAATTCGAATGTATGAAAGGGCATAGTACTTGTCAGGTGGTACAATATAAATTTTATCAAAATCGGTTTAGATAGTTTAGAGTTGAAGTCATTAATTTATGTCTGGCTTAGTGTTGACCGCCGCCATACCTAAGTAAAAGCAAGTTACTTTTCGGTGGTTCTTAGCTACGAAAATCAGTTCAGTCATTTAAAAAATATTGGGGGTTAACGCTTAAAAGTCGGGATTTTCAATTTACCTGGAAAATATTAATTGGCGCTACGATATCAATTCCACTTAACATCGGTTGGAAGATGTAGTTCCCCCACTAACCACTATATGGTATCGCCGGTGTTTGTTTTTAATTTGCCTGGCCAATTATTTTATATAAATAAGGAGGTATTTATTTATTTAACAATAATACTTACAAAAGGCGGACTTAATTCTAATAGCATTATCTACCAGTCAACCTTCGGGATAAATAGAAATTTAGCGTTGTAGGCGCAAAAGTAAGGTACCCAAACACTATGCTCCAAACATACAACATATTATATACATATAACATAAACATATATTATACAACATAAATAAATAATAAATATATACTTACTTACATACCTGTCAATAAAATAATTCCAAAACAATCAGACTTCTTTGTGTGTTTTCAAAAGTTTGTAAGTTATTTTTTCTTTACCACCCAAAGACATTTTATGACGTTTTGTATTAGTTATCTAAACATATTATTATTGTCTTCGATTCTCGACAAATTTAGTTGCTACCAAATAAAACCAAAGCTTTGTCATAAGCTTTGTCATAAAAACATTTACAAGCTTTTAAAACACAAGCGTTTTCATATAACATTAAACACGCTGTTGTGTGGTAAATGCTTTAACACCGCACACTACAGCACCTTTCAACAATACGTCTATATGACACTTTTTCGCGCGAACACTCCCAATGGTAACACAATTATTATTATAAAATTTATCACCTCGTCATATGGTATATTTTCACGCGTCACTGCCTTGCAGCCGAATTGAATTAAAGGCATGTTCACATCGCATCGGGCACTTAGCACGGCAATTAATTTGGAATTCAATTACTAAAGATCAGTGTAGGTTCGATTTTGTCGGCACAACCTTTGAAATGTTGTGATGGTGTGGTTTTGGCTTGTGGTTAGGATTTCATCGATTTACTGCAGAGGTTTGGCGCATTGCTAATAAAGGTTGAGAATAACTTGGCCTTCGATATTTCGGCGTCAAGACTATTCTGTGAAATGAATATAGAGTTAAGAATTTGTCAAGTAAATTAAATAATACAGTAACAAAATTCTCTTCAAATTTTGTTTTTGCTTGTCATAGTTTCATCTACTGTTAGCCTATCCACCCAAAGTCGTTTTTATCAACTTTTTCGTAACATAAATCATAATTCATTAGGTGCCTGAACAATACCAGTCTAACCTTTCAACTTAACTGATATATGGGAGTTATTTTTAAAAGTAGGTACTTTTCCTTACATTGTTAAGCGTCACACTACCACAGGACTAGCTCTTATAAAGGTACAGCCCTAAAATAGAACATCGAATTTACGGTAATTATTTTATTAAAAGAAGCATAAAATGCGAAACATCAATTTAGATCGTGGGCTATCTTTCAGACAGAAAGTACATTCAAAATGAATTCTTATCCCCTTACTATAAAGACTACAAAGCTTGCTCCAAATCAATACAATTGCGTGTTGGATTCACCTGAAGCTAACATTTAAAATACCCCGTTTATTCACTATGAGAGCTCATTTACACCTTTCTACTAATTTACAACTATAAAATATTTTTGTCGTAAATTAATCAAAGGCATTGAATATAAAATAGTTAGGTATATCATTCATATTAACGACTTAATCTCGGACCCTTTGCATTGGTTTACCTACAAAAGTTCTTAATAACAATGATTATTAAAAATTGTTTTGGTGTCATATCGTTATTTCAACGAACAAGCGAACCGAGCGAAGTTCTCCAAGTCTACTTTAACAATCCGACATTTGTATGTATGTTTGTTTGTTTGTTTAAACTCTTTATTGCACATTTAAAAATAAAAAGTTACAAAACATATGCATTAGAAATAAAATGTGCAACGGCGGGCTTATCCCATTGAGGAATTTCTTCCAGCCAACCAAGCATCTGAAAGAACAAGCAGAAAGCATCTGGGTAGTAGTGCAACAAATACCTGACAATAATAAATACCTATTATAAACTTATATATATTATAATAATATTATCTATATTACATCATACATATACATACATAAATAAATATAAATTGCTTAGTGTTCTGAAGAATCGAATATGTATGTTTATTCGACGATAACTCAAGTAGTTTTGATCAGAGTGTCTTAAATTTGGTAGGTTACGTACCTAAAGCAGCCAAAAGAATTTTTAAAGATATGGGGTTCTTTAAATCTGTAAAGATATGGGGTTCGCGAGTTCACAGTTCGAGCCGAACTACTAATTAACTAAGAATCATCAAAAGCGATGGTTAATGGGCTACCTTCATCTGTGTGACATGTTCCTATACATTTATTTATTTATGACAAAAACAGTTGAATAATATTCAAATCAATAAATTATATCAGTCTTTAAGTGTAAAGCCGCCTCTGACTGCTCCGTTAATTCGCTATTAGGTTGCGACGAACATTTGCACTAATGTGTTCGTAGCGCATGGAATTTGCAGCGCATTTGTGCTGAACTAGTGACGTTATGGCCAGAAAGTTTTGGATGTTAGACTGATTGCTCACGAGTTGCTACTTTTAATTACTTTGATAATCTTTTTTTTGGAATAAGGATTGAAAAGAAGTAGCTAAAGATCGAAACAGCTGGAAACAACAAGGGGAGGCCTTTGCCCAACTAAGGCCTCCCCTTGTTGTTGCTGGGACCTGAACGGCTAGGAAAAAAAAAATTATTATCTTTTATTTATTTTTTAATTTTCTATAAGAACAATTTTCATCAAATATAGCTTAAAGCAATCTCGATTAAATTAAATGTCAAACAAAAACCAACCGCATCAAAATCGGCTCATTTATTTAGGCGCTATGATGACACACACGTCAAACTTAGAACACCTCTCTTATTCGTAGGAGATTAAAAATAAACATGTAAGCAGTTTCTGTCATCATTATGCCATATGACATGTTACTGCACTATCCTAAACATTTAATGGTTAGTTTCTGTCATTAACTTATTATATAAAATAATGACTCATTTATTTTTTACCCGACTGCGCCAGAACAAGGGTTATGTTTTTCGAGAGTATATATGTATGTTTGGTAGTATGGACGTATAATTGTTTGGCAGGCTCTGCAGCCTGAACGACTCAATGGATTTTAGCTTGAGAGGTGTCGTTAGATTCATTTTAGTTTGAGAGTGACACTGGGTATATAAAAAAAAAACGAAATGGCAGTCGATCTTTTTGTTTCAGTTGTAATAATTACTTGTTTAATTGATAAGTTTTATTACCAAAATCAGTTCATAGAATTAAAAAGAAGATTCATCAGGTATAAAGCTTTGTCAAAATTATGTCTAAAATCTAAGTTCATGAAGATTACTTATCGACGTTAAAAGTGCCTGTAAATGTCTAATTACTGAATAAACCATTGAATTTGAATTAAATTTGATTATTTACAAAAACAATTATGTCACGCAATGTTTATGACAAAAAATGTCTTATTACGACCAACAATATTCACAAATTTAGGAGAATTAAGGCTTTGATCGAAATGATCCCCCGTGAATCTTCAAATAACATCAAGACAACGATAACTTTTTCTAAACGTTGATATTGTACTTGTAATTATTTTTCTGTCTAAAATGCTATTAATATCTGAGAATATTTACTCCAAGTGGCATTAAATGAGTAGTCATTAACAAAACTTATGTTAGACATTTGTAGAAATTTCTAGACATGTAGACTAAATGCCCTGACATCTAAATTACGGCTAAGTATGATTGCTCATACGATGTATGACTTTTGTGACCGATTTGTCCTTTAGTGCGATGGACTGACTTGGTAGTTATCTTTAATGACTTTTTTTCATCACCTGTGACTTCAAAGGTCGAACTATAGCATATATTAGTTAATTTTAGTAAAAAAAATAACTATATTAAAATAATATATTTTTGTAGTTTAGGTCTTTCATAGTACAGGGGGTTTTGGCAGTTGGGACACGACAGTAGGTGGGCCATGGTTTGAACAGCTCCACAGTCATAAGGACCGTTGTTTGGAAAACCCCACTTTGCTCGGTTTTCGTGACATCTCCCATCACCAGTCCGAAGCCTGTTTAGAGACTTCCAGACTGCCCAGGGGAGATCGCCACCTGGTGGAAGTTTCTCAACTGGTGGAATATGAGTTGGTGCAGGAGGATATTTATTTTTCCACCAAGCTAACCTAGTGTTTGAGGCTTCTCTGGCTGGAATACTTGGCTGTCTTAGAAAACTTTTTCGCCGCGCTTTAATTTTAGAACCAACTAAAAAAAAAGAAGAGGTTATCAATTCGACCCATACATATTTTTTGTTCTTTTTTTTCGTTTGTATACTATGTGATGCTATATCTTCTCCACTTGTGAACCGATTTTGATGATTCTTTTTTTTTATAAAAGATTTTAGTATCAAGATGCTTCCATATCAATTTAGTGAAAATATGATGAAGAACTTTGCAGATATAGAAAAAACTCCTGAAAGAAAATGAAGTCGGAAGTTTTTATTTTAGTGTTGTTAAAAATTTAATTAAGTATGTTAGTATTTATTTCGCCACCACAACAGACAAATAAATTAAATGTTAAAAAATACACACGAAAGATTAAGTTTTTTGATTAATCTATAAAGAGATTTTGGTGAAGCCATTAGTAACAGGAATATTGATGTTCTTCAAATTACACGTGTGGAAAATTTATACAAATCTCGCTCTGAATTAAAACAACTGTGCCCTTTCTCTTGAATATTAAGGTTAATGAAAGTTGAAGCAATAGGTAAATATTGTAGGTATATTTATAACAAAAACTCACAAGTAGGTCACTTTTTAACCGATTTCTAAAAAGGAGGAGTCTATCAATTGGTCGCGATCTTTTTTTTTATGTATGTTCACCGCATTACTCTAAGACCGATACATAAGACACTGGAAAATACTTTTTACTAAAAAAGGTATACTTGTCAGGTGGTCCAATAGAAGTTTTATCAAAATCGGTTGTGTAGTATGGGGTTGAAGTCAGTTTTTTAGTTTAAAAATTATACTATACAAGCAAGGTTGCCTGGAAAAAAATTGCTTAGCGGTAAGGCCGCCTTTTCTGCAATTCCTAGTTTTTAAGATACTTATGGCTGTATTGATTTTTATCCAATGATAAGCAGACAAAAATTAATTATTCGTCTGGTAATCATTAACACGTACATTTGTAAAAGTGTGCTTGTTATAATGCACCAATTCATTACGAAACAGATCACAGATAACATTTTTTTTAAGTTACACAAATATGTATATTCACTGTTGTTATGTGTTTTTAAATAAACGTCGTATAATCAATGTATTATACGACTTTTATTTAAAAACTTTTTACATGACATAACAACAGTGAATAACATACATCTAAAGAAGAAGAGTGAATAAAACACAATATCTAACATGATTTATATTTTCTAAACAAATGATTACAGATTGGTTTATTTAACCTGCATAAAATCATTGTTAAATTATGTTTAAACTTAAATGTAGACTTTTACTGCGTACCAAGTGTTAGCGCCTTTCTGGCGCTGACACTTGCAACACCGTGTAGCGGCTGGCAACATCATAATGCAGCGGGCAACCCTATCAGATGGATAGCGGTACGATATTGCGCATGCGCGGTCAACGGTCTTCTGGATTCAAAGCTTGCCACGTAAGGTTGTGTCAATCCATATATTATAACTTATTGAAGTAATTGTAGATATTTCATAAAGTTTTAGTGATCAATGTATTAAGCTTAACGGTTTACCTAGCGAAATAAATATGTATTACGTATAATTGTGTCTAGTATTTATTTTGCTCGCACAAGTCATAAAAAATCTGATTAAAGGAGCATTGTTTCATTTTTAAATTGCATAAAAAGTCAACACTTTTCAAAAATGGTATTTTACTCATTATATGACTGATAGAAGTGCAGATTTTTTATGAATAGCCCCCAAATTAATAATAATAAATACATAGGGACAAATAACTCTGATTGAGCTAGCAAAGTAAATTTGATACTTGTGTTATAGGATAGGTACTAACTCAACGATACTATATTTTATAACAAATACATATATAGATTAACATCCAAGACCCAGGGCAATTTGAAAATGGCCATTTTCCAACTTGCCATGACCGGGGATCGAACCCGGGACCTCTGGGTGGCGGACTAGCATTGTGACCACTACGCCATAGAGGTCGTCAAAAAATTAATATATAAAATTTACGCAAAGAGGAAAGAGAAAATGTTGTTAATCGAACACGACCGTGTGTATCGCCATAATTCTGCGGTTTCAGCAATTGTGAGTCTAGAATGACTTTGCCGTGATCTGGCGCTATAAAATTTTCATTTTCCAAATTGCGATGGACCTAGGTCTTTTGAAACTTTGGATACAACGCTGGGATTAGTTTGAAATGTTCAAGTTATTACAAAGTTTGTGAAATATTAACATACTAAATAATTTAACGTTTGTACCATTGTTGTTCTGAATTATACTTTGTGACAGTTCTAAAGCATGATTTATGCTTTAATTTGTTTTACATTATTGTTATAAGATAGATTTCTTTTCATAAAGCTGGAGAAATAAGATCTATGTACCCAACACTCTTTGTACTCGGCATGGTGGGGTACAACACACTAGAAGCAAGACGAGGTCTGAGTATAGCGACATATTTATTCAGCCTATTCAGGGCGCGGATCCCCAACCAAGCGGTCCTGCAGTGGTTGGCAATGAGTGTGCCTAACCGGTACGTGTGGCGAAGGCTACAACCTCCCCTATTCGCGATACCACAGGGGCGCACGATTATCACAAAAATGGCGCCAATCACTCAAACCCTACACACGCTAAATAAGGTAGCAGAAAACATTGACCTTTCAGTTGCTTATTGACGGAATTCACAAAGGCGTTTGTATTTGTTTTGTGTAATATAAATAGTAATAATAGATAAAATTTATGTGTGTGATTATGCTAGTGTATTGGTGAAACCTGTAATAATAATGTAAGAAGAATTAAACAAATAAACAAATAAAAATGTTTAAAGATAAAAAGAATACACATATTTTAACCTTTTTTCATGTTAATAATATTTACATTTTATATATCTATCTGAATCCAAATATTGTATGAAAAAGTAACATAAAAAGGCAGGGCAAATTAAAAAAAAAAATAAGGAACATATGTCCAACACACCCCCGACTAAAAGATATAAAAGTACCTAATGTATTGTACATAATGCCTTATGTTCATAGTTAAAATATTTCTCCCATGCTGGTCTGAGAGAAAAGAAAAAACTTAGAATTTACATACCAGCTTCTCTTGCCGTGCAGATCGTAAAAGCCGATCGAGGTCAATATAATGATCTGTTTGTAACGGACGTCAAAAACGGAGTAAGTTATTAATTGGAATGTATACATGTTTTTTTTTCACCTCCGTGGCGTAGTGGTCACCATGCTAGTCCGCCACCCAGAGGTCCCGGGTTCGATCCCCGGCCAGGGCAAGTTGGAAAATGACCTTTTTCAAATTGTCCTGGGTCTTGGATGTTTATCTATATATGTATTTGTTATAAATTATAGTATCGTTGAGTTAGTATCCCATAACACAAGTCTCGAACTTACTTTGGGGCTAACTCAATCAGTGTAATTTGTCCCTATATATTTATTTATTTTTATTTTTTATTTTTTTTTCTGTTTGCTCCCAGATTACTCGAAAACGCCTAGACCAATTTAAATGATTAATTGTTTGAAATGCCACACTTGCCAGATATTTTTTTATCGGTTGTGTAGTTTGGGTTAAAAGTGTTTTTAATTTTGAAAAATTATTGATTCCTTTTATCTTCTCACCCACTATCACACCAAAAATTGCCTTTGAGTCTTGAGCTCTGTCTGCTTCGAGCCGCAAGACCCAAAATTCTCTGTCTGCCCCATTGGATTAAGACGTGATAGTATACTCACTATACAGAAATACTCATACAGGAGCTATTCCACCTTATTTTCGGTATCACACCGTTCTCTTAACAAACCTTAATATTGACTTATTTTGCTTGGAACTCGCGAACCCCGCATCTCAGCAACCCCACTCGACTCATGTTCGAATCTAAAAAATCTATTGGCTACTGCTACACGCCTACGAAATGATGCTGCGATCAAAACAACTAGAGTTATCGCCGAACATATTTACATACTAACGCCAGATTGTTCAAGCGGACACGGAGAACTTTGCTTGCTCGTTCAATTAACGTTTTTTTTTTTGTTGGATATTTCCACATGTTCGCTGAACTAAATGACGAAGCAGACACGAAGAATCTTGCTTGCTCGTTTAATTAATTTTTTGTTTGTTGGTCATTTTTACATGTTCGCTAAACTAAATGACGAAGCAAACACGGAGAACTTTGCTTGCTCGTTCAATTAACGTTTTTTTTTGTTGAATATTTCCACATATTCGCTAAACCAAATGACGAAGCAGACAAGGAGAACTTTGCTTGCTCGTTCAATTAACGTTTTTTTTTTTTGTTAAATATTTCCACATATTCGCTAAACCAAATGACGAAGCAGACAAGGAGTTTGCTTGCTCGTTCAATTAACGTTTTGTTTTTCCACATGTTCGCTAAAGTAAATGACGGTGTGTATCTAGTAATAACGCAGTAACAGTTGTTAGCAGAATGGTGTTCCGTGACCCGCAACTATAACGCTCATTCATATCGCTAGGTAATGTGAATTTCGATATTGAAGCCAGTGATACCCGCACGTGATGTTTGTTGGGTGTGAAATTACTGCCAGAAAGTTTTTTAATTGACATGTCTTTCTGCAGTTTCTTCAATGCTGGTAAAAGCAACAAAAAAAAAAAAGAAAAACAAAGGCAATATTTTTTAAAACAAGCTCGTCTCTAAAATAAGGATCTTAAAGTTTAAAGTGTTCCTCAAAATGAATCAAACGAGTCAAATCTCGATGGAGTTACGTTGTTTCTTTACAGTGTTCCTATGGCCACTTACCGGCTCCATAATCAGATCAGCTCCATGTCATCATAATGCTGTTGATGCAACATCACAGTGCAATTCTTTGATAGCTTGCATCAGCCTTCTTCCTTTTGTGTTAGTCAGTCGAGGGCCCCAATATGTGTTTTTCGCATTGAAGCCTCCACCTAATATTAATCTATCGCCAAGCGTGTGTAAAATATTTAAATACAAATCTTTATTTATTTTGTGTCGAGTTGGACAGTACATAGGGCGCACTATAAGTTTCCGGAACTGGCCACTTACATAAACAATATTTAAAAATTTATTGCAACATTTGAAAATAGAACTCTTTGGCTGTAGAATGCAGTTTTTTTTCATCTGACTGTCTTTGGTTTTTACCTTGTGGCGCCATTTAAAAAATTGTGTGTCTGCATCAACATGGATTTAACTCGGGAGAATTTTTGTAGTATGATTTTCTACGATTTTAAGTGTAATTTGACAGCCCAACAGAGCATCGCTCGGCTTGAAACAGCTTTTGGCAATGAAGCACCATGCAAGACAACTGTTTATAGCTGGTTTGCAGAATTCAAGCGTGGTCGTATCAATCGCAGTGACGAATCTCGCGATGGTCGGCCGTCCACCGCTGTGACCAACAAAAACATCGATGCTGTGCGCCGTATGATTGAAACAGACATGCATGTGACCTACCATGAAATTCGCGCATCCTTAGAAATAGGCATGAGTCAAATACAATTAATCCTACACAAACATTTGGGTGTGAGAAAGCTGTGCTCGCGGTGGATCCCACACAACTTGACCGAGGCTCAAAAAACGGACCGCGTCACTTGGTGCAGTGCCATGCTTACCAGATTCAACGAAGGTGCGTCAAATTTGGTGTGGGACATAGTAATAGGTGACGAAACATGGATTTATTGCTACGATCCCAAAACAAAGCAGCAATCGAGCGTATGGGTCTTTCAAGATGAGCCGAAACCAACCAAAGTGGCGCGCGTGAAAAGTGCATCTAAGCGGATGATTGCTTCTTTTTTTAATAAAACTGGACACGTGGCTACTGTTACTTTAGAGAATCGTCGTACTGTGAATAGTGACTAGTACACGACCATTTGTTTGCCGGAAGTTATTGACGAACTCCGTAAAAATAACCGTAAACGCCGTATCATCCTGCACCACGCCAATGCTAGTTCTCACACGGCCAGACAGACAAACGACTTTTTGAAGGCGAAAAATGTAGAACTCATGAGTCATCCTGCATACAGTCCCGACCTGGCACCTTGTGACTTTTTTCTGTTCCCAAAAATTAAGAACCAATTACGCGGTCAACGATTTTCATCACCTGAAGAGGCTGTTGAGGAGTATGAAAAACACGTTTCAGAGGTCACCACAGAGGAGTGGCACAAAAGTTTTCAAAACTGGTTTCATCGAATGAAAAAGTGCATAGACGCCAAGGGAGATTATTTTGAAAAACAATAAATTAATTTTGTACCTTTAATAGTATTTTTTCATATTCATTCCGGAAACTTATAGTGCGCCACGTATATTGCTGCCACTGTTAGAGGGTAGTTTTTGGTGTTTAGTCGAATTGAACTTGTGGTATTTCATGTTTAAGGTATTCTTGGTATTGGATATTTTCCTTGATGATCACAGCATTGCCGCCTCTTCCTTTGTTGGCTGGATGCAATGCATAGTAAACCTTATAGCCTTTAAATGTAATATATGATTGTTTAGTGAAATGTGTTTCGGAGACTAAACACACGTCACTATTTTCCATATCTAGGATTACTTGCAGTTCATTTTTGTGTTTACGTAGCCCATTACAATTCCACGCCATAATTTTAAGATTGTTCATTGTTTGTTTTTGGGAAAAGCGATCTTGGTGCTATTTTATTTTTTTTTCAGACATTCATCAAAAGAAGTCATAAGCTTGAGTATTTCGTCCAACTTATTATAATTTCATTAGGGGTGACTTGCTCTTTGCGTTGGGAGCTCATTGAATTTTTTGCGGCAGTCTGAGCATAAGAAACGTTAGTACGAGTACTTATAGTCGAGACAGGCTTATTATTTGCTCTCTGCGGATTGATTGGAGCTTCCTTATCTTGACTAACTACATATTTTTTAGCAGTCTTATTTCTTAATTTCTGCATTTCTTTGGCTATCATACAACCTCTGTAGTTAGCCTGGTGATCTTTTCCGCAGTGCACGCACTTTGGTTTCTCAGTTGCTGCTTTTTTACAGTCTTTAGTTAAGTGCTTTCCCATGCATTTTACACACCTTGGCTCTTTAGCACAATACATTTGTGTATGACCATAAGCCTGACACCTTTTACATTGGGGAATAAGTTTCGATGTATTCAGGGGTTGTATCTCAACCAAACACCCCAGTAAGTATTTTATTTGATATATTTTAGCAATATCCTCTTTGTTGCTGAAGGTCAGCAAGAACATATTTAATGGTTCTTTGCTTTTCCAACTCAGTTTGTTCTACGTCTTCGATTTGTAAGCCCTTTGCTTTGAGATCTTCTACGATTCTCTCCATCTAACATGTTGAAGGCAGCTTTTTTGCCATGACTCTAATAGGCCTTTCCTGCTTATTTTTATAGGAATGCCATAGAAAGTTATTCACTGACAAAAGCTTCGTTATGGCCCTGTAAGCGTCTACATTACACGCATTAATTTTGACGCTGTGACCATTCAATATTTTAATTGAAAAGGTGATTTCAGGCTGACTTTGTGTCAAGAAGTCGTAAAAGTTTTAGTAGTTCTTTACCTCATCTACTATGATGGGAGGTGGAGGGGGGACTTTCTTTACCTTTTCTACTTTAGGTGTTTCTTTTTCTTGAGGTGAGGGCGTAGGTGACGTGTTCAATTTTCTTTTCTTTCTTGATTTCGTTCTTATCCACTCTGTCTCCTTGGCTAGCTCGTCTTCGTCGGTGTTGTACCCCGTGTGCACCGAAGAGGATTCTGCATTAGTAGCTGCTGGAGTCACAGCTTTAGACTCAATAAAGCTTTGTAACTGCTGTTGGAGAGTAGCAATTTCTTTTTTTCTCTAAGGCTCTGCTGTTTAAGCCTTTCTTCCTGCTCATTTTTGAAATGGTCATAGAGATAAAGTTCTGTTTCAGTGTTTATCTGAATAGATTTGGAAGAAGTATTCATTGTAAAGGCGGATGAGAACGTCGCCTTAATAATTACTCGTTAAACGTAATCATATGCAATGACTCACCGATGTAGGTCATCGAGCCGGCCGAAGATAATTGACATTGGTTTGATGCGTTAGCACTTTCACTGAACTGTATTGATGCTCGTCATATGTGATTGTGACACAACTGCTCTAATCGAAGATTGAACGATCACTGACGGGATAGGTGAAACTTAATAAAAACTTGTAAAATCCTTTAAAAATCTTTCTCATTCTCCGATCAGATACAATTTTTCCCATACAAGTCTTATCCTGTACTATATTACACTACTATCATAAGTCTTCATCCCTAATAAGGCAGACAAAACATTTTGTGTCTTGTAGCCCTGGGCTCTATATGCTTGGAACTGAAAGGCCACTTTCAACGAGATTGTGTGCGAGAAAGTGGGAAGTGGGAATCAAAATGTAAAAGATTGCTGGCCGCATCGCTTACCGCCTTTTTTTGATCGGCTTCTACGATGTGTGCTAGAAGAGAAACAGCTGGTAACATTCTTAATTTTTCCTTTTCTCCCAAACCAGCTTGAAGATAATAATTCACTTTATAATGGTTTGAACTCGCATTAAACACGCTCTTGTAGTCGATATTCGATTCTTAATGAAAATATTTTTTAGGATTTACATAATATACGAGTGTTGATGTAAGCCCCAAAAATTTGAAACACAGATTACTGTATATTTCAAAGCCGCTTACACTGATTAAGCTAGCCCCAAAGTAAATTCGAGACTTGTGTTATGGGCTACCAACTTAACTATACTACATTTTATAACAAATTCATCCAAGACCCAGGACAATTTGGAAAAGGCCATTTTCCAACTTGCCCTGACCGGGGATCGAACCCGGGACCTCTGGGTGACGACTACGTCATGCAGGTCGTCATAAATATATACGGACAAATCACACAGATTGAGCTAGCCCCAAAGTAAGTTTTTGTGTTATGGGATACTAACTCAACAATACTATGTTTTTATAACAAATAAATATATAATTAAACGTCTAAGACCCAGGTCTATCTAAAAAATATAATTTTCAATCTTGACCTGGCCGGGGATCGAAACCGGGACCGGAGGTCCCGGGTTCGATCCCCGGCCAGGTACTGCCTGTAACTGCCTGGCATGATGACCACTAGGCCACAGAGGTCGTCAAATAATAGAATAAGGATATTCTTTTCGATACTTCCGTTGTTTGATTTCGTGTCCATAATATACTTAACTGGTTCGACACGACGATTTCATAAAAACGTCATTGAAGGAAAGATGGAAAAGAAAAGAGGACCAGGAAGATCCAAGCATAACTAAAGGAAGCAAATAAAGAAAAAGGTGAACGCTGTATCATGCAGCGACGTAAAACGGCTGGCGGACGAGAGAGACAAATGGAAGAAAATTTATACTCCACCGACAACAGCATGGCTCTAAAGACTCCCCTTTTAATTACCCTAGACTTTTCCATACAAACGTAGTCCAGCTTTTATTTTGAAATGACATATGAGATTTCGGCAGTATTTTGTAATTTTAAAGAAATTTCAAATATCTAGGCATACTGATAGTCAAATGTTATATACATTCTCTTTTAAATGCATATTTTGTCTTTCAAAACGAGTTACATGCAATTTTTTTGAAATTACATAATTTCACCTATACCTATCTGACATACCGTTTCAGAATAAAAGCTAGACTACGTTTGTTTGGAAAAGTCTAATTCTGCATAGGGTATCGGGACTCTTGAAGACCGTACACTTAACTATACAATACTCATCATTAGAATGGTCCAAAAAGTTTTCCTTTTTAAGTCACAAATAATACAAGCTATAGAGAAATACGTATATACTTGTTTTCAAACACTCCCAAAACTTAATTACTGAGCACCGCACTGGCCCGCAAGCCCACAATTAATTAAACTTTTGATGGTGAATTATTAAACATCTATTGTTGTTCATTTCAACGCAATCCACGCCACAGACAGAACCAATACAAACAATTGAAACTGTAAATTAATCAAACTGTATTGAAAACGTATTATACTCAGAGAAAAAAAAGAAATAACCGGCTACGTACGAGTCAGACTGGCGCATAAAGGGTTCCGTATCATTATTTATAAAAAATCAAGTTTGTTATATGGGAGACCCCATTGAATATTTTATTCTAAATATTTGTTGTTATAGCGACAACAGAAATTCATCATCTGTGAAAATTTCAACTGTCTAGCTATCACGGTTCATGAGTAGAGTCTGGTGATAGACAGATGGACAACGGAGTCTTAGCAATGTGGTCCCGTTTTTACTCTTGTTTTACGGAACCCTAAAAATAAGAAAAACAATATGTAAAAAGTAAATAATTAAATAAGAAATAGTAAAAAAATACCATTTTTTATTTCATTATTCAGTTTGAGTAGTTCTACTGCATCTTGAATAGTAAAACCCTATAAAATATAGACGGTATCCTTGATACAAACATGTGTGTAACTTGCATAGTTTTATATAAATGTTTATGTACAAAAATACGACGAGAGGCTTTAAAAAAAGGTAGGTGGTGTCCCACACCGTTGTCTCGTCTTGGCGGGGACACTACCGTGCTCCCAGATGTGTGATTACGTTAAAGAAGTAAGTACTAGAAATGGAAAATGGCCGCTTGGCTTTCGGCTTTGAATAGGGCCATTCCATCTCTTTCTGTGGATGTCGTAAGAGGCAGCTAAATGGCTTAGTTAGTACACATCTCGTGGTATACCTGCATGTCCAAGGGGAGTCTTCATAAAAGCGGAGTATCATCATATGTGCCCACTACTACTATAAACGAAACGTGACGAAACTATACATCCGTGCACAAGTCAAGGTGTGTGTGTGTATCCCAGTGATGTCGTTCATGATGATTTCCTGCCCGGTTTCGGCCTTGGCGACTATTTAATCATTCGTTTGAATTATTTCTTTGGTGGGCTCTTTAGTGACTTGTGAAGCCCAATTTGGTGGTAAACGTGCGATAGCATATTGCGCCCGTCAAGACTCCGTTTACGTAATTATAATGGTATGCTGTAGGTGGTTTAGCCTTCAGTTCGTCTAGCTTTCTGTCTTCCGTCAGACGGCTGACCTCAAACTCGAGGACGCTGGCGTTAACCAACCGGCGCCACTCATCTAGTCCTTCTGCCAACTTCTCCCAATGATTGGTATTTATTTTACAATTTTTCATGTGCGACAAGGCGAGATCGGGGAGGGGTGCGGAAATGGAGAATGGGGACTGGACCCTAAGAGTTTCTGAATGTAATTCTTGTATTAATTCTGTGACTTTGGCCAAATCGTTTATATAAACGGTTTCAGCAATTTCAATGAATTCGGCATCCTTGGGTAATTGTATTTGGAAAAGAACCACACAATAATTGTGTTTGGAAAAGAATAAGCGGGAAAGCGCTCCCCGGGCTTCAAAGCAGCACAGTACAGTTGAGGATGCAACCGGGAATGCGCTAAGATGAAGATGAAGAAGAGTCTGCACCATGAGTGTACTTCCATTTAGCTATTTTACTGTGTGTGTTTTTGGTAAAGGGGATACCTAAATTTTCCGGGGTCCAGTGTTTCCCCCATTTGTAATAAATCATTTGATATTAAACGGAGACATCATTTAAAATTTTGTCTTGACTAGTCACTTCAAACTATTTTATGAACTACTGTTTATAGTTTAAAGTGAAACCGTAAAGCCTTTCTACGCACATACGCCAAAAGTGGCGGTTTTTGACAATTGTGCGTAGAAAAGCTTCGTGTTCTCACTTAGTAAAATTTCGAATGATGTGTCCTTTTCCTATCAAAAGATATATTTCAAATTGGGGCAGCACTGGACCCTGGAAAGTTCAGGTATCCGCTTAATATGTCATATGAACTAAACCATTAAAAATGAATCTTTTTAGAAAACAGCAAGGAAATTGGTTAATTAATGAAATAGCCTATAGCATTTGAAATATTGTTGTGAAGAAAAGTAGGAGCGTGGTGGAGACGTGCATCCTTTTTCTATAACTTGGCACTTTTAGCAGTTTTCCTTTACACCAAATTTCAAAAACTTTCAATTAACTTTTATAATTAAAAAAAATATTTTGTTTTCGGTTTAGGGCTAGTTACTTATAGATATGAACAAAAAAATTATTGACTAAAATACTGTATTGTGCTTCAGTTTCGAATAACTCCAACGAATTACCTCATTTTATATTTTCAAGAAAATACCCAAATGGAATATTTCGTTTGGAGTAGTTACCGAAAGCCTAAGTTTTCACTTCGACACAAGTTTTTCAGCTAAGGAAACAATAAATTCTTGGTCGGTACACGTTCTTGGCTCGAAAATACGCAAAATTTAAGTCTAAGTATCCTCATAAATTACTACTGTTTTTCTTCACTTCTGTAGATATAAGAAACAAGGAGTCATTCAATACGCCCACTACTTCTTGTCGAGTCAAAATGGATTCAATGAGTTCTAATTTTAAATGATCTTTGATTTCGCCCACTTCGTTATAAGAATTGTTATACACATACAACGTTAAATAAGAAGCTTGATGGCTCACCGCAGCAGTGTTGCGTTAGCATCTGGATGAAGTCCAAACCAGACGAACGACTTCTACTATAGCACTTAACTTTGAGATCTCCCTACTATGTTTAGCAGGTAAAACAATAAGCACTTTAAACCAGCGTTGACCAATACTTATTGCAAGATAAAGATTATTTATGATACATAACTGAGGTAGCTGCAATTTTTTTTAAAATCATACAAACGTGCCTACATAAATATGGCCCACCTGATGGGTAGTGGTTATCGTAGTTTAAAGACATCCATAATACTACACGTGTCTTGGATATCGACCCTGAAGAAATCTTTTAACGATTTATTTCTCAACTAGCAAACACGAGAAAATTTCTCTAAAACCATACTGCTCGTGACATTTTTGATTACACCGTGTGAATTCTCTTTCGATGTCGTGATAGGTAATGGTAATACGAGGCCGACCTAATTACGAAATTTTTTGCATCTTACTTTTTTCATATCATGTCTCCTTAGTAGCCTGATCAATGTTTATAAGTTTACAGTGAGTCCCATAAGTAAGACTTCTAGTTTGCCCACTCACTGCGGTAAAAGTAATGGTTTTACTGGAAACAGGCGCAAGCCGCATTTATTTCAGAAGGAACTCGTATTTGAACTAAACTTTTTCAAAAAATCTTGAGTTGCTCTGATCTTGACTCAAGAAAGAACTCTGGTTAAAATAAGAGCAAGTTAGTTAAATATTTTTTGATGTAAGATATACGCATACTAAGAGGCAAAAATAGGTGCTTATTTTATAGTATTTTCTAGATACGAGTACATCGTTGATTCATATTTACTTGTACCTCTCGGACACAAATATTTTTCTTAAAATTATGATTTCAGGTAATAACTATTTTCGACGGCCTCAATGGCGTAATGCTCAACACGCTAGTCCGTCAAGCCGGAGGTTCTGAGTTTGATCCCCAGCCAGGGCAAGTAGGAAAAAGACCTTTTTCAAATTGTCCTGGGTCTAGGGTGTTTATCTATTTGTATATGTATTTGTATATGTATATGTATTTATCATAAAATATAGTATCGATGAATTAGTATCTCATAACACAAGCTTTTAAGCTTACTTTGGGAGTAGCTCAATCTGTGTAATTTATCATTATATAAATATATAATAATAATATATCACTATGAACTAGATTACTTTTGTAATTTTGTTCCTTTTAATAAAATAAAAAAAAGTAAAGTTGTCTATTTTTTTGCGAGCTACGAGACTAATGCCATAGTAAAAACACAGACGTCGAAATTATAACATACATCTCTTTGCGACGATGTTTTAAAAAAAAAGTAATGCAAAGACAAAAATAAACATTTAAATGAAGCCTCCAATCTATCCCATTGAGTTCGGAAACGAAAAATCTTCTAGTTCATTTACCGTAAGACCAGCGTCTCCATTAAAACATCCTGAAACAATTTGGCATTCGCGAGCTGTTCTTAGCAAACTGCAAATTTGCATTTCTTGTCTGCCTTCCTCGACCTTATCTTAAAGAAATAGAGCTGAAATTGCGACAGCCTGTAAATTTGCTTTGGAAACGAGGCCAATGAGAACTTTCCACGTCTTTCAATATCGATGTACTGTACATGTGTGAGGAAGTCTATTCTGCACTAATTACTGTTGAAACGTCTTTTGACACAACATTTTAGTTGTTTACTCGAGTTGCGATATCAAGTTTCTTTAGACGGTAAGAAATAATCATTTTTTCTGATCTATAGCGCTGTTTATTTTTATTGATTTCTTTATCGAAGATAAGTTATAAAAAACTGATTCCTTTGACTCATATACATTAAGAAGATCTTTCGGAAATTAATAATTAGAACCGCATCAAATGTATAGGTATTTATTATTTCTAAGTTTATATAACAAACTTTATTAATTAGTGGCTCTGTGAGTTGTACATCTCGCGAGTTTGCGAGTCTTTTGCATGGCATACAACTGGATAAATGTTCCCCGCGCACCTTAAAGCTGACTGAATAAAAAAAATCTTTCAATTTCGACCTTGCTCACAAAAATTCACGAGAGTCAGTTGAGAAATTCGACAGCCAGACACACATACGAAAGTTTTTTTGCTAAGCTGAACGCTTCAGAAGATACTTCAAAGACGCTTCGCTCGCAAGCTTCCACTCGGTCAACAAGTCTATATTTAAAAAAAAAAACCCGACTGCCTTTTTATATACCCAGTGTCACTCTCACAGTAATTACAAATCTTACGAGTAACGACACCTTTGAAGCTAAAATCCATCGAGCCGTTCAGGCTGTAGAACGTGCCAAACATTTAAAATTGGTGCCAAAAATCCGCCATTTTGTTTTTTTTATTATTGTTTTAATATACTCAGTGTCACTCTCACAATTTATACAAATCTAACGACACCTCTGAAGCTAAAATCCATCGAGCCATTCAGGCTGTAGAACGTGCCAAACATTTAAAATTGGTGCCAAAAATCCGCCATTTTGTTTTTTTACTATTTTTATATACTCAGTATTACTCTCACAATATATACAAATCTAACGACACCTCTCAAGCTAAAATCTATCGAGCCGTTCAGGCTGCAGAACGTGCCAAACAATTATATATACGTACATACAAACATGCATACAAACATACTCATGAAAAACATAATCCTCCTTCTGGCGCAGTCGGATAAAAACACAAACACAATGAATTTATTTTCAAACCAGAAAAGACGAGGATGAGGATTCCGAAAATGATAATAGTAAGAAAAAGAATAACAGATAATAAGGAGACTAAAGACGACAAATTTATAAAAATATTTCAAGAGATGTTCATTAATAGTTTGTTGTTGCTTAGGAAACCCATAGAAAGGAACCATCTCAGATGTATGCAAATAAGAAACAAAAAAAAAAATTAATTAGTGATGTACATTCATGTATCTTTTATCCTAACCCTCCGCAACCTTAATTTTCCGTTTCTGTTTATACAATTATCCCAAAACCGCGGTTTAAATGAAATTCATAATAAATTCAAATCTTCACAATTGTTTCAGCTGGAAATTCCGCCAATTGTCCGAAATTTATGTGTTCCATCACTTGTGAACTAATTTAAACTTTGCCCTTTGAATGTTCTGTATTATCAAGGATTTCGGGTTTGTGTTGGTGGAACATCATGTGAAATGATTTTGATAAACAAGACACTTTGTAAAGCCTGGCGGAATTTGCTTTGTTTGCCTCAAAAGTTACTTTTTAAATTAAAGTCTATCACCAAAAACAACATCTAGTATTTATAGAGCCCAGCATACAAAATCATATAATGTGTATTTACCTAATAAACTGGTAGATAATGCATTAGCATAAAGTTTGACCTTTTGTAAACAATCTTTTATATAATTATGCACAAAATTGGGGAAAATGTGAGATTCCATGTAGGATTATCAAAAAAGTTCCACGCGGGCAACGTCGCGGGCATCGGCTAGTAAAGAAATATATTTAATGAATATTATAATATATATTTAATGAATATAGTCCGGACGATTACTTCATCCATTCCTGTGGATCGGCTAGTAAATAAATATATTTAATGAATATTATAATATATATTTAATGAATATAGTCCGGACGATTACTTCATCTCTTCCTGTGGATGTTGTAAGAGGCAACTTAAGTATTAGGCATAAATATCTAGTGCTACAACTGTCTTTCGAGGAAAGTTGACGTCAGGCAGGAGACCAGTCTTAAAACTAAAAACAATTTTTTGAAACTGTTTGGGCACTTCTGCATTTTGCAAAGGAAAGCCGAAGGAAAATATACGAATCAACACAGCTTATGACTTTGATCGCATTAAAGAGACAAGTTTATTTTGCTAGGCAAATTAAAAAAAAAACCGTCGACACCATCTAGTGATGAATTGCGGAACTACATATTCCAAACGATGTTGAGGAATTGATGTCCGTAGCGCCAACTTTTATTTGCCAGGTAAATTTAAAAATCCCGACGTTCAAGCGTTAATCCCCAATAACTTTTAAATGATTGAACCGATTTTCATCAAACATAGTGATGGATTAAGCTAGCGTAAGGCCCGTAGCAAATACTTTAGAGACGCCCCTTTTTTGCTTTATACCAAGGATTTAAAGTTAGTTAATTTACTAAAAAAGAAACAAAATTGTTACAAATTAACTTTTCTACATTTAATCTGGGCAAATCAAGCAATAAGGGTTTCATATTTCATATTTCATTTACTCACCATTTTGTAAACAATATACACATTCATTGTCATGCACTTTACAATTAGTGTTTTTAATTTAATATTTACAAAATTGCCTATTCAGGCATTGGGAATCGAATTTTAAATTAATTTACGAAGTACTAATAATAAATTACAATTCAACAATTCAATTCATTTCATCTTTTCAAATTATTCACTTGTCACCATATAAACTAAATTATTATTTTCTAGTAATTACATAATTCACATCCAATATAGGTACATAATTTTAATTTAAATAAGTAATGTCATTATGAATATTATAATATGAAATAGAATGTCCATAAAAACTAAAGTTTGTCCGTCCAATATTCTCCACGTTTTAAAAATGGCACCATATGTTATAATAACGATTTTATTATGTTGGCAGTATGGTAGATCTAAAGAAAAAAAGTTATAGGTCTATGGCTAGGAGTATCGTTTTGGCGAAATTACGTCACATGTGCTATTATATTAGGAATAGACTATAGACTTTTCTGGAATGATATAATCTATGTTCTTATATTAGTGTTCGGGATCATTTAAAAGACAGGTAACAGTACAGGAGTAGAAAAATAGTTGAGCGAGTCTGTGGTGTGTTTTGAAAACCAACAAGATTCTTATTATAACAGTAGACAGATATCTTATATCTATCACGTATCTCTTTTTCGGTGTGTTAAAAACGAATGTCTCATAAATGTCTCGCATTTTCGCCTATTTCCTCGATCGGCTTTAACGATCTGTAAAAGAAGAAGCTGGCACACTTTTCTTTTCTTTTCTTCCAGATTCCAGCAAAGATGACTTTATTACTTGAGCTGTGTTTTTTTGTTCGTTTATTATAAACAAAAAAACACACCCCAACTTCGTTCATCTTGAATTAAGACTGGGTCAAAGTGTCGCAAACTGTAGTTCCTCTCATTTTACAAAAAGAATTAAACTACATAAAAGTTGGCCCGTAGCCAGATCGCAGTACGGAACCCCATAATTATCTGAGAGGTGCTTGAGGATTGTGCAGAACTGGAAGCGGATTGGGGCTTGTAGTTAGGGGTCACTCTTTCTATCTACAGCTGATATAAGCTGTCCATCTCTGGACTCAATGGCGTAGCTAGCATTGATGGGTGGCACTCGGTGCAGAGCCAATATCCGCCGCACCGAGGTTCATCCAGACCCGACATTACCGTATGTAGACTACTAGCAACGTAGTAACGGAAGAGGGGAAAAAGCTTTGGAAAACACCCTCCCCCCCTCCCCCTAGCTACGCTACTGGTTGGACTAAAAGCCTTTTCCAATAGAAGGAGGATTTGCCCACATTACTGGACAGGCGTAATGGTGAGCGCAGTAGAAAGGAAGTGTTCCTTTGTACTTAGACTTTATACCAAAGATGCTCCTAAGAACTTTCTTAGTCGTCTTTTACGACGCCCGTGGGGACGAATTAGGTGGTGACAAATTGTATTCTACTTTGCCGTCACCACACCGTCACAGAGAGTAATACCAAATGCGAATCTGTGTTGTGTCAACATTTAAAATTCCGTTGATTTGTGTGAAATTATTTGTGGCGAAAAATATTTTTTCTACTCCTGTACTGTTATCTGTCTTTTAAATGGTCCCAAACACTAATATAAGAATATAGATTATATGATTTCAGAAAAGTCTATAGTCTATTCCTAATATAATAGCACATGTGTCGTTATTTCGCCAAAAAGATACTCCTAGCCATAGACCTATAACTTTTTTTCTTTAGATCTACCATACTGCCAACATAATAAAATCGTTATTTTAACATAAGGTGCCATTTTTCAAACGTGGAGCCACTGAACAAACGGTTTTTTGTATGAAAAAACATTCGTTTAAGTGACTCCATGTTTCAAAAATTACACTTTTGGTCACGAGGAAGACTGCAATAAAAAAAAATTAAGTCTTCCATAGATACCTAGTATCTACCAAACGTATAGTAGTATTTCGTACTTTTCTTTGTTTATTTTAGTAAATGTAGTCGTAGAAAAAGTATTGTATGCAACGTTGTATAAGTATGTCAAAAAATGATAGATGGCGTCTTCTTACGATGCTCGCCAAGGCTCGCATTTTATGAACCTTCTTATGCAACTGTTGCATAAAATACTATTAACGGATATACTGAAAAAAAATTGTCATCCCTTAAATTTTTCCTTTTTTGTTATTTTTTCCTAACAATATAGAGGTTAGTTAATTAGTGAATAGGAAAATGAAGATTTTTCCGATGCTTAATTTTTGCAGAAAATTCAATCCAAAATATAGATGATGAAGTGAGAAACAAAAAAATTCATAATTTTTTTAAGAAACATTCATAATTATTCTGATTCCAATTCAGTCTGATTATCTATCCAATCAACCACTATAGCTTAATGACGAACTAATGCTACTATTGTAGAGTAGTGATTGCTCCCTTTGAAACCTCTCAAGTTTCAATCCGAGACGTCTCGAGAATAATTGTAGTCTTCACTGGGCTGTTGCGTCCCTAAGCTGTGCACGAACAAAAGTCTTGCACCCATGAGTTCAGCAAAATATTCCTTCCCATCTTAACATATTATTATTAATAACACAAATTGACAACGATTGTTTAGCTGGGCAACCACGTCAAAATAAAGGTTAATAATTTTAAGCAAGCGTTTTAGACTAGATCTCGAAATCATAACTAACTATTCTATCGTAGCATCTACTCTTCAAATTTACTCAAACAACATATATTTATAACTCTGTAGTTATGTGTGTCACCAATTTGTCACCAATACAATGAAGTTCTTTACGTGCGACAGAAAATATCTGTTACAGAATAAAAATGTGACTCTGATATTCACACACTCATATCTTTTTTTAATTTACAAAATCATTCATTGTTATATTTTCAGTTGTCACAAATGATGCTTGAAGTGGCAACAGAAAGCCGTGTCCACTTCAACATTAAACCTCAAAAAGCCTGCAATTCATCCTCACTCGTGACCTGGATTTTAAAAATAGGACAAACAGTTGAAAATACCAGGTGTAAGATGGACTCACGCTCCAAGGGTTCCTTATTTAGATGAATTAACAGACATTTGTTGTTTTTATTAACCCTCTACCTACAGAAAAGAGGGGTATTACAAATTTGACGCTAATGTCTGTCTGTGACATTGTAGTGTTCAAACAGAAGGACCAATTTCGATGCAGTTTTTTAAAGGAAAAGCAAATTCTCTTTAGGTGGTTCTTAGCTATGCTTGATGAAAATCGGTTGAGCCGTTTTAAATTTATTGAAGGTTAATGCTTGAAAGTCAGGTTTTTTTCTAGCAAATAATAAGATATCAATTATAAATCGTAAAAAGATCGTGTTCATAACAGTCCGGAGGAATTTTAAATTGCCTAGTACTGCCTGCCTAGTTGCCTATATTGGCAGTAAAACGGCGGGAAAGCAACAATTTGCATTACGTTGGTCGAGTGTATTTATATTAAAATAATTCAGTTTATAAGGTATTTTTTCTCGCAAGTATGTTGAAAAACGTCGTACGATTTAAGTGCGTATATTGGTTAAACACACTCGGCTCTATTACGCCCTCGCCTACGGCTCGGTCTGACATTCCACCTCGTGTATTATAATCACCATAATGCACTTATATCGTAATTTACTATTATTTATTCCGATAAGTACTCATAAAAAGCATAGAAATAAATTAGAAATTTGAACACACCATACAGAAGCCTAATAAAGCTCTGTCATATCGATTGCGTGTGTTCTATTTGTAAGTTTATAAGTTATACATTTTAATAAAATTGAATGACGTTTACGCCGCGCCGCGTCCGCCAATATCGATTACAGTATTAATTTTCTTACACTTTTAGTTTGTTGCACGAATGAGTATGAAAAAAAAGGTGCTTTAAGTCCATTTAAGGAACCCTAAAAAAATAAAAGATAAAACTGTAACATTTTATGCTCGGGGCTTGCTAAGCGAACATCATTGACAGCGCGGTGAAAATTTAATTTACAAGTTTTTAAACTATGGGTCGGGTTACAGTGTAAAAGTTAAAGTTATCCATTACATAATTAAAATACTATCAACTTTGTGAAGGCCAGATTGTGTTTGAAAAAAGTGAACAATCCTCTCACTTTTTTAAAGCAATTTTCCGTTAAAATCTTTTTTACTCGACTAAGTTTAGGTCTTTGGGATGCTTATACATTGGCACGCTTATAAATTTTTTTTAATAATGTTGTATTTAACAAAAATTAAGAAATTTAAATATTCACACATTACGGTATTAAACAAAGAAACTTTAAATATTACTTTTCCACAGAAACCGAAAAATCTGGCTCAATGTTTTATGAAAAATCTAAATCATAAAATTGCTGTATCAAAAACTGATTATACTTACGGATTTTTTTCGTTTAAAGTACCTACTCTGTAGTACTAAAATTTTATTATTTTCTAAATCTTATTTTCCCCGAACACATGAAAACAATGACACAAACCCCAATAAATACTTACAGTCTTAAGAAATTGTATTCCAGAATTCCCAAAGCGTTACCCCTGGGACCCCTACTTACCTCCATTAGTGAAGGTTTCTTATCATTCAGTGTAATTTTCTTTATTTATAGCTCGACCCCGCCGATAGGAGTGATAGCGTCACTTCAGTAATTTAGGGCTTTTAATAATATTATTATGGCTTCTCATAAGGCCGTTTTTTCATTATGTGACTTTAATCCAGATATCTACATGAGTAGATGTGACTTGTTTGTTGCGGTATGAACCGCAGAATAAGTACTAGTACTCGCGTACAGAAGTCTTACTCAGAAAATACAGTATATTGTGACAGTGGGTTTTATTTTAAATATACAGTTTAACAAACGGTTCAGAGTTATAAGAATGATATTGACTTGCAATGGATTTCTAGGTATCTAAACGAAAAGTTGCGTAGTTCTAACGCGAGCTAAATTAAACCATATATCTTACCACATTGAGTAGATATTGCTTTGAATTTCTTTGCTGAGTGCGACTTCTGTACATTCTGGTACGTAATAGTGCTCAATAATACGTACTTATTCTGTGCTCATACGTTAAGGTTGGACAAAATTGTTTAAACATATAATACAAACACTATTAGGTTTTATTCCTGCTGAGGCAGACAATGCATTTTGGGTGTTACGGCTCTAAGAAGATAAATAAAATTGGCCATGTGCGTCTCGGGCCACGCGCAGTGTAGAGTTCCGTAGTTACGAATGCCCACTTTGAGTTCATGCCACTAAAAACGTCAAAAAACTAAATTTCTATTGAATTTGTATGAAATTTTCATTTTGCGAGTACATTTTATAAGTTGATCGCCTTTAACTTTTAAATTGCAAACCCTACTAAGCTCTGATAGTTTCCTTTAAATTCCGTTATATATACTATAGCTGTGTTTATATTTAACCGTTTAGCAGATAGAGGGGCGGGGACACCTGACTCAAACAATTTTTTTTAAACCAAATATTTCAAAAACGAATCCCTAAATAGAAAAACAGTGTTGACAACCTCATAATATTTATTTTTAAAAGACCTATTCAACGATACCCAACATGACTAGTTATCGAGAAAAAAAATGCCTTTTCACTTTACTTGTATGAGAGCTAACTTAAAAAAAATCAATATTTCATTTTACCACTTTTTTCGCCTAATTAATATACATATCCATGCCAAATAACCGCTTTCTGATACTTATAGTCGCTGAGTAAAATCGCAGACGGACAGACAGACAGACATGGCGAAACTATAAGGGTTTCTTGTTTACTATGGAACCCTAAAAAGGGCTGTAAGACCCAAAGTACCGTAGCGTAATGATGGGAAAACCGGCAAGTGCGAGTTCCGTACCATATATATAAACGATAAGAAACTAAATGACTGACTGACTGACGGACTGACAATATATCAACGCACAGCCCAGTCAAGCAGTGTAGGTTAAAAAAATGACTTTGTTAACCTCTGATATGCGAAAAAAGCCACTTTCTAATACATCGTTACAGCATTTATATTGGCGCTATTTACGCAATAAAGATGTATATCAGATAATGTTTTGAATAATGGTTTAATAGTGATATTAGTCGAAAATGGGTTTACAAACTCTTTTGAAGCTTAGAAACCATACAATTGTAATAATTTGTTTTATTTTTTTTAATTTGTCCTTCAAACCTAAACAAAGCATCAGAGTGACTGTTGTCCTTTTACTGGGTTCTTTAAAGTAATGCAAAACATTCACATTATATTTTTAGAATTGGTAGCGTTATCTTCATCATAAAAGTATGAAAGAACCTTATCTCTCTTTACAATATTTAACATAGTAAGAATTAAAATAAAACATATTTAATTTATCTAAATAGGTTAAGTAAACGATTAATATTTTTTTTAATAATAATTGCATAAGTTGAGGGTTAAACAAAGGTTAGAGTAATAACCCTGTTACTATAACCTTTTTTGCACCCCCGACAAAAAAGAGAGGTTTTATATGTGTTGTGCTATAGTCTGTGTCTCTGTCTGTGGCATCGTAGCTCTTGAACGGATGAACCTTTCAATGCTGATTTTTTACTTGAATGCAAAAAAAATCGTATCGAAATCGATCCATCTGTTCGAAATACATCATCTGTTAAAATTTCATCTGTCCAGCTATCACGGTTCATGAGATACAGCCTGGTGGAAGACAGATAGACGAACGAATAAACAGACGGCTGGACAGATGGAGAGCGGAGTTTTAGGGTTTCGTTTTTACCGTTTGGTAATGGAACCCTAAAAACCCTATTTTATAGCGTTAACAATCAGTAACTTCTAAATACCTAAACCGATTTTCACCAAACATGGCTAAGAACCACTGCAAGGAACCTTGCTTTTACGTAAAATAGCCGCATTGAAATCGGTCCATCCAATAGAGAGCTACTATGCCTCAGACAAATATACAGACAGATATACAGACAGATACACAGATAGACACACAGACAGACACACAGACAGATACACAGACAGACATTAGCGTAAAACTTATAACACTCCTCTTTTGTGTCGGGAATTAAAAAGAAAAAAAAATGAAATCGTGTGTAGGTTTTATCTGTTTAGAAACCATTCACAACACATATCCATGAACATAGGAACTGAATGAACTAACAATTCGAACTAAGCCATTTTTATTGGAACGACTAGCTTGTCCCATAGGACCTGGATTTACTGAACAATTCTGACATGAGAGTTCTGACTATGTTCTGAAAATGTATTTCTATTTCAATTTTCAGTCTTAAACTTAAACTCGAAGAGCTCGTTGGTCTAGTGGGAGTAAGCATTACTAGACATAGTCGTGGTCTTCAATTGGATCCTTGTAGCACAAAATAATATCTTAAGCTCTTTCGTAATTCGAAAGGCCGTTGGGTGGGTTGCCGCATCGTTTACCAATACGACTCCCACTCCCGTCTACTCCCTCAATCGATTTTTACAATCTGCACCCGAAGAGAAGCAGTTGGGAAATTCTTAATTTCTACTTTTACCCCTAGACCAGCATGGAAGATCGGGCTACTTGTACAATCAAAAAAAGAAAAACTGTAAGTAATTAAACTAAATCAGTTCATCACAACTTCATTCCATAACTCATAAACTTTTCCTTATTCTTGCAATAGTTCCGTCACCTGCCGAAACTTATTGAAGGGTACTACGTTTTTCATTGGTTTATCCGAGAACGGGTTTTAGCGGGAGTGCCACATAACATTAACTTCTACATTGAGCCTCTACATGTTGGATCTTTATCCCCACGCAAGCCTCTTGAAAGGACCGGAGTGGAAAGAACCGTGATTCTCAAAACAGATACAAATTAATCGTGATTCTAATTCCCTAGAAGGCACGTTCTACAATATTTCTTCAGACAATCACGAAAGACAAATATTTCATACGAGAATATGCAAACTTCAGAAATAAAACTGCACTTTGGGAAGATTAACTTGCAGAAACTATTCAGGATATCCTGGTTCTTGGAACTGTTATAATAACGTACGTATGGCAACTATACATATTGCTGACGATTTACTCCCTGGTGTTTCTTACGTGTGGACATTTTTATTCAACGGATTTTATGGTTTGAGGACTAAATTCCGTTAAGGACATTTTTGCTTTAAGAAGTTAAGAACCACCCATTCTGTATTGCATAGAAACGCATCATGATTCTTATTTCCTAGAAGGCACGTCCTACAATAAGTATTTCTTTGAATAATCACGAAAGACAAATATTTCATACGAGAATCTGCAAAGTTCAGAAATAAAACTGCACTCTGGGAAGATTAACTTGCAGAAACTCTTGAAACTGATGTAATACCATATAACGTACGTATGGCGCGGAATGCCTGGCGTTCACCTGTTGAGCGCAGCTTTATGATTGATATTGTGGCTACGAGGGTAACTAGCGAGCGACAAATGCGATTTGCAATCCTTTAGTTTCATCACCAATTCAGTTTAGTTTTATCAACGGATTTTTGAGGAGCTTAGTGGTCCAGCAGGTGCTTTGGCAACTGAAGCGGCACCGGGCTTGGTTCGTACTAGAATGGATGACCAGAAGATCATAAAAAATCCTTCAGCCTTACCTAATTAAAGAAAAAATAACTTGACGGTGGATGAAGAAAGATAAGCCAGGTAGGAGATGGCCTCCCCCCCAATGGGTTCCCAGTTTGTCGTACCGGGGGGGCTCAGTACCCGTGGTAGCCTCGAGCCACGGGGAAGCTAAGGGGAACCCGCGAGGGGGCGCTCCTGCTGTCGTCAACCAGCAGTGAGCGCCCACATTGGGGCGTCGGGGGAGTGTGAAGATGTCCCCCCACCTGGGGAGGGGCGCTCCCGCGGGCTCGGCTTCGGCCTTGAGCCTGTAGGGATGCGCCCAATGAGGCGGCGGGGGAGTGGGAAGTTCTCCCCTCACCCGTGGTGGGGCCGCCGGGAGAGGAATGTATTATTGCTCTCCCGCCGCTTCAGGCGGGGCCACACCGCCGTGGCTGTGGTTGGAGATCGGTCGCGGAGGAGGAGGAGTGTCGGTGTTACGTTGCCGCTCTCCCTATCCTCCGCGACCGAGCAGTGCCGCACCGCGTTTGCGGCGAGAAGCAGGCGGCGGAGCCTATCATCTTCTCCGCCGCTGGGAGCCGGTTTATCTGGCTCCCATGGGTCCACAGGTGGTGGACTGCGTGGGAGTCTGCCGCCTTTCAATTGGCCCGAGGAGGTACGGCGCGTCCGTGAGTTCCGGTCGCGCCGACTTGGTGAGTGGAGGGGCGCTTAGACGTCCCCGAGGAGGGGCCGCTTTGGCGGCCAGCCGCGCCGGGGTTCGCTGTTGTATTTCCGTTCCCGTGTCCCCGGCAAAAGCGGTTGAGATGGAACTCCGGAGATTTTTTAGTGGGTAGGCACGTCGCTCTGGCGTGGAGTCCCACATAACCCGACAGCCTCCCCTGCAGGCTGACGGGTATCCGTAACAGGGATCTTTCCTCCGAAAAAAGAAAACCAACCAGGCGGGAATGAAACGTCAGCAAAAACAAACAAAAAATTATGTTAATGCATCAATTTAGTAATGATTTTGTTGTTAATCTCCCTCGTTCTGTACTAAAATGAAACCTAAGCAACCATATTAATAAATCTTAAGGAGATACATGAGTTTTTCGGGATCCAGTGCTGCTCCCATTTGAAATAAATTATTTGAAAGGAAACGGAGATATCATTTAAAATTTTGTCTTGACCAAGCCCTAGATAACCCTTTAAACTGTTTGATGAACTACTGTTTACAGTTTAAAGAGAAAACGTGAAGCTTTTCTACTCACATTAGCCAAAAGTGTTAGTTTTTCGCAAATGTGCGTAAAAAGCTTCACGTGTTCTCTTTAAACTATAAAAAATTAGTTCATAAAAAAGTTTAAAACGCCATCTAGCTAGGGCTTGATCGATACTAAATTTCAAATTACATGTCCGTTTCTTTTCAAATCATTTATTTCAGATGGGGGCAGCACTGGACTTTGGAAAATTGATGTATCCCCTTAACGCTCTTACAGACCAGCAATAGTATGTCTGCGTCACCCAAGTTTAATGACCATCGCCGACAGTCGCAAACTTTGCTGCTGCGCAACCGTCAGCGAATATCGGCGACGGTCGCACGGAAAATTTTGACAATTTGTGACAGATAGACATGTGTCACGCGACCGTTTGCGACAGTAGGCGACGATAGCCGACCGTCGCCGACAGGTATCACGGGCATACTGTCGCTCGTCTGTAAGAACCTTACAAACAAATATAGATCGTTTTGTATAGTCTCTATAGATATAGAGTCTGGGTTTTCAAACTTATCCGAATAGCAATTATTCTACAAGTACCAACTTCTGGATAGGGAAATCCGTATTCCAGAGGCCGCGTTGAAAACTTTTCGATGAACTGGGGTTTTCTTTCGTAACTATTTCTTGGCTCTGCACCACAGCTTTTTAAAAAATAATGTTGCCATAGTAAATATGCTTAGCAGTACTTTAACTTCTAATGAACAATGGCAACTCTGTGGTAAAATGGCGATCAATAGGCGTGATAACTGTTTTTTTTTTAAATTGGCCTATGAGATGTTTGCTTCCTCTAATTACTCCTTAATTATATCACGCCTAATTTTAAAAGGCTGCGTGCATTAATTTTGTAATACTCCCGTAATATTTACCAATAAAACTCCCCATAAAACGAGTAGAAATAAATAAAACCGTACATAATTGACTAACGTTGGATATTTCAAACGAAAAAACCAAAAATTTCATTTCTCAATATTTGCCAACGAAAGGCCGTGATTCATTAACTACAGAAGAAAAAATAATTTCTAATGTGCAAATAAATAAATTATTATGGAATTATTAGATTGAAAGCCAATTATCTGGCTAAGCGATCCGCGTCGACCCCACAAATAAAAATTTAACAGAATACAAATATATTTACGCAAAATTTTCCATCATATCACGCTTCAAATCCCAAGTAAAATCGTATTTTTCTTGGGATCTTTTTGAAAGGTAAATAAATATCCTTCCCTTGTTTCCACTTACTTCATTCATCTTGAACTGTTAATATCATTATTTTATTCTGTATAAGTTTCATGTATTAAAATAAGATGTATGTGTATGCCTATTATAATTATTGTACATAAGTATGTTTATCATATATACCACCCCGCACTACCTAATTTCCCATCACTTTTTTTCATATAGAGAGGTTGCCTGGAAGATTTGCTAAACGATAAGGCCGCCTTTTGCGCATTACCTAGTTTTGAAGATAATTATTTAAGGTGCTTCTACACAGCAGTTATATAACGTTATAAAACATTGTGTAACACGATAACATTCTATAACAATGTGTTCTATTTAACTACAACATGTTATACAATGTTATAAACGCTTTCACACTGGTTGAACTTGTTGTATAACATAATATAACATTCCGTCTGTTTCGAGAAAACCGGTCCTTTTCGCTAACATCCCTCTTAGGCTCGGATGATGTTATACAACAAAAGTTATCATTTCTTTTATCATGTTGTAATTAGTTATATAATATTCTGTTGTAAAAAGTTATATAACATCACTAACAATTTATAACTTTTGTTATGATTTGATATAAAATGTTAGACAACAAATGTTATGCAACATTATCTAACATTATATAACTGCTGCTGGAGAGGAGTGGGGGTGATTAATGTCACCTTTGGTTTGAAAATCGTAACTGATCGTGAAGTTACGTAAAATTTACATGCGCTGTCTCTTCGTCAGTATTTGCTAAACATAGAAAAGAAATAAATATGTATTCTACACTTAATAATCTATATATTGAGCTAAAAAACACATCCGTATTAAGTGTTTATTCCACTTTCTTTCTATTTTTCAGTGCAGACCCTCTGGTGGCATTTAAACTGTGGTTTCATTTAAGCCTTGTAGCTGACCGAACTTCTTTTTTCAGTCGTCATAATAAAGGGTTGGCCCAATTAGGGTAATGGACGGGCCAAGTTTGGCGACTCAGACGCTTAATAAAAGTATCTAAGCGATAAACTTTCAGCTTTAGAAATAAAATTATTTTTACATTGCTGCCAAAATAGATGAGTATTATTTTTAGAATTAATTTATGAATGCGAGTTTCTTTACACCGTCATAACTTTAAAATGACTGCATCCGTGGTGCAGTGGTCAAGGTATTCGCCTTGTGATCCGGAGGTCGTGGGTTCGAATCCCACTGGGGGGCATATTTTGTGAAAAGTTGTTTCTAGCCTGGTTAGGATATTGCAGGCTTGAATCACCTGATTATCTGAAAAGAAAGATGATTCCGTGTTTCGGAAACCACGTATAACTGACCCGAATGCCATCTATCGTTTGCTCATTAAACTGTTTCTGGTCTACCCTTCGGGTTGCGGAGGTCAGACGGCAGTCGTTCTGTGTAAAAACCAGTAACCTCGTCAAATCACCTTGGTTAGATAAGCGGATCCCGTGCGTTACCGCTCAGAATGCATCCGAGTGTACGCTCGGATGATGATGATGAACTTTAAAATGCCTTGAAAATTAGAATGTATGAGGTGTTGTTGAAATTATTATCCAAAGTGATATAGGTTACGTTTATAAGCCAAAGTTAAGTTTGTCTGGGCTAGCCGTGTCAAACCTTTTCTTTTCATACATAGTATTTTTTGCATCCATTTTACAGTATATATCACTAAAATGTGTCACTTGCCGCATTTCTGTAAGATTTTAATAAAATTTGCTAACAGTATCTACCTAGTTATTTCGTAAATTTGAATTTTGATAAAATGGCGTAATTTATTTTCTCTTCACCAAAAGTTTAGTGGGAATACAAACATTTAAAGGAAAGATCTGAACTGATCTACTTTATATGCCTTACGGCAACTCGAAATATCTAAAACCAGTGTTATAGCCACCGACTCACTCGATAAGAAAGAAAGGGAAAGAAAGATCGCTGTCGCCTATGACATAAACCCTTCATAGAAACGTAATAATGGCTGACATAGCGGAACTGTCAGTAGCTTGTTTCAGTGGAAACCGGTCGGTACCCGCCCAAAGCAGTTACATCTGGATTTAACCGGATCGGGAATGATATCGTTAAATTGAGAAGTTGGGTAGATCGATCTAATTTTGGTTAGAAATATTGCGATTGGTTACAGCTTGTTTTACTGCTTTGAATTAAGAGGGATGTCAGGCTTTTTTTAGAGAGATTTTGTATTCTTTTTTAATATAAATTAATTGCCAATAAATACTTGAAGACCGTATAGCCATACAACTTGAACAATGTAGTGGTCACATAAGACATGTAGAAAAAGATCACACTATCATAAAGATGGTTTTGTTGTGTACCTAAGATTTTTTTTTTGCGTAGACGAAGGGCGTTATGAGGGTTTGTAAAAAAAAAGAGATTGGAATGTTTGCGGAGCTGCATAGCTGTTATGACTTGGTAAAATTTTGCGTGAAAAATAAATGTAATTATGCAGTATTAGATGGTTTATATTTACGCCGTGTTGTGTAAATGCGAGTTTATACTCTGTCATATCTTTAGATCGGCTTATCTGGTCTAAATTTTCGCTGATTACACGGACAGAGGTCGGGTAGTACTAATGCTTAGATACTTCCTGAAAAATCGAATTCTATACATAGACATATTTATAATTGTACATTCAAATATATACAAGGGTGAGGTTGCGTCTATTTACTCATATACTATAGGTACACATGAAATCACAAGATACAGTTGATTCATATATCGTGTAACATTCATCAATTAAATAAATTATAAATATGTCATATTATTCGATAGAATGACGATTGCGGAAGATCTCTATGTGAATGTAAATATATTAAGTTATCTTAGATAGCGACGCTATTGCATGCATGTAAAGGCAAATGGGGATGCAATATTTTTTTTGTTGCATGCTAGTTAGTAGGCTTTGTGTCGCGTCAGGATTCGAGGGTCAGACGAAGCTAATAAAACCAAACGCGAGGCAAGAAAGGGGATCAGTCCTTTCGCGTCCTTTGCCTGACATACAAGTTTCGAGTTTAAAATCGAGTGTGTGTGATTTTGTGTTATAAATTTCATTCACCGATTTGAGCTCGTTGCTTTGTGTTCGGGTAAATTACTGTGAAGTGACGGGTCTAGAATTCTAGACTTCCTAAATATTTTTATCTATACCTTTCTCACAAACCCCAAAATTCCGCTGGAGCGTTAGATACTCGTAAGTACTGAATAGGTAATTTATACTGGGTGCTGAGACTGGCATTCGGGCGCTTCAGGTCTTCCATTTTCCTTTCACCTAGGTATCCTAGGTCAACCTGTAGGTTTACAGAGGGTCGACCTTATCCTAATGTATCCCTAGAGTAGTTCTTATTTGCATATCCTACACAAGTCGCTTTACACACACACACGTTTAACTTCTCACACAACTGTTATGAGCGTGGTGGCTAATAACAGACCCTAGGTTCACACTAGGTCTTACAATAGACTAGACTTAGGTTAGGCAAGCGGTTGCGGCTGCTTTTAGGTCGGTTTAGACGTAGGTTCGTGATTAGGTTCGTTATCGGAATATAGTGAGGTTTTGCTTACGGTTAAATTATTAAATCTGCTAATAGATACGATAAAAGGGAAAGATGATATATATATCGAAGATTACTTGAATTCCTATAGTTGGGTTAAATGTAGTATTATCATTGTTGCTGTCGATTGAGAGTCACATATGTTCCATTTGTTACCTTAGATCTATATAATTGAAAGATATCGGATCCGATCAATTTAGTCAAAATAGTGAATATCTAAAGGTTATCAGATTATGATATTTGATAGTTATGTGTATTGAGGTTATAGAGATCTATAGTAACTAGTATATCAACCATCTATTCACCAGAGAAAGGTTAGAAGGTTAGAAATTAGGTATAGAACTTATGATCTAAATTAACGTCTCAAATATATTTGCTCTCAGGATCTTGACACGCCAAACCGTTGCGAGCATGTTAAACTAGAAAATAAGTAAAAGAATAGAATTTACGTGGAAGCTCTGGTAATTACAGAGCAGATAGGATTAGGATTCTTTGTTAGGATAGCCGGGTAGGGTTGTTTTGTTTTGTTTGGCTCAAGATCATTTAGATCTTGATTGCTTTCCTACATAGTAATATTAGAGTCGCGAAAAGGTTAATAAGTGGTAAGAATTATCAAATTTCATCGGGAAATTTGGTTTTTCCGAGGCTATTAAGGGTTGGGAGAGTATATCTCTTTGATCGAAGATTAAACAGATATACTGTCGCCGGAGTGGACTTATTAACCAAAACTATATATGTTTCTTATGCATGTTAGTGCAAAAGGTGTCAAACCGTGACATCTTTCTCCTAAAGAGGAAACCTGCTGTCCATGACGATATAATATCTCATTCCTCGCAACACAGCAAACCAGATATATTGACTTTGTATCGCCAAGATGTATCGAGTTTACTCGAAATAATTAGAGTCTTGTGAAAATACTATTATTATAAGAGCTCTTCGCGATTTTATCGCGACCAACAATTACATACCAGTTTCGCGTAAGCGAATATATAAAATTACATTGGTTAACCAAATATCCAAGACTCTCAACGCCCATTTATCGTACCTTGTACGACAATACAACATATAAATAAGCTATAGCAAACCTATGACCTAACTGATTACAAATATGGATCGATCCGCCTGATTTTTCAGGAATGGCATATATTCCTTCGCTTTATGAAGTCAATAATTTGAATGATATAAACCATAACAGCTACAAAGAACAATTCTGTAATACGACTATTTCAATAAGGGATTAAATTACGTAATAAATAATATCTAGTATCGATATACTCATTTTAGACTTTTAAAATAAATTCAGAGTAGAGTGCACAGCTTGGGGTATCTGATAATGTACTCAATGTTTTAAATAAGACGATCATAGCTCACGTGATTTGGAACTCCTGCAGTAAGCCGCGGGTGTATTACTATGTATATTATATACATAAGTAAGGGTTCCATTACAACAAGCACAATCTCCAGAACAAGTATGTTTCCGTTCCGGTTTCTCCACCACAGACCATCTTAACACCTTAAACCAGCTTATAGAAAAACATCAAGAATTCATACTTCCTGTATATATTGGTTTCGTAGACTATTCAAAGGCATTTGATAGCGTCCACCATGCTTCTATTTTTAAGCACTGCGAAATCAAAATGTTGAACCCACTTACATACATCTCCTTCAAAACATTTATAGCAAAAGTACAGCATCAATTAAATTGCAATCTCCCAGTCCCTCTTTTGAAAAAGAAAGAGGAGTTAAACAGGGTGATGACTGATCCTTCGTCACCGAAACTTTTTAATAGTGCCCTCGAAGAAATTTTTAAAGAATTAGATGAATTATGGAAAAGTAAAGGTATAGGGATTGTCATTTGGTCCAGAAGACCTATGCCTGACAACCCTTCGGGTTGGGTTTCGGATGAATATGTCAAAGACAAAACTCATGACCGATGACACTGAAGATCCGGTGAATATTGAGGGGAAAGATAATGCATATGTATGTTTACTTGGGTCAAATAGTCTCTTTCCAGGATCGACAAGGCTATTGGTCTTTAAAGAATTACACAAAAGGCGATCTTCAACTGAGTTTTCAAAGAAAGCTTATGAACATGTGCATACTTCCCATCCTCACATATGGTAGCCTAACATGGCCTTTGACAGACATCCAAAAGCGCAAACTGAAGGTTTGCCAACGCGACATGGAACGGACTATGCTTAGGGTTAAATGAATTGATAAAATACGAAACACCACTCTCTGCTCACAGACTCGCGTCGTCAACGTAGCCACTAGGGCGGCTTACTTGAAATGGGACTGGGCCGGTCATGTTATCCGAATACTTGAAGATCGATGGGCGGAAATAGCTACCGACTAGACGGCTAACGGCAGACGGGGACCAGGGCGTCCTAGGACTAGATGGTGCGGCGAAATAAACAAATACTGTAGCGACTGGAAGATAAAAGCTTTACACCGACAGACATGGAAAAAAGAGAAAGAGGCCTTTGCCTAACATTGGGGCAGAAATGGCTTGTTATATAGAAAAATACTTGAAGGCGTGACTCAGTTCGCTAATATGAACAACTTTTCCTTAAGTATCAATGTGCAGTAACGTGTTCAGATAACCATAAAATTCAACGGGAGAAACGAATTAATTTAAATAATAAAGGCAAATATTAGGTACTTAAAAAAGAAAACAAAAATAATACAAGATTACTCTAGAAAATTATGTCCATGTGGTATAGTGCCAAGAAAGCTGGCTGCATTTCGGCGTTGGATTGCTATGATACGTTGAGCGTCAAAGCAGCCAGCCTTCTTGTCCTAGGCAGAATGAATCAAGCTATTCAAGGGAATTGCTTGATCATTTACCAAGGGGTAAGCCGTTTTATATCACGGGCTGAAGATGTTATGTATGGTTATTAGCCTTTTTAAACATTCTGCATATTTCGTAAAATATGCAATAAATCAGGACAAGTTTAAGCACCGTTAAAAACTAAGTAAACTTAACCTAACTAACTTAACCTAACTGCAAAATACTGTGGAAATTAAAAATTCTATACATTTTTACGTCCTTATCCCTGACGGGGTAGACAGCGCCAGGGGCGTTAAGACAGAAAAAGGAATCAAAATAGTCATGGTTTGCTAGCATCGTCTATAACGGTCTATTAACATGATTCAAATCTCGCCCCTTTCCACGATCGGCATTTACGATCTGCGCTTAAACAGAAGCAGCTGGTACATTCTAAGTATTTTCTTTTCTCTCAGACAAGCTATAACAAAAAATTTATAAATTCTTTTGGCTATAATTACAAAAATTCAAAAATAAACATGCTATTCTACAAATAAGTCCTTTGTTAGGCCAAATTTAGACCTTTTCATAATTGCAACCCAGACAAAAGGGTTAGGATTTTTTACTACGTCACAATGTAACCAGAGTGATAAAAACTTTAGGTCGCTGAGAATAAAGCCTTGGCAGAGGTGTTGTAAAAATTGTTTTGTCTCAAAAAGTGTTTGTTTCGCTTTTGTTGTGTTGTGTTAAGAAAAGATAGCGAGGTAAATAATGTGTTGAGCAGTGGCGTTGGGTAAGAATTTGGGCTGGTGCAGCTGCAAAACTATAAAACAAATACTTAATTAGATTCCATAAAGATGAATAAGCCGTTCAATATCCGGCTTATAACTCGCATATTTTTTTTGTCTCTGAGCGTGGTTATATTAAATGTATTACTTTGAGTGTACTTAAAACTAGCGAAAATTTTCGTATTTTGAATATGTGCGTGTATGCAATCTAGTCATGCTGCTAGTTTACGACTTATGAACAGAGGAAATGGACATTATAATGCGCGGTGCGCCGATATACGCAGGGTATAATTGTTATTAGTAATAAATGCGTATTTCCCTTAGGGGTTTCTAATATACTATATTAGAAAGCCCTAAGGGAACTCGATGGGAATCGGCTTCTAAGGAGGCTCCGCTACTGGTGTCGGGATATACTATATTGAATCGCGTGAGTCTGACATTTACTATGGTTTAATTGTAGGTTTAAAGACAAAGGTGTGGGACATTTGGACGTGCTTAGATCCAATATTTAGGCAATTCCACTGTCACAACAGACTCTTTCCCTAACGCTTGACGCAGCATAAAAATTTAAGACTAAGTGCGTCCTCTTAAGAATGTTCTTGACATATTTTATTGTTCTTGTTGGGTTATATTTTCTTGTTGAATATTTTTTTCAGCCAATAGATTATCCAGAATTGTTTTATGTTGTGAAAAAGTTATTCACATTGTTTCCGTCAAAGTTTGCGTTGACTTTAAATTTAAACCAGTTATAATTCTATGATTTAAACACACAACAAAGCATTATAGCGTCTAAGGATTTCATTGCACGTCTATTGATGTATTTTAGCGAGAATTTACTTGAAAGATATAAACAGTATCTGATTATCAGAACCACGAGAAAGCCAGTTTTCTTGTTAGAAATACCTAAGAAATTTTAACTCACAGTATTGATGTGACCTAAACGTATTTTGCTTCATTACATGCCTCATAAAAAGAATGGTGTACGTATTTTTCTATTCCTCTGATAAGCAAATAGTGACGAAGATAAAGCGCATTTTTCACGTGACGTCACGATCAGCTACGATTTTGAACCAAAGGTGATGCAAATCACCCCCACTGCGAAACTTCGAAGCGATTTGTCTTTGCAAATTTTTACTACTTTGCCATAAGAAAAAAATATGGATTCTTTATTTTTGGATAATTTAGGACAAAGAAATAAAATAATTTATTTTTACCTAATCCACCTCCCTATTGTACATCTTGCTTAAAGACATAAGGAACCCAGAACACTTTCTAATTACTGTGTAAGTGCTTAGAAATGTAGGGAGAAAATTAAAACAAACGTGCTTGCGATTGCAACTATTATACTTACAATATGTAACAAAAACCCTGTCCAGTCCTTGTAGGAGTAACTCAGACCGTCAATAAGAACAACTTTTCCTATGGGACCAATGCTTGAAACTAGAAAATCGACATTTTCATACAAAAGTGTTCGGCTGGCCCGGCAATATGTATGAAAAGTCGATTTATTCTTAGAGTTTCAGGCATTGGTCCCATAGGAAAAATTGTTCATATTGACGGTCTGAGTTGCTCCTACAAATATCGGACAGGGTTTTTGTTACATATTGTGTAATGTTATATATAAATTAAGCAAAATTCTAGGTTAAGACGAAGTGGTAGCTAAAGTGGCGCCCTCATTTGAAATAAATTGTTCAAAACTAAATAAGGTGATAATTAAAAATTTGATATGTATAAATGTCTAGAAAGACCTTTAAACGATTTAATGAATAACCTTTGAAAGTAATATTGGTAGTCCGTCTAGTTTTAAAACTGTTTTTCGCCAAAAGTGGCCACTTTCGGCGAAAAACAGTTTTAAAACTAGACGGACTATTAGTAATAATTTTAAAGGTTACTCATAAAATAGTTTAATAGACAATTAATATTTGGTCACCATGGTCATGGTCACCGACATAGCCAAGCGGATTAGCTCATTGAAGTCACAGTGGGCGGAGCACATAGCGCGAAGAACCGATGGCCGATGGGGCAGGAAGGTTCTCGAATGGCGGCCACATACGCAGCGTAGGACACCCACCTGCTAGATGGTTGGATGACCTGAGCAAGGTTGCAGGGAGGCTCTGGATGCAGGCCGCTTCTGATCGGTCGTTTTGGAAATCCTTGGAGGAGGCCTATGTCCAGCAGTGGACTTCCTGTGGCTGATATGATGATGATAATGATGATTTAATCCATCTACAACATCCAAGGGAAGACTTGCAGTAGTCCTATTCTACTCTGCTGGAAACTACACGACGATAATATAAAATTGCCAAAAAGTCAATATGGTACTAAGAACCTCTAATGCTTTCTAAATATATGCCATTCTCTAGAACTGTATAATTTGAGTTATTATTATCAGGCTGCCGCATGCCGCCGCATGCATTAAACTTACCGACAGTTATATTAGGGTTACCATACCAAAGATAATATAACTACACTAAAACATTTTAAGTTAAGTATTTTGCAATGCTTTTCTTACATTATAAATATACTTACTCTCTTATATCTTAGTGCGTTTTCTTCTTTTAAAATGATACGCAATAGTCACTCAGTGACTTTCAAAACATATATGACTTTTATCGCGATCTTTTTTTTATGAATTTATTTATTCAACTTTATTATAAAAATTGTAACATAATTGTATTGTAATGTAATGTATGTTCACCGATTATTCGAAAACGCCTGGACCGATTTGGAAAATAACTTTTGTTTGAAAGAGTATATTTTCCAAGTGGTCCCATAGTAGTTTTATCGAAATCGGTTGTATATTTTGGGGGTGAAGTCGGTTTTTAGATTTGATTTTTAAGGGACATACGTAATAAATCGTACCACAGGCTGTACTAGATTATAGTATCATCATCATCATCATCAACAACAGCTCTCAGGTACCCACTGCTGGGCATAAACCTCTTTTTGTCTGGGCCATCCTGCTCTGTTGTTGGCCATCACAATCCAGTTATTTCCAGCAACTTGCCTGATGTCATCAACCTACCTATAGTGTAATCAAATAAAAATATCAATAAAAAAAAAAAATTGTCATTCTCATACAAGTAGCCCGAGCGGCTGCAAACTTTTGTATGGAAATGCCTAATTTCTTTTTTGTGTTTTGGCTGTTATATTCATTTCATTATACTATATCGATCTAGTCTAGCCCGTGGTTTGATTTATTACGGGTATGTCCGTGACACGTTGTATTTGGTAATAATTAAAATAATAAAAAAAAAAAATTGCAAAGATTGATGCATTAGATAGACCTTCTAATTATTTTATGCCAAAAGCTGGAATTTAAATGTGCTTTGTACATTAAAATATTTAAAAAGTCATCTAAAAAAATAAAGTTGTTTACATTTTTTTCCTGTGAAAAGAATGTTTCTATAAGTAAGTATTAAAAACACCTATAGATGGAATAGGTGGAATTATTGGTTCGCTAAACTGTCGTATCGATGCGTAAATCTATACGCGAAAATTATTGTATTAATCATTGTTTAACTATTTTGTCTGGTATTCAGGCTTATTGGAACGAAATTCCTTTCCGGGCGATATGGACTTGGCAGATGGGGGGCTAGGCAAAAAAATGTGTGATTTTATCCATCACGATTGTTTTCAAACTTCTTTCCAACCGAGTGTTACACGAGACTAACGCATTTTTATTTATTCTTATATAACTAGCTAATAATAACATTATATAGTTACTTATAAACCTTCTACCAAATAATAAATGTACTTGTGTATAAAGATAAATAGACTTCTTCTGATTAACTTATATACGAGTACATCTTCCTTTTTTCCTTAGAGGCATAACCTGCTCACCAAAGCTTCCTTCATATTTACCTTTCCCTAAATTATTTAGATAGCTAGCCTCCACGTCCCCTAGGGTCCATTAGGTGAATCAATCAGATTCAGTGTAAGACCTCCTGAGTGACAATGTTGCCAGTAAGGAAAAATACGGTCAAATACGCTTGGGAGCTGTGGTAAAGGTTTCCTTGGATTTATTTGATGTTTCTTGTCTGTTTGATATGTTAACTTAATGCTACTAAAGGGTTAGGCGGAGAAAATAACCTGACATATTTGTAACGGTATTTTCTTTGTTTTATATAAGATTATATTTTGTTTGATTATATTATATAAAAGATATATAGGTAGGTAGGTCAGTTATAATTGAAAGTTTAGTAAATGGTTGTAGAAATAAAATGTCACAAAAAAATAAGATTAATTTAAAAATCATCCGCCATTGATTAGGACAAAAGTTTGCAGTTATGGGATTAGAATAAATAGATTAAATGACAATGAATCTATCAAATTGTCGACCTCCGTGGCCTAGTGGTCACCATGCTAGTCCGCCACCCAGAAGTTCCGGGTTCGATCCCCGGTCAGGGCAAGTGGGAAAAATGGCCTTTCTCAAATTGTCCTGGGTCTTGGGTGTTTATCTATATATGTATTAGTTATAAAATATAGTATCGTTAAGTATCCCATAAAACAAGTCTCGAACTTACTTTGGGGCTAGCCCAATCAGTGTTATTTGTCCCTGTATATTTATTTATTTGTATAATTAAAACTTATTTGCAATGGAAATACAATGAATACATGTTTTTAAATTTATATTGTTGTATAATTATAATTTTATGTTAAACAGGATTACTTTTTACCTACAAGCCAAATTTTTGGAGTAAGTGAAGCCCATGATACTGAACTACTTTCTATGAAAACAGTTATCAAAAATCGATAAAAACTTTCCGTGGTTAGAAAAGTAAAATTGTAATTAGTCCGGTTTTAGGTTATTCAAAAATAATGGACCCATATTTTTCAGTTTGCCAAAAAAGTACAAAATCACAGAGATACGAAGCATCAAAGTTCCGGAGTGGGGGCTTGCGACGTCACCTCTATGTAAAAATCGTACGCAGCCGTGACGTCATGCGGAATTTCAATGCGCTGCATATTTGTCATTTTTTGTTTCTCAGAGTAAAGAAAAAAAACGGGTACAATATTTTTTTTATAATAATATATTTATTTGCTGTAAAAGTGGTTACATTAGTTAACTATTACAATTTTTAGATCACACTTCTAACCTATCTATATAAGGTATAATAATCTAACCGACGGGCTAAAAATATTTTTTCATTCGGCATGCCTATTATATTATCATTTTTATCCATGCTTATAAGTGATTCCCGTTTGTAAAACGCTTATTACCGAAACATAATGTTTCTCAATGAGTTTTGAACTACCTACATAAAACATTGAAATAATGATATAAGTACCTACTTAATTTTCTTTCACCATTTTTGTCCCGCGTAACATTAATTTTGTCCTGTCTCAAAACACTGTTTTGTGTAACATTAGAAGAATTAGAGCATGTTTTTATTAAGACATAATTCTTGCCCATTACCTGAACGGTTAGGTTTATTGTCACTTAATCCTGGGGTAAGGGTGGGGTCCTTGCGACAATTTATCACCACTTTTGTCAGTAAAGTACTACCGACTTTATCTTTATGTATTTTAGGTACATTTTTAATTTAAAACCTTGTTAAAATGTTCTATTTGATTCTGGTCTTGGGTTACGACCCTAGACTCTGTCAAGATAGAGACGTCACAATGTATCCATGTATCTGTTATTACGAGATAACAGTATTTTTTGTATTCCATAGGCAAAACCCTCTCTTTTGTCAACGTAGCAAAGGACGTCGGGGTGGTCAGACAACCTGACCAGAGACTCTGTACAACTCTTTGGGATAAGGCTATGAAGCGAGGTCATGCGGCCGAAATTATGTTATAATTTAAAGTCTTTTTAATATTTTTTTTTTTATTGTGTATTTGATTATTACAATACATTATATTCAGTAATGTGTACTTACTGTTGCATTACTGTATACGAAGAAACGGACATCTATAAGTTTAGAAAGCAACACTAAACTTAGCTGTAAGTAAAGACTTGCCGCAGCAGTAGTTGTGTAAAATTAAAACAAAGTGACTATTATTAAGAGATATTATAAATTATGTTACTAAAAATATAATTATTTCAATAAAAATGTGTGTTTATTGCAAAAATTTAGTTTAATAAAAATAATAATAATAATAACTTTATTTAAGGCAACATAGGCCCAGGGGTTAGTAACAATGGTCCTTATTCTATGTTAGTTTTCAAACTAAAACAATGAGATATAAAATTTAAATTAAAACTAGGTATACTAAACAAGATTATTCGGTAGGCAAATTAAAAAAAACCGACCAAGTGCGTGTCGGGCCACTTTGAGTTCACTCCACTAAAAACGTATAAAAACTAATTTTCTATTGAATTTGAATGAACTTTGTCTTTTAAGAGTACATTTTATAAGTTGGTCGCCTATAACTTTTTAATTTGTAAACCCTACTTAGGTCTAATATTTTTCCTTTAAACTACATCATATTATATTATACATATTACTGCTATGTTTTTTTTTCATGTCCACATTACAACTGTTTCATGAATAGAGGAGACACTTTAAAAAAATTGCAATATAAAACCAAGTATTTCAGAAACTGATCCCTAAATCGAAAAATGATGTTCACAAGCTTACAGTATTTTTGAAAGAACAATAACCCACACGATAGTTAGTCGAGAAAAAATAAATACTCCTACTTTACTTGTATGGGAGCTTACCTAAATAAAATTTCGCGGACGACAGACATACAGACTTGGCGAAACTATAAGGGTTCCTTGTTTACCACGAAACGGTAAAAACCCCCAAATGTTAAGAACGCCATCTAGTGATAATTAGCAGAACAAACGATACGACTTAATATCCGTAGTGCCATCTATTATTTGCTAGAGAAAGCCCTGATTTTCAAGAGTTAACCCCTCATAACTTTTAAACGGCTGAACTGATTTTCTAGAGAGTTGTTTTCACGTGAAAAACCGCATTGAAATCGGTCCATCCATTCGAGCGCTATGATGCAACAGAAAGACAGACATATGTAAGCGTCAAATTTATAACACCCGTCTTTTTTATCGTGGTTTAAAAAGTGTATTTCAATAATTAATTCGCCTACAGTGGCAACCCAACTGAAACACTCGTAACATTTTTATGTTTCTCCATCAATATAACTTTTATTTCCAAGAAAAAAATATGGAAACAGAAAAATATGAAGTTATCCGTATTAAAATAATAAATTTCGAAACAAATTGCAATTATGAGCTGGGGAATACGGATGTGGACTAAAGACTTTTTTTTTGGAGTCATTATTTAGATTATTAAATAATTGGCCAAGTGCGTGTCGCGCCACGTGCGGAGTAAGGTTCCGCAGTTATCAATGCCAATGCCACTTAAAACGTCTAAAAACTCATTTTTAATTGAATTTGTACTAAATTTCCTTTTCCGTGTACATTTTTAAGTTTATCGCCCATAACTTTTTAACTAGTAAACTACTTAGCTCTAATAGTTTTCCTTTATAGTTCGTTATATATACTCCGACCACTTGACGACCTCCGTGGCGTAGTGGTCACCATGCTAGTCTGCCACCCAGAGGTTCCGGGTTCGATCCCTGGTCGGGGCAAGTTGGAAAATGGCCTTTTTCAAATTGTCCTGGGTCTTGGATGTTTATCTATATATTATATGTACTCGTATTTGTGTTATAAAATTAATAGTATCGTTGAGTTAGTATCCCATAACACAAGCCTGGAACTTACTTTGGAGCTAGCTCAATCAGTGTAATTTGTCCGTTTAGCAGATCGAGGGGGTACTTGACTCTACAAAAATCTTCACTTTTAAACCAAATATTTCAAAAAAGAATCCCTAAATCGAAAACGGTGTTCACATGCTCATACTATTTTTGAAAGACCTATTCAACTATACCCCACATTATTGGTTAGTCGAGAAAAAAATTTACCTATCACTTATTTGTAAAAAAAAAATGTCAACATATTAATAAATAATAAATAAATAAATATTTAGGGACAAATTACACTGATTGAGCTAGCCCCAAAGTAAGTTCGAAACTTGTGTTATGGGATACTAACTCAACGATACTACATTTTATAACAAATATATATATATATATATATATAGATAAACACCCAAGACCCGGGACAATTTGAAAAAATTATTTTCCAACTTGCCCTGACCGGGGATCGAACCCGGAACCTCTGGGTGGCGGACTAGCATGGTGACCACTACGCCACGGAGGTCGTCACTTTTTTTTATATTTATATAAAAGTGGTAAAACATATTGTTTTACCACTTTTTTTCCGATGCTCATGCCAAATCACAGCTTTCTAGTACCTATAGTCACTGAGTAAAATCGCGGACGGACAGACAGACAGACGGACAGACATGGCGAAACAATAAAGGTTACCTATTTATTACAGGACCCTAAAAAATTTATATACGGATTTTTTCGTTTCTCTGATTATCAAATGTGGACGAAAATACAGCGCACTGACATCACGGCATAACGATCAGCAACGATTAACCGAAGGTGACTTAAATTACGGTGTAAACTTCGAAGCGTTGTATTTTTGTGAGTTTTTACTACTTTGCTGAATGAAAAATATAGGTCCTTTATTTTTAGATAATCTAGCTGACGGAATAAATAATATAATATAATTTTATCCAGTTCACGTTCCTGTTAGGTATTTTCAAGTATTTTTTCTTTCGGAACGAAATTATTCATTCCTTCCAATTTTCGTGTAATGAATATATACTTAACTATTTTGTCAAATCAACTTTTCTAAATTTTAGTTTAAATTATCATTTTTCAGCCATATCGAAAAATATCCAAAAATATCATGTACTTTTTTGTTATCATAATAAAGATGCAACTTTGTTGTCCGAATAACGTTTTCATCCCTCCATCCATATAAGTAAAGAGCGTACAAAAAAAGACTCGCAAGGTCTATAACTCACAGAGCCACTTGTACCTAGTTTGTTTGTTTGTATAAAAAAAACTTTATTGTACAAAAGAAAGGACACAGATGTAAATCTTAAATAGGTGAAGACGTACATTATGTTCATGTTTTTTAAGGTTAATTAAATATTCGGGGAGTAATGTGAGTACTGTGTAGTATGGCATTGTCGATGTTGTATGTTAATTTGATGTTTTAAAGACCATCTCACCTCTGAATCACTTGGTACCAGCTGAAAATCAGCGCTGTGATTAACACCGCAACATAATACTAAGCTGTCCACCTTTTCGGCACACTTAATAGATATCTAGTACATAAGATGTTTGTTTGCAGAATAAAGATTTGTCCTGTCTTTGAATCAGAAAAGTAAACAAACAAACAACGGCGGACTTATCCCTTATAGGGATCCCTTCCAGTGAACCGGCTAGTTTAAGTATGTAGTGTGTATCTAATACAAGGTAGTTTCATTTAAATATGAATTTACAAAATATAAGGCCTATCTTCCAACAGCGACAATGAAAAACACGTGCGCTCCAATTTAACGGCGACAAGTGTTTGTTATGAACGAACGGTACATGTCTCGTTAACCCATGCTTCAACATATGGAGAGCACAGAATTAGTGGTCATTCAATTGAAAAAAAAATTGAAAACTAAAAACCGACTTCAACCTCAATCTACACAACCGATTTTGATAAAATTTCTATGGGACCGCCTGAAAAGTATACCCTTTCAAACAAAAAAAGAGTTTTCAAATCGGTCCAGGCGTTATCGAATTAACGGCGAACATACATAAAAAAAAGATCGCAACAAACCCGCTATTTTCCAACAAGTCAAATCAGATACTTTTTTCTAAACGTCAAAACAAACTGTTTCTATGTGATTTGTATGAAATACATAAAAATGACATCATAGTTTCTTGGAGTCAATAAATAGCGCTTTTATTATCAATTAGTTTTTTCCCGCGGCTTCGCTCGCGTAGGGGTGTAATTTATCAAAATCCTTTCTTATGGGATGCCTACGTCATAGTAACTTTATGCATGCAAAGTCTCAGTCCGATCGGTTTAAAATTGACAAAGTTTCATACAAACTTTCATCCCCTATTTTATCCCCTTGGGGGTAGAATTGATCAAAATCCTTTCTTAGCGGATGCCTAAAAATGCGAAGATAAAATGGATATGTTAAAAGACACTTGACATTATTTTGCTACGTTTCATTTTCTTATTAGTACAATTGGGTAATTGCCTGGGTCAAAAATAAATTATTATTTTTGACCCAGGAAAATACCCAAATGATAATCTCTTCCTTTTTGGAAGTCGTTAAAAAAAAGAAAATAAAAACTATTGCCCACGCCTAAGTCAACTCATCTGAAAGAAAAGAAACAACTTAAAATGCTGCTTCTCTTTCCGTGCAGATCGTAGAAGCTAATCAAGGGTATAGTTAAAAATCTGAATCATGTCAGAGGCGACTGGTAGAAAGCCTATCAATCATATTCATAAAAATTCAATACCGTTTGCTAAACCTATTTTAGTTAAAACATGTTTTGTCCCATTCCCTCTTTTCAACATTTGACATTGAAAGAACGAGACAAAACATATTTTAACTAAAATAGGTTTAGCAAATGGTTGTAATCTTCTATGAATGAACCCCTCATTCATAGGCTTTAAGTCCGCCTATTACATTTGTAATAAATTTAAATAAATAAAATTAAATAAAAGGCGATGATGCGGATCATGTCGAAAAGAAGAAGATTCCCAATTGTATTTCCAAACACAGCTTCGTACAATGCGACACAAATAAGTTGAACAAAAATGGCGGACTTCTAAATATTTTTGTACAAATTCCCGGCACGTAGGTCGAACCAAAATGGCGGTTATCGGCGCAGGTACAAATAAAATACGCCGACGACAGCCATTTTGGTTCAATTTACGTGTCGGGAATTTGTACAAAAATGATTTGAAATCCGCCAGGTCTATACTATTGAAACTTGGTAAGTAGATGTATTCTGTGAACCCCATTAAGATTTTCACACAAAAATAGAAAAAAAAAAACTATAAATTTTGGGGGTTCCCCATACTTAGAACTGAAACTCAAAAAAAATGTGTGGTCTATCTATGGAAAGGTCATCAAAAAGGATATTGGGGTTTATAATATATTTTTTTTCTAAACTGAATAGTTTCCGCGAGAGATACTTTCAAAGTGGTAAAATGTGTCCCCCCCAGTAACTTCTAAAAAAAGAGAATGATAAAACTAAAATATATATATATTTGAACGAGATCTAGTAAGTATTTTTTTAATACGTTTATTAAAACATCGATCAAAGTTACAACAAACTACAAGAACGTTTATATTATGTTACTTGCTGCTACGGAACCCTTCATGGGCGAGTTCGACTCGCACTTGGCTGCTTTTTGTTCAACTGAATTGTGTCGCATTGTACTGATGCAGACTACTTTTGTACCGACAGTTTTGTTTTACTAACCCTTTTTTTTTGTCTTACAAAGACAGGCATAGTGTGCGTAGAGCTGACTTACCCATACTGGAATTCAGGACCGGGAGTTTTTCCTAAAACTGTGTTCGAAATGTCTATTAATTGTTACTTATTTAAAAAGTAATAACTCAATATTTCAGGAATTATAGGGGTTCTTATGTGTGTAAGTGTCCTACTGTACACATACCGTATTACGGTTTGATACACAATTATGATTTTAACACTAAATAATTGTCACTAATTAAATACTCATTTTTCCAAATCCCATAATTTTTGCTCCCTTGGTTTTCTCACAATTTGTAGCTGTTATTCGAGTCCGCGTCAAGCTAGCATATCCATCTTCACTCATTGATTTTTAGTGTATAAGTTAAAAAAATACCTGAGTTATACTTCTTTCTCTTATTTTATTAAGTGCCCCATTCGTGCTATGCAGTACAGTCAAAGTGCATATCGAAAATTACTATTTTTACTTAAAATAATGAATATATCTGGGGGCTGTATAAGTTTTATCACACATACACTGTACAATCAGGCTTCAAAAATGGAATCATAATTTCATCAGTACTTGAATAATTTCATAATTAGTATGAGAGATTATTACTCCATTTTTGAAGCGTACGGTACACTTTCTCAGATGAAAAGCGAGAAAGCTCCTGCCTAAGTTCCTGACTTGGATATATACATACATACATACACACATGTTCGCAAAGCATATATAGTGAGGACTTTAACAGAATTCCCGATTAGGCGGTCCTACCTTTCCCGTCGACATAGCAGAGTGTAAATTTGTTTCGGATATAGAGTTTTCTTTTTCTGGCATGAATTTTTGTTTAAAATTTCTATACACGTGAATGAGACAGAGATAGACCTCCTTAAAATTCTTGACAAAATTGCGGCTTCTGCGGTCCTAATTTATTATGCGGTCAGCCCGCTCTTTAGAGCAAATACGTGCGCAATGACACACCGACCGCATTTCACATCAAATACGAATACATTTACACACTGTCCCCACTTTAATTATCTACGTACGAAGTAACACGCCGACCGCATTTTGATGTAAATACACGGTACTTATAACCGTCCCCACGTTATAGTAAATACGTACGTAAAAATCCGTTAAAATCTAAATTCTGACTGAAGTTTCCCGCGCATGCGCTTCACCTACTAGTCAGCTCATACCTACCTTACCTACGCCTACTTACCATTGCGGGGGTGTCTCTTGGTGGAAATGGACGTTATTGTGCCAGTTTTTTCTGTATGAATGTGCGTTGTGCTATTGTGCTTACAACTACAGACTGCCGGATGGTGTATCACAGCTTACAAAAGTTAGTAAATTGTTGCTTGCTATGGATACGGGTACCTTTGCAAAAAAAAATTAAAAAAAACGTGTGGCAATCGGGAACTGCCGCGGTAAAGCTATTGCATAGCAATTTTTATCAACTTATGCAATATAATTATTTATTTATTGTTCATTTATGCAGTATTTTTTTTTCTTTGATATTAATTCAAGTTATACTTTTTGAGCGAGGTGACCGATAAGAAAGGATTTTTTTTTCTTTTAAATTTTGAATAAATGAGAAATTAATATCGTTTAAAATATTTTTATTATCTTTCAATACATGTAGGTTATTCAGAAAATTTTATTATGAGCAGTTAGCAGCTATTCTCAGAGTTTGGCACAATTGGCCATTTTTTTCAATTTCGAGCATAGATTTTTTATAAGAGACCACAGGGACCAGATAACGATTTTGAAGGCAATCGGTCCAGAAACAAAAAAGTTCAAAATGGCGGCTACCTTTTCCAAATTCGAGCATAGATTCACTATAAAAGACCATATATCGATTTTGAAGGCAATCGGTCCAGAAACAAAAGAGTCCAAAATGGCGGCTACCTTTTTCAAATTCGAGCATAGATTCATTATAAAAGCCCACAGAGACCCCCAGATATCGATTTTGAAGGCAATCGGTCCAGAAACAAATGAGTCAAAATGGCGGCTACCTTTTTAAAATTCGAGCATAGATTCATTATAAAAGCCCACAGGGACCCCCGATATCGATTTTGTAGGCAATCAATCCAGTAACAAAAAAGTTAAAAATGGCGGTCAGTTTTTTTTACATTTTGAGCATAGATTCAATATGAGGGACCACAGGGCCGTCCAGATATTGATTTAAAAGGCAATCGGTCCAGTGAAATAAAAATTCTAAATGGCGACCAATTTTTTCGGTGCAATTTTTTGAAAATAGAACACTCGTACACTCCAAAATGTAACTCTTCCCGACGAAATCGGTTAAAAAAAGAAGGAAAAATCGTTATTTAGAATAACGAATAAAATCATGATATTTAATTCGTGAGAAATTTTATCGCGAAAAAGTTATCCGCGAATGAATTATTCGTGAATAATTTTCCACGAATAAATTTTTATTCGAATAATTATCTAGATAATTTTTTATTCGAATAATGTCCAACGCTCAACACGCATACGTCTAGTCGCACGCACAACAAACACCGTGCCGAAGTCTTCCAAACTGAAACGACGTTAAACGAGTGTTAGCTATAATTTTCGTTACGAAATTCCTTGATTCGGTTGCCGCGCCAGAGGCCCGCGATAAAAATTATGCAATAGCTTAAAAATTTTCACGATATGGACATATACGGAACAGACGAAAATATGGATGAAGAGCCGGAGGAACTTGAGGGACTAGAAAGAATGGAAAGACGAGATAAGATTAAATATATAGATCGAATAGATGAAGCTAATAAAAACAAGGAAAAATAGGTAGGAAACATGATGGACAAAAGAGTTTCATTAAGCAAATGAACTATAAAACTAAGATCAATATAAAAGAACTTCTAGTGAACTAGAATCCGAAATTGATAATGAACCAGTAAAGAAAAATAAGTCTGCTAATCAATAAAGTAAAAAAGTACAAAGAAAGAAAAGACCAATAAGAAGACTGGCTTGGATTAATCAAGAAAAAGACGCCATGTATAGACAAATGGCAATTTACTGGATAAGGAAGAAAGTACCCAAAAAAAAAGAATGTGATGAATGTCTTAGACAGGAACCAGATTTGGAAAGAAGAAGTTGGACGGATATAAAAAATTACGTTTACAATGTAATTAAAAAACAAGCGAAAGGACGCGATACGGGTCGTTTTTAATGTTAAGGGTAGAGATAAACTACAATAACTTAGCGCATAGCTTGTTATTTTAATTTATCGGTAATACATTCTATTTTCTCTATAATTTTTTCGATTTAAATATAATAATAAAAAATAAAAGAAGATTTATAGTTTTATTTTATACATCATTTACCTAAAAGATAAGCCTGTCCGCCTGTCCGCCTGTCCATCTGCCCGCCTGTCCGTCTGTCCGCTTGTCCGCCTGTCCGCCTGTCCGCCTGCCCGGATGTCCGTCTGTTCTTCTGTCCTCCTGCCCGCCTGTCCGTCTGTCCGCCTGTCTGTCTGCCCACCTGTCCGCCTGCCCACCTATCCGTCTGTCCGCCTGCCCACCTATCCGTCTGCCCGCCTGTCCGCCTGCCCGCCAGTCCGTCTGCCGCCTGTCCGCCTATACCTGTCGGCCTGCCCACCTGTCCGTCTGCCCGCCCGTCCGTCTGCCCGCCTGTCCGTCTGCCAGCCAGTCTGTCCGCCTGTCCGCCTATCCACCTATCCGCTTGTTCGCCTATCCGCCTGTCCGCCTGTCCGTCCGGCCCGTCCGTCCGTAATAGCACAGAATAAGTACAAGTACTCACGTACAGAAGTCTCACTCAGAAAAGAAATTCGTAGAAATATCTACTCAATTTGGTTAGCGTTATGGTTTAATTTAGCTCGCGTCAGAACTCAGCATCTCTTCGTTTAGATACCTAGACACCCCTTGCAACTCTGGACAAACGATTCATATAACTGAATTTATCCCTCCGAGTGGTCGCCGGGCGCATAGTTATAATTTAGTTATATTTTCGATACCTAAACGGGAAGTGACACGGGCCTGATAATAGCTAGACACAACAACAAAATAGCTAGACAAAACAACAACAAATACTAAGAATAAGTTGCAGTTAAAATGTAATGGCGGCCGTCATACAAGAAACGTGCTTTCTTCACTTTTTTGTACAGACGAACATAACCTTTAATGTCCGACTCGAACTTGACCAATTTTTTTAACAAAATACTCGTATCAATGTAGGTCCCGTATGAAATTTTGCTTGTTTTGACGCTCATGTTCATATATCAATAGTACGACCGGTATTTTACGTACTTTGTACTCATAGCTTCAGTGTCACTAATATTCAACATCTGTGATTCTTCGATCTTAAACACATCGTAGAAGGATTCTATTTTAAAGCATAAAGTGCGGTCCTTTGTAAAGGTCCCCGTTTTATTACATTCGTACTTACATACACATTTCGGATTTGGTGGCGCCACGTGGTGGTGACACACTGGAACTAATTTTCGGCGTGTGTTAATTAACCTTAATAAAAATACCGATTATACGGTCCCCCCCTAGAATTTGCTCATACTTCACCAGACGACCAATCAGAACGCGAGGATTCGATAGCTATACTTGAAGCATCGTCAAAATATTATGCGGACGTCCCCGCAACCAGGTCCGACCGCAGAATGAGGATTGCAGACTAGCTTAAGACCGCACAATGTTAAGGCTGCGAAGACATACATTATGTGTATATCTAAATGTATTATGGAATTATGATTAGCATTAAGTGTTTTAGCGTGGAAGTATTGTACAATGTTCCACCCTACTTTTGTAGTTATCTCCTCTGGTTGTAGGTTTGACTGGAAGAGATCCCTGACAGAGATAAGTCCGCTTTTGTACTATTGTGTTTTTTTTATTATTTTAATTGTGTCTTTTTGTGTATAATAAAGAATTTATCTATCTATCTATCTAAGCATCTGTCGTAACTCAGTGACTGATCTCGAGTGACAACTGTCAATTATACAACTTGTAACTATTGTGTGCAAGTTTTATTTCAAGTATGAAATCCTGGTCTTCTTTTCTCTTCTACCTTCTCTGCAATAAATAAATAAAAATAAAATAAAATATCGTTTATTTGTTTAAAGAGTGCATACATACTACAACGATCAGTGACTCAGGCATAGCTACATGAAGCAAATAAATCTCTTGTTACCTGTTTCCACAATAAAGATGATTTGATTTGATTTATAAATTAAAATTTAATAATAAAGCCTTTCGTACTTCTCATTCGAGGCGGAAATATTTTTCTGTCGCAAATTTATACGTATGCATGTGTGTGATTTTTTTATTAAATCTACTAAAACTAAAAAGCAAAAAAATAAGGGAGATGGTAATCGTCGTGTCGTACAGCGAATGAAAACGGGTTGGCAAACGAGAGAGACTAATGGCAAAAATTCATACTCTACCGACAAGAGCATAGCTCTTAAATAATATGGATAGATAAACAATCCATAAAAAATTGTTCATATTAACGGACTGAATCGCCCCTACAAGTATGTGTCCAGGGATCGCCTTGATCATCCTAAATGTTTTATTCTTATTATTGTTTGTTATAAAGCCTTAGTCATATCAATGTGGCCAGATACTGAAGTAACAAAATATAGTAGTTCTATCGACACGAAGAGATGAAGAAGATGACGTCATAATAATAGTTCAATTTGATCTTTTTTTCATATATATATTTTTTAATGTTAAGTTTCGTTTTGTTTTGAATGAAATATTGATTTAGATGTGTTATGTAAAACAGAATGATGTGATATAAAAAATACGTTTAGGAAATATACGGTATAATAAAGTATTTACGTAAATTAAGTAATAAGGTTATAATACTTCATGAAAAGCTATATTAAGACAATTATTTTATGAGAATAAATATAGAGAACAATGTGTCTTCAGTACTTTATAGCCTGTATAGTGACATCCACTATTAATCTGGTTCGGGCCTACAATTTGTCAGCGTCGGTGGGTGACGCACGATGTGACTCGGATATCGTCCGGACCTTGAATACGTTCTGTCTTTGTCAAATGTATAATCATTTATTTAAAAAAAAAACTTACTTATGTCCACCCACAGTACCTATATGCAGGTATATAGGGATGGTGGGGATATAGGTAAAGAGGAAGATAAGGAAAAAGTTATACGAATACATAAGAAATAATATGAAAGTCCTGGGAGTGGATGAAGGTATGGGCATACCTTCATGAGAGAAAAATTGGAAAATAGACGTTTTGCGCTGTAAATAAATGGGAAATGGTTAAATACCTCAGTGGCCCAGTGGGCAAGGCATTTGCCTTGTGATCCGGAGGTCGTGGGTTCGAATCTCAATGAGAAGTATGCTTTATAAAACAATGTTTCAGCCTGGTTAGGGTATTGCAGCCTTAAAATACTTAATTATCCAAAGGAATCCGAAAAATGATGAATCCGTGTTTCGGAAGGCACGTATAAACGGTGGACCCAAAACGCCATCTAGCGTTTGCTCAAATCTATCTAAGAATTGCTTCTGGTCTACGTTATGGGTAAGGGAGGTCAAACGGAAGTCGCTCTATTAAAAAACCAGTAACGTCGTCAAATCACCTATGTTAGGTAGCGGACCCCGGGCTCTGAAGTGTTACCGCTGTGGATGCATATAGGAATACGTTCTGATGATGATGGTGGTAAATAATAAAAAGAATATCCTACACTTTCTCACTAACACGATCATTGAATCCGCTACCCTCCTTGCTTCAAAGTTAAAAAGAAAATAGCGGCTTGCTTGTGAATCCGTAGGACGCCAATTTAATATTTTTGTGACTGAGATTATTTTGTTTTCTACTTACTGTCATACTTTACTGCTATATTCAATGCAATTCAATTCAATTTATTCATAAACAATAATACATTGCATTCGAATATAACAAAAATACAAAAACAACATTACAAAATTAAAATTCATTTTAAATGGATGCATATGTCCTATATTACTTAATCAGTACATTTCAATAATACATTTAAGTCTATGCAAATAATATTCATCACTTCCAAATTGCAATTTAATATACAATGCGAAATTAAGACATCAACACTATAGCAGCACTTCTCCTAGGAGGTCTAAATTCACTTTTAAATTTTGAAAGTTTTCGTACTACCTTTAGATGATTCGGCAATTTATTAAATAAGACTACCGTTTGATATCGCGGACTGTGTTCGCGGATTGCGGATTGATTCATGCTGGTCCGGAAGAATAGGAAAAAACATGGTATGTACTAGCTGCTTTTCTTCCTGCACAAATCGTAAAAGCTGATCGAGAGAATGGGCGAAAATCTTAATCTTTGGACTACATATTTTTACGGAAATAATGAAAAACCCTATTTATGAAAACATCTAACTTTGTACTTATTTAAAAATACATAAAGTCCAATTGTTAAGGCATTTAAAAGAATGTAAACAATCTTGACATGTCTTTTTATTGAAATATACACTTTATAAATCAACACCTTTGCAAATTACAAATAAATTATGTAATTTATAATTTATGAAATAAAATACTTTGTAATTTGCGAAGGTATTAATTTATTAAGTGTATATTTCAATAAAAAGACATGTCAAGATTGTTTACATATACCTAAACAAACGCACTATAGTTTGTATGCGTGTATTTAGTTTGAACATGATTAGTCTATATTAAGTTTAAGACTCATTGTAAGTGAAGGTATTCTTTATGAGTCAAAAATCTTTGAACTTAATCATGTAAGTGGATGTGGCTAGCAACCCATCACTATTATGTTTCCTACAGATGTTTCCATATTCCGTCTGTCCCATTTGCGAAAAACCGCCACTTTTGGCTAATGTGCGTAGAAAAGCTTTACATTCTCACTTTAAACTGTAAACAGTAGTTCATAAAATATTTTAAAGGGTTATCTAGGGCCTGGTCAAGGAAAAATTTTAAACTATGTCTCCGTTTCCTTTCACATAATTTATTTCAAATGGGGGCAGCACTTGACCATGGAAAATTCAGGTATCCCTTAAGTGGAACTGATATCCGTAGTGCCATCTATTTTATACCAGGTAAATAAAAAACACAGACTTTCAAGCGTTAACCCTATAACTTTTGAACGTCTAAACTGATTTTTATCAGTAATATTAAATTATTTATAAATAAATCTAAAGAACCAGCGCAAGAAAACTTGCATACACATAAAAAAACTGCATCGAAATCGGTCCATCTGCTCGAGAGCTACGATATCACAGACAGACATACAGACAGTCAAACTTGTACCACCCCTGTTTTTATCAGGGGTTAAAAAGGTAACAGTGTTATATAGAATGTAGCTGCTTAAAAAGTAATTATTACAAAAACAAAAAACGCGACAGCCATTTTTAATTTTTTTTTTATTATATTTTTTGTTTTTTTGTTTTCTTTTTATTTAGATATAAATAAATAAATATTAATATATAGGGACAAATCACACTGATTGAGCTAGCCCCAAAGTAAGTTCGAGACTTGTGTTATGGGATACTAACTCAACGATACTATATTTTATAATAAATACTTAAATAGATAAACATCTAAGACCCAGGACAATTTGAAAAGCCATTTTCCAACTTGCCCTGACCGGGGATCGAATCCGGGACCTCTGGGACTAGCATGGTGACTACTACGCCACGGAGGTTGTCAGATATATACCCAATGTCACTCTCGCACACTAAATACGAATCTAACGACAACTCTCAAGCTAAAAATCCATCAAGCCGTTAAGCCTGCAAACCTTGCCAAACAATTATACGTACTTACATACATCCATACATCCATACATACATACTCTCGAAAAACATAACCCTCCTTCTGGCGCAGTCGAGTAAAAATATTTCAATTCAAAATAGAATGGTTGAAAATTGCATGTTAATGTCATTTAAAATCTCCAGGATCCTTTTCCCTGGCCAGGTTTCGCTTATTCATCGATTTATAAGATTACCTGATCGAATCTCGACCCAGATTGGACGAAAGTAGGTTTGCATCCACGTAATCCCATTTGAATGGGAATCTGATATTTTCACCCTTTTTGTGATTTGGAAAACTGTTTACAACATAACAGCTTTTTGTTTTTCGATTTTACTTAGGTACTACTTAGTCTTTTTTAGGTTTTTAAGGTTCCGTACCCAAAGGGTAAAAACGGGACTCTGTTTCTAAGTCTCCGCTGTCCAGACGGACAACAGAGTCTTAAGAATAGGGTTACGTCTGTGTATGTGCCATCATCATTCATCTGACCGTCTGTCTGTCTATCTGTCACCAGGCTGTATCTCATGAACCGTGATATCTAATAGACAGTTGAAATTTTTACAGGTGATGTATTTCTGTTGCCGATATAATAAACAAACAGAATAAAATAAATATTTACTTGACTTGCGCACGAACGGTTCCGTACCATTTTTTATATTACAAAGCCATGTTTGTTGTATGGGAGACTCCTTTAAACATTTATTTACATTTTTCAAGCAAAAAAAACGGCAAAAAAAATCAAATTTGTTGTATGGGAGCCCCTCTAAAATAATTATATTGTTCTTTTTTTAATATTTGTTATTATAGCGGCAACAGAAGTACATCATCTGTGAAAATTTTAACTGTCCAGCTAGCTATCACGGATTATAAGATACAGCCTGGTGACAGGCACACAAACGGACGGACGGACAGCGGAGTCTCAGTAATAGGAACCCGTTTTTACCCTTTGGGTACGAAACCCTAAAAAGAAGAGGTCAGAAGCACCCGTAACCGTTGGAATGCATAAAGAGCGTGATCTGATGAGTGTACATTAAGCGAAAGAAGTCTGTCGGGATCGTATCAAGTGTAGGTCCATCTTCTTAGCGAGTCGGAATGGCTTTTTCATAAGGTTGTAGACCAGTGTGTGGCCACAATTACTCCCCTGTCATTAGCCGAGTTTAGATCTTCTAATGTACAGGTTGGGCAGTTGGGACAGGAGGTGGGCCACGCTTTAAACAGCTTCACATTCACAAAGGTCGTTGTTTGAAAAACCCACTTAAGGGGCTACATCAATTTTCCGGGGTCCAGTGCTGCCCCCATTTGAAATAAATCATTTGAAAGAAAATGGAGATATCATTTAAAATTTTGTCTTCACCCTAGATAACCGTTCAAACTATTGTATGAACTATTGTTTACAGTTTAAAGTGAGAACGTAAAGCTTTTCTACGCACATACGCCAAAAGTGACCGTTTTTCGCAATTCTGCGTAGAAAAGCTTCACGTTCTCACTTTAAACTGTAAACAATAGTTCATAAAATAGTTTGAACGGTTATCTAGGGTCTGATCAAGACAAAATTTTAAATGATATCTCCATTTTCTTTCAAATGATTTATTTTAAATGGGGGCAGCACTGGACCCCGGAAAATTCATGTAGCCCCTTATCTCGGTTCTCGTGGCATCTTCCTACACCCACCGGAGTCTGTTAAAGGACTTCCAGATCGCCCAAGGGAGGTCATCAGGTCAGGATTTTCTTCAATTTGTTATGAACAAGTAATTATTAAAAATATATATTTAGATAAAGCTTTTATCTAAAACAATGAACTTAAAAATATGAAGCGCTCCTCAACACAAATCAAACGAGCCTGTATTCGATGGGGTTGCATCGTTTCATTACAGAATATGTAATGATTTTAGCAGTCTATGTAGGTACGTGTGTATGTATGTATTGTATGTCTGTTCCACAGTACCATCCGAATTGCTTGCTAATTTTCACTAATGATATGTCAATCGATTTGTCGGTATTCTTAGGTTGTTGGGCGCTATTTTTGAAGGGGGTCATTCGGACCACAGTGATTGAAGCGGTACGAATGGCCCAAGGTATCTTTTGGAATGGATCGATTCGGATCACTACCCATAACTCTTTTCGTAGTTCCGATTTTGACCAATTATATTTTTTGTAGAGATGAGTAGAAAAGTGATTGATAAAAAAAAAAACAAATATACAATTTAAACTTTGTATAATCACAGCTTGAGTACAACCTAACAGTCTTACTACAAAAAAAAATATCATTATTGGATGTGAAATAAAACTTCATAATGTTCTCGGACCTAATTCAGTCTACTAGGTAACTGTATTGTTTCCCACCGTGGTCCGAATTGACCCATACAAAATTGTTCTTGGGCGATTCGGACCGCGGTCCGAATGACCCCTTCAGAAACAGTACTTGGGCGATTCGGACCGCGATCCAAAATGCCCAACATCCCGAATTGTTCAAGTATAGGGTAAAATTTGTATGCAAAAAATGTACATTAGCGAATTTTAAATACAAAAAAGTGAACGTACTTTTTTTTTGTTTTTGTATCAAGTGGAGTATCAGATGAAAGGTCTTGATTAGCACATTTCAAAAATATATGCTTTGTAAGTCGTATATGGCTCTTGTAGTCAGGTATTAGTTTAATATACGTAAATCTTGTAAACAAGTCCCTATAATAACATTTTTAAGAAAGAAAACAAATCATCAATATAAATTCTTATGTAGTGTGTTATGTATGTGGCGACCTCTACGGCCACTACGAGGAACTACAACAACAAACAAATCAAGAGACAACCGACAATATAGTTCACAAGAAGCATATGAGATGGCGCCAGCAGTATCCTACATCTCGATCTCAGAGTTCGCCCGATTCGCTGCATATATACAACTTCCGACGATACACCGTCGGAGCCGCGGTTCCCCAGGCGCAACACCATGCCTGTCGGGAAGATCTTCCCTTTGTGGCGGTCGAGCATATCACCTCGCTCCCGCTACATGTAGTTATTTTCGTAGTACTATTACTACTTTATGTAAGTATATAATACTTTCTATTTTTCTTTACCATCCCTACACAAGCGCACACTGTATAAAATGAAAAATGGCATTCTAGCTAATGGAAACTGCCCACTTCCATTTCCAGGAAAAAACTGCGTTCCAAACGTACGCCAGACGATTTAAGAAATAGATATCTAATAAATTAACTACAAAAAGTCTCCAATACTGTCCGGTGTCCTGAAATGAGAGTTTTCAAAATAGTATGAGTAAAATAGGTAGTGTAGAATACCAGATGACAGAACGTAAAGTCAGGCCCAGTAAACTACTGTTGTTATATACAGGACTTTTTATCGATACCCGATATCTCAATATATCATCATATTAATATATCAATACAAATTTCGATAAAATACCAGTATTTTATACAAAATATCGATATAATACCAGTACTTAGTATCGATATATCGAAATTTGTATCGATATACTGATTAGATTTAAGTTTCAAAATTGTCATGAAAGCATGAAATAATTAATATGAATATAAATATGAATCGCAACTCATATAAATCAATCCATAATACTCAATCAACCCATTTGAATATTTACTCAGTAGATTGAGTAAATACCCGATAAATATCCTTATTTATCCATTTGGTGAGTAGATTGATTTAATTGAGTAAGTTATAAACACTAGAGGTTATAAACTCATTTTTTTGGTAAAAATGTTTTCATATTATTGATAACCTTGCATAAATTATGCTCATATTTTCATTTAAGTTCTAGAACATAACACATGTATTGAATTTAAATTAAAATTGATATTACTTTGAAAGATAATTTAAAGTTTAAGCAGAGTAACGTCCCAGTATATCGTTTTCTGCTATAAATAAATATTATACGGACAAATCACACAGATTGAGCTAGCCCCAAACTAAATTCAAAACTTGTGCTATGGGATACTAACTAAACGATACTATGTTTCATCACAAATACATATATAAATAAACATACATATATTAATAATTATTAAATTTGGCCTTTTGAATTGGCGGTTTAATTCTTAAAATTTTTTTTTCTAAACAAATTTTACAGAAATGATAAAAAAGTATTTTCGTACCTTCTTTCAGATTTTTTTAAAAAAGATGTTATTTTTGCTTCGTTTAAGAATAAATAGTATCTAAAATAATAGTAAAAGCTCGTGGTTATTTAGAGCATCTTACTAAATTTCGTTCAGTTTCGAAAACTAAGTCAAAGTAATATGTTCTTGTATTACATTAATGAGAGATGTGTTGTCTATCTACATAGTAGGTCTACAAACTTCGCGTTTCAGTTTGAGTATTGACAAGGGACGGTGCGTGGGTGAATCTGGATGAATTTTCTCGGAAACTCGAATCACAGCTATTACTTTGTTTTTACATTTGTAACGTATATTATACAATTTGACAGAGGAAGGACTAAATAATAACAGACGAGTCGTATTTGCACGGTTTTATCTAATATAAGAAACTAACTGGCATATATAGATATTGACTGATCGATCAATGCACAGCTGAAACAGCTGGGTCTACAAGCATGAAATTTTGCGCAAACTCTCCTTAAATGACTTAAGTTCAAGGAAAGGATTTTCGGAAATGGGGATGCATTTCCGAAAAGGGGTTTAAGGGGTTAAAAGTTTGTATGACACTTGGTCAGTTTTGAAGTAAGAAATGTTAAGAATGACTTACTAGTTTACGATTACGGTATTTAAAAGAACATTCCCTAAGGGGATAAAACAGTTAGTTAAAAGTTTGTATGAAATTCAGCTTAAAATAACTAAACAACGGGACAATGTAAGGATTGTCAAAAATTATACCAAGCGGGCAAGGTCATGGGCTTTAACTAGTCAATACATAAACCCCAAAGACCAACTTCTTTAATACATTTCTTAAATTCTCTGGAAGCTGTGGGCCAGCCGCGTTTATCAATGCATGCAATGACAATTCTTTCTTTAAAAAAAAAGAGTGTTCTATATGTGTTGTTTCATTATTGTTTCGTATAAACATTGACCAATAATAAATGTAGTCAAATATCCCATAGATCAGTAACATGGGTGGCACGAAATGTGTAAGTAAGGGCTCTAACAGACGAGCGTAGATAAGCGGCACCTTTTGGCGACAGTCGGCGACCGCCTCTGACTCTCACGAACTGTCGTAAAGGGGGTTACTTCATTACATAATTCAATTAATTTATTCAGATATTCCAGACAAGTTTTATCCATCATTTGTTAGCAATAAAAATATACTGTTAAAAGTTGTACTTGACTTAAAAACTAAAAGTTAGTACATATCAGCAATAGATTTTTGTTAATTATTAAATGTATATTAAATTAATTCAATTATCAAAATTTATAATAATTAAGAACTAATATTTTCTTTCCTCGCGGATTACTGGGGCATGCAAGGCGACCCAACTAGACATAAAGGGTCCGTCCATACGATCCCCAACAACTGCCAGAAGGCTGTTGCTGCTGTCACGAGTCGGCTGCATCATGGAGGCTACGCGTTTTCGCATAGTATGCAGCATGAAAGCCATGCACGTGTGCTTTGGTAAACATGTTTGACGCGCTGCAGAAGCGGGGCAACCACAGCAACTTCCTAAACGCGTTGTTGTATTGAATATATTATATAATACGATAGTGACGTTCTATCGACTATGTCAAACCAAATAAGACGTTTTCATCATACTATTGCTTGACACTGAACCGCGGATACGCAGCGTCTGTTTTGTGTACTTTTTGGAGTAACCGCGTGACGTCGCGTGACCGTCGGTCGCCGGCGGTCGGCGACACGTATCGTCATAGTGTCGCTAGTCTGTGAAAGCCCTAAACTGCTTCGAGCAACACGCGCGTAAACCTTTGTCGACTTAGTTGAAACTTCGTGTGGAAGTTATAGAATTAGCAATAAATCAATTCCCAAAGACGCGTTATCTCGCAGCCAGCCGCGATCCCAACACAATTGATTTATTCGTAATTCAATTATGCTTGTTAGTCACACCGCCACTCGTGTGTTAGATGTGGTATTATGTATTACGCACAAAGGTTTCATAAATACACTATCACGCTTTTATATCTAATAGGGTAGACAGAATCTAAGGCCGCAAGATCCCGAGGTCACTTATATCAAATTCAAATTCAATGTTTTTATAAGGGACTCTCTCAATTTATTAATTTATTGTTTAAATCAGTACACAGATTTACAGAAAAGATTTATTAGTAACATGCTTCGTCAAAAAATTGACAAAAAGAAACCAAAACATGCTTCGCCGTGAGTTGTACTTTCCTAGTTACAAATAAGTAACCGCAACATGCCTCGTCAAAATTATCAATCTAATAAATCGCCCCGAATAGTCCCCGGCCCGAAAGTTCCCATAATGCTAACAGCATTTTCAAGGTATATAGCAGGGGTGGCCAACAGGTCGATCGCGATCGACCGGTGGCAAGGAAAAAAATATAAATACGTAGACTAGACTGCGCAACGTAATCACCAATTGCTGCACGCATCATCTTGTATAATTTATGTGAGTCAGCATTTTCCTACTCATTTTATTTATATTTTATTTATTAATATTAAAACAAACAAAAAAAAACATCGTTCTCGTTTGACAGACTCTCATACATTGGATTCTTTAAGGTTGGCAATTTCCAAATACAAACCTGTTTATGCTAAACTAGTAGAAGATGCTCAGACGCAATACTCACACTAATAAAGGTAAATAAGTACCTAGTTACTAAGAATAATTTTCACATTTGTTTTCTCTCTTAATAAAATAAAAAAGACTACATGATTGTGTACTGAACTATCCTGTTTCATTTAAGATTTCAATAAGTATGTAATTGGTATATCGCACAGGGTTTCAATAGTAAACAGGAGATCTTGGGTCTAATCAAGTTGGTCACCCCTGGTGTATAGTGATAGAAATCCTTTGAGCGAGAAACGATACAGAGCGATTATCTCTTATCTTGTCAAAAATGCGTTGGCCCAAGTCTCTTATAAATAAATGTCTAGGGTGTTTATTTGTCATAAAATATAGAATCGTCGGGTTATTATTCCATAACGCAATCTTAAACTTTAGGATAAGCTCAATCTGTGTGATTTGTCTTACTATATACATATACTTTTTCCGTCTTTACGTCGACCATCACGCTAAACATAACCATAGGTATGGCACTTCATAGAAGCGGAGTATTATTTATGCCTACTACTACTACTACCAACGAATCTATACACCCGTACACACGTTAATGTGTGTGTGTTCGCTTGAACACACGCTACAACGCGAAAACGGGGGAGAGTTGCGGGGACGGAGAACGGGGATGCATATTGCGCGTGACTCAGGAGTATCCGAGGTCCAGCAATATCAGTGCCGATGAAATGTCATGTCAGTCTAACATCGGTCGAACAATATTGATGTCGAGCAATAGTAGTACCGATCAAATGTTATGTCGGTCATAGGTCTGCCGGGCAATGGTTTGTCGCACAACTGAGGTACTTTCCATTTGTCAGCACGGTGCAGCATTTTTCTATGCCACTATCCTTTTCTGTCGCTCAAAACTGTGATTACCTAGAACGAGAAAGACCGATAGAGTTCTGGCACTCTCTCTCGCTCTGGCAAATGACGGTTCTGAGCGACAGCAAAGGATAGCAGCATAGAAAAGTGCTGTTCCGTGCTGACAAGTGAGATCCAACCCTTAGCATTAAGTTTACCCTTAGCATTGGTACCATTGCGGTCAATAAAGATTTGAATGAATAAATGATAAATAATTCTGTGCCGTAGCTTGGGTCTAGCTCATAGGTTTGTGTCTACCCCGCTTAAGATGTGACAGTGTATCTGAATCAGTATAATAATGAAGGCCAAACATTATTGCCATATCTACTATAGAAAGATTCGAGGAACTATATTCTACTATAGGACGTAGTTAGCAGTCCCTCGGGATTTCACCGGCACATTATTGACGCCCCGATTGAGCTGAGGTGGCGTTTTCCATGAACGTAGGTATTTGACATCATTTCCGCTTATTTGAAGTGGTATATGAAATATATTATGTACTAGATAGTGTATTTATGATAATTTTAAAGAAATTATGACATATGGCTTTACCAACTCGTATATCTTTTATCTACTATTTAGACGAAAACTTTCTTATCTGTTTTTTCTTTTCCCGAAGGTTGACAGGGAGAAAATGCTTTCGACCAGATATTGATATTGTAGCTATTGGCTTAATAAAGTTTTTAATTATTAAATATTGGTCAAAAAGCTAAATTGTTAAATGAAAAATGCTTTTATTAGAAAAAATCAAAAATACCCATTATTTTTTTACTTTCTCTAATCCGCGGCTTACTGCATCCTAACTGATGGGCGAAGCTTTCCCATTTTCAGGTTTTTCAATTATAAATAAATAAAAAAATATTTTTACTAGTTAGATTATTGACCTGAAAATACATTTTTTTCCAATGCACATATTTTACACCGCAAAAACGGCGGCATTAAGGGGATACCTGAATTTTCCTGGGTTTAGTGTTGCCCCCATTTGAAATAAATTATTTGATGAGAAACGGAGATATCATTTAAAATTTTGTCTCGACCAGGCACTAGATTACTATTTAATTAACTACTGTAAACAATTTAAAGTATAAAAGTGAAGCTTTTCTACGCACATACGCCAAAAGTGGGCATTTTTCGCAATTGTGCGTAGAAAAGCTTCACGTTCTTACTTTAAACAGTAGTTCATAAAGTAGTTTGAAGGGTTATCTAGTGCCTGGTCAAGACAACATTTTAAATGATGTCTCCGTTTCCTATCAAATGATTTATTTCAAATGGGGGCAGCACTGGACACCGGAAAATTCAGGTATCCCCTTAACTCTTCTTCTTTGACCTCGTCTTTTCGCGTTAAGCCAGCAGTACACATTGGGCCAAGATATTGGGCCAACCCATTGGGCCAACGTGTAGAAGCCTACTTGGTGGTATGTTGGTAGCGCAATGACTTGACTTGTCGGTTTTTCGTCCACATTACACGGGGTCGCCTTTCTATCATGTGGCGCAGCTTGCATTGTCGTTGTTCAGCCCAAGCTGCTTCATATCTTTTCGGATGTTTGATATCCACGACATCGGCGGTCTACCTCTCCCTCTCTTTCTCGTTGCCATGGAAAGACACTGTTTCACTACATGGTCGTACCATCTCAGCCTTGATTCTAAGAGATTTTCTACAACAGGCGCTACCATAAAACTCCCCCGTATGTACTCGTTACGCACTTTATTAAACGGCGATATTACGTAATTTAAATTAAATACAAGAAAGTGCCCTGTACTTTCTAACATTGCCTGCAGTATGTACCGAGATGGTGTAAAGTATTACAGAAAAAGCTGCTGTGTTGTCTCTTACTTATGTCAGACCTGTGTTACTCCCCGTTTAGGTATCGAAAATATACCTAAATTATTACTATCCGTGCGGTGACTAATCCGGAGGGGAAAATTAAGTTACATTAATAGTTTGTCTAGAGTAATAAGAATGAAATTCGCTTGTAATACAATGCGACACAAATGAGTTGCATTTGTGTCGCATTGTATTACAAGTCGCATTGCAAAGCATTTTTGCACAAATTCCTGATTCGTAAATTGAACCAAAATGGCGGTTATCGGCGCAGGTACAAATAATGCGCCGACGACCGCCATTTTGGTTTTACGTGCCATGAATTCGTACAAAAATGCTTTGAAGTCCGCCATTTTTGTTCAACTTATTTCTGTCGCATTATACTTATTCAGTGCCTATGTCCAAAAACTTGGCTGTTGTTAAAGTGACTTACAAGCCTACAAATCAGCGTGGAAGCATTTAAGTATTTAAAGCCAGCCTAGGTCACTAAATTTAAAAATTTCAAACGACAGTTCAACGAGGCACCTTATTTTCAGAACCGAGATAATTTGCTTAAAATGACGGTACAAAGGTCGAAACAAACTTAAGGCCTAAGTTGTAACAAAGTTTATGAGTAAGATAGTATTAAGCGCTCTTTAACTTAACAAATTTTTGAGTTTTATCGTTGGAATAAACTAGTTTAACTAAACTTGTTATGATATTATCTAGACTATTAAAAGTTGACTGTTTATATTTTAGATTTTCACTTAAAATGATTAAAACTTAAGTTTTTAGAAAAAATGAAAATTAAATTGTTTGTGCAAGCTTTTATTGTGTGGCCAAAGTTGTTATAAGGGGGCGTCCATTAACTACGCAAGGCATTTTAATCAGTGATTAAAATTGACAATAAACACTTAGGAACTTCTAATATAATTAGAAGACACGTCCTGACAGCAGTTATTCGTTTATTTGATGTGTATTTTACCGTATGCGTTATAATAATCGTGATAACTCATTTAAGATAAGTGAAAACATTAACTGAGTCTTTGTGAGATGAAAAATTTACAGAAAAGCAAGTTGAAACTTGTCTGTGCGTAGCTGTTGCCTGTTACTCAGCTCTTACGCTGAAACGTTTGTCGCGTCACGCGTGTTGCGTCGGCTGGCCGATGGCACTCAAACAATGACGGGCTATTTTTCCTCTGTGTTTCGCCATATCTGGATAGAAACATGTTTTTCATTAATTAATCTGATTCTCTCACGTTTTTCAATAATTTTTAGGGTTCCGTAGCCAAATGGCAAAAAACGGAACCCTTATGGATTCGTCATGTCTGTCTGTCTGTCCGTCCATGTGTCACAGCCACTTTTTTCCGAATCTATAAGAACTATACTATTAAACTTGGTTAGAAGATGTATTCTGTGAATCGCGCTAAGATTTTTCACACAAAAATAGAAAAAAATATATATGATGTACTATGCAAACTTCCACCGAAAATTGATTTGACGGAGATCTAGTAAGTAGTTTTTTTTAATACGTCATAAATCGTAAACCGCAACTTACCTTTCATTCAATCAACTCAAATATATTATGTTACTTGCTGCTACAGAACCCTTCACGGGCGGGTCCGTCTCACACTTGGCCGCTTTTTTTACTCTCTCCCCTCGCCCAGTCCAAACTCGATGGAGTAAACCTTACAAAATTAAACATAGAACATGGGTGCTACTTATGTCTAAAGAAATTTTTTCCAGCAGACTCACGATAGAAAATGTTAAGAAAGAGGTAATTGGCAATTGTACAATAAAAAAAATATTTATAACTACAAGAAACATAAATACATTAATAAACATAAAGGTGCGTAAAATAAACTTACATAAATATATACTGATATATACAATTAATGAATACATAAGATACTAATCTTATATTATATTATAATTTAATCGTTTTGATGGTTCTGTCTTTTCTTCCTCACTAAGCATAGACTTTGACAAAGAAGAATAAAATGAAGGCATTTGCACCTCTGGCTGCTACGAAGCAGTCTCAGGGCTAGTACAGACGAGCGACAGAATGCCCGCGACACCTGACCTGTATCGGTCGCCGACACGCGCGACAGTTTTTGACAGACGGTTGTTTCGTGTGACCGTCGCCGTCAGGTGCAGTGCTGCCAGATCAAAAATCTGATTGGATATTAAAACGATACGATAAGCACTAGATTTCGCGATAAATTTTAATTTATTATCTACAGTTTTTTCTAGCATTAAATAAAAACTACAAACAAAAATCAACCAAAACATCCAAAATTAAATTAAAATAGCTGAACTAGGCTCAACTTAGACAGCATTTTTTGTCACAATATTATTCGGATGTTCCAATCTATATCACAAGTCACAAGTTCACAGCACTAGATTTCGGCTGGCGGCTGAGAATTAGAACAGTTTGCTGTCATAAAGACCGAATTTTCGGTAATATAAATTCAGAGGTGTAAGTTTATAAAAAGAGTAAGATTATCCGCTAGGCGCTAAATATTTGAAATGGGCGCTAAACACACTAAAAAAAGCGCTAGATCTAGCGCCCAAAGCGCTTAAAAGGCAGAACTGGTCAGGTGTCGCGGGCCTACTGTCGCTCGTCTGTATGAGCCTTAAGCTGTAAACTAAATAGTGAGAATGAGCAGCAAATCATACATAATCATTAAATTCAAATCCCACATAACGCGAGAAACTGCTCGGCAAATTCAGTTGAGAAAACATTCCACTTTTCATTGAATACGTACATGAAAAGCGAACGTTCCGGATTATAAAAAATGTCATGAAAATTTTATTACCGCTGATCGACTGCGCAAAATGGCGCGTAATTTTTTTTATTCCGTTATCACTTATTTGGTTTGACGTTCGAAATTTACGGCTTACATTTGGAGGTTATAAAAAATTTACGATTTTCCTTCGCCGTATTGAACTATAGAAATATAATGGACTACCTAATTTATTACATTTTATTGCTATATCTTGGAGGTTTTTTATCTATATTTTATTTGTTTGTCCTTTCCATCATAACGCCCATCACGCGAAGCGTGGTCTTTGGGGCTTACGGCTCTGCACTATGTTTACCCCTTGAAGATTAAGCCGTGACAATGTATCTATTCGTTTAGGTGTTAAGAAGGAATGAACTAGATATTATGGTTTTTGACTAACACTAGTACCTCGGCAAATCCTTGACGGATTTTAATCTCTGTTGGCTACATTTACAAGCCCACTAAAGGCCAATGCAACCTTTTGTATAGCACCCTTATTTTCTTTCGCCAACAATTAAACTTAAACCATGATTAGGTTACTTTTTAAGATTCCTATAAAGGAAAATAAGAAGCACGTAATTTGTAACAGGTTAGCCCGATAGTCTTTCTCTGAGGCGCAACTGTGTGCTGCCAGGTCTGCTTGGGACGACCAACTTTTCGCTTGCCCTGAGGGGTCCACACTAGGGCTTGACTCGGAATGTGGATGGGCTCTCTCCTAAGAGTATGGCCTATCCATGTCCATTTGCGGCGCATGATCTGCTTGTATGCTTTTCTAAAAATGGAGCTGAAGGAGTCAAGTCTTGTTGATGACTCCCCCAGCCCATATACCATAAATCATAACATGGACATTACGTAGCAACAACATCCAAGTGTCCTTTTCCCTACTAACAACACAGTATTGCCCTATTATAGCGTTTATGCCTTCACTTACACTTTCAACTAATAAGTACACGAAGTACCTACGTTTGTCAACTTCTGTGCTGAGACTGTACCTATATGGCCACGCAGTAGCCATGGATTTTGAACACTTATATTGCACACTTATACTTTCAAGATCAGTATATTGAGCCTATCTTCCCTTTGCACTTCGACGAACCATCCGACTTTATGTGTTCACCATTATAGCTCGAAGCCTGGCTTATTTGATATGCGTTAACTATTAATTCATCCTTTTTGATAATTGGGAAATTATCTAGTCCTGAATAAGTTGCCACCATTGGCTCAAAATTAACCCTAGTCTGATTCAAGATTTTAAGGATTACATATTCAGCGCGGTGTTTTTGTTGAGGGTTATTGATAATTTGATTTATAATTGATTCACTCAACTGATGGTCTTTCTAAGGGTTGAGTTACATACAATACAAAACACTGTGTCTACGCACGCAACAGTAGGCCGCGGAACGCCTGATAAGTTCAAAGCAAAAATCATCATATCTGTGGTATATTACAGTTTAGAAACCTGATCCTTTTTTTTAAGGTTTCTTAGAAATTCCTTAAATCATGACCTAAGTTTTATAAGTGACGAATGAAAAAAGGGTGGTGCCAAAAAGTTGCATAGGCCTTTATGAAGCTTCTATTTAAAAATACTTAAGTTATTGAAGAACAAACAAACTTCCTTCCTATTTTTATTTTCTCACAGACAAGCTAAAAGGAAAGATATAAAACCTTGTTTTTATCATATTTAGAGAAGAGCAATTGGGTATTTTCCTGGGTCAAAAGTAAATAATTTGGTACTGTTAATAAAATAAAACGTCTCGAAATAAAAATGTCACTCGTAATTGATCACATCCATTTTCAAAGTGATTTTAGATTTATTATTGCAAAAAATCTGATATTAAAAGCGCCATTTGATTCCAAAAAAACTATGACGTCATTAGCCTGTATTTCGTACAAATCCCATGAATAATGTTTGTTTTGACTTTTGAAAACAAGCGTTTTCTTCGAGTTGTTGAAAAGTAGAGTATTGGCTTTGGTCGAAGCGTCTCCTTTTCCTAATACTCGTAACGATGCAATGAAGTTTACTCTAACTACGTTGGTTGAAATAACACCCCCAGGCATTAAGAGACCATAAAGATGCCCTAATTACCAAGAAGTAAGTCAAAATGAGATCTCTGCAGCAATGCATTTTATGCCTTGGAAAATACCATTTAATTTATTTTTCACCAAAACCTATACACACCCCTTTTTCCAACTATCCAATGGGGCAGTAATTTGCATAAGTAAGTATACATATAAATCAGATATTATAGAATAGTATATTATGCAATTAGTGAATAAAGGACGGATTTACTTCGGGGGCCATAGATGTATCACGAGCAGGTGAAGGATTCTAACGATTGAATCACGACCGTAGGGAGTGATTCACGATGATTGAATCACGACCGTAGCGAGTTATTCAAGTGTTAGAATCCTGAGCAATGCGAGTGATTCATGGCCCTCGATGTAAATCCGCTTTATTCAAGAATTGCATACTATACTTTATACCATGACTACGAGAATAAATTTTCAAAACTAAAAACCGACTTCACCACCAAACTACACAACCGGTTTTAATAAAAAAAATATGGAACCACCTGACAGGTATTCCCTTTAAAAAAAAAGAATATTCTAAACCGGTACAAACGTCTCCGAATAAATCGATCAACATATATAAAAAATAAGATGCCGACGAATTGATAACCTCCTCTTTTGGAAGTTGGTTAAAAAGAAAAATTTAAGTGAAAATAGACATTTAATGAAGAAAAAAGAAGGTTAAATTAATTAAAATGGACATTAAAATTGGAACAATTACTAAAATTAAGAGTAAATTGTTCTAAATTCAAACATCAAAATAGTGAGTAAAAGTGCATTTTATTCACTATTTTTAGTGAATAAAATAAACTTTTTAGAGGGGGAATGGTATAATCGGCATTATCATTATTCTATTCAGTGATTCTCAACAAGTTTATTTAAAAGCTTCCGACGACATCATCTGGAGTTGAGTGGCGGAACTACATATTCCAACCGTTTATAAGTGGAATTGATATCCGTGGCGCCATCTATTAGTTGCCAGGTAAATTAGGCCTCGACTTTCGAGCGTTAACCCTCAATAACTTTTAACCGGCTGAACCGATTTTATGAAACGTAGCTAACAACTACGGCAAGGGCATTCACTTTTACGTAAAAAAATCGCATCGAAATCAGACCGTCAATCCTTTCGAGAGCCTCGATGCCACAGACAGACAGACACTAGCGTTAAACTTTTGATATGATGAATCTTTTTTATCGGGTATTAAGAAATAATACTCTTAATTAACGATTTATCCAATTAGTTAAAAAAAAATCTCAAAACAACAGAGCGTTTAAGAGTTATGTAATTTTTGGTGGCCCCAAAGTAAGCTTAAGCTTGTGTTATGGGATACTAACACAACAATACTATATTTTATCCTATATTTTACCCAAGACCCAGGACAATTTGAAAAAGGCCATTTTCTAACTAGCCCTAGCTGGGAATTGAACCCAGAACCTCCGGATTGACCATTACGTCACGGAGGTCGTCAAAAAAAAAAGAAATTTGAACATATGGAAGAAACTTCTGAAAGTAAATGAATTCGGAATTTTTTTTAGTTACAAATTTTATTATTATTAATCAAACTGTTGAATTTTCAGTCATCATGCCTATATTGAGAACTAGCCAAATCATTTCAAGATTTCGAAGTTACTTTCACACTACGTTAAGTTTGACCTCATTTTGGCTTTTAGATGAACAAGCAAATCTTTAAATCGACGCGACATTTCTCCTCATCAATGGTGCTCATACAAACTTGGAGCATTAATCTTCCAAGTCGATTCAAATTTATCTTTGTTTTAGCAACTTTCCAAAATAAATTTGCCCCCACATCGAAAACGAGTGCCTCCCTTCTTATGAGCCGTTCTGTGCAGACGAGCTACTTCTGTGTCTTTAAAGGACACCATCTAAAATTGTTCGTAAAATTTTTGGGCCCTCCTGTATTAGTGCCGGCCAGAAGAAGGCCACAGTTTAAATTATTAGTTTAAATTATACTGACTCTTTGTACATTTTCCCAACAAGGACATTTTGCTCTGAGAACCATCCACTCCGCATTGATGAAATCTATAGTGTTATTCTACAGCCGACCAGATTTATATTGGGCAGTCTGGTGCAGTGCAGTAAGGACTAGTGATGGTGAGTACCACCACAAGCATGTTTCTTAACTTGCAAAATCGTACTTCCACTGAGCCACTGTGCTCCGCTGCCTCTGTATGTCATTAAAGTTTTTTTTTTCAGAATGGTATAAAAGCTATCTCAGACGCATTTGGATGAAAAATCTAACACTAGTGGTTGGTCACTTACGCACTCGAAAAACATCAAGCAACCAAAGAAGGTTAGAAATAAAACGACAGATTTTATCGCAAGTTTGCTCAAAACCAATGTACCGCCGGAGCCAAACTTAAAAATTGCGAACTTCAAGAAATACGATACCCACCCCAAGTTTGGCGATCACAAAATATGCTTTCCCCAAAGATTGATATCCAAGGAGGTTTTATTAGATTAATTTTCATAATGCTATCAGTTTCGAATTGACGCAGTTCACAGAAGTTATTATTTTTTAACCTGACAGACTTACAATAAAGCAATTCTTGCGAATAGGCGGCCAATACTGTCTATAGGCCATTACTATTTTGATTCCATTTTTTCATCTTCTCAACACGAAAGTGGTTTGGAGATCTTACGGACCTGGGCTCTGTCTGCTTACAGCCTTAAGACCCTTGTAACGATGTTACAATAAACCTAATCCTTCATATTCCCGTTTCTCCATTTCAACCTGTCCACCTTTAAGAGTCTTTTAAATACCTAAAAAAAAGTTTAACGCCGATTTTTATCTGTTTGTAGTATCGTAGCTCTTGAACAGATAAATCGATATCAATGCAGCTTTTTACATGAAAGCAAGTTTCCTTGTGGTGGTTCTTAGCTATGTTTGATGGAAATCGGTTCAGCGGTTCAAAAGTTATGGGGGTGAACGCTTGAAAGTCGGAGGTTTGTATTTTAATTTGCTTATCAAACAAACTTTTTATGTGTCGGCTCAATGATTCAGGACCGCTTTGGTGTATTCTCAATTAAATCTTTACTGTTCTTTTATTAGTAAACCGTTTTAAAATTGTTCATGCGTAATTTTCGAACAGTCTATTATTTATTAATTGTTTCTAAAAATGAATTTGGTTTTTGCTATACCTACTCGTACCTTCATTTTAGGTTCCTTAGTAAAATAAATAAATATAAGGGGACAAATAACACTGACTGAGCTAGCCCCAATGTAAATTCGAGACTTGTGTTATGGGATACTAACTTAACGATACTATATTTTATTTTATAACAAATAGTAAACAAGTAACTCTTATAGTTTCGCTATGTCTGTCTGTCTATCCGCGGTTCTACTCCGAGGCTGTTAGTACTAGAAAGCTGTAATTTGGCACGGGTTTGTATATTATCCTGCCAAAAAAGTGGTAAAATAAAATATTGAAAAAAAAGTTGATGTAGCCCATACAAGTACAGTGGAATTGAATTATTTTTCTCAACTAACCCATCATCATTGAATAGGTCTTTCAAAAGTATTGCGAAAGTTTCTGAAATATTCGGTTTTATAGTTAAAATTTTTGTTAGAGTCAGTATACACACAATAAAATTCACGGCTGTAATATATAACGAAGTTTAAAGATAAACTATCAGGGCTAGGTAGGGTTTACAAATTAGCAAGTTATAGATGACCAACATATAAAATGTACTCGCAAAAGGAAAATTGCGTACAAATTCGATAAAAAATTACTTTTTTAGAAGTATTTAGTCGCGTGAACTCAAAGTTGGCATTTGTAACTACGGAACCCTACACTTCGCGTAGCCGGTTATTTACCATTTTACTTGAAGTTTTTTTAAATACTCAAATATTCCGCTAGATTCAAATAGAAAATCAGATATTTTTTCTTCAGGGATTTGTATTAAATACCAGACTGTGACGTTTAAGTTTCTTCGAATCAAATAGCGCTCTTCAAATGTCAGATTTTCTGCATTATTACATCACAAATCACATCCAAAATGGAATGATTGATCACTGATCAATGACAACTGACATTATTTTGTGACTTTTTATTTAATCAGTGCAAAATAATTTATATTAAACCCAGACTACATCCCTATTACACCTTAATTCCATGCTGTTGTTTGAAAAATAGAAATAATATTTATTGACTTTTTAAAACTTTTAACCGATAAGTTGAACTTATTTGGAATTAGAACACTATTCGCCAGTTTAGATTGAATTGTCAGTTTCGCTAACTGGTCCCTTTTGTAATTCCTCAATTACAAAAATCATTAATTGGTCAATTGCCCGTTTTCGTCAGTTGGGGTATTGTGACAGTTTTTACATCTCGTCAGTTTATAGATTTCACTAGATTCCCTAAATCATGGTTATGATTCCTTTTTCAACCGGGTCTTAAGGCTAGGCTTTGTCTACTTTATTAGATAAAGACATAATAATTTGTCAGTATATGTATAAAGAATGTGGCGACCTCTACGGCCACTAAGAGGAACTACAACTATAAACCAATCAAGAGACAACCGACGAGATGGCGCCAGCAGTATCCTACATCTCGATCTTAGAGTTCGCCCGATTCGCTGCATATATACAACTTCCGACGATACACAGTCGAAGCCGCGGTTCCCCAGGCGCCACAACATGCCTAGCGGGAAGATCTTACCTTTGTGACGGTCGAGCATATCACCTCGCTCCCGCTACAAGAATTTTGTATATTATTGAAAGGCCCATCTCACCAGATTGGCGATGTTTCATCGAGTAACTAATAGAGATACACCTTAGCAGTACAAGGCTTATTATTTCATTTGATACTGTTGACAGTGTCAGGCGTGTGTGATTTATATACACAGCAGGTGACCCAGTTATGATGTATGGGTGCGACTGAGCCTATACGCAATTTACGAGATCAAAGCGATTATACCGAAAATAGACCCTAGAATTTGTTGTTGTTGTTTTTGTTGTATATCTATAAGGTACATAAACAGTTTACAATTATAGGAACAATTAAAAACCATAAAATGCGTAAGTGTACAAAGGCGGATAAATGGGCAAAACGGGCAGAGGTCAAAGTCTCAAAAGAAATCTTATCATTACTACATAAATTAGAATGTATATATATATATATATATATATATATATATATATATATATATATATATATATATATATATATATATGTAATACTATAACTACTTATATAATAAATAAAATCCATAAACTACAATAATATAAGGTCTACATGTCTAAGAAATCGTTATAATATCTTCGACCTAAGTCTGAAGGAATCGAGGGAAGGCGCACTTTTCACATCTGCAGGAAGCGCATTCCACGACCGGGCAGCGAATACCCTTAGGACTGCGAGACATGAGCAGGAATTACCAGTTGATTACTAAATAAAAGACTACTATAGCCGATTGCGATAGATAATAACGATCACCCTCACAATGTATAAATAAAAATATAGGGACAAATAACACTGATCGAGCTAGCCCCAAAGTAAGTTCGAGACTTGTGTTATGGGATACTAACACAAAGATACTATATTTATATTGTATAACAAGTACATATAAATATAGATAAACATCCAAGACCCAGGACAATTTGAAAAAGGCCATTTTCCAACTTGCCCTGACCGTGATCGAACCCGAGACCTATGGGTGGCGGACTAGCATGGTGACCACTACGCCACGGAGGTTGTCATCACAAGAACACGAGTTTATTTGCTTGTCAAATAAAAAAAAAAAACGACGAGTTGCATTTCGGGAGTGCCGGCAGAAGTGAAAACTTGAACATTAACGTTGTGCATTTCCATGGATGCGCGTGGCACACTGTAACATAAACACACACGAACATTCGCGCAAGCGCCCTGCGCCGCCTAAACGAAACAGCAGGCGCAGGCATACATTTTCGCCGCGCCGTAAAAAGAGAGAGGGATATTTCCTCTCCTACGCCGCGCCGGCTGTCTACTCTCCATCCGTCTTACGAATTGTCGATCAGGTCACGTGTAATGACGCAAGTTCTGACGCGAGTTTAACATTTTTTACCCATTACAAAAAAAGTGTACAACGCCGCTAAATAAGTTTTCACTTCAAAAATAGATAATAGATTTCGAAAAATTTATAACCTTATTTTTTGGAAGTAGGTTAAAAATGTTAATGTTTACTTTTCCTAGAAGGTTACTTTTTTGTACATTTCAGGTATCTTTTGACAAGACCTCGCTGGCAACACTGGGCTGCCTACTCTCCATCCGTCTTACGAATTTTCGATCAGGGTCACGTGTCCTGACGCCCTGACGTCCTGACGTGAGTTTAACATTTTTTACCTATTACCAAAAAGTGTATAACGCCGCTAAAGAAGTTTTCACTTCAAAAACGATTTTCATGAACACCATCTAGTGATGAGTAGCGAAACTATATATTTTAATTGATATGCGCAGTCCCATCTATTATTTGCTAGAGAAAACCCTGACTTTTAAGCGTTAACTGCCAATAACTTTCAAACGGCTAAAACGATTTTCATCAAACATAGCTAAGAACCACCGTAAGGCAACTTTCAAATTGCAAAGGTTCAAACCGTGGTATTTTTTCACCATTTCTTATTTCAAGCTTTTTTCTTATTTCAAGCAGAAAAAGGTGTTTTTGATCAAACCAGCACTTTATTTTAGTATGTTGTTAAGCATGTTATTCTGACTTAAAAACCATCGAGAGACAGTTTCTAAAAAGGTTGGGTCACCAGTTATGACATCATCAAAATGGCCACTACCGTGTTTCAGAATATTGTGTATACAACAGAAAGTATGTCACATGTAAGCTTGTGTTGGGTGTCATAAAAAGCAAAATTGAATGCGCTACAGTATTGTTCCAACATTTGTCCTTGTAAATGCCATAGTTTGCGATTAATTTGAATTTGTATTTCAATTTTCCTAAAAAAACTTATTTATCCGAGAGTATTTTCACGAATTTCTCAGTAACCATGCTTTTTTTGAGTATTTCTGTCATGATATAGGTAATGTTTAGCTTATATCGAACCGGTTCGACTTAGCTCAGTGGTTAGAAAACTCCATCGAGTTTGGACTTATTTCATTTTTCTTAATAAGTAAATAAATAAATATACAGGGACAAATTACACTGATTGAGCTAGCCCCAAAGTAAGTCCAAGACTTGTGTTATGGGATACTAACTCAACGAAACTACATTTTATAACAAATACATAAAGATAAACACCCAAGATCCAGGACAATTTGAAAAAGTCCATTTTCCAACTTGCCCCGACCGGGGATCGAACCCGGAACCTCTGGGTGGTGGACTAGCATGGTGCCCACTACGCCACGGAGGTCGTCAATTTGTACTTTGGCCTCATAATAAAAACTTGTACAAAAAACAATGATTTTTTTTACATAAAACTTATTTCATTATATTTAGTATTTACGTACTATGAACATCTAGCCCTATAAAAATACTCCTTAATGTATCCGTATCCGCTCCCGCTTGCGCCTAGCGCCACTTCCTGGCCTTTTTCCCGGGGAGGTCCGCTTGCTCAAGGGTGCTCGTGTGTACGGCTTAGAATGAGTTATGAACAGTAGTGGCAAAACTTTTTATAGATATCCCTGCACAATGTGCCAGTGATGTGCCTTTCATGAAATGAATATTATAAATATAGAATCAAAAAGAAAAATATAGAAAAAAAAATGAAAATTCAAATGTTTATTCAGTAATTATATTTTAACAGACACTTTACACGTCAAAAAGTGTAATTTACATTACGTGTAGTGTATATTAAAATTTAATTTATTTTTAAAGAAAAGCTACCCATACCAGCGCTTTGCAACGACCACTGCTGAGAAAAAACGTCGAAAGAAACTCATTTTCACAGTATTGGTCGCCTACTCGCCAGAAAGGCATTGTCATATATATATTATTATTGTGTATACTAGTGGTTTGCCGCGAACTTAGATCTCGCGATTACTATTTCACAAGTATATTTGCCAGAAAAATAAATAAAAAAACCCGACTTTCAAGGGTTCACCCACATAATTTTTGAACCGTTGAACTGATATCCTCCATCAAACATCGTTTAGAACCATCGCGAGGAAACATGCTTTCAGGTTAAAAAAACGTATCAAAATCGGTCCACCCATTCTAGAACTTTGATGTCACAGACAGACACGCAGGGAGACAGACATTGGGGTCAAACTTATAACACTCCACTTTTTTGTCGTGGGCTAAAAAACGAATAGTATATTTACACTGAAACGGTGGTATTATTATTCATTCATTTCGCGGTTCGATACCGTCACAGAAAACAGATAATGTTGACACATTATAACATGTAATGCTTGCGAACAAGTCAACAAACATAAATTAAGTAATAAAAAATACTAAGTAGTCAAAAAAGCGAAGCTGAGCGGACCAGTCCCTCCGGGCAGCACCCGTTCACGAGTTGACGCACGAGTCATATTATGATCAGTAGTATAGTCGAATTAATCCAATACTATTAGTCTTATACTTACCTGTATTCTTTAAGCAAACAATTTTTTTTTTCAGGGGCGGTTACAGCCCTAATTACTCTACACGCAGAATCAGCGCTAAGGATAACAAAATATAAATATAATATAAATAAATATACAGGGACAAATCACAAAGATTGAGCCCCAAAGTAAGCTTAAGCTTGTTTTATAGGATACTTACCCAACGATAATATATTTCTTCTACTCCTGTACTGTTATCTGTCATTTAAATGGTCCCGAACACTAATATAAGAACATAGATTATATGATTTCAGAAAAGTCTATAGTCTATTCCTAATATAAAAGCACATGTGTCATTATTTCGCCAAAACGATACTCCTAGCCATAAACCTTAGATTATTTAATACAGGATAAGCCTTACTTGCGCGTTCCCCTCTGCCAAAGTCTATGAACAAAAATCTAATACGTTCATAAAAACTATTTGCGAAATCGATTATGATCATTATGTGAATCGGTAAGGTATCGAAAAGACGTGTAAAAGTGCTCCATTAAAAATGCCATGTTATGCAATTTTCTGTGTAAAAAGAGGTCAAACACATTTTCTCTTCCAAGAGATGGCATAACCTTTCATTGGTAAGTATTTTTTTATTTTATTAACATTGTTTTCTCTTTGAATGTAATTTTTGAAAAATTGAAGAAATATCTATTGGAATCGATTACGAAAAAAATAATCGAATCACTGATTTCCTTTCATCCCATAAAATAATCTAAGATCACATACGAGACTAGTTCATTAACCCCCGTTTAAAATGTATCAATTAAATTCTTAAGGTTCTTTAATAAGGTTCTAATTTGAAAAACGATAAGTTGATGACGTAGGCGCACTTCTCACGAGACTCGTGCGGTAAAGCGCACTCCTCACGAGACTAAGGCGCACTCCTCACGAGACTTTGTGTTTATGATTTACAACCTTCGTCTTTTTTCCCTGTGCATTAGAGTTGATATATTTTTTGTCTTCTCTCTCTTTCTTGCCAAGAGTGTATTATTATGTGTATTTACACATTTTTTCCAGTGTGAGTTTTATTGGTGTGCAGAAAATAAGCTAGTGTTTGAGTTATTTGTAGTGTGCATTTATAGCGACACAAATTATTTCTGTGAATGTGTGATTCTGTTTAGATGTAGTAGTAGCTTACCCCCGCACCAAAAGCGGCGAAAAGTTTTGTAAGAAGATTTGTCTGCGTAACTCATCCTGTATTAAATGATCTAAGCCATAAACCTATAACTTTTTTTATTTAGATCTACCCTACTGCCAACCTATTTTAACATTCGGTGCCATTTTTCAAACGTGGAGTCACTGAACAAACGGTTTGTATGAAAAACATTCGTTTAAGTGACTCCATGTTTCAAAAATGGCACTTTTGGTCACTAGGAAGACGTCAATAAAAAAAATTAAGTCTTCCATAGATACCTAGTATCTACCAAACATATGGTTGTATTTCGTACTTTTCTTTGTTAATTTTTGTATTTATTTTAGTAAATGTAGTCGTAGAAAAAGTATTGTATGCAACGTTGTATAAGTATGTCAAAAAATGCTCGATGGCGTCTCCTTACGATGCTCCCCAAGGCTCGCATCGTAACCTGCGCCACTCGCATTTTATGAACCTTCTTATACAACTGTTGCATAAAATACTATTATGATATATAGTTGCTAAAATATGTCATATAATGTTGTCAACCATGTCTTGCTTACGTGATTTATTTACTTATAAGTATGTAGGTAGAGTTTTATTTTGACTAAGTAATAATAATAATATAATATATAGGGACAAATAACTCTGATTGAGCTAGCCCTAGTTCAAGACTTGTGTTATGGGATACTAACTCAACGATACTATATTTTATAACAAATACATATATAGATAAACATCCAAGACCAGGACAATTTGAAAAAGGCCATTTTCCAACTTGGCGTGACCGGGGATAAGTACTTAAGTATTTTATATAAATAAAAAAGTGAAGTGCGTGTCGAACTCGTACATGAAGGGTTCCGTACAAAACGTGTTTATTGTAAGACCCCTTTAATTTTTACTTTATCTTATTTTTTGTATTTGTAGTTATAGCGGCTACAGTAATACATATGAATATTTCAAGTGTTACTGTTATGGTTCAAGAGATAGAGCCCTGAGACCGACGCATAAACAGACAGAGTCCCCCCCCCCCAAATTTGAAATTCATTTATTCACGTTCTACATCCATCTTAAGGTCACTGACTTACCAAACCGCCAACATTACCAAATTAATGTACCAAATTTCAACTTAATCTGTCACAGATGGACATACAATTGAGTGATTCTGTAAGGGTTCCGCTTTTACCGTTTGAGGTATGAAACCCTAATAATAAACAAGATTGGGTGTTAACAAAGATTTATTGTACATAAGAGAGAACACATATATAAAAACAGAAAAGTAAACATGCTAAGCAAGGGCGGACTTATCTCATAGTATATACCTACGGGATAAGTCCGTTACTTATTTTACGTCAGTTCTAAGACAGAGTGTTACAATATAGTTAAATAAAGATTATCTAACGTACTGCAACGTAAGTAACTGTTTTTAAAGCTCAAAATAAGAGTTATAGAAAGTTAAACCATCCTTAACAAACGCCTTCTCATCCATCCGTCCTAATTGTAAAGTTGTATTGTCGTGTTCTGTTCCATTCGTTTTATTTCCGCCCATAGGTACTATGATGTTGGTAAAATGTACACTGCCACTTCTTCTATACTTGATACACATTCCATACCGTTGGAATACCTGAGATTCATTGATACAGTAGAACATACAGTAGTTCAGGTATGTTATCCCATTATTGGCACAGACTGGATAAAATACCCTTGGGCAGTCAGAACAGTTAGTGTGCCTTCTGTGAGCTAAGGGGACTATTTTCTTCCCCCTTAGTTGGAAGGGATGGGGAATGTTGTAAAGTACACGCCATTTGTCGTAGTACTGAAGAGTCCAAGGGAATGTTAGAGTGACTGAAAGGGAAAAGTTGAAGTCTTATTTTGACAATCACGCGGGAATCTTATACATTTTCAGTATGAAAAGTATAATATTATCATTTCAGCCGCATAACGTCCAATGCTGGATAAAGGGTTCTCCCAAGGATTTCCAAAATGACCGTTCAAGAGCGGCGTGCATCCAGCGCTTTCCAGTGACCTTGGGCAGGAATAATAAATTCCACGCTTTCACGCATTTATTCCAAAAGGGGTACACAGGGCCCAGGGCCCTAATAAAATTCCCGTGCAAATTTTTAAATAGTCACACACACAGGCACCGCATTAAAGGGCATTTATTAGGGGATACATGAAATTTTCGGGGTCCAGTGCTGCCCCATTTTAAATTAGTTATTTGAAAGAAAAATATGAGAAAGCCCTTCTGCCGAGTAGGCGACCAATACTGTGAAAATTAATTTCTTTCGGTGTTTCTTCTCAGGAGTGGTCGTTACGAAGCGTTGGTATAGGCAGGTTTTCTTTAAAAATAAATTAAATTTTAATAAACTTTACACGTAATATAAATTATACTTATTGTTGACGAATGAAAGTCTGTAAAGGTCTAATTACTGAATAAATACTTGAATCTGTGGAAACGGAAATATAAAAAAAATATGTTTCATGCAGCTAGATAACCCTTCAAACTATTTAATGAACTACTGCTTTTCTTAGCCGTTTTTTCGCAAAATGCTAAGAAGAGATTTGCGTTCTCACTTTAAACTGTAAACAGTGGTTCATAAAATAGTTTAAAAGGTTATCTTGAGCCGCATGAGACAATATTTCAAAAAGTATCTCCGTATCCCTTCAAATAATTTATTTCAAATAGCCCCCCTATTTGAAATAAATTATTTGAAAGGATCACCACTGGACTCTGAAAAATCCATGTATCCCCAGAATCTGGTTGTAGGTGAGTACTTACTTAAAGACGCAATTATAATAAATTTAATCATTTTGTTTGGTTTGTATTATTTTTCCTGTAATTCTGAAAAACATTATTATTTCCTTGATAATATCTATAAATTATTAGGTATTATTCAATCTTAATATGACAGGAAACAAGGAATATAATGCCACCAAAGAAATAAATTATATGAGTAATTACGATTATATTCAAAAACTTTATGGCAAGCTATATTAACACGGATATTTTTATGTGTGTAAAAAATGTGAGACCCAGTTTTTATTTACCTTTCGTAGTAGGGTAGCTCTTAAAATACACTGACACGAGTCGATTATAATTACCAACATAATTATGGTTTATTTACCACTCACAATTAACGTGTCAAGCTTAATTAACATTAGAAATTGGTGTTATGCTGTTTTCTATGCGTGTAAGTAGCTAAAATTCTTTACCAGCATATATTACTTCACTAAATAAAAAAATAAATATATAGGGAAAATAACACTGATTAAGCTAGCCCAAAACAAAGTAAGTTCGAGACTTGTATTATGGGGTACTAACTCAACAATACTATATTTTATAACATTTTAATATATGTATAAATATCCATAACAAATTGAAAAATGGCCATTTTCCAACTTACCCTGACCGGTGATCAAACCCGGGACCTCTGGGTGGCGGACTAGCATGGTGACCACTGCACCACGGAGGTCATCAAACATTCTTTACTAGCATATACATATTAGTTCACTGTTGGGGTAAAGGCCTCTATCTATGCAACGTGTAATGATATGCGCAGTAAATCGAACCACGAGCTATCTTCATATCCGGCTATCTAATAATAGATCACTATATAGTATAGTGAATTTAAAAAAGTCAAATTACGAAAAAAAATGGCATTTCAATACAAAGCTATGCAGTCAGCCCAGGGCAATTTGCAGGAGCAGAGCCCAGGTCCACAAGATCAAAGATGTGTAATGGTGGACTTGAAATTGGAAAAAAGGTGAAAGTAGTGATGGGTTGTATGGCTATGACTAGGGATAAGCAAAATTTCAAAAGTATCGATACTTTACTCGATACCAGTATCGCATTAAAAGAATCGTTACCAAAAAAGTATCGGAACGAAAGTATCGAGTACTTTTTAATACTCTTACTAAAAACCTGGATGGAGTGTTGTTTATGTTGAAAAGTTTCACAAAAAAAAACTAGCAGGAACGTGTGATTAATATCCAATAGATATTTAGAAACTGTTAGACATAGCGTAAAAATTTGGAGAAAATAATACATCAGAACAACAATAAAACGGAAAATGTTTTTTTAATTTATTTCTAAAGTTGAGTTACACGTTAATCATGTTATTTTAATAAAAAAATAAATGACACAATAAAAATCACAAATAAGTTTGGAAAACTCAAACGCACATCCACGTCACCTTGTGTGAGTTGTACTCTCATACGCAGTGTTGCTACTTGTTATTTCAGGAATATGACAGAGAATTACTTTCCTATAACTAAGGAACTGAAAGATGCTGCGCAAATAATGCAATTATTCCATTAAGGGCTGCAAATATAAGAAAACACTTTACACATTATTCAACCCGTAAAAAGCACCTGAAACAGTTCAATATAATACAATGGTAACACACATAAGTGCTCGGCAATGAGTGGGAATTCCCTGAATCATGTCTTAGGTTCAGTAAAAAATGTTTTTTTTTTAAATAATGTATTAATAACTTTCCAATTTATAAGAAATGAGAATAAGAAGAAAAGTATCGATACCTCGAAAGAATCGGAACAAAAGTATCGATTCCAAAAGTACTTGGTATCGAAACAAAAGTTACTTTAAGGTATCGATACTTTTTGCGTATCACTAGCTATGACAATGTAAATTAAACCACTGTTACCCGTAAAACTTACATACATACCAGGGTTGTTACGAATATCAGCATCAGCTGATCATCAGCTTCATTTTCCACATCAGCATCAGAATCATCATCCGCATTGATCTTTGTTGCTGATGCTGATGCTGATGTTCGAATCGCAACCTGTTCCCCTGGTGGGCGGAGTTAACGTCTCGTGTCACCTCCGCCTGCAAGTATTCCCAGGGAACAATTATTCAGCAGTGCCGGAATTATATACAAACCTTTCCGAAACAGATTACAAGCTGAAAAAGCATCTCAACTATTGTTTTTAAAATAAAATTTACCTTTAATACAATTCCAGTATTAATAATATTTAGTAATATACCTAGTTTTTTTTTGTTAATTAAAACTTATAGAATTATATTTATCTTATATTGAAATACATAAGCTAAGAAAATGTAATATTTATATAAAAAATCATAATAATGAGCACCTTTTATAAAAAAAAAACATGAAATCAGCATCAGCATCCGCTGATGTGACAAAATTACGTATCAGCAACAACCCTGATACATACATAGGATTGTTAGGCGAATTAGGAATGTCTTACTACATAATTTTTCGCCAATGAGTGTTTTCGATCGAATTTATGAAAAAAGATGAGGTGTAAAAAATAAACCAGGATATCAATTTTATCTTTTTAATTTTGTTTTTGCAAACGGCACTTTAAGCGTCTGAAATTAGCAACCGATCCGTCCTATTCTTATAATAGCATTGTACAAGATAAACACACGTTTTTTTCTGTCCTGTTTATTCTTCAAATATATAGCAAGGTCCGTGTCTCAGGAACAAAATAGAAGGTCCTTCTGTAGTCGTCTCTCCTCCCTCTATAGCAGGTTTAGGTTCCATCTGTTCAATCTGTACATTTTATTTTATGATTTTACCCTCAAATTAAAAAAAAATAATAACCGTTTGCTAAACCTATTTTAGTTAAAAACATGTTTTGTCCCTTTCCCTCTTATGAATATTTGACATTGAAAGAACGAGACAAAACATATTTAACCAAAATAGGTTTAGCAAACGGTTGTAATTTTTTTATGAATTTCGCAGGGTTAGAGTTTCGCAGTCACAATAGAAGTGACGACAGGGTTAAAAAAGAATAATTGTAATAAGTCCGTCTTTAAGATTATCCAAAAATAATGTACCTATATTTTTTAGTTTGCCAAAAAGTGAAAATTCACATAGATACGAAGCACCAAATTCCGAAGTGGGGGCTTGCGACGTCACTTCTATGTAAAAATCGTACGTAGCCGTGACATCATGCGAAACAATGCGCTGTATCTTTGTCAGTTTTTGTTTCTCAGAGAAAAGAAAAAATACGTGTACAAATTTTTATAATAATCTAACTGATGGGCTCATAATATTTTTCCATTCGTCATGCCTATTACTGTTATTAGGTTGTACGGGACTTACCGCGATTAAAGTCATTTTAACCAGATATTTCGACAACCCTTCTGCCGTTATGGTCGCTGGTAGACTGACCGGACACCGTCACTGTTGTGTGTAACACTAATGCGATAGAAGAAAGAGGGTAGACCGATATGGTTACCCTTGACGGCCGAACATCCACCGCCGTTCCTCAGTCTGCCAGCGACCATGACAGCAGAAGGGTAGTCGAAATATCTGGTCAAAAACGATATTAATCGCGGTAATTCCCATATTACTTTATTGGTATTATGGGACTTTATTCGTATTACATATTGTATACTTTATAATTTTAGTATTTATATAATAATATTATTTTAATGATTATTAGTATATAAGATTTTTAATAAATAAAATGAACTATTACAAAAGTTCATTTTATTTATTTAAATTTATTGTTTAAAATTAAAAATATACTTATAAATATTAGCGGACTTAGCCCACATTGCTGAAATGAGCAAGCTGATGTGAATGAGTGGAGTGACTAGGGAAGATAAGATAAGGAACGAGTATGTGAAAGGAAGAGCCAAAGTACAGTGGGCCAACGAGAAACTTGGGCCGGCTCTCTACCTATGCCTTGAAAATAATATGTATATGAAAATATATATTTCGAAAGCCTTCTTTAAAATGGTTCTGAATATACGTCATCATTATTCATCATCATTTCAGCCGCATAACGTCCGCTGCAGGACATAGGCCTCTCCCAAGAATTTCCAAAATGACCGATTTAGAGCGGCCTGCATCCAGCGCTTTCCAGCGACCTTAGCCACCTTGTGGGTGGGTGTGCTACGCTTCGCTTGCCAATACGTGGTCTCCATTCGAGGATTTTTTTGCCCCATCGGCCATCGGTTCATCGCGCTATGTGTCCCGCCCACTGCCCCTTCAAAGAGCTTATCCATTGGGGTTATGTTAGTGATTTATGTTCTCCTACAAACTACATTTCTGATTCGATCACGTAGGGAAACACCGAGCATAGCCCTCTCCATAGCGCGTTGAGTGACCTTGAGCCTTCTTATAAGACCCATAGTAAGGGACCACGTTTCAGAGCCATAAGTCATCACTGGTAACACACATTAATTAAACACTTTCGTCTTGAGGCACTGAGGTATTTTGGACAAGAAGACACAGAGTAGCTTCCCGAACGAGTCGGATTCGTCGAAAGACTGCCTGAATCAATTGACCCTGGTAGATATACTGGTCTACAACTTCAAGGGTGGAGCTCCCAACACAAACAAGTAGGGGCGCGATATGGACATTCGACATTACTTTCGTTTTGTCCATGTTCATTTATGGCCCACCTGGTGGTTCTGTTCTTCAAAAAGTGAGATAACACTCTGTTGAAGAACTATCACGCTTCTGAATCATGTATAATGTCATCACGAATCCTTTTAGCCTCCTGAATAAGCCAGTTTCCGTAAAGGCTTTAGCACCACGGACCACATTCACACACTGCGGCAGGTTATAGAGAAGACGAGAGTATAACCAGCCGTTATGCTTGGGTTTTGTGGACTATAAAAAATTCCTTGATTCGATCGAAACATGGACCGTACTTCAGTCTCTCTAGCGATGCCGTATTGACTATCGGTATATCGAAGTGTTGAAATGCATACAGTAACGCCACTATGTCAGTCCGAGTAGAGGAGCAGTGCACGAGGGCTATTCCACTGCAAAGAGAGATATATGACGACCTCCGTGGCGTAGTGGTCACCATGCTAGTCCGCCACCCAGAGGTCCCGGGTTCGATCCCCGGTCAGGACAAGTTGGAAAATGGTCTTTTTCAAATTGTCCTGGGTCTTGGATGTTTATCTATATATGTATATGTTATAAAATATAGTATCGTTGAGTTAGTATCCCATAACACAGGTCTCGAACTTACTTTGGGGCTAGCTCAATCAGTGTTATTTGTCCCTATATATTTATTTTTATTTATTTATGTATATTTATTATTATATTATATATATTTATATATTGATAAAGATTGCTATTTTTTGTGCAGAGGAAATAAACGATTTTATTATTATTGGGTTTTATTTCTTTTTGATCGTTATTATTGTGCTGGTACGCTATTCAGCCACGGGTCCGTGGGGACCCGGTCCTTAGAGGCGTTCATGGGGCCAAAGCCAACATGAAGAGGCCTTTTAGTATCTTTTTATCTAAAAAGTGAGATGACTGCATCTATGGAGGTCTATCCCTTAATGTACCATTGAGATGCACTAACGACAGTCCGCCAGAGTTGCCTAACTGTCAAGGAGGGGTTCACTTGGTTTCGGGTATGTGGATGGGATGTTAGTGGACAGGAGTGAGATACGGACATCTACCTAAAAAACTCCCAAGACAATTTTACTCTAGATTGTGATTTGGTGCTGGTTGGCTACACTGCCTATAATCGCCTCTCAAAGGTTACCTTTGAACGCATCACGCCCACCTTTTAAACTCCCTTTTTTCATAAAGTTATTATTGTTTAGTTCTTCTCTTCATAGCTATTTATTGTTAGATAAGTAAATGTATGTGTGTATTGTATAATTAAATATTCATTCTGATATTCATATATAATGGGTACATAATGTAATTGTTTAATATAACTGTATATTATATAGTAATATTGTATAATGTAAGTCAGTATATTGTATTGCTTTTTGTGCCACATAATTTTCTCTGTTTATCCCTATGGTTGACTGAGAGAAAATGCTCTTAGCATTAAGTCCGCCATTTGTTAAAAGTATATTTGTTCTTTGGAACAATAAAGTTTAATAAAATAATAAATTAATAAAGTGAGAACGTAAAGTGTTTTTACGCAACTTTAAATTTTGCAACGTGCAAATAATTCATAAGAAATATCTTGAATGTACCGTATAGCCTGACGTATCTTCTATAATAGGTTGCACCGTTGTTGTAGATAATGGTAGACTCGTAGTTGGATTATCCACAAGGTAGGTCGCACAAGCCAGCCGACATTCGTTTGTATAAGTATTGTTATCCGATCCGCATACGGGAAGGTATATTGGTGGACAAATGGAACAGTTCCTCGCAGTAAAATCGAAGGCATTCAAGTCTTTAACGTCCATAGTATGAAGATTGAAGAAGTCGTTGAAACGTTGTTTTTTATGTGGTTTTGCATAAACATATGCGGTAATAATAAAATATACTGAAAAAGTATTATATTAATGCATCAGACTATAACTCTACAGGTTGATTTTTTACCCCCTGGGTATGTTGAAATCTTAAATTCAGAATCACCAAGTGGCGAATGAGTTTAGTTGGCCGTAAATTAGTTTAGTAGGAATTCATTATGTTTAAAGTTTATTAATATTTAAATAATTTTATAGAAAAGCTTTGCAACAATTTTTGCAATTTGTATTTTGCAACGACCACTGTGGGAAACGAGAAAAAATGCTGCCAGAGACTCATTTTCACAGTATTGGTCGCCTATGGGCCAAAAGAGCATTGTCAGTTCTATTGTTCCAACAGTAAAAACAGGTCTATATTTATTCTAGGTCTATGGTTTTATAACTCACCCACAAGAATATTTTTAGACATTTTAACCAATTTACAATGAAATTTTCACTGTCATATCAACTACATATAAGACAACTACATTCATGACATTTAATCAATTATTATACCGGAGAAAATGCATTTTGTGATGAAATCGATTCAGTATGCATTGTTTGGCAATTTTTTATTATCTGTTTGTTTTTCATGTGTGTACGTAGCAAACACTGGTATAAGATTTTTCAAGCTGCCTTAAGGATACATAATTTTTTTTAAGGAACCGCGCTGCCCCCTTTTGAAAAATTCATTTGAAAGGAAACAAAAATATCATTTAAAATTTGGTCTTGACCAAGCCCTAGATAACCCTTTAAACTATTTTCTGAACTGCTGTTTACAGTTTAAAGTAAGAACGAGAAGTTTTTCTTCGCACATAAGCCAAAAGTGGCCGTTTTTCGCAAATGTGCGTAGAAAGGCTTCAGATTCTTACGCTAAACTGTAAACAGTTGTTAATAAAATAGTTTGAACGGTTAAATGTGGCTTGATCATGATTTTTTTTAAATTATATCTCTATTTCCATTCAAATCATTTATTTCAAATAGTAGCACTGGACCCCTTAAAATTCATGTAGGGCCTTAAGGCCCAGATGCCGTCATCGTCGTATGGTCGTCGTCAAGCCGTTGCCAGAACACAGTTTGAGTCAGAGCGCAGCTGGACGACTACCATACAATGATGACAATCGGTACCAATTGCTTTACGTGCCTTCCAAAGCAATTAGGTCCTCGTAACATTTTGTAATAGAACCACTCCATCTCTTACTGGGGTATCATGCTACAGCTGTATTAACAAGGAGGGTTGATGTCGAATAGCAGCCAGTTCTAGAACTTTTCGCACAAATGCATATCCGAAAAATGAAGACGACAGGCAGGAAGCTGGTCGTAACACTATTATTAGCACCGGAAAGCAGCAACACCGAGCAGAGGGGGTGCCGACGGTGGGCGGTGGTGCGCCTATAAAAGCGACGGCACGAACAGTCTAGAGAGATTGGCCTCTACACCTTTGTCTCACGCCTGGCGAGAGGCTTGTATGACAAGGCGGACCGCTCGGCGCACCCCCACTTCAAGGGGATCGCGCCCCTGCACGCCCGCCCGCCGGACCGCAAATACAAGCCCTCGCCCCGCGACGCCATCATCTCGTTGCCAGCCGAACCAGGCGCCACATCAGCAGCGCCAGAACCGAACCCCTAGGACCGAAGAAACCTGACGTGGCTGCCACGTCAGGTTTCAGGCCGCCAGGCCACGCCTTGTGACCCGCCTGTCGTTGCAGGCGGCGGCAGCTATCCGCTGAAGAGGGCCACAGCCCTGAGCAGCATCCCCACTCTCGCTGAGAGGCGTAGTGTGATAAGTGCACTAATGAGTCTAGAGAGATTTTTCGTCGCGTCTACTGGCTAAGAGAAATTGCCCTCCGATTGAGAATCGATCCCAACTCTGATTTAAATTTTGCCCGTTTTGTTTTTTAATTGTAAAGAAAAGAATTTCAGTTAACGATTTAAATTTGATGTTTTGAAATTAAATAGTTTTGTTCAGTAAAATAAGTTTTTTTAGTGTATCTGTGTTTATTTTTTATGCTTCCTGTTCCGGGCATCTAATACTATAATATAATACGTATACTTTAGACTGTTCCGGCCATGAAGTTACACTACCCTATAACCTCATGGTTCCGGCTATTTCTTTTTTGACATTGATGTGCAAATGATTTTTGGAGAAAAAAAAGCGGCAAAGCGTATTCTGGGCTTCAAAAGAAGCTCAGCTGAGGAAGCAACTGGAAAAGCGCTAAAATGAAGGATAAATAATAATATAATTTAAATGTTTTTTCTCTCACTGTATGAAGTCAAAACTTCAGATATCCTCAGTCAATGTGAAAATCCAATTTCGGAAGTTGAAACATTCTGATACGTTTTAAACGCGACAGACGGTTTTGATACTTTTATTTAAAAATGTAACCCAAATGCTTGAAAAATTCTCTAACATAATAAATGAAGTGTATGATTATCTATAAAAAATCACGTTTGTGGTATGGTTGCCCTGAAGTATTTATTTTATTCTGTTTTAGTTTTTGTTGTTATAGCGGCAAAACAAATACATAATCCGTGAAAATTTCAACGTGTTTTAACTATCACGGTTCGTGAGATACAGCCTGGTGACTGACAGACGGACCGACGGACAGCGGAGTCTTAGTATAGGGCCCCGTTTTTACCTTTTAGGTACGGAGCCCTAAAAGGCTTAAGATGCAAACAGAAACACGCTCGGTAAAAAGACTTTATTTGGCGCAAAAAATCCGCCACTTTGTTTTTAAAGTTTTAATGCACGTGTCACGTTGACAAAAAGCATCTAACAATGTCTTTCAAGCCATTGAGGCTGCAAATCGTGCCGAATACATACTTACTTTTTTGATTATTTAATTTATTTATTATAAGTTTTAACACTCTATAATTTTTCAAAACTAAAAGCTGACTTGAACTACACGACCAATTTTGATAAAAAAATTATAAGACCAAATTACAAGTGTGCCCTTGCAAAAAAAAAGAAATTTCCATATCGGTCCAGGCGTCTTCAGATAATCGGTGAACAGACATAAAAAAAAATGAAATCGAAGAATCCGACGAATTGATAACCTTTTTGAAAGCTGGTTAAAATCATAAACCTCCTTCTGGCGCAATAAGAAAAAAAACATCTCATCTGTCATTCTGCATAGATGAGTAAAACCACAAAGGATTAAAAAGTTTGGTCGCAATATACTGCGAAAACGAACAGAAAGATGGCTGATAGCAAGAAATGCTCCATTTATTTGACCCGTTTAGTGAAACGAGGACTCTTTAGGGAGATTTGTAGTTATGTTTTTTCTGTTTCCATTTTTACCTTTGCGTTTGTTTTTCCCGACTACGGAAAAACCAAAAGGAAAGGCAATCATTTTAGCAGTCTACGTATATGTCGTTGCCATCGTTTTAAATTAGGCAGCTAACTGGACGCCTAGATCGTTTCTTGAAAGCAGGCATTCAAATTTATCCGATGAACTTCAACGAGTCGGGGTGACGAGGTCTTCAGCTCACAAAGCCACTAGTATACTTAATCAATAAGTTTAATTTATGAACTCTGTCATGATCTCATGAATAAGTTCATACTCTGACTCACACTTGGCTGATATTTAGGTGGTTGTGACCACACCTTTTTTGAAGGGTTGAAACTACGCCACCTCGTAGCTGAGTAGGCCAAATAGATGGTTTGCGATTCTAGTCAAAATCGGCGCACCATGGTCCACGAAAGCAAAAGTGTCATTTTTAAAATCGACGGTCAAATGTCGAATGGTTTGCGCGAGCATTTCCAAACGGGCGCTTTTTTGAATCGATCATATGCGAAGGATTTGCACGAGTAGTCTTGATCAAGCTGGTCTTGATCATTCGTAATTTTGACATTTGCAGCGTACAAAGGTCAAAGTAACCTTCGCGTTTCTGTTATGGATAATCCGTTCCACTTCACGCTGCTTTACAAATTTTCGTAGTTTTCTGCGTTATACAATTAATTTTTCGCTGACACGAGGACGGTTTCAAAAATACGTTCAAATGATATTTTTCACGCGCGGCGAGTTGGAAAACTTCACGTTTTGTGTTTTGCTGACTTCCTAGATGAAAAACAGTACTTCAGTCAGATACACGGCAACCGTCGCGCGACACTGGTGGCCGATTGTCGCCGACCAGGATCACAAACTGTCGCTAAAACGCAGTCGCTCATTTATCTGAGCCCTAAAGGGAAGGCAAAGGCATATAAATAAAATCGTATTACTTTTTTTTATTAAGTGGCGACCCATGAAGGTTTCGATTGCTAGCGTATTTTTTCGAACCTGTAAATCGTTTCATCGTTGACTTTGTTAGTACCTATTAAGAAAATGTAATTTCAGCAATGGCAATTAAATTACCTTCATTAAATAACAATAAAACTGCTTTAATGTAAACATTTGTTAGTTGTGATTCGAAAACACAAAATGTCCTTATCCTTTAGTAAGTTTTATTTATTTAATCAATAAAAACTAAAATCGCCCAATTCTGCTTATAATTTAAGCGCAAGTTCAGTGCGTCGATCCAAAACTACACACAAGTTTAAAAAAATAGTCTTCATCCCAGCGCATTCCCTGTTACCGGGTGCGCTTTTCCGTTTTTAGGGTTCCGAACCCAAAGAGTATAAACGGGACCCTATTACTAAGACTCCGCTGTCCGTCGGTTCGTCCGTCCGTCTGTCTGTCACCATGCTGTATCCCATGAACCGTGATAGCTAGACGGTAAAAAATTGAAACTCGTCAGCTGCTGATAGCGCACTGAGCGTCGTGAAGTGCCCCGGTCCTCTACTGGCAATAGCGTGACGATACTGACGACAGCGAACAGGAGCGCCAACAGCGACGAACAGCGAATATCGAATCGTCTATCTGAGCTTAGGAACGTGCCGCGACAACACGTTCGTCTACTCCGACAGCCAAACCCAGTCAAAAAAACGGGGTCTCACAATCCGTGAACCATCTTTTGTCATGTCCAAACTGCCCTACTCCTTGTACTAAGGCAGATCTGAATATGGCCAATGACAGGGCGGTTGCCTTGGCTAGGGTCTAGTCTAACAATACCTAATTTGAGCCATTTCGACTCAATAAGAAGAAGGTGCAATAAATAAATTTTATCTTATCTTCTTTCTCTTGTCTCTGTCCCGTGAAGACAAATTTTTTTTTAGGTGTAGGTCCCGTAGGTCTTGGAAATTAAGTTGGCAAAGGCCAGCCCTCGTTGTTTCCAGCTATTTCAATCTTTAGCTACTTCTTTCCAAGAAAAAGAAGACTTCATTCCTTATTATTTCCATTGATATTTTCCGTTTTATCAGATATCGTCCTTTTTGCTGTGGTACTTTTTCTCCAAAATGTTCAAATACCAGCTCAGAATGTCGTATTCCCAAAAGACGATAAACCAAAATCTGTCCAAAAGATGTACATGGAAGACATCACAGATCCTATACCTCTGCTAGAGACGATAAGAGACTGCAGGTATTGTCCGAGGTAAATGTTAAATTTTCTTACTCTTCTCAAAGCATAAGTATTGCCATCCAGAGTGGCAATACTTAGAGCCTTTGCACGTTTTAGGGTTCCGTCCAAAAAATGAAAACCCGGAACCCTAATAGGATCACTAGTGCGTCTGTCTGTCCGTCCGTCTGTCACAGCCAATTTGCTCCGAATCTACTGGACCCAATCAGATGTTTGGTACGATATGGTGTAAGCCTATGACCCAAACACAGATGTGCAAAGTAAATATTATTTTTTTTAAATAAGGATCGTTTTCAAGATACAAATAAGAAAATAAAACATAAAAAGATTTGCAAACCTTACTGTGTCATATTTTAAATGAAAGGGCTCGTTATTTGGATCTCAAATATACTGTTGTTAATATTGTGAAATAAATAGTTTTTATTTAATTCATGAAAGAAGACGAAAATTGACCAATACCCATCCCCCCTGATCTCTAAAATTAAAGGGCCTAAAACTTTGAAAAAATACAAGATATAGTACATTGCTTGTAGATTACAGTAAAAAAAATGTATGAAATCTATCAATTTAAATAAAGTGGTATACTCAATATAAAATGTTCATTTACGCAAAATCTTTGGCATTGTACGGAACCCTCTTCATGCGAGTTCAACTCACACTTATTTGTTTGTTAGTTTTATTTATTTATTTTGAGGTAAGTACAAGTTATTTAGATTTGAATCCATTTTTTAATTAAGATTTACATTTCAGTATTTTTAAATTAGTTTTTTAAGGTTCTGTACCAAAAGGGTAAAAACGGGACCCTGTTACTTAAACACCGCTGTCCAGACAGACAGACGTCTGTCTATCTGGCTGTCTGTCTGTCACCAGGCTGTATCTCATAAACCGTGATAGCTAGACAGTTGAAATTTTCACAGGTGATGTATTTTTGTTGCCGCTATACCATCAAATACAATAAATAATTAAGTGGGGTTTCCATACAATAAAAGTAACTATTTGTAGATAATGGTACGGATCCATTCGTGCGCGTGTCCGACTGAAATCAATTAACTAGCCGAGTTCCGTTTATTTAATTTAGATTTTAGTTTAGTAAAGTTTATTATTGTTTTTTTTCCTGTTATAATAAAGGTTAAACTTTCTTGATGATCAGTTAGACGCCACAGGGATGTCAAAAAGTCAAAAAAAAGGCTCAGTCCGTAATTTTTTCTTTGTGTGTGTAAGTGGCCAATTAACATGGGTGTCAGATTTTTCAAGCTGCCTCAAAGCATCTGACATAGCTTGGCGACTGATGGCAGTGGTGACCAACGGCTTTACGTACCTTCCAAGGCACAGAGGAGCTCGATTTTTTAAACCACTTGTGCTAACCCGTCCATGTTCGAACCACGCCCGGTGACGCTTAACTTGCGAAAGTGCTAGAAATGCTTACATACTCCCGCCGGGTCACTGAGCTCCTTGTAATTGACCGACCGAGCGAAGCGTCTCAGTTTTAAGATTGGACAAAAATGACTTTGTCCGGCTCTCTGTCAGTTTGTCTGTCTGGCTGTTCTCGCCTACAGGTCACATTTCTCATTAGATATTGTGAAATTTTGTGAAAAGGTTTGAAAATTGAAACTGTTTTCCTATTAAGAATTTTTCGGGGTCCAGCGCTGCCCGAATTTGAAATAAATAATTTGAAAAGAAACAGAGATATTATTTAAAATTTGGCCTTGATATAACTCTAGATAACCCTTCTTACTAGTTTATGAACTACTCTTTATATTTTAAAAAGAGAACGTGTAACTTTTTATAGCATTTTTGCGAAAAACGGTCATTCAATTCACGTTCTCAATTTAAAATATAAACAGTAGTTCATATCTCCGTTACTTTTCAAATGATTTATTTCAAACGGGGGCAGCACTGAAAGGCTACCACCAACACTTATAAAACCATTCAGAAACAAGGCAGTTTTTAAGCAGGTCAAAAGCAGGACAACTTTAAATCGTACCATGACGTTCATAATGCTGAACGTTTTTTGAATGGTTATTCCTGAATGGTGAACTGTTTGTTGTCTCTGGCTTGTTTTGGTGATGAGACTGCGAAGACGTTCAAATCCTTGACAAAAAATTATTATTTTTACCGGTTTTTTTTATTTACGTTAAACAAAATTATTTCTATCATATTTTATTTAAATATCTAAAAGTTAGTGTTATTTACTTTGTTTTCTTTTGATTATGTACATAAATTTAATTTGATATTGACCATTAAAGATGGCTAAAATTTTAATGAGTGCGAAAAAAATTGTGAGTGAAAGTTTTGAACGGATGTCTGCGTCTGGTTTTCGAAATTATAGATAAATCGTAAATTCGTGAAAACATAAATGTTTTATGTTTTTAATGCTGGAAGCCGAGCAACCACCTGACAAAATATATCCATCACTTCATATTATAGTGCTTTTTCGAATTGCCGTGATAAATAGTTATTAGGTATACGATGGTAACGACTAGTGTTTGGAAGTTAATTTTATTATAGGCTTCATCGTACAAAAGCACAGTGTCTTGTCATAAATATATTTTATCAATAACCATGTCGTAAGTAACATTTTAACTACATACCTATTCAAAGTTTATATTTAGATAATTATGTGTTCAAACTTGCAGCTTCTTCACTAAGTGCTATTATAAATAACATAAATATATACAGACAAAGTAAGTTCGAGACTAACGCAATGAGATAAAGGCTAGGTTTTAGTAAGTACGCAGTGATTGTAGTGCACAAAGAATTTTATTACAAAGTATGGGTATGTATTTGATATTCGTAGATTGCGACATGAATCTAAACTATTATTTTCTTTCAGGTATTCTGGTGAAAAAGCGAACCAGCCTAGCAGCAGAGCTAGCCTTGTAAAATGCTTGGAATTCAACATTCTGCCATTTCACTGGTTCAATCACAGGTTCCAAAGGAGGCTGTAATCCTCTGGCTCTCTCAGTCTTGTTTGTATTTAATAATAGGCTCCAGTGAATCCTGTCTTGTATTTTTTAATTGATGTCATCATGGTACTTCTCAGAGAGTAACCAAAGAATCCTGTAAGACAAAATGTATAAATGTATGTAATTGTAATTTTAATAAATAACTTATACTTAAGAATGTGTTGTTATTTGTTTTCGTGTGTGAATAAATATTTTACAAGGATTAGCATTCTTATTACTTACAAAAAAATATGTTACGTAAGTTGGAATAACTTACTATTTTTCACATAAGTTGTACTAAAATAATGAAGTAATATATCTTACTTTGTTTTTGAAATCCAAATTTCCAATAAAAGGTATTTAGTAGGATTAATTAAGGTCCCATGGTAGCGTTACTTCAATTATCTACTAACTGTTTTGTAAAAATCTAAAGTAAAGAAAAAACATATTCACATTCACAAGAAAACCAACTAAAATCCTAAAATCCATATAAGTTACTGGAAAGTAACTTTTTAAGGATCGCTTTATTTGACACTTAAGACGCGCAATAATCGTTTTCGTGCTGTCAAATAGACGTGATGGTAGAAATAGTCCATACAAAAAAAGGTGAATGGTTTTGTGACGTCAACCAAAACAATCCTGTTTAAGGCCTGCTATAAAGGTGTCATGGTTGCATTAAACAATACAGTTCAGTTTAAGTGCTGCTATAAGAGATGACGGTAGGCCTGCTGGACCCTGAAAAATTCAGGTAGTTAAGAGGCATTTTTTTTGTTGGAAAACTTCTTTATCCGATAAACTTCAACAGGTTGAGACACAGACCACATAACTTAAAGAAATATGTATGTGAAATGAAGTAATTGCAATCGTCTAAACACGGTTTGTGATTTTTTGAACATAATCTTCATAGGTTTACCTATACGAAGTTATGACGGACTAAATAAACTCACATTATATTTATCGGCAAGCGCACAGCGACAGACAACCTGAGCAAGGTTGCAAGAAAATTATGGATGCAAGCCGCTTCCAATCGATCGTTTTCAAAATACTTTGGGGAAACCTATGTCTAGCAGTGGACTTCCTATGGCTGATGTGATGATGATGATATATACTATGCATAAAAATATACAAAACTATATACATACTCGTAAACCCTGTAATCATTACACTTTTTTAATAGGGGCGGTCTTGTACAAACCAGATTTAAATATCAAACAATCTGAAATACATATACTTAATGTTTATCTATATAATAAAATAATTTTTAAAATAAAATATTTGAAATGTTGTTGATAATTAATTCCTTATATTTACGTTGTGTCTCGTCACTATCAAATAGACAGAGCGAGACAACCTTATGCTAATCACATGAAGAGAGAAAGAGACTTTTAAAAAAGACATCAACGGGTACCCTTAAAAATAAGGGAACATGTTTTTTCTGGAAATTATATTTCCAAAGTTTTATCACAGTTTTTCTATGTTATTATTACTTTCCGGTGAAATGTAATGCCGTCTTTAATGAGACTGGAAGTTGCACTTGACGTTCGACATAGTTTGACAGTACAATACGGCATTTTAAATACTGTATTTAATTTTTCTTTAAGAGCACACACACTGTTCACGCGTCGAATGTTAGTCGCAGAATAAAGAGGAAAAAGGGGGCGGGGCCGCTCATAGGTCATGGTATAACCAAGGCATGGCGAGCGCCGGGCCTCGGCAAAGCGTGGTCTTGTAGGTTGAGTAGTCTGTGGGTTGAGACGACTCGCGAGGTCTACATCTCACAGAGCTACTGGAAATAAATTTTGAATTGCAATTGACTGGGATGAAACGCTTTTAGTGTTAAGTCCCCCAGTGTGGATCAATAAAGTTTTTATAAATAACTAAAATATAATCTTGTTCTTATTAATATGCGGCGATAAATGGGTTACTTACGCACGTAGAAAGTCAACAGCTGACTTTTATGTGAGTACGTTAGTTTCTACGTACGTATTTCGCATAGAACTATGTATTAAGCAGAAATTCATCGATTAGGATCATTCCTAACTTTCGATTGTATCTGTCACATCTCTATGGTGTCACCAGCCAATGCGTTTTGGGCCTCCTTGTGTGTGTGCTTAGTGGTTACTAGCATTGCATAACTAGTTGACCTATATAGTTGACCTCGAAAAACAGTCACAATATCGGTATAACGAATACTATTGATACTGTAGATAGTACCGATTGTTAATAGTTTGCAATACTATTGGTGAAAGGTAAAACTATCGATAGTATCAATGCTATTGAATTTAGATACTGTCGGCACTATCGATAGTATCGCAAACTGTTGATAATATCTAAATTCAATAGATAATCAATATAAATTAGCTATCTCAGCTTTTCAGTTAGAAAAAACAAAAAAGTCTTTTGTGGGTCTCAGCTTGCATCTCTATAATAAAATTCCAGATAATGTAGTAGCGTTACCATTATCTAAGTTTAAGACCGCCGTTAAAATCATTTATTAAATGATGCTTATTATCATGTAAATGACTATTAATCTGATCAAAATTCTTGGAAATAGTTGACTGCCAATTTTAATTGTATTATTTAGAAGTATAATATAATGTATACTGAGCTTAAGTGTAAATCTGTATTGTAACTGAAACATAGCCCATCAGGCTCGGTAGGGACCAATACTGAACTGGGTTTCTTTCGGCGTAATCTTCCCAGCAGTAGTCGTTCCGAAACGCTAGTAGTTTTTAGCTTTTACACTTAATTAATATTTAAAAAAATGACCTTCAATAAGAGATAAATTTATCCTACATTGAATAAAAAATGTTGACTTTGACTTATAGTATCGATACTGCCGATAGTTTTACTTTTCATTAATAGTATTGCAAACTATTAACATCGATAGTATCGATAGTTTTTCGATACTATTGATATTATTACTGTTTTTCAAAACCACGATAGTATGGATAGACTATCGATATTTTATACCATTGCTTGCAACACTAGTGCTTACATAAATAAAAGTGTTCTTAACCATGAAGATGTAGGAAGGATTTCATCAGATAACATGTGTTTTTATTAGAATAATGTCCGTGTCTTACGTTAGTTTTAACCAAAACGTCTCGTTCTCTTTCAGAATTTACATCCCCGTGTGTGGTACGAACCAAAAAACGTACAATAACATTTGCAGGCTTAACTGCCTCAACAGAGGGATGAAACGGGCTGATCGGGTTAGGGTCATGCATGTGGGGCTTTGTGTCAATTTCCTGGAGCCTTTTGATTACGAAAACACATATATTGGTATATAGATTAGCTTAAAAATGCAAAAATTGTATGTTTTCTAATGTTAAAATATTTTAACATATCCTATGAATAAATATGACCTATCGTAATAAAACTTTCTATTTATTTAATCATCCTCGCCTTAACATTGTCTGCATCAACGTTTTCTTACATGTGTGGAAGTGGCCAACACTGGTGTCCGATTTTTCAAGCTGCCTTAAAGCATTTGTCTTAGATTGACGACTACCAAACAATGAATGTAGCCGGGACCGACGCCCTTGAAATGAAACAACTAAGGGACGCGAGTATGTTGGAAGAGTGCATTTCGCAAACCAAAATTTTGGAAACCAAATAAATCAGGTAAGGTGGGGCGAGCTCTTTTTGAGGAATACAAATGAGAATGTGGTGTAAAGCAGGGTGGACTTTCCTCTCCTGGGTTGTTCATTCTGTTTGAGAATGGGCTGATCGAGGGGCTTAGCAACATGAATATCGGTTGCCATATTGATAACACATGTTTTAATAATATCAGTTATACGGATGACATTGTGTTGCTGAGACCTTCGATCGGTTCAATCCTTGACCTATTCTTAGTGTGCGAGAGGCATGCAACGGAACATGGACTTATTTATAACCCAAAAAAGAGTTTTATACAAGCATCTAAACTGGTTAACAATGGACCCAAGGATATACTTGCAAGCTAGCAGGTTTTACAGTTTAAATAAGTTCGAGTATCTAGGGCGCATGCTTGCGGACCTAGAAGATGAGCGGGACATAGAAAGGAAGCGCAAGGCGTTGGCGGTAAGGAATTATATGCTGACCCGCAGATTTGCCCGATGTTCTACGTCAGTTATAATCAGCCTGTTTAAAGCCTGCTCGTCTTTTTACACTAGAAGTCTGTGGTTTAGATGTACAAAATGAGCCTACAACTCCGTGCCTGTCCTTTATAATACTGCTTTCCGTTTGTTATTGGTGCTGCCTCGCCGCTGTAGCGCATCCGCAATGTTTGCAGATAGACATAAATATAGCTTGTAACGTAATGCATGAGCGCACAAGGTACATTCTAGCGAATAATAAAAGAAAAATATTTTAACATTGGAAATGTCTTTTCGTTAACTCCAGTGTAGGCTCCGATTTTACGGAAAAGTGCGATCCCCTTATATCTCGGAGATTTGTGAAGAAATGATATCTAAAAAAGTTTCAAAAGACGCGTATTTACGAGAGGTGTAAAGTACAAAAATAATTATCCGAGAAAGTCAAAAACAAAAAAGGTATGGCCGAAAAAGTGAAAAAGAAAAACATTTATTTCAGAATTTTTGCATTTGGCGCTCGATATTTTAGAAATGAAGGATGATATCAAAAATTTGAGAAAAGCTCCTCTGGACCATTTAGTCAGTTACAATTTGAGCCTAAAACAAAGACAATCAGGTAAAGGGATGGCTCTGTTGAATAAACATTTTGAAAAAAGTCAGAAAATGAACTAAATTTTACACATAATTTTTTCAAATTGCGTAAATTCATTTTTAATGTGCTCAATAGTCAATAGTGAGGCACAAAATCTGTAATTTTTTTTTTGTATTTCTGCGTGTGTCCCTTTTCATGTAAAAAGTTCGATATTTAATCAAAGATGAGACTTGGCTAATTAATCAAAAACTTAAAAGTCAAGTGGTTGATCATAATAAAGTAAGTTATTAATATTTTTACGAGGGATAAGTCACATTTTGTATCACGTGAAATAATGAACTGATTTCAAAGCCGTAAAAATCACGTTTGTAAAAACATGTTGGGAACGGAATTTGACTATTTAAGGAAAGAACTTTGAGCGACATGGCATTGTTGTTTGTTTTACCATCTTGTAACATCTTGTTTTAAGAATAGCATAATAATGAACAAATATTGTAAGTTTTTTTTTTAATTTTGTCCTGTCTATAGATAAATTATAATAATAATAGTTAATGAAACTGTTGCATAAAGAGGTCTGTTACAACACAAGTATGTGTTTAAAAAAAGGCGGCCAAGTGCGAGTTGGACTCGCCCATGAAGGGTTCCGTAGCAGCAAGTAACATAATATAAAAGTTCTTGTAGTTCATTGTAACTTTGATCGATGTTTTAAAAAACGTATAAAGAAAAACTACTTACTAGATCTTGTTCAATTTTCGGTGGAAGTTTGCATGGTAACGTACATCATATATATTTTTTTTAGTTTTATCATTCTCTGATAGAAGTTACAGGGACACATTTTACCACTTTGGAAGTGTCTCTCGCGCTCAGTTTAGAAAAAAAAAAATATTTAAATCCTCAATATAATTTTTGAAGACCTATATGCCATAGACACACGTATGGGTTTGAAGAAAAAAATAATAATTTTCAGTTCTTAATATGGGGAACCCCCAAAATTTATTGTGTTTCTTTCTTTTTCCGATAAAAATTTTAATGCGGTTCACAAAATACATCTACTTACCAAGTTTCAACAGTATAGTTCTTATAGTTTCGGAAAAAAGTGCAGTGACATCCGGACAGACAGACAAATAGACATGACGAATCCGTTTTTTGCCATTTAGCTACGGAACCCAAAAAACCAAGCCGTAGGCCAAGTTGTTAGAACTATCCATCATACGAGTATTTTAATACCCACTTATATGCAGTTTCATACACTACTTAATTTAATCTCATAGGTACATTAGGATTGAACTAACTAAATAAGAGAGTAGAAATGGCGCAAAAATGAAAACTTTATTGCGTTCCATTTTCAAAAATCTATAAGGATGTGACAACTTACAATCAATGGTGTTTTGCTGCAGTACAAAATCAAAACTTTTTGTACCATAAACATGGCGTGCCGCGTCATAAATTCTCAGTCAGTAGGTAAGACCCCTTGGAGATTACCATCGGCAAATTTTAAACATTCCCCGGTTTTTGATCGGTGATGAAAACAACGCAATATTATGATAAGAAGCTGATCTGTTAAAGAACCCAGAGGATGGCCATAGGAACCCTGTAATAAAACGACAAAACTCCACCGAGTTTGGAGTTATTTGCTTTGTTCTCAATAACTTTTAAACAGCAAAACGTTTTAACAGCAACTTTTAAATTTTCATCAAACATGGCTAAGAACCACCGCTAAGGAATTTGCTTTCACATAAAAAACTGGCATAGAAATCGGTCCATCCATTCACGCGCTCCGATTACACAGACAGACAGACATTAGCGTCAAACTTATAACACCCTTTGTTTGTCGTGGTTTACGAAAACTTCATTCACCACCATCAAATTACACTGCTGCACTTTAGTATTTCTGCAACCATGAGGGATATTAAAAAGTAGACCCAATAAAAAAGTTTGTGCTAGATACCAATAAACCTTTTCATTTTCAGGTTTAATATTACTAATGACACTACTAACAATACATGTATCAAGATGTTTCTGGGGTTTAGACACCCTATCAAGAAGGTATCTGAGAGGAAAGTATTGGAGATACCTCCACAACCTGCCTACGCTGAGGAGCAAGATGCCCTGCGATAAGTGCCCTGACGTCTACTTGCCAATTTGCACAAACATGAATGAGACCTACATGAATATGTGTCTGTTTAATTGTCGACATATGCCAAATGACAAGGTTGTAAGGCGAGGAGTCTGTATATATTACTGAATTTATAAAGGCGAGATTTTTTTAAACTCAAGAGAGATGTCATATTGTAAATATTATTATAGTTTTTCCGCTTAAAAGCTGGTACCTCGCCCCTATAACTGAATGGTCTCGAGTTCGATCCCAATCTGACTTGTACCTCTGAGTACAATTATATACAATATACGAGTATAAAATGGCAATGTTCACGGACTACTACTTCTTCTTCCGGTGAAAGAAATCACAGTAAGGAAAGTTGCGTAATCGTTTAATAATGTGTAAGAATGCCATGCAATTTCTTCCAAGCTGGTCTGAGAGAAAAGAAGAAACTCAGAATGTACCAGATGCTTTTCTTCCCGCGCAGATTGTAAAAGCCGATTTAGGGAAAATACGTAAATACGTTTCATGTTAATAGGCGATGCAGCTAGCAATCCAACTATATTGATTACTTTTCCATCTTCTCGACACCATCACGCTAAAAGTGGCTTTTGAGTCTTGCGGTAGCAAGCAATAGTAATATTCTTTTGATACTGTCGTGACCTCGAAAAACAGTAACAATAACGATAGGACTATCGATAGTAGTATCAATACTATCAATAGTATCGATAGTTTTTAATTTATACAATCGATTAAAGTCGGCAATGAAAAACTATCGATACTATCTAAATTCAATAGTATCGATACTATCGATAGTTTTGCCTTTCATCAATAGTATTGCAAACTATTGACAATCGATAGTATCGATACTATCGATAGTCCTATCGATATTGTGACTGTTTTTCGAGGTCAACTATCGATAGTCAAACTATCGATTGTTATCTTGCGTCCCTGGGCTCTGTCTGCTTATAGAGGCAAGATACAAAATGCTCTGTCTGCCCCATTGGGAATGGATAAAGACGTGTTAGTGTGTATTTATAACGTGAAAGGGACATACCCGTAATAAATCGAAACACGGGCTATACTAGATCACTATAGTATAATGAAACATACAAGTATGTCCCTTCCACGTTGTATACTTTCACCCAGTCCATCAATCGCGGGAAGAGAAGCAGCGGTACAATCTAAGTTTTTTCTTTTCTCTCAGATCAGCATGGAAGATCAGATGCCTTTAGGCAAATTGAAAAGCTGAAATCTGGTTGTTTTTGTTTTTTTTTCGTGTGTGTAAGTGGCCGAAAGTGTAATAAAGTGTTAGATATTATTAACATACTCTATAAGTAGAAATATAAGATATAAATATAAGAAAAATTGTGCTTAATTTGAGTAGTTAATGTTATTTTGCTAAGGAAGAAGAACTTTGTTCTTTTTCGGAAATGGCAGCAGCCGGCGAAGTACCATTTAAAGTAAAAAAAAAGCTCGTAAAATCAAGCTTTTATTTAACTTGCAATGTATCTTGTATGTATGGACTCGTTTGATTTGTCTTGACGAGCACTTTTCACTTCATCACATTCAACTTCATCTGCCTCATAATAAGCTAGTTTATACAAAAATGTATGAATGAATAGATGAATGAAAATGAATGAATAGAAAAGCTCTTTATTACACCAATACAAAAAAAAACATTAAAAAGAAGTTTTACAATTAAAAATACATAGGTACAATGGGCGGTCTTATCGCTTAAAGCAATCTCTTCCAGACAACCGGTGGATGGAGAAGAATGTAGGCACGTCAGAAATAACGGTGGTGCAAATAAAAGTTAAATCAATAGGTAGCTAAGGTTACTTTTAATTTACATAATACACTACATGTATATTCTATAATACACTAACATAAAAAAAAACGACAGGTTGCACTCCGGGAGTGCCGGCAGAAGTGAAAATTGTTGAAAATTTCCATGAATGCGCGTGGCACGCTGTAACATAAACACACACGAACATTCGCGCAAGCGCCCTGCGCCGCCTAAACGAAACAGCAGGCGCAGGCATACATTTTCGCCGCGCCGTAGAAAGAGAGGGGGATACTTCCTCTCCTACACCGCGCCGCGCCGGCTGTCTACTCGCCATCCGTCTTACGAATTTTCGATCAGGTCACGTGTCCTGACGCCCTGACGCGAGTTTAAAATTTTTTACGCATTACAAAAAAAGTGTACAAGGCCGCTTAAGAAGTTTTCTCTTCAAAAAGTACATATATACATTTTATAACTACATAAATAAGTTTGTAAATATAACATACATACAAATAAATAAAATACAATTATTTAAAAAAAAATTACGGTTACTGAGCTAGATTAAATTCTTTAGGTCGGTTTTTAAAGATAGAGACAGAGCGCGCGAATGTATTATTAGTTTTTCAAAAAACTTAATCTTTGCTACATTAGGATGCAGCCGCCTTGGATCTTCGCGACCCTAGACTTTGTCTCCTTAGAGTCGCAAGTCTCAAAAAGCATTAGCGATGATAATGTGATAATATAAATAGTAAACTGTGCCTTAATGTAAGAAGTTAATTTTAACATGTTACGATATATTGTAACACACGAATAAATATTTACCCTCAAATTCATAAAAAGAAACAAGGATTTGCTAAACCTATTTAATTCCCTCTTCTGAATATTTGACGTTGAAAGAACGAGACAAAATATATTTTAACTAAATAGGTTTGACAAACATTTGTAATTTTTATGAATAAGGGTTTATATTGCTGTCTTGTTTCAATTTAGTTAAAAAGTATATAAGTCAAACAAATTAAAAAAAAACAACGTCTTTGAGGCGTTCACCAGTCATAACTCATGATTTTAACCGCTAAACTGATTTCCAATTTCATAACAGTAGCCAGTCATTTTATGTAAAAAAAACTTCATAGCGCGTTTTATTATGATGCCATCTAGTAATAAATTGTGCATCTACATATTCCGTGGAATTAATATACGTAGCGCCATCTATGTTATTTGCCAGGCACATTGAAAACCCCGACTTTCATGCGTTAATTCCCCAATAACTTTTAAACAGCTTAACTGATTTTTATCAAACATAGCTAAAAACCACCGCAAGGGAATTCGCTTTTACGTAAAAAGAACCGCATCGAAATCGGTACTTGCGCTTGAACGCTATGATACCAGAGACCGACAAACATTTGCGTCAAACTCATAACACACCTCTTTTTGTCGTGGATTAAAAAATAGGCTTCGATAATCACTTAGAAAAACTTATGTGTACAAAAGCAATTATCTACCTCTCTTCTTATTTCATTCGATCCAAGTTTCAAAATTAGGTATTTGGTGACCCGGTGGCGCCACCATTGCACGCTACTTATAGACTTAAACATAAAATTAAATTTCGTCTGCGGTTTACGGAAATCCCTGATTCGTCAAAGAATATCCGTCGAAGATTTGCCGCGGACTCAATTCACACAACGCGCAGACATTTGTCCCAGATGACGTCATATCTCAAGGCACGGCAGTGTCCCCGTCAAAATGAGACAACGGAAGCGCAGGGAACCTTTCGTCGTATTTTACTTTAAAGAAATCGGCTTGGCAAATTTTGACCTAGTTTAGAATAAAGGTCAGAATCCTACAAGTTAGATGAAAGTTAGAGAGTGTTAGGATCTTGGCTATCTATCAAATCTGATAATTTTGTACTCATCTTGGCGATACTTCACACGAAAATGTTTTTGGTGGGATAAAAATTACAGTGGACTAAGGTATCTGTGTCGTCGTGTGCAAAACATCGCTTTAATCACGTTAGTTGTTTTGAAGAACGTTTTTTACATAAAACATCCGTAAGT